>OV651816.1:60223392-60967829 GCA_927349885.1 Psylliodes chrysocephalus
GTCTTTGTTTGTGTTCGTCGACGTGTTTGAGTGCGAGTTTTTATGTTTTCTTGTTTCTATAAATATTTTTTTTTATTATTGTGATGTCTGTGTCTTCTTGTTCCTATTTTTTGTATATCACACTTTTTTTGTTTTTCAACAAATAAACATTCTAATTTTTTGTTTAATTTTGCCCCTCCCTTTAGAATTGTATAACGACGCCCATGCTTCTTAGTTGTTTATTCTTCTTCATAGTCCGATGTCATTTTTAATTCCTATAAAGATTCGCTTTAAAATTTTTTATATATTCTATATTTAAATTTACATTATTTCACACCCGTAAAAGACATATCCCAATGACTTTCCTATAGGCAATTTAATATTCGTACTACTTATACAGAATAATAATTATTGGTGTTCCCATAAACAAACTCTAGTAGCTCTTATTATTGAGTTATCGCAAAAAATGTTTTTTACAAATATCCCAATTTATCTTCAAATTCCCTATCCGATATGGATCTTGAAAATGTAAGGTTAAAATTTAAAAAACAAACGTATCTTTACATACGATTAAGTATATACTCGGTATATGTCAAAATATCTAATATTATTTATTTAAACTTCACGTCGAAGTTATTGAGATTCTAAGAATATAATCAACAAGAAGGATGAAAAATACGATGGTTATTATAGCCATTGTATGTTTTGTATCTATTATTATATTTTTTCCTTGAGTCAGTTGCTTAGTGGTTCTCGTAGTGAACAGATTTTTATTCATTGTAAGTCTTTTTATTAAAATATAAAATGTTTTTTTAACCATTTCACATAATAGACATTACACTGTAGAATAGATTTTAACAGGAGAGATCAGTGATTCAAGATATTTTTGTAGGCACTTTTTATTATATTGGAGAATAATGTTTTTTAAATTTTAATTTGAAAATTAGGAACATTGTTAATTACTCGAGTAAATGCCAATGACCAATCTTGATGACAAGGTCATATTATGTGTTTGCTTGTACTAAAATTGTTTATTAATAGACAAATATAATTCATTAATAGGGGCCATTAATGAACGATACATTAATCAAAGTCGTAACTATTCGGTTACAAAAATGTTCCGTTAATCGTAATCTTGTTAAGTTGGGAAAAATCTGATTTTCGTTGACTGATCAATTATTTATAATATATTTCATAAAATATAAATTTTAAATTGATAACAGCACTTCCTTGATTAGATTTTATAATAATTATGTATGTTTGTTTGCCTATACCAAAATTATTTAATAGATTTTCTATACATTAATTAAACTCACAAATAGATATACCGTCGGCAAAAATATTTTCAGAGTGGCTCCGTCAAGTGATTACTCTACTTTGGTTGCTTTTTCAAGATCAATCCAAATAGTGATAACGTCATAAAAAACATTACGTATATAGTTCATTGCATAGACTTCCAGTTGCACGTCACCAAATATGACGTAATATCATGTTTTCGGCATGTCTTTGATTACTACATGAAATTTGATGGCAACTCTACAAAATTTTGACAGTTGTCAGGATCGTATTCAGCCAAATAGGAAAAGGCTTTGAAATTAATAAGAATTGTGATATCAAAACATTACAAAATAAAACAAAATGTATTTTTAATTGATATTTATTATCATAAATAATATAACATTAAGACATAAGACAACAAGGATCACTTGCCGGATGAAACCTACAATAAGAAATTAGATCTGTTTAAAAAATCACATTAGTTTTATTCGATAAACTAATTACCTTGGAAATCATTGAAATTTAACAAAACTGGTAACGTTAAACGTGTAGAACAACAGCTATTTTTGAATACAATACAATAAACGTTTATTATGCGGAGTTGTCTCCCCACAAGTCCCAATCTGATTCGTTATCCGATTCGTTTAAATCAATGATTACAGGAGAGATTACTTGCATCAATGATTTTTGCAGTCTCCCAATATTCATCAATAATTTTTCTTGTATGGTCTACATACCTCTTCCATTTTGCTGGTGTAATCTACAATTACATAACAATTATAAACCATAGCATAAGAAAAAACTTTGCATTAAACCTGTTAAAGAGATTCGTTCCAAACACTAATTACAGTATCTGCAGTAATACGTTCTGTCGAAGTTATTTTTGCATCGTAATACCGTTTACACTCAGACCAAACAAGTTCAATTGGATTGAACTGGCAATGATATGGAGACAGTCTCAACACACGATGGCCATGCAAAACCGAATCTATCTAATCTGTAAAATATACATTTTTAATATCTTATTAAATTATATCATAACATACCTGTATACTTTATCTGGTACATGTTTCTTGGCAATTTCTAACAATTCGAACTTCATACTAGGCATTGGAAACTGTATATTCCTTTCTTTTGACCAATTAATCAGAGAAACTTTGTTCCAACTTGCATTTGGTATTCTTTCGAGCAACGTTGAATGGTACGACGCATTGTTCATTATTAGTAATGACGGTTCTTCTAAGCTTGGTAGAAGCTGATATTCAAACCATCTTTCAAGATTATCAGCATTCATTGAATCATGATAATCGCCAGATTTACTACCACTTTTAAATATCAAGCTACAGTCATTAATAAATCCATTTTCAGAGCCCGCATGAAGAACAATGTATCGTACACCTTCACCACTCTTCTTTCTGACTGCCTTATCGGTACCATCCATCCTGCCAGCTTTTGCGAAATCCTCCTTTGCTGAATATCCAAGTTTCATCAAGATATACAGGCTTGAGTCGATGAGAATCACTTTCATTTTTTTTAAATCTCGTAAAAAACAGTCTTTTTCGTGTAACATGTGACTGTTCCATGAGATATTTTCTGTTAGAAATGTTACAGCTTATCCACTTGAATTTTAATTCTTTTAAAGCCCTACTAAGTGAAGAAACTGATTTATTTGTCCCATATACATCTTCTATTTTTTTTCTTCAACGTATAAAGAGTCACATGCTCACCTACAATAAGAAAAAATGTTACAAAAAAAAATTATTAAAACTAACCCTTGAAAATAAACTAATAATGAACCAGTAAACAAATTTGTGTGTGAAATGGAAACATAATAACATTGATGAAGATATTTAGAACCTTATACAATCTAACTTGAAATATATGTATTTAGTAAATACCAACCTTGACTAAACATTCTGTATATACAAGTCCTGATACCATGTTCATATTTCTCCCAAATATTGGGACCACGCCTAACGCTCACAGAATCGGACATTTTAGCTGAGTATTCGCGATCTGCTTGAATACCTTCATTTGCCAATCGTCCTACAGTTCCTAAGGCGGCCGAAACACGCTAAAATTAATTGATCGTTAATGAATTTTTACTAAACTTTAAGATGTGAAACTTATTTCATATACAGCATTTACCGGCAATAGAGTTTTACCGGCTTGTTTTTCTAATTGGAAATAAGCAAGCAGTTTTAATACAAACGCTTGCTCTTTTTCGCTATACGTCGGCATGTTTATAATTATCAAAATAAATAAATAAAAAATAATATTCCAATTTCTAAAAAGTGTGATTAACCACAATAATTATTACAAATGGAACTAATGGAAGTACTGGTCTGATAAAAACTGTCAGACGTACACTTTGACGTTTATCAAAAATAGCTAAAGAGCGCGTTCAAGAGTACAATTTGACTATAAGGCCATGACGTATAGCAAACGGCAGCCAATGAAATGCCTGTATTGTGTCAATTGTAGTTATTTAATATCTACGTGTAGATCTCTCATGATTTTGTTGCGTCACGAAAATTTTTAGCGGACGTACCGTTTTTTGCATTTCTTTCAACTCATTGCGATAAAGCGAGATAGATGCCGTATGACGTGCAACTGAAAGGCTATGAAATGAACTATATCAAAAAATGCGCATCTAAAAAAACAAAATCAACTTGTCCAACCATTTTTTTTTTGTTACTTGCCCAGTAAGACAGAAATCTCATGTTCCGTCCATTCTGCCCAATCCTGTAAAAAACCTCAGAAGATATTGCAGGACTTGTTTACTTGCAGAGTCCAGCCATTTGCTGTGGCAGTGACATATGACAAAAGATTGACAAATTTTAAAAAGTTTTAAATACACATACCCACAACTCCCCATTTTCTAAATCTTTGTAGTTATACATCTTTGTAATTATTTCCATTTACTTTTTTTTAATTAAAGACTTGTTTGTTACAGATATACCTGCACTGCAACAAGGGCAAAGACGAAGTGTCTATGCTAGTGGCGGCGAAAACTTCGGGGGCCACCCCCTTGGTTATAGCTTGCCGAAATGGACATTACGACGTTGCCGAGTACCTCATTGAAAGATGTCACGCGGATTTGGAACAACCTGGATCTGGTAAGTACCCTTCCAATACTTGCTTTCTAC
Organism: Psylliodes chrysocephalus; assembly: GCA_927349885.1. Classification (NCBI taxonomy): domain Eukaryota; kingdom Metazoa; phylum Arthropoda; class Insecta; order Coleoptera; family Chrysomelidae; genus Psylliodes; species Psylliodes chrysocephalus. The sequence goes on from OV651816.1 coordinate 60,227,799, forward strand.
TTGGTTATAATATAAAACATAACTAAGATAGTAGGTAATGCCTTTACAAACTGTAACCTCTAGTTTATACTGTATAGAAACACATGTCGCATTGTTTGAACATTTTATGTTAAAGCGATCGATTCCAAGAGACACGTATCGACGTGTGATATTAGAAACAGAAGAAATTCGCTTTGCATTTGAGTCGTTTCTAAAAGCGTCAGTCAACTATAACAGTCATATATTTTATAGATTGTCTTTGGTTATTAAGTATTTGTTAAATAGTTGGGTTTTTAGTTACAGGTAAATGAAAGTCCGCAGTGATTATTGAGGCTTTAATGGACGTTTACATTATTAAAGGGGCGTTTGATTTGAAACTCGATCGAGCGAGCGTCGAGGAGACCGAGAAGTGATGACGTCACAATAGAGCATTGAATCAAATCAAATAAAACAGAGTAAAAAACATAACCTCGCTTTTTTGTGATTCTTGTTTCTGGTTTGTATGTTAAAATAGTGAGCAAAAAGTAAAGAAAATGGAAAAACTTTTAATAATAAGGGGTAATGGCCCTGAAATGCAGCATTTACCACAAATGCCCGCTTCGCTCTCCTACTCCATGACTGTGATTATTGGTGATTAGATCTGGACAGAAAAAATGTATTTTCCAAACACACATTTTGTGTTTTTTTATGTTGAATAATTTTAGCTATAAGACAAAAGCGGCTAAGTAATTTGTTGACTTCTTGTCTGGTCTTTAATTTTAAGATTCAAATTTGTTTGTAAGTTAATTAAAAAGAGATAGGTAGAGACAAAGACAAATTTCTCCATCTTCTCGATCTTTCTGCTCTGAGAACATCGAGCTCGCTCTATGTTCTCGCTCCAAAGCGAAACAAACACTTTAGGGATCTCTCGGAGTGTCAATTCAAACACTTTTGAAGCGCTCAGAGATCTCCGATGATCAAATCAAACGCACCATAAGAGGCAACATTATTTTCAAACAAAATAAAAACAATATTAAGAAATAAATAACACACGTCAAAACTAATCAAAACACACACGGCCATATAAACTAATCGGATGGTGTCGATGTCGATCAGATGTCGATAATGTAGTAGAAAATAAATAATGTAGGTAGCCAATCAAAACGCATCATTTGAGATTTCACAATATATGTTTTAAACAACCATTGCTTAAATAAAAAGTCTACATTGGTGCAATCGACACCATTTTCACGATGATATCCGAATCTTAGGCGACACTGACACAGAGTACCAAAACTGCAGTATGTTGAAATGAAAGTCGCATTGGTATTTGATAATCTACACGTCGATTTCCACATGACACATAGTTGGGTTGCTGATGTAGGATCTGGTGAGGCGAGACGTCGCCATATAAAGTTAGAACGAAACAAATAGAAGAGCCGGATGTGGTAGGTACAATTCTTATCTACATTTCTTATCTACACCGTTCTAAAACAAAACAAGGTTGAGGATGTAGAGTTTATTTCAGATCCTTAAACCTAAATGTAAAATGGGCCGTGAGCAAAAGTGCTGGTGTAGTTCAAACCGGGTTCACGGGGATTCTCATAGCAGCAAAGGACGTTACCAGAAACAATATCACTGACAGGAACATGCTCACTTATACAGATAGTATACAAGCACTATTTCCCTGGAAAGACCACTACTTTAGTCAGGGTTAGTACTAAAATGTCACGAAGTTTTGGCTGAAGTAGCCATCAACAATGTGGTCACCTTAAGATGGATCAAAGGTCATGCAATATAGAAAGGTAACCGTCTTAATGATTCACTGCCAAGAAAGCAGCCAACCATATACTTTTTGGACCTGGTCCTTCTATTAGACTGATAACATCGATAGTGACAAACTTAATAATTAAAGAACATTCTCTTGTAAAATCCCAAGGAAAGATGGCATGAAACAAGAAACTGCAAACAAATACTTGACCATGACTAGGCATAATCTGCGCCTGATCACAGGCATTCCGACTGGTCATTGCCAAGTACGGGCTGTCAGAATCCGCACTCAGCAGGGGGTGCGAACAAGAAGATAAGACCGTCGAGCATATCCTCTACTATTGCCCGACGCTCTCATTTATTGGTAGATTTGTGTTCGGCGAATATCGGCTAACTCCAGCCGATAAAAGAAAAGCACCTTTTGGCGACGTTTTCAACTACATTAAATATGTAGGCTGGCTCACGAGCTAGAAAGTGCCTATCAATTTAATAATAATAATAATAATACTCTCCCTAATTCACCCCCTTACGAGTGAATTTTAACCCCAAAAGCTGAGCTTGTGCGGGGAAAGAGACGACTATTATTATTATTTGCCGTGGCGCTCCGGGGCGACTTAAAGATGATTGATGGTGGCATTTGACTTACAGGAGAGGAAAACCCGGAAAACCATCATCGAAATGGTAAATTATGGTGATTTTATTTTAATAATCTGGATGTCATATCAACAGAAATTAAATTCCTGCTAATAATGGCATCCATCAAATCCTATAGAAAACCATGCAAATAAATTATCATGGTCTTCAGTAGGATCTGAAACCGTGTCTCGTTTACCAGGAAATTGGCTGACAAATGAATGCCGCGCCGTAGACACCTACGCTACCAAAGTTCTTTGTTATGAACTTATGTAAGATATATTTCTTTAAAATAAAGTGTCTTTGCTCATTGTACTTTTTCACATATCTTATTCTTGTTTTAGTTGCAATAATAAATTACTAAATGTTCATAAAATTTTTACTTATACAGTAACTTCTCTACTTTCACTTCATAAAAACCACAACCTTTAATAATGAAGTAATGTTGCAGTTTTTTATTATCGAAAACGTCTCATTACTTGTATTTATGAAGGTACGTCAGATTTTTGTGCCACGTGACGTCATATCATGTGACAAGGATAGAGCTAACATGCGCAGTAACATACTGGTATTTGTGTAACGTGCTACTAAGGAGAAAGTTATTCTTGGACCAGTTACGTCCTTATTAAGACTCTTCAGCAAGAAATAAAAAATATCGACCCCAGTCTCTAATAGAGTCTGAAGGTAATACGAAATTCGATCGAAATCGAGAATGTCTCTTTCTTGCTGAAGAGTCCTAATAAGGACGAAACCGGTCCAAAAATGACTTTCTCCATAGTAAGCAAAATCAGAGGTACAGTGTTAAAAATATTTTCTATCTCTGCTGTTTAATTTTGACGTAATTCAATACCTGGTGAGGTATTGGCCAAAAGAGTAGTTTTTGTCAAAAGAAAAACGGCCGCCCATATATTGTAACTATTAGACATGGGTAACGCACTAAAATTCTTTACGTTGATACACTAACTCCGGCGCACTGTATTGCGCCAACTTATTGCGTTACACCACTACCTGCGGCGAATGAAGTCGATTCACCTCGGTGTATCGCGTGATACCGGTGTTATTCAGCGCGGGCAGTCCTTTTTTAAGTGTCAAACCGTGTTTAAGGCTATAACGCAACTGGGAATTCAACTAAAATAATTTTTTTATTGAATATTTAAAAACAAACGAAAATATAACAGTATAAAGCACCCATTTTTTTATTTTATTGTGTTCGGATTTTCCAAAGAATACAAAAATCCCAATTTCTATAAAAAGGATAGAACTTTTGTAGTGATTTATTACTAGTAGCTAGTAGCCAATCAAAATGGAAAGAATTGACAGTGTACAAGGTTAAAATCCATAAAATTCGACTCACAAATGATGTGACATGTTGCAAATAACATAATTACTTGATATTTTTTGGGTAATCTGCATTACGAGTTGCATTAATGACATAAATTAAAATTCTCAACTCGTCACGTAAAATGGAATCAGTGCCTAGCGTATGGTGCATCAACCAGCATCAACTCCCGATCCTTTTGACCCTGTATCCAAAATTGCATTGCGCTGATATAGTAACAGCTGGTGTGTCAACACTTGTAAAGCATTCCATTGCGTTAACTCAATAACGCAACGCTGCGTTACCCATGTGTAGTGACTATGACTTTGATATTTGTTTGATGTATTTTACTTTTTGATCACATTTGAGTTAGGAATTATTTCCTTCTTCTAGTCAAATTGTTATTTTCTTTAATATTAAATGATTGTAAAAACGTTGATAAAAGATTGTAAAGTTATAATTTTAGGCCAATGCTGACGCTGTGGTACAAGTCCAAAATGGCAGCGCCCTGTTGGCGATTCAAACTAAGTTGCGGTCCATTTTATAAATTGTTTAAGCAGGCCTCAGTGTTGCCGTTGTTGTTACAATAATTATAAAAATCTATTACTTTATTATCTATTACTATTTTAATAAAGTGGAACCTAAAAATAGAATTCCCAATGTCACAATTTCAGTGGCAAAGATAATCGCAGTACCGATTTACTGCAATATTAACTTAGCACGACATAATATCTTTAATTTGGAATTCACCTTTTGGTTCAATATTCTCTCATGAGAAAATATGATGACACAGTAGTGTGGCTTGCCTACTTAAAACCAAATCAACTGATCAAAAACAACGCGGAACAATTAAACTGAATCGCGAATTGTGTTTGTGCTGTGCCTGAAATAGCCAATAAATATGCTGACATGTTTCTATACAGTACGTTAACCGACGCATCAGGCAAAAAAATGAGACGCTTAATTTTATTTGGACGTGAGAACAATAAATATAGTAATTGGTTTAACTACGCCCTATATTCAATAGCATTGCGTTTATATACCGTTCCCTTGTAGTCAATATTGAAAAGTTAACTATATTTAAAGCACCGATAGATGCGCTATTCTATTTCGTTTGAACTTTTCGATCTAGTTTTAGTTTGGACCTTGTATGTACGCATACAACGGTTTGGACTATACGAGTTACTGATACTTTATATTTCTTTTGTTATTTCTTAGTAATGTTTGATGGCGAAACGATAGAGGGCGCCCCGCCACTATGGTGCGCAGCTGCTGCCGGCCATCTTGACATCGTCAAGCTGTTGATCAGTCACGGTGCCAAGGTAAACACCACCACTCGGACAAATTCGACACCCCTTCGAGCTGCCTGTTTCGACGGTCATCTTGATATCGTCAAATACCTAGTCCAACATGGCGCCGATATAGAAGTAGCGAATAGGTAATTTAATGTTCAGTAATGAAGAGTGATTCACAAAAATTTCTAAAATAGGTCTTGGAAAAATTCATCTATTTCAAGCGAACAATAATTCTTCTTTTTAAGTGTCACGGATATAATATCTGTCTTTGTCGGTCATGGTTTACTTTAGGAACTTTTTTTGTGGATCATTCTTTTCTTTATATTAAGTGTCAGAATGACGTTAAACTACCGTATATTTAAAAAAATGTCAATTATGTTTTTGGTTAAAATATTTAATCTCCACCATATTTCCTGCAAGATTTGTATTGTTGTTTGCATACATTCTGTGTTCTCCATTCCATGTATCTCACAATTATTTTATATAATAAATATCTCAGTAATAGTTAACATTTTATTCACTAAAATGGTTTTAAATCAGAATGTTTCATTGAAATTTCTTAGATACCTCAAGGTACAAATAGGAGCCCTTTATTCTCAATTTTACATTAATAACATCATCGAAAGCATTGATGGCATCGCCTTAATTTTTACAGATTTAAAGTTTTAACCTGTACTATCGAATCTCACGAGTTTTTGCTTGTTTTTATAAAGTCTACCAGAGAGTCTGAAAGAATTGTTTTCTTAGTGTTTATACATCTTACACATATATTTATTTTAATTTCCAATACCGGCCACTTAACTTTAAAGCCTTATGACAGGGTCAATTCTTCCCCAAAGGCCAACATAAGTAATGATGTATCAATTCTTATATTATGTAAACATAAAAATGGAATATACTGAGGTGTTCTGAAATTTTACAGAAATTTGACATTTAACAAATAACGGTTTTGTCCACTACGCCTAGGTAAAACCGATCACTAACTTGGCCAAGACGATCAATATCTCAATGTTGATTTATAGAGGCGAAACTGATAAGAAAAATTAAATTTTATTCAAGAAACTACATCAACAAATAAAAATTCGTAGTTACAAGAATAAGGTCAACTATACTTATATATAAGAGTAAAAATTTGCCACTGCATTGAGTATACAAAGTAAAAAAATAATAATGAAGTATATTAACTCATTTTGAAAAAACTTTTGCCCTACAGTTGTCACAAATGAAGACGCCTCTCACATAATTTGAACACAACTTATGGGCCCACCCTTCGCAGATATTGCATTGTATTACACATTAAACACGGCACATTTTCATCTGGATTTTCTATTACAACTGGAAATCTAGGAAAAATAAATTTTCTTGCATTTGTAGGTTTATCAACATTAGACTTCTTCAATTACTGAGGCCCTTCCTAAAAAAATTTTTTTCGTCTGGTCGTCTGTGTGTATGTATGCCGGCACATTAACTCTAGAACGAAAGTTCTGATTGACTTACGATTTTTATTTTTTTGAATAATTACTTCTAACTTAGAACCCTATTGATTTTCAGAATTTTCGGTCCATCCTAACTACTTTAATATCCATTTTCTTAAAATCCGCCTATGAATTTCTGATGTGACAATTTTAGGAATTCCAATTATTTCTAACGTCAACATTCCTAACATTCTTTACATTCTTTACATTCCATAAATTGCAAACATTCTCTAACGACCTGTCAAACAACAACTGTTGATAGTAAAGGTGAAATTTCTAAGGCGGGTTGCGACCTTCATACTTGCCATTTTGGAGGCTATTTTTATTTGAAATTAGTTGCCAATCCTGCCTATTTATGAAAAATATATAAGCAGTTTCTTAAAAATGACCTTTTTATAGTGGTGCTAACTTAAGCGTACTAATATTTCGCTCTTAGCCACAAACATACCATCAAATTTACTGGCTCTCTGTTACAACCCCATAGAATAATTAACCGGCCATTTTATTTGGCAAAAATCAGAGTAATGCTTGGCTGTGCCTGTCAAGTATCAAGATGTCAACTGTGATGTGTGAATGGCTCTTAAATGTCAAATTATTTAAAAATGTATGCTTCTTTTGATATTTATTGCAAATAATTTGTAGTGTATCTCAATTCAGGCTTTCCATAAATAAAGGTACAGCAAGGTAGATAATATAATGTTCTTATAAAAAGCAATTTTTATTATAAAAAGAGAGGTAGGATATTATGCTGGTTTTTTTTTGTAGATAACTTTAATTATACGATTTTCGATTACATATTCAACCAGCGAATTGTAAATAATAATTAGTAAACTCCTAGTCATAAATTTCCTCAATTCATAAAATTTAAAAATGAATTTTCTTGTCTTGGGATTTTAATGACGTACTCACCTATTTCAAATTTTGATCAATTCTGATACCAAGGTATTTTGTTGTGTTTTTCTTTTTATTTATAAAGTTGTCATTTATTTGTATGTTGAAAGATTGAAATTACATTACTCTCTATAGATCTACCTTAACACAAAAATAATTTTGTGGCTATCGTCGCAAAACTATTAATAATTTAAACATAGTAAGTAGTATTAATGTAACATCAAGTAAATGCGGGTGAAACGAGAGGTAATAACAATAAATTAAGGAAAATACTTAAAAAGGGCAGGTTTAAAAAAGTATTATCAGAAGAAAGTATATCCGTTCTGTTTATTTATCAAGTATTGTTTGAGGTTACTTTTGAATACATTTATTGTTGTTTTTTTTTTTAATTTCTATAGGCAGTCTATTAAATTTTTTAAACCTTCAATAAAAATTGTATTTTGGGAACTTTTAGTGATAGCTTGCCGTACATGAAAGTCAGATTGGCTTCTTGTATTATAGTTGTGATATTACGAATTATATTGAATTTTTTCTAATAGATCTGATGCGATGGTACTATGTCATTATTATTTTATAAATAAATATCAGTCGTGTACTGAACATAATTCTGAACTGAAAGCCAATTTATTTCTTTTAACATAGTTGCAATACTCATCCTTCTGTCCTTTATTAATAGAATATAAATAGGCGAAGTAAGGGGCCCAAATATTTTACATGAGCAGGCTTCAGAGGTAAATGGGCCAATTAATATTGGATAAATTGCTCGAACAAGTTTTTAAACCTTGTGAGGCTTGTGAAAATCATCACATGGTTTAACCTAAGTAATGCCAATGCTTCACAAACCAAAAAATTAAATGTCCTAATACTATAATCAGCTTTCGGACTTTCGTTCCAAGTTAAATAATTTCTCGTTTTTGTTACGCTACGAGTTTACCCTTGTGGGCCTCAGTCTCGATAAGGTGGGAACCACCATTTTAGCGTCTCTCGAATTGGACATTGCATTGTTTCCAATTATTAGTATGGTCTTTGGAATCACTGAAATGTTTTTCTTTGAATCTGGAGGTGTATTCTCGTTTTCTTTCTGAATTTCTGGAGTTTCATCACCTCCATATATTATTTATTAGTGACACATGGATTTCCCACTGCTTGATGTTATATTTCTAAACTTTCTGTAGCCTGAATCAGATTTTCTTTTGAAACTTTTGGTGAACCTGGTAGAGAAATTTCTTCTGAGATTGTATTTTCGGGAACCTGAATTGGGTTTTCCTCTAAGACGCCCAATGCATCAGGCAGTCTTGGCGACTGCTATTTTGAATAAATAGCGTCCAAAATTGAAAGACTATGTCGCAACCCCTTTAGATATACCTACCAGCTCTGCACTCCGGCTAGCTATTGTTTGACAGGTCTTTGGAATGCCTAATAAATAGTTCATCTTTAATAGTACATAATATGAAAGAGGCATTAGAAATTGCCATTTTAGGCGATTTTAGGTATACGAATGTCGGCGAGCACACCGGAAAGATAATAAAGTCGCCACTATTAGCTGCCGTTAAACATCGCCAAAAAAGTCAGTCCTAGAACTTAAACGACCTTAAATGAACTTGCAATAGCTCTCTAACATCACGGTTTAACTTATGTAGTCCTCCGCTTTACATAGGACTGTAAATTAATAAAGGGAGTACATATTAAATAATTACATACCTACTTCTCTATTATTTTTAGGCATGGTCATACATGTTTAATGATCGCCTGCTATAAAGGGCACATCAGTATAGCGAAATATTTATTAAGTCTTAAGGCCAGTGTTAATAGGAAGAGCGTCAAAGGAAATACAGCGTTGCACGATTGTGCGGAATCCGGAAGTTTAGAAGTTTTGAAATTATTGCTCGAGCACGGAGCGAAAATGGACGTAGATTCTTATGGTAAGTCATTTAGATATTCATTGTTGTACCTAAAATTAATCTTTGGCGATGCCAGGGTCAATGATACATATAAGGTTATATAGATTGCTCAAAGCTGGTCGTTTACGAGTGGCCATATTGCCTCGTAAGTACTCATTAATCAAAATCGGTTTAGCAAAAATGTGTGTACAAACCAATTTTTAGCCTTTGAATATAGTAAAAAAAATAATTACCTATATTTTTACTTTAAGGCATAAGCTTATGTTCATTTTGAAAAACATGGATGATCAATCTATATGATTATCTATTTCATTGACCCTTTTAAATCACCAGGCCTACAGGGTTACCATAATGTTGCCATATCATAACCTGTCAAAACCGGTCATTTTGTTTGGAATGCCTATTATTGTGCTTGTGTTCAAGGGCGGCTCCAGGCTGAATTTTCGTTTTTAGCTCCCCAATTCCAATTCCTACTTTTGTTCGGTAATAGTAGCATTTTGCACATATCATTTTGCATATATCATTGTGCATATAGCATTTTGCATATTATAGCATTTTACATATAGCATTTTTGTAACTCATGGAGTAAAATAAAATTTTAACCTGGGGGGGAGGGCATGGTCCACTGAGACCCACCACGAATCGCTGTACATATGTTCAGACTAAATAAAAGACTTATCAATTGAATACAAATATACAAATTTTAAACTGGAGGGGCATGGCCCCTGCCCCCTACCCATCCCCCCGGCCTCCTCTCCTTCTCATAAGCAACAGTACCAGTTTCACGAAATCTTCTTAAAAGTCTTTCAAAAACTTCTTTTCCTGGGATGATCTTGGAAGGGAAATCGTGCTACAATCGACGCTAATAAACAGTTTTCCAAACATTCCCCAAGTATTACAATCATAACACCCTGTATAAATGAAAATAATTTTAAAATGTATAACTTAAGTTTTTTTTTTTTTTTTTTTTTTTTTTTTTAGGAATGACTCCATTGATGGCTGCAGCTGTGACAGGACATAATCATATAGTAGAATATATAATAAACGTTCCAAATTTCGTGTCGAGGAAACAAAGAATCGACGCTATAGAATTATTGGGTGCAACTTGTGTAGATAAAAAACGTGATATGATAGGTGCTTTAGAATTATGGAAAGTAGCAATATTTGAAAGGTAAGACAAATAATATATCATGCTAATAATACTAATAATACCAAATACAAATGGAAATTTATTAACAAATACCATCATTAGCCAAAAAATCAAGGTATTCCATTTTAACAAAGTTGTAGTGGTTTTAGAAGTTTATCTTAACCTTTGAAGACGTGTTTCCTCAATAAATTAAGGTTGTGGTTTGTCATGTTATTCCAATAAACCCTTCAATTCACCCCTTTACGAAACCCTTTTTTCTCATCTACTAGCTGTTTTTTGGCTGATATCAATGGCATTGCAATGTTTCCGAAAATGGAAATAGACAAATGGGTCAGAATGTCTCTCGTTTGGACTCATTGGGCCCATAGTATTCAGCGGTTGGGCTCATACCGTTTTGACAGTAGTAGCATCGAAATAAATGGGCTGGTCGTACAAACCATTGGGCCTGATTCAGTAAGCAATGGGATCAATGGGCCAGCAATTTGTTTCGTTTGGGCTCGCTCTATTTTCGAGATATGGGCCCAAAATAGTTTCGGAGCCATCTTCAGTGTAACATCGAAATAAATTGGCTGGTTATACAAATCATTTGGCCTGATTCAACAATGGACCAGTAATTCGTTTCATTTGGGCCAGTGGCAGCTGGTGCATAAAGGTTGTAGACCTGCAGGACTGCCAAAAAATGCAAGTATTTCATCTACATTTTACAGAAATTATTTTAGACATTTTAAAATATACGTAAAGTAGATTTTATGGATAATCTCATTAATTTTAATTTAGTTTTAATATTGTTTTTAACCATGAGGTACGGATGCTTAATGAGAAGGCATAGCTTTTGTTGGCCAATAGCTGAAAATAAAAACCAATAATAAAATTCGTGTGACATGTCTTGAAACCGCGAGCCCAAACGAAACTAATTGCTATACTCGGACAAAATATTGAAGAAGGTGATTCCTCCCTGTTCACGTACAACAATCATACTATACCAGGGCATAATGAATGGAATCACGCGATTAAAACAGCAGAAGTTATCGGTATCACGTGCCAACTAGTCATAAATGCATGTTTATTGCCAAAATGTATTACGCCAGTGACGTATAAAAAATATTGGCAAATTAAATGCGGTAATAGTAAATAATATTAGATGAAAGTAGGTTGTTATCTTTTTTTTTTAGTAATAATCATTTATGTTCATAATTTTGTTTTGTTTATTGTTAAAATATATAAATATTATGCCAGTGGCGTAGAAACACTATTGGAAAATTAAATGGGGTATTATACTAGAACAAAATATTGAAGAAGGTGCGCCTTAAAACTGCAAAAGGTATCGTTATCATATCAAAATGTACTCTTCCAGTGTCGCAGAAATACTATATTGGCAAATTAAATGGGTATTTGTGAATATTACTAGATGAAAGTAGGTTGGTTATCTATTATTGTTATAATAATTCATCTATGTTTATAATTGTATTTTGTGTATTATAAAAATATGTAAATTAAGCTTGGTATCACTTACTTGAATTTCAAATCTATGAAGTTTCGTAACTCATTGATTCTGCAGAACTATCACTGGAATCGTCTTTATCGTCGGAACTTAAAGTTTCACATATTAGTTTCTTCCTTAATTACATGGGAAATAGCATTCTGCCAATCTTCAGGTTTTATACGTTCTATACGGGTTTTTAATAAACTTTGAACGTCGGCTATTTTAAAAGTTTTATTTTCTCGAGCTACAAACCCTTTCACTTGCGCCCAAATTAGTTCAATAGGATTGAATTCGCAGTGATAAGGAGGAAGTCTTAGTACCGTAATACCACGATCACGAGCCATTGTGTCGACAACATATTGAATATATTTATTGCGGTGTTCCTTTATTAGGTCAATGAATTCCACTTTAAGCATCTCCTCAGTAAATGTTTCTTTCCTACTGGACATTATCGGAATGCGTTCAACTCGTCGACTGTGATAAAAAGCGTTATCTAGTACAATAACTGAATTTCGTTCTACACGCTGTAATACTTCAGTAAACCATTTTTCAAAGCATTCCGCATTCATGTCCTCGTGGTAGTCTCCTGTTTTTTTTTTCGATATAAACACAAGAGCGCTATTTTCCAAAAATCCACTGTCACTTCTGATATGGGTAACAATTAGGCGCTGTCCTTTACCTGATGGTGCTTTCAAACCTGTAGAAAATCCCTCTATAAAAGCTTGGCGATGACTAGTTACAGAAATATCTTGCCATATCTTAGATACCGTGTGTCCAGCATTCACCCACGTTTCATCGAGATAGTATATCTTTTTTTAGAGGCTCTAAACTCTTTAATATTTCTAAATAACGCCGTCGCCAGGACACTATATCTGACCTCTCAATTAAAATTGATTTCCTACACCGTTTGACAAAACGAAATTTTAGGCCCCATAAAAATTTTCGTAAAGTTTCACGGCTCATTAATGGAATTTCTTCGTTTTCTCTTAATTTCGTAAGAACAACTTTAAGTGTTGGGGGCTTTGTTTTCGAAAAAAAAAAAAAGAATGTGAATGATTTGTTTTTGGTTATCGTCCAATTTCAACAATTTTCGACCACGGGTATGCGTTTTAGGGGCTTTTAAGGAGCCTTTTTTTGTCTTTTCGCGTACAATACGTTCAATTGTTGAAACAGATACTCCAGTTAAAAAAGAACTACGGTTTACAGCTTCATTTCTAGGAAGTGTCTGTTTCAGCCCATCATACACTTTCCATATAATGTTCTTTTCATCCTTTGATAAGGGCTTTCGCCGACGTAATTAGGTTCCACTTGGACCCGCCTCTGAATCCATTACTATTGTATCAATATAATTCTACTATTAAATTGTTTTTATTAAATTTATAAAGACACCAATATTTTACTATTTAATAAACTTTTAAAGTACCTACCTAATATACTACACAATAAATATAACTCCTCGAATATGCACTACCACTACCAAATTGTAAGTCACAAACATGAACACCTACTCGTATATCAGAAAAGAGCTTTTATACAAAAAAGTGTCTATAAAATATAAAATAATTATCGTTAGTTTTCAACTGTCTTTGTGCCTGTGCTGACAATATTCAATCTGTAACCCGTCTGTCGTTTATTTACTTGAAACACATTCATATGTCATCGCCTCCAAATATTAGGGTATCATCTTACAAAATTTTACTCTCTATTGCAGAGTTAAAACTGATTTCAACTGATTTAGCGGTTTTGACTCTTTACCTGATCCACACATGGACGGACTTTTTTGGCTGTCTAACTAAATGAATGTAACGATCAACGAAATTGCCAAGAACAGAGATGACACGTTTTTAAAAGCATCATCTTTGTTTAAATAAATATATTGACAAAAATAAATAATTATTTGGTATTTGATACGCCGCCTTTGCTGACTCTGTTACTTTCCGTCGGAATTTTCATTCATAGACAACAGTGTTGATCATGCATGTGACTCACCTTCTCCAATATTTTGTTCTAGATTAGTACATTAAATCAGGCACAATGTTTTTATACCCTATAAAGTATCCTCCCTTTCCCAGATGCTTCGACTATGCCCAATATTTAATCAGCCCATTCAATTCGATGCATCGCATATTTTCGGAGGCCACATCTCGAAAACGGAATGAGCCCAAACGCTGAATAGTATGGGCACAATGAGCCCAAACGAGAGGCATTCTGTCCCATTTGTCTATTTCCATTTTCGGAAACATTGCAATGCAAACTTGTTTGCTGCATTCTGCACAATTCTTCTTAGGGTGTTTTGGCCGAACTTCCTGAAGTCGTCTCCAAATTTGGGATCGTTAAATAATTTTTAATTTTACTTCAAAATGAATTTAAAAACGATAAAAGCTAAGATTTAGTGCACATTTTGAAATACTTAAATCAATAATGCAATTTAAAAAACAATAAAAATTAAAGCAAATAATCTATTAATTACTAATTAAAATCACGTTGAAACAAATTCTCAAATCGACGTAATAACGAAGGAAATGGCTAATTAAAAAAATAGGCCGTAATTTAAAATAATATACGCGGCAATATTTTCTTTACCGATAAGCTAGTTCAGCCAGTTGTCGATAGTCCAAAAAACAAGCGATTCGCCCACATTTTACTCGTAATGTAGGTTTAATAATTTAAAGTCTAGACGGAAGAGGAAATAATGCGTATTTCAAACAAATACTATGTTATTAAAATATGACAACATTGATTTTAACTAAATCGTTTGAAGGTAGGTATAGTTTATAAAATAATTTTGTGTATAACATAAGTTGGTTTCGTTTCGTTTGATTTTAATTTAATATTCTTTTTTGTAAATAAAAAAAAACCTCAACATGTAAAGAAATCTTATTATCGAAAAATTACAAATTATTAAATAAACTGGTTCATTAGAACAAATAATTTTTTCTTTATTTAGGTAATAACTAGCTTAAATCTAGGAAGATAAGTATTTTTCGATAGTACCTACCTAGATATTTCTCATATTCTAATTTTTTTTATACTTACTTTAAAGCAAGTTGCCAATATAGCTTGTGTATTTTATGTTTAGATTCATTATGATGAACGTTTTATACATATTGGTTGTCTCACAAGAAACGTAAAATTCATAAAAGTCAATTAAAAAGTTTTGAATTGATTTCTTTTTAGAAGATCCTTAATTTTTTTTTCTGGTCTTATTTAATTTTTATTATTATTATTATTATTAGAAACAAAATAGAATTATTATTAATTACTGGATTTGTATTTAATAGGTCTAATTTTTTTTAATGTATTGCATCAAATAAATATTGAAAATCGGAAGAGAAAGCTTTTTGTATAAAATTATATTATACAGGGGGTTTCATTACGAATTGGAAATATTTCAACTATAGAATCCTGAGCTCAAAGTATTTTTTTTTTTCATTTTTTAATTTGGTGTCATCGGCGTCGACTACTACGGCCATTAGCCTCGTGTTCTGTGTAGGCTTTGTTACTGTTTCCCAGCGCCACTTTAGGAACAGCACTGTTAATTAGAACCCAACAGTGAATGGTCGAGTGGGGAATCCTACCAAGGCATCAGAATTAATTTTAAATAATTAAATTAAATGAAAAAATCCCGGCCAACGGTGGGATTCGAACCTGAGACCTTCCGATCTCAAAGTCATGACTCCAACCACTGAGCCAACCCACCCCCTGGATTTATTTATTTAAAAATATAAAAATTATTTGTACCCAGTAGTTTAAAATTATTTGACGTATTATTGTCATAAAGTAGTTTAAAACTATTTGATATATTATTGTCATATTTCACCGGGAAGTGTAAGTACTATACACTACCAGAGGCGTACGACAGGGAAAATGGCTGGTTGATCCTTCCAAAATTCTACGCCACTGGCGGAATTGCAATTTCATCTCAATTTTTCGATTCTGCAATAATTTCTACATAAATATCGTACTCTTTCTTCATGGAGATAAAGTAATTATTTTTCGAGATATTTTTAGTTAAACGCTGCACAGTTATTTTGATTTTAATGTGTATTAATTATGTCGTGGGTCATTGTATTGCATTTATTACGCAAATGAAACTATAATCCGTATTAACAAAAAATATAATGTTATTTATCGAAATTTCTTAAAACGAATAGATGCATTAAATAATTAAAAACAAATTGTGGTTCTAAAAATGTTTTACCTAATCTAAATAAAGGAAAAGATAAAAATATCCAAAAGGACATGAACAAAACTTAAAAACCTTTTATAACAAATGTTCAATGTGAACCCCCGTTTACCTCAATAAGTTTATCCATTATTTCGCTAAACGATCTTCTAACTTTAAAAAATTTGCTGCCATAGTTCCTGAAAAGTATTTATTGCTTGGGAGTATAATAGTGATTTCATGTACTCCAGAAATAGAAATCTAAGGGATTACAATCGGGACTTCGAGGCGACCACCTCTGCTAATCCAAACGATAAAGAAATTTATGATAGAGATAGTTTCGGATTATTAAAGGACAATGAAGTGGTGCTCCATCCTGCATGAACCACATGTCTCTTCTTCCATTAATTGGCAAATCCTCTAGATAATCGAAAAGTGTAGTTTGTAAATACGAGTTACCATTCAAATTTACTGGTAATTCATAAGGACCCAATAAACTATCTCCAAATATACCACACCATACAATAATTAGATGTCGATTTTCAATATCCCAATAATTGTGACCGTTTTTCCAGTTTAAAACTCCTCTACTTGTAAATATGGCCTCGTCAGTAAACAGAATTTTTTCAATAAAATTACGAATTTCATTTTTTTTTTAATTTATCATCCACTGAGCAAAATTCATTTGTAAAGGATAATCTCCAGGTAATAAATTCTGTACCAGTGTAAAGTCGTAAATTTTCTTTTTTCAGTATTCGAAAAACTGAAAAGTGGCTTACTCCAGTCACTGCTCCTAAATGTCCAGTGCTTAGTTCAGGATTATCAGCAACTCTCACGTCCCATACGACTGTTACGTCTAAATTGTTTAGTTTCTCCTAGTCGACTAAAAATATTACTAAAAGTCTGGCGATTGGGTTGAACTCTATTTGGGTAGATTTCTTGATATCTTCGAGCAGTAGCAAGACATGAATAATTTTCATTTACATAAACATAGGGAATGTCTCGCATTTCAGATTAGTAAAATTGTGCCACGACATTTTCATTTATTCGACTTTTTAAATTTTACAACAATCACAATCTTAAGTGTCAGTAACAACAACTAACAGCAATGACAATATCCTACCGAAACAATTAAGTCAGACCAGAGCCAACTATACAAAACCTAAGCGTATTTTCAATGTGTCATTTGTACTTTAATACCATGAAAGCATTTATTTAAATAATATGGAGACATAATACAGAGTAAAGTTTCATTTGCATAATAAATGCAATCTAATGACCCAAAATACCGACATAATTAATAAACATTGCAATTCCGCCAGTGGCGTAGAATTTGGGAAGGATGAACTAGTCACTTGCCCCTGTCGTACGCCTCTGGTAGTAGTCAGAAACGTTTATTTAACATAATTTAGTAGGGTGTATAGTACCTACACTTCCCGCCAAATATGACAATAATACGTCAAATGGTTTTAACTGGTGGGCACAAATACTTTTTAAATTAAACACCCTGTAATTCAGACAGGAAACACATTTTATGTAGGTGATTTGAGTTAAATCTTCATATTTTGAGCTCGGGAATCTATAACTGAAATATTTTTCCAATTAGTAATGTATTGGTGTTATGATTTTTTGCGTTTCTTTTGGAACACACTGTATAAATGACTTTAAAAGAATAATTTACTTTGGTAGTTGTCTCTATCTAACTAATACGGCATACATATAGTCAAGCAAATTTCTGATAAGTATCCCACTTTTAATGTTTATTTTTAATAAAAAAAATATGTGCGTGTAGAAAAGTTTAAATATTTGTTAATATGTAGCCACTTTTAAGAATATTTGATTACGGAAATATATTACAAAATTTCAATTTTTTTAACCACTCGTTTTTCGAAACTAAATTAAATTTTGGTGGTTCAACTGGAAACACAGATTAAACCTTTACCTATGTATAGGTATTTTTCATTCACTAAAAATTGACAAATAAGATAAATATGAATTTATACTAAAATTAAACATAGGTATGTATGATATATGAAGAGACTGATTTACTAGCCCGAGAAGGAGCATCAAATGCTCTTATTGGCCCAGAACCCTTCTGTGGTGTAACAAAAACAACTATCAGAACATGCACAAAGCAGTGGATGTTTAAAAAATCTCAGGAGTGGTGGGAAAACTCACCAGGACAGAGACAGGCCAAAAAGTTCTTAAAAGGACCATCGTCTAAACTCACCGAGCATCTACTAAGCCTTAATAGGAAAAATACTAGAATACTAGTAGGTCTATTAACAGGGCATTGTAGGCTTAACAAACATATGTTCAATATCGGTCTGACAGAAGAGGCCTTGTGCCGATTCTGTCAAGAAGAAGAGGAAACGGCAGAACACGTATTGTGCTACTGCGAAGGTCTAGTAAGACTGAGATTCCTTACACTTGGAGAAGAAAAACCAAGGGCAACTAGCTATACCGGAGAACTACTTTCCAGTCTATGGAGTTTACTACAAAAGACCGCATTAGACAAGGTACTCTAAACAATGATTAAAGGATATCCACAATAGATCTGAAAAGGTCGAGGTGGGGGAGGCCACATGGCCCATAGTCCTAATTAAATCTAAATCTAAAATGATATATGAAAAAATGATTAAAAAAAATAATGACAATCCAGTAGATATTCATCGTTTATATTTATAAAGAAACCGTAAATTTTGGTAAATTTTAATAAGAGTTTCTAACTACCTAAAACCAATTCAATTATAAATGATTATGGGAAATAAATTATAAGCCCGAAAAGTGCTTGTACGAAAGATCCGGGATTCAAATCTCAGTTGAAGCTGATTTTTTCATTATTTTTAATATAATTATTTTATGTTAATAACATATACATTAATTTTCAAATTGTAGATTTTCTTTAGTGATTCGTACAAAAAATAATCTCGAACTATAATCAAAAACAATGTAATGACTCTTACACATACAAATGTTAAAATGTCATACCAATATGGCGAAAGTGGGGTTACTTATATCGTCATCTGTATCCATTATAACCTAACTGATTTTACCCCTATCTAATCGGAATTATCACTTACCCCTTTTTGTAAAAAGCTACAAAGAAAATAAATTCCTCATTTTTGTCAATAACTATTGAGGTTATTAAATAGGAAGGATGATGATAATCATAATATTCGATTATATGATGATCGATTATATTACGCATTCAGTGGCTTTATTTATGTATTGATTTTTTTAAAGGCAGTGGCTCCATGTCCGACCTCGTACATAGAGCATCAAATTCTGCATGTCCTTCAGCGTCAATGTGCTGTCGCCTTTCTTTAAATTGCTTAGATTAATAAGTAATTATTCATCATAGGTCTTATTTTTAA
This sequence comes from Psylliodes chrysocephalus, assembly GCA_927349885.1. Classification (NCBI taxonomy): domain Eukaryota; kingdom Metazoa; phylum Arthropoda; class Insecta; order Coleoptera; family Chrysomelidae; genus Psylliodes; species Psylliodes chrysocephalus. The sequence goes on from OV651816.1 coordinate 60,247,215, forward strand.
AAGTGAAGAAGACGGGACGAAGAAGAGGGTGTTCCATATAGTTACTACTTATCTAAGAATGAACTTTTAATTGTTGCATTTTATATTTTAATATTTCATAATAAACGAGGTTTATTTAATTAGTCAATTTATCATTCGGACTTTAAATTTGCATTTTCTCAAATTGACTGATCATTCTCCCCGCGAAGCTCGCCGTGACGTTTTTTCTTTCGTAAATTAGTCTTTTTAGGGACATATAAGGGACAGGTACCTGACCTTTTATATATTACATGACTGTATACCATATAATCTAGGATAAGTTTGAATTGTTATTTATGGAATAAGTTTAAAAAAAATATTGTTCTGTAAAAATTACGATTTAATATTTTATAATTGTAAACATTTAACATTTTTTATAATAATAAGGTGGGTACCTACCTATACCTACCTATACCTACCTATACCTACCTATACCTACCTATACCTACCTATACCTACCTATACCTACCTATACCTACCTATACCTACCTATACCTACCTATACCTACCTATACCTACCTATACCTACCTATACCTACCTATACCTACCTATACCTACCTATACCTACCTATACCTACCTATACCTACCTATACCTACCTATACCTACCTATACCTACCTATACCTACCTATACCTACCTATACCTACCTATACCTACCTATACCTACCTATACCTACCTATACCTACCTATACCTACCTATACCTACCTATACCTACCTATACCTACCTATACCTACCTATACCTACCTATACCTACCTATACCTACCTATACCTACCTATACCTACCTATACCTACCTATACCTACCTATACCTACCTATACCTACCTATACCTACCTATACCTACCTATACCTACCTATACCTACCTATACCTACCTATACCTACCTATACCTACCTATACCTACCTATACCTACCTATACCTACCTATACCTACCTATACCTACCTATACCTGCCTAAGTGAAATTTACCCTTAGATTAAAGAGACCGAAGATGTAACATTGCACACTGCGCATGCTGTCTATTTTAAGCCAAAGTAACCCACCAATTGAAAATCATTGTTGCACGACGCCACCCGAATTGCTCCGATTTCCATTCAGCGATTACACCTCCACCTGAGTTTAATCACCATTGACAGCTGTTTTTTGATTTATTTGTTGGTATTTTAGCAATTTAAAGTGTTCTAGTTATTCAATTTCAAGTTCAAAATGTCACGATGTATCTTGAAAAATTGTATGTACTTATAATACAAGTACTACTGTTATGAATATATTCGTTTTCAGCGGTAACTATTTATTAACGTTTTGACATAAAGCGCCATGATTCTCTGGGCTGAATACTTCAGATCCGCATTAAGGGGTTTCAATAAATATTAAGCATCAGAAATCAGATTTCATATTACATAAATTTACAAAAGGGTAAAATTTTGAACATTTAATTTAAATAAATAGTAAATAGGCATTATTGCTAACGAAATTTTGTATTTAAAAAGTAGTTTTATAAGAATGTTTTCTAAAGGTAGTTTTTAGCCCTTTTTGGTAGATAAATAAGAGGTAAAGAATCATAGTTGCTAGCTAAATTTTATTTTTATAAGGTATTTTTATAAGAATATTAGATGAAATACAGGATGACCTACTTAAAATTTCAAGGTTCATCTTATTTGCGGTCAAATCGAAAGTGACATTGAATTTTCAGTCTTAAAACAAAGTAATCTAGTATAAGCAAAAAAAATACTAAAGTTACAGGAGTTAGGTCCGATTCCACCGTTGTGTTAAACGGAGATTAAAATGACAGTGTTAATGTAAAAATGTCATTTTAAACTTCGTTTAACACAACGGTGGAATCGACCCTTAGTCACGTTAATAAAATGTTACATTACAAACCCCTAAACAACTCGAACATAATTTTCGTTTACTAAAAAAATCCAAAATTTAGCAATATTTATTTATTATACAAGCGAATGCGATTTCAAAGATAACTGGATCAAAAAATCCGAATCTCTAAATTTTGGAGCTAAATGCTCAGATAAAAGCAAGCGACCGATAGGGGTTACAAAAATAATCGATTTATCGATAATTCTGATATTTTTTAATGAAAATCGATTTATCCGCTGTTTTTAATAAATTATTTTTGTTTTTTTTTTAAGATAATGTATTAATCGATTTTAAAGGAAATACAGAAAAAGTAGATTTATTCAAAATTATCGATTTATCGTTTAATCGGTTTTTTAATTATTTGATTATTTTCGATTTTTCAAAGATATTATATGAAAATAATCGATTGAATATAATCGGTTATTTTACATAATCGATATTTTGGTTATTTTTTTAAAATTATCGATTTATTGGATAATCAGCTTTTTAATAATCAATTATTTTCGATAATCGAATAATCAATTTCAAAGGAAATATGAAAAAAGGATTATTAGAAAATAATAGATAATTCGTTTTATTTTTTGGAAAATCGATTTATCATAGAATCGGCTTCTTAATTAATTGGTTATTTTCGATTAGGCGATTATTTTGGAATTATTGATTATTTTTGGTATTTCAAAGATAACCGAATTATCGATTTTAAAGGAAATACAATAAAAATAGATTATTGATAATAATCGATTGATCGAAAATAATCGATTATTTAAAATAATCGATCATTCTGTTTTTTTTTTTTAAATCGATTTGTCAGTTAATCGACTTTTTAATTAATCGAATATTTTTGAAATACAATAAAATAGGTTATTGGTTATAATCGATTTATCATAGAATCGGCTTCTTAATTAATTGATTATTTTCGATTAGGCGATTATTTTGGAATTATCGATTATTTTCGGTATTTCAAAGATAATCGAATTAACGATTTTAAAGGAAATACAATAAAAATAGATTATTGATAATAATCGATTGATCGAAAATAATCAATTATTTAAAATAATCGATCATTCTGTTTTTTTTTAAATCGATTTATCAGTTAATCGACTTTTTAATTAATTGATTATTTTTGATTAATCGATTATTTTCGATTTTTCAAAGATTATCGAATAATCTGTTTCCATGGACGAAAAAAAAATGGTTTATTTGAAAATAATCGATTATTTAAAATAAACGATAATTCTATTTATATTATATTTTGTAAACACTGATTTATCGGTTAATTGGCTTTTTAATTAATCGATTATTTTTGATTTTTCAAAGATAATCAAGTAGTCGATTTTAAAGGAAATGACAAAAAATATATTGTTTGAAAATAATCTATTGATCGAAAATAATCGATTATTTTCAATTATCGATAATTTATTTCGATAATCACTCATCCCTAGCGACCAAATGACTTTTAATAGATTTAAATTTTAAAATGTTATCTGGTTTCAGACATATGCATTTCTAGAGTTTTATGTGACTCATCCTTTATAATAATTAATATTCTTAAAGAAAGAAGCCTTAATATACTTTTTCTGAGGTTACAATACAAAACAGCATTTTCTCATTTTGACTAATTTTTAATAATATGTAATAGCCGTAGAAAAAATATAATGTTCAACTCATAAGGGTAGATTTGCAGTATTAGCCTGCGCACATGCTATTTTTATAATACTCGTAGACAATGAGTAACATTTTTTGCTCTATTAACAATATATTCTATTTCAACATTTTACTGTAATCTCTTGCAGAAAAGTCCGTAGTAAATAAACGCTAACGAAATATTCTATAAAAGGTCTTCTCTTTACATAAAATGTCGTGGCATCTGTTTGATATTAAAAAATCACGATAATTTGATTTCATAATACAAAATTCGATTAAACACCTTTTAAATAAACCTAATAGTTCATTAAGTTGCTAATAAACAAAGTCCGGTCTCTGTCACAGAGTTCGGGTCGCCGCCCAGTTCCCCCACTCCGTTAACCCTTCTTTAGAAATTGGCAACATTTGCGCAGGTTTAAAACCGGTGTATGTTATATCTCTGGTCTCTTTTATCTAAGAATTTACCTAACTCAAAAGAAATAAAAAAATAAATTTACTTAAAAGGTATAAAGTAGGCACTTAAACACATTCATATGTAACAAAAATTATATAAAAAAACGTGTAAGAGAAAAACAAAGATTTCTCTTAAAGAGTTATTATATGTTGCACGTCAAACAGTATTAAACAACACTCAATTTCTAACGATGCAGTTTTAGAGTGGACTGCTGTTTATACCAAACTGCACCTAGATTTTGTTTTACAAACATATTGTAATATTTATTATGTTAGGTTGCCCCTTATGTTAAGGTGACCATACGTACATAATTTCGCTATATTGTAGAGCCTTGTACAGCAAACGTACAGTAACACGCCATATTTGTCCAACAAATCGCCGTATTTGTCTAGCAAAACGTAGTTATTCTCCAGTAAATGTAATATGTGATACATAATTTACTGAAACGTAAAACTCTGCATGATTCTGTTTTTTATCTTTGGGTTGAAGAGCTAACAAAAAGGTCCTCGCACCTCTCGCGTCTCGCATCTAGCATTGGGTCAAAAAGAAATATGGCCACCCTACCTTATGTCTCGAAAAAAAATATTTTTTTTACGAAAAAAGTCGTTGGTGAGTGTCGTGGAAGAATGATCAGTCGATTTGAGAACATCCAAATTAAAAGGTCCAAGAAAAAATTGGTTAATTAAACCTTGTGGAAACCCCCTCTAGGTATTCCTCTTAAAATATACGAGCCATGAATAATTACTTAAGGTTGGCGTTCGCCTATAGAAATCTGCCGTATATGCGCGGTTGACTTTAAACCAAGCTTTCGAGAAAAATATACTTCCTGGCATTAATTTTAATATTCAAAACCGTTCATGAAGTGTGTCTAGGGGTTGTAATGACTTCTTAAAAAAGGAAGTTGTTCTAAAGTACTCGAAAAATGACTTTGACTTTTGGTATCTAAGGGCCGATTCCACCGTTGTGTTAAACGGAGATTAAAATGACATTGTTAATGTAAAAATGTCATTTTAAACTTCGTTTAACACAACGGTGGAATCGGTCCTTAACCACATATAATCGCGTTGACTTATTTAGGAATTTTCTTTAAAACGAAACATATTTACATGTTGTCTTTCCGTTACATCCCGTACAACCAACACAGAAAAATAATGAAATACATCACACTTCAAAATATTGTTTAGTTTTTGAAACCTTGGTTTAAAATTACATAGGTTTTTTATGAAAACACAATTGTGTGGTATATCACGTGACATAGCGAAAAGTTACAAAGGTAAAATCATTTTTAAGTATTTTCTTTTAAAAATTTTGTAAAAAAAAAATGCGATAAACAGTTTTCGAGACTACTTAAAGGAAGGCGGCAACACGTCGGTGCCGAAGGACATACATAATTTGAAGCTCTATGTCCGAGGTCGGACGTCGAGAACGCACAGCTGCGTATCCGATATCGGACAAGCAGCCACTGCCTTTTTTAAAAGGAACATGATTATAGTAAAATAAATGTATAAACAGGAAATTCCTCCTATCATATAATTTAAAGAGGACGAGTCAAGTTCAAATTCAGATTATTCTCACATAATTTTGATAAATAAATGCATTTTTATTAGCATTTTAAATAAATCCCAATTAAAACGCGGAATGTATGCAATTTCATGCCCGACGCCGACGGCAAGAAATGTCTATTTTTATGCAAAATTTACTTCTAAAGGTTAAAAGATAATTGCATGATTATTTATATGATTTCCGGAGAAGGATCTTCCGTTTCCGTTCTTAACCCATGAACTTAGCAATAAAAATGAAGGGTATAAAAAATTATTCCAAAAAAAATTGTTTAATATATTTTCAAATCCAATATTTTGGAAGACCTTTGGGTTTATTCAATAATATAGTCAATTAATTAAAGACATTGGAATATTAAAATTTTATAAATAATTAATAAGTAGGCGATATCAGTCTACTAAATAGATATAATTATTTCATACCATTCTAGTATACAGTGTTTCATAAAGTTGGATCCGTATGGGAATTTTTTTATTATTACAATTGGAAAAAAAACGTAGAGCATTCACCTCTGCTTTTTAAAAACTTAAAATAGCCCATATTCAAGTTGACTACTGTATTCGTTATCTGTCAAATTCGGTATTTTTTGAAAAATCGTCCAAAAATTTCCTTTTTCTATTTAATACTAATTTGGCAGAAAATTAATGTTAGTAGCCAACTTTGACTTGGACTATTTTTACTTTTTAAATAAGCAGAGGTGATTACCCTATGACATTTTTTCCAATCGTAATATTAACAAAAACTCACACATGGATCCAACTTATGGACACACTGTATAAGGATAGTAAATCAGTCAATCACAGATCACATTTAGTATTCGGCCGACTATACGATATAGTGTGACGTATTTGTGTTCCACTGATAGTTAACTTTTTACAAAAACAAACCATTTTGTCATTGAATTTGACATATACGTTTTTAGTTTTTTTACATATTTATTGCAAGAAAAATTAAAAATCAACTAATTTACCTAACCTGTGCGACCTAGAGCCATCGCGACTTATTATTTATGGGGGCAAAACGGTCGGGGACCAATCAGCACTGGGAAGGAATCGGCCGGGATGGAACAACGACGGGGCAAAATGGCACAGGCGAAACGGTGGGGATGAAACATCACCGTCCCCAAAATTTGTACTTGAGTCCTTTTAAGCGCCGATCACAGATTTGTGATATATCCTGAGATAACTGATTTTAACCTCGTAAACTATGTAAAGCAAACATTTAAAATTTAGGTAAAATCTTTATAAATGTTAGGCTAGTTAAAGAGTGATACTTATTGTTGCAAAACTGTCCTTTACTTATATACAGGGTGTTAGATTATAATTTTTCTAACTTAAGAAAAATCACGTTTTTATTTAAAATGTATTTCCACAAAACCCGTATTTGGTTTTTTTTTTATTTTTTCATATGTTCGACACAAAGCTGTCCTTTTCCATGTTCCGTGGGAAAACTTATCAAGGTCCTTGTATTTTCTTGATATAGGGTGGTCATCTTGGAGAAAAAGGTTTTTGTCACATTTATGTACATTTTAAAAACTACTTTTAGTTATTTTTTCTCAACTAGTTACGTTTTCAGTTCGCTTAAATACAAAATAATATTTTCAGTGCGATATACAGGACGCTCCCCATTTATTTAAAATATAATAACATTTGTTTCATTTTTCAGCTCATATTTTTCAATTTTCTAATTTTTATTTTAGGTACTACCTTCATGATGATCCAATTCCCAAACCTGCCACTCAGACAATTGCCGCCTATGACAACGTGGTGGAAGTCAATGATTTAGAAAGCTTAGATGATCTCCTTGCCGATCCTGATCAAATGAGAATGCAGGCATTGGTAATTAGGGAACGGATACTCGGTCCAGCACATCCAGACACTAGTTATTACATCCGATATAGGTAAGTATTGCTAGAATTTGATTTGTATACCTAATAAGTAATTTATTTTGTAGACAAATCTTTAAGTAATGTTATGGACACTTTTAGAGATAATTTAAACATAATTGCCTAAAACTGCCACAGTAAAAGTTTTGTTTTAATCATAAACATACCAAAATTAAGATTATACCTACATTATTTTTACCTATGCTATAGCAGTAGTTTTTCTTAAATCACGTTAGATATGTAATAATTAATTTAATTGTTACAAATGCATTTTCGCCAGAAATGGAAACCTAATTTGGACACTTGTAGAACCATTAATGGACATTTTTTTTGTTTTATTACTATTTTGTTTAAAACATGATAAATTGATATTTATGATTCAAAAAATAATTAGGAATCTATAAAAGAATAAACACATGAACGTGTATAATTATTAACGATTTAAATTTAAAACAAGAAAATAATATCTTGGTAAATAAATAAATGAGATAAATGACTTTTATAATCATTAATATTCTTCTTCGTCCTCACTGATGCTCTCATGTTCATCACTAGTATCAATAGTGATATCACATTTTTCGCATACAAACTGTTCATCCTCTTCAGAATCTGCATAAGTATTTCCAAGGCTATTCATATACTTAAGAGGAACACAAATTTTATGAACCTTATTTGGGCAGCTAATACATGAAAGCCATTTAGCTTTTCTCTCTAATACATGCTGGTCCTTCCATGCTGTTTGGCACTTATAACATTTCCAGTTTAACATTAGGATTCTAAAATCTTTACCCTTTGTTTGAGTTTTCTTTTTTACGCCTTTTGGTTTTTTGACTTGTAATTTTTTTCTTTTTGTTTTTCTTCTCTTGCTCTTTTCCGGCTTTCTTTTTCTTGTTGTTTTTCTAATTTAAGTGCTTCTTTCTTTTTTTGTTCATGTAACCAACAATCAGATGTTATAACTTGAACGTGGTTTTTCCCTCATTTTGTTCTGAGGCATTTGTTCTTCCTTGGGCCAAAAAAGATATTTTTTAAATGGAGATTCACCAGTGTGCTGTGTTCCGTTAACGAAAATTTCTTGGCAATGTGGTTGAAAATAAGCATTACTTATAGAAGGATCAATTGTTTTTGATGTTGAAGGCTTTGCATTATCGGGAGTTCGTTGGTTTTTCTTTTCAAATGTTATGGCAGCATGAACTTGATGATATTCTTCTGGGGTTATGTGGTTTGTATCCAACTCAGCTGTAACATGTAAATCCTCAATTACTTTTTGCCAGATTTCCTGTGAAACTTCTTCAGAGGGTTTAGTAACTTCTTGACGAACGTGTTCTTCATTTTGGGTGTCTTTGTGGGTGTTATCGTCGATTTCTAATGAGAAGTTTAAAGATGTATTTATGTCAATTATATTACCATTTTTCTCTGAGACGCTAGCACTATTCAATTTTTGAATTCTTTTCCAGGTATTAAACAAGTATTTGTTGACTCCATTCGTCTTCTAAAATGTGTTCCTTCATAATCTGAAGTACATTTGCTGAAATATTAGCTTCCAAAACCTTTAAGAAGTTTTTAATGTCATCATTCATCATGTTATCTTACTTATTGGTATCGTCTGCTTCTTTTGTGTGTTGTTTATGTAATATTTTGGAGTAATCCACGTTGTTTGCATCAAAGGGATAAAGGCCACAAACTCGAAACCCATTTTTAATCGTATCCGGAGACATGGCATCTTTTAAAATAGTTTCCAGTAGTTTGGCAACATGATGTCTCGTCAATTGCTGGTTTTCATTTTCAGTGAGCTATTTTGTTACATGAATTTACCATTTACTTTTTAGTGGATAAAAGACCGCCACATCGAGAGGCTGCAAAAAATGCTACTAAAATAATTTCTTTTTCACGCAAAAACATACTGAGTGTAGAGTCAAATGGAACTTGTGTCTGTCGACAAAAAAAATTACAGGGCGTTCGATGTTATTTTTCGTTAGCCATGGTTCAAATATATTTGCCATGTATTCAAAAAAGACTTCGCTAGTCATCCATCCTGATTCCGATTTTCCTAAGCCTCAACCTTTGGGAAAATTTTTGGCAATTTCTGAAGGCGTTCTCTTGTATGGATAAAGTACCATAGGAGGCGCCATGTTTCCGGATGCTTCAACTGTAATCAATACTGTGAGGTTCTCTTTTTCTGAAGTTTTTGAAACATCATACACTAGTGGAAAAAATTAAGGGGTAAAAAAAAAATCTTAATTTTTTGCGATTTTTCGAGTGGCTGTATCTTTGGTAAAAATGGTCGTACGGGAATAAAAAAAAAGTAATTTGAAGCTTGAAGTGTCTAGTTTATGGATCTTGTGATAAAAAAATTTTCTAATCAAAAATTAGCACAAAATCCAGATGAATATCATGGATAGAAAATTTTTGAATTTTTTTTTTATTTTTATTGTACGGACTTGAAAAAATTTTTCTCGACATAACCACTTTATGCAATGAATAGGTGGTTCCTTTAGCTTCAATTCCTTTTTTTGATGGCCTCAAGATGACCTTTCCTTGCTGAGTTATGAGAAAATGAACGAAAATCCGTAATTTTCTCTTCTCTCGTCCATATCTCAGGAACCAATGGCCGCTCAGAAAATGGAAGGGGGGTTTTGGAAACTTCGATTCATTCTCTACAAGGTGGTGGCATGTTCTTTCCCGAAAAAAAATTCCTATCATGACTGAAGAATTTCGGAAAACAAGTAATTTTGAGGTTTTTTATAAAATCACGTACCACATTGAAAATATTGAGAAAATGACTAATGTTGAGTGTGCATCTTACAGGCCATTGTTCCCTCGAAAGCCCTACAAAATTTCAACCTGTTCCATCAAGCCATTTCATTGTTTCATGCGAGTGAATTTTTGAAGAAATTGAGGATCGCGTTTTTTTCGCTTCTATGGCTCATAATCTGTATAAAAATGAAAAATACAAATTTCCCCTGATTTTTTTCGATATTTTCATTGCTTAAATCGTTTGAAGTCATAAAAATCAAAAATTTCACAAAAAATTAAAAATAAAAATTTGAAAAAAAATCAGGGGAAATTTGTATTTTTCATTTTTATACAGATTATGAGCCATAGAAGCGAAAAAACGCGATCCTTCAATTTCTTCAAAAATGCACTCGCATGAAACTATGAAATGGCTTGATGGTTCAGGTTGAAATTTTGTAGGGCTTTCGGGGGAACAATGGCCTGTAAGATGCACACTCAACATTAGTCATTTTTCCAATATTTTCAATGTGGCACGTGATTTTCTAAAAAACCTCAAAAAGACCTGTTTTCCGAAATTCTTCAAAGTCATGATAGGGATGAAAAAAAATTTTTTTCGTGAAAGAACATGCCACCACCTTGTAGAGAATGAATTGGTTTCCAAAACCCCCCTTCCATTTTCTGAGCGGCCATTGGTTCCTGAGATATGGAGGAGAGAAGAGAAAATTACGGATTTTCGTTCATTTTCGCATAACTCAGCAAGGAAAGGTCACCTCGAGGTCATCAAAAAAATGAATTGAAGCTAACGGAGCCACCTATTCAATGAATAAAGTGGTTATGTCGAGAAATTTTTTTTCAAGTCCGTACACTAAAAATTAAAAAAAAAATTTTAAAATTTTTCTATCCATCAGGATATCTATCAGGATTTTGTGCTAATTTTTGGTTAGAAAGTTTTTTTATTACAAGATCTATAAACTAGACACTTCAAGCTTTAAATCGCTTTTTTTTTATTCCCGTACGACCATTTTTACCAAAGATACTCGAAAAATCGCAAAAAGTCAAGATTTTTTTTTGACCCCTTAATTTTTTCCACTAGTGTATATATTTTTAATTCCCTTTGGGGCCAAAACTTTGCCAGTTTTAGGGCATAAGGAAATTGCTGTCTCATCAGCATTAAAAATGCGATCTCCATTTTCTAAAATATGATAGTAATCACTTTCCTTCAAGTAACTGGAAAGTTCTTTAAACCAGTTACGTATATCGCCTTCAGTAAGCTTTCCACGGTAGCCTGTTAGCTTTTCAGGTGTTTTTAGGGAAATATTTGGATGCCTCATTAAAAATGACTTAAACCATTTTTTCCCTGGAATACCGTCAGAAAATGGATTCTTACGGCCTAACTCTTTTATAAGTTTTGCTACGGTATCAGTTAAACACTGTTTTGTCACGGGAAAGCCGGCCCTTGCAATATCAACAATCCACGTTACAATACGGCCTTCCGTAAGTTGATAAAATCGTTGGAGGTCCCATATTGCAAATTTCGGGACTGATGCCTTTTAGTTTATTTCACAAAGTTATGCGTGGAACACCGAATCTTTTACTTGCGGTTGCAATGGGAATGCCTGCCTTTGCTGCGGCTAATGCTTCTGTTATATTTTCAATGGTATATTTCCTAAATTTCTTTTTATCCATTATGTTGAAATCTGAAAAAAATGAATGAACCAATCATGGACATACTCAATTATCCCTAAATGGACATTATGTCCAATACTGGATTTCTTTTTAACAATTTACTGTTATTTATATTAATCAACAGCAGTTTTTATAGTCATTTAAACTCAACTAAAATCAACTGAGACATTTTTTTCCTTAAATAGACATTGTGTCCATTTAGGGTACTAATATGAACTTAAGATCCTATAATGGACACCTAACCTAAAATATCTAAAATTTAAGCCGTCCTCTTTGTTGGTAAATAACAAGGTTAATACATACCTTATACAACACCACAAACAAATCTACGGGAAAAATAAAAACTTTGTGTTTGGTAGCTTAAATAAATTACTGCCGTTCTTATTACTTGCGTTAACGAATGTCTCTAAATAGGTTAACAGCAAACACGCGATCATAAAACGTTCGGATTTTTAAACATGACGTCCTCTGTTAGCAGAAATCGCAAACAAAACATAAAACTATATAATTTAACAAAAGATATTAACATATTTACAGGTATCTTCAATTCACAAGTATCTTAATACCAGGCACTAAATTGTAAAGTGTCCATTACTGGTCCCTTGTCCAAGACTGGTGCCACTACCCTATAGAACAAAAATTATAGAAAATGCGTAATTGCAAACAACTTTTTTGAAGAATTTTCTTAAAAATTAAAATTTTCTTAAAAATTTAAATTTTCTCCATTCGTGAGATATTCCTTAAAATAAAAACGACAGTTTATAAAGTATCCCCCCAGATGCTTTAACTATGCCCAAAATTTAATCAGCCCCTCGTAGGATAGATTACAGCTTAAATTTTAAAAATTTTGTTTTTCTCTTTATCCGTTTTTTTTTTCTCTTCAAAATTCGAAATTTGCACTTTTTCTCAAATATCTTGAATACGGTCCATTTCAGAAAAATTATGTATAAAACAGTAATTATAGACAAACAATTTTCTTAAAAATTTTAATTTTTTACTCTTCGGCATATTTCTGAAATACGGACCATTTTAGGAAAATTTTGTATAGGGCAAAAATTATAGAGAATGACATTAGAAGCAACTTTTATTCGAAGAATTTTCTACTCCTAGCATAAATAACAGGTATATACCATAACGTAGGATGGCTTTAAACTTAAATTTACAATTTAGTGTTTATCTGTTAATCCATTCATGAGTCGAAAAAATCATGATTTCTATACTTTTCTTTTCTGTATACAGACAGGAAAGTAAAAATGAGGAATATATTATCTAATAATGATTTTTAACTTTCTAAAAAAATATTCAATTCTTTTGTGGAAGTCAAAACGGAGATGACCGTCCTGTCGTTTTATTTCTTGAAACATATTCCTGGTCTGTCTCTAGGACTTAGGTGTTCAAGGGTGGCAACACAGTTGTAAAAAATCCAAAAAGTTGAGTCTGCAGTATTTCATTGATATCGCCCTTAGCTAAATATAAATAATAAATTCCATAGGCAGCTTCTAAACAATTTGAAATAATGAAATAATGACGAGACTATTCCATTTGTAAATGTTTTCCAGGGGAGCCGTGTATGCGGACGCAGGGAAATTCAATAGATGCATAGAACTGTGGAATTACGCGTTAGACATGCAACAGAGCATGTTAGAAAGGTTGAATCCGATGACGCAGAGCAGCCTCTTTAGTTTTACCGAACTCTTCTCTTTTATGATGTGCGAGGAAGGTAAACATAGAGGTACCAGGGGACGAGTGGTACCATCCGTCGATGTAGCGGAAATTCTCAGAGTTTTCAATAAGGCTGTTAAAGAAGTAGAACTAGGTAAGGAAATTCGTAGATGTTGGTTACAAACTCAAAAAATATTAACTGGTAGCTGATATATAACGAAATTAGTATATACAAGTATTTTTTTAAATAAAATCCTTATTTTCAGGAAGTATAATGATAGAAAGGATGATGAACAGCAAAGGCGATCTCAATTACTTGACCCGTGTCATGGTCATAACCCTCCATCTAGCCTGTCTTCTCACTCGACTCCTCGATCATCATACCAGCAGTGACGAGGTGACCAAAGAAATACATCAAGCGATTTACAACTTGGTGAAGCTCAAAGTGAAAGCGAAGAGCGGAAGAACGATGCTACATTTGGCGTGTTGCAGGGATGTTGCCATATTGGGGAGGTATCCTGCTTGTCAATTTCCATCTCCTCATTTAGCAGAGGTGAGTAAAAGCGTTTAAGAATACCATTATTAAATGTCTCCGTCATATATCTACACTGTTCCACCTTGTCTTCTTTTTATGTTCCTGAGAGTAAATGTGGCACCTAACGCAAACATCGCTTTAATAGACAAATATGTTCATTCTCGATTGTTTGATTTACTGCCGATAAAACGCCACTATTTTAACTGTGATGGATAACTCTGTGATGTGCCATGAGCCTGAATTTACTAGGAATACAGGGTGTGCCACCCCATCTTATCAGAATTATTATTTTTTGTTTAAAAGTTTGGTTGAAGAACTTTATTATAACGAATTCAATTATTATTCTGTGACGTCATGGTTTACTTCTGGTTTTTATGAAAATAACAGTAAATCGTAATAAATTTTTTATTTTTTAAATGAAAATCCCCATTTTTATCGAAAATTATAATTTATTAAACATTTTTGAATCAGAATCTTTTATTAAAAATGTTATTAGCTGTCAAAATGGCCGCCATATTGGATATTATTTTTTAAATGTGTAAATTCATTTAAGGAAGAAAATATGGGAATTCATTACCTTTAAAAACTCTTTGTAAGCCTTATATAGAAGATAAAAGGACTGGAATTTTTAAGTTGCCCACCTTGTGAAGCATACAAAAAATATTTCTTTTTTTCAGGTTTTGTTGAAAGTTGGTGCTGACCCCAATCTAAAAGACGAAGACGGCAACACCCCTCTCCACCTTACCGCAATGGCCAAACCGTGCCCCCCATCCAGCGTAGTTCAAGTTCTTCTCGCTAATGGCGCCCACATCGACACCGTCAATAATGTCGGAGAAACGTTCTCCGATCTCCTCAAAGGCCAACCTGTCCACCAGCTTGTCAACACAGTGAAATACACCAGACTGAGTTGCACCGCGGCGCGCGTCATTAGACAGTTCAAAATACCCTATAGGGGAATCGTACCTTCTGCGCTCGAGTCGTTCATTGCGTGCCACTGAAGTTTTTTTGTGATTTTTAAGTTTTTTTAAATTTCGGGTCGAAACGGTAATGTCCCAGTTTAAGGTTGATTTTAATTCTAAAAATTTAGCGGTTTGATTTGTAAGGAATGTCTTGAAATCTGTTTTTACCATTATATAACTGCTATGTTCAAGTTTAATTATGACATAAAAGATGACGTTGACATAATATAAAAAAATGACTGATGACATTCAAAATTAACTTGACACATCTAAAACAAAAGAGTTATCGCCACTTGTCACTTTACATACAAACATTGCGTTCGGTCTGCCAAGTTCCTTTAACACTTTTTACTTCAAACGACCCTTTTAGCGTTCGGTTTAGTCCAATTAGTGGCAGTTTAACCCGCTTAAATGTCATTTAAAAGCACCCTAAAAACTCCGCGTTTGTCCCGCTCCAGCCCCTGACTATCCGAACTCGCCTACTAATTAGTGTTATCGCAAATGTCATTTGTCAGAACTCAAGTATAAATAATCGAATATCTTATAATCATTATTGTTCTTAGATCGGTTCTATTATCTTCTATTGACATTGACCATTAAAACAATAAAATATTTAGATGGTTACTCACTAAGAGAAAAATGTTTTCTTGTTTACTTTGTTTTTTCTTGTTTACTTTGTTTTTTCTTGTTTACTTTGTTTTTCTTGTTTACTTTGTTTTTTCTTGTTTGTTTGTTTTTTTTTTTAATTATTTCCCAACGTATAGGATCTACAAATGGATTCTGAGCAAACACTTCTCACATCTCTACTAAATCATTTTCCGATGTAAATCTCAAACGAGTTTTATCATTCAAATTCATAGTTTTAAAATCATACACAAAAACCCTTTGCCTCAAAAAAAATTCTATTTGACCTATGAGAAACACATTCCATGTTTCTATGAACCAAATGACATTTGCGAAATAGCCCGAAAAGCTCTGTTCATATACGAGTAAGTTACTGTAGTCCAATTATAAGATTTCTGTATTTTCCAAAAGTAAGGAAATACCATATTCTCGTTTAACACTGTTTTACTAAAATATTAAGGTGCATATGCGTAGCTATCGAAATAAGGTTACATTAGTGGCGATTCACTTTTTTAACTTCAATCGACCCTTTGGCGTTCGATTAATGACAATTCAACACAGACCGTTAAAAATACTCTAAAAAAGTCGTGTACCGCTACAACTCCTTACTAACCGAACTCATCTTGAATAAGAGACTTTTATAATATTTTGCATTTTTAACTTTACTATTCATGAGTATGTAACAAAACTAAACTCGTTTACTGACTTTAAAGTGATTTAAATTATTATTGTAGGTATTTCGTTATTATCTGTAGGGTAAATCCCAATTTGATAATTTTTTAACAGTGTAGTCATTGAAAACGTTTTCAAAAAAACTCAAATATAAGAAACTTGCATTACTTCTAAAATGTAGCCAATACGGTCCTATCTAACTGAAATAATATGTTTGAAGTTGTTACCATTCACTTCAACACAATTGTAAACGCATTCATGTCTTCTTATATGTCTTCCACTATATTCCCACAAATCATTTGTAACCCTAGCCCATTAAGACAGATTAATCAAAACTCTGGGACAAGGAAAATCGTTCAATATACACTGATGCGGCAGCTGCACTTTGAAGACACTCGTCATAAATAAGAAACATTCATAAGTTCATTTTCGTCATAATTTACCATACTGAGCAATTTAAATTCACTATGTCAGATAAACACACTACTGAAATCACAAGCGACTGAATTACAATAACCTGTACACAATAAAGCTGAATTCATAAGAAAAACCGAAAGAAAAAAAAATTATCTAACTTTTCATACACAAGTCTAGGCTCGGATTTAGATTTTTAAATTCTGTATCTTATTTTTGAGTTTTTTTTTGAAAAATATGTTTATTTTAACGACTTCTGTGGATTCACTTAGGATTCACCCTGTATATTACAAAATTTCTATGGAATTTGAAACATCGTTTATTTTTTGCAATATTTGACATAAGACACTTGACGTAAATCCTAAATTTTACTTACAAAAAAAATTTTTTTTTAGCAAAATTGGTTTTAAATTAAATCATAAAAGTTTTATTCCAATAATTTTTATCATCAACTCGATATTAATGGAATACAGTTTTTTAAATGGTCTTTATGTATCAGACTTTTTGCAGCTTAACTTCCTGTTTTGTCACTGACGTACTTTTTTGACAAATCGTTTTTGTTTTTTGTTCAAAAATATATAAAATTAATATTAAACTGGTATATGACCGTTTGTGGTGATTAAACAAAAGACTATTGAGGAAAAGTGCATAATATTGTTAGCGACATGTTGGTTTCTGAGGGCTACCTTTTTAGAGCATTTCAGTCAAAAGTTCAAATCTATTTTAATTATACTGTATCGATATTAAATATCCCATAAAACAATATACAAATTTTAATTAAGCAGATTTTATTATTGTCTTCACGAATTGTATTTATTTTTACACTTTGGTTCATGCAGAATCTGAGAATTCCGATATATTTTCAGGAATGATTGTCTTAAATTTTCCGAGTTATTAATATTAGAAAAATCAATTTCCCTGTGATCTCCGAGAATTAGTAATCTCTCAAAAATATTTAACTTTTAACTCATTATCTGTGTGAATCTTGATATCTTTTTGTAATCACATCACTCTTGTTTTTTTTTTTTCAAATAATGGTTAATAATTATTTTTATTATTTACTTTATTATGTTTAATAACCGTTAGATTTGTTGCACTTATTAAGGATTAGTTTTTTACCTCTTTGATTGCACTAATCGCCCTGTAGAAACTGCTGAAGCATTTTAGAATCGAAAGAATATGTGATATAATTATACTATTTAAAAATGCGCAGATAACGGCAAATATTTTTGACTGTGTCTATCTGTTGATATTCTTGTAAGTAAATTATTTAAAAAAATCGTACAAAAAATACTGAATGTTTTAAAAATTAAATCAACTATTGGTACTTTTTAATTTATTTCATAGATAATTTTTTAAACCGTCCCAAAATTTGATGGTTTTTGAGTGAAATTTAACCGAAAATAAAATAAAAATAATATTAATTTCTTTCTTTTATTATTAAGTTTTATTAGTGCTAAATGGAAAGGATGTAGAAGTCTTCAATTATACCCGTATCCCGCGTGACTAAATTGGTTTCATCGGTTTGCTAAAAGTAACCTTAAAACAGTATCACCTACTTTACAGAAATGATACTTAAATTATCATAAATGTCACTAAAAACGGAAATTTTCATTGAATTTCTTTGATCGTCAATTATGTGGGATTGGGCATTGTTGAAGACTCGTTAAGTACTATTTATCAATGCTGCAATGAATATTTTAATCAAAAATTTTTCATGCAAAGAAATGTCATTTTATATTCCAAAAACATTCAAATTAGATGTCCATTTAATTTTTTTTCTCAATAACTCGTTTATTATTGCTCTTTCGATAAAGATGGTGCTATACAAAATTGACTGTAATAATTAAATTATACATAAAAAATTGTACATGCATATGTCCTCAAACCAACAGTTTCCGAGCAACAGCTTCGTAAAGTGAAATTATTGTTTCCGTCAAATGCTGTATTCTGTCAATTTTGTATTCTCCTATTTTTACTGTAATATCAAAAGAAAATGAGTTATTTCAATAAAGCTAAAGTGCACCTAAGAATAAATAGCAATTCATTTGAATCAAATGGAATAGTAAATGTTATTAAAAAATTATTTTCGGATTAAACCAACAAATCGAACCTATTGAACGTTGAAAGTAACGGGACTAACATTTTAGGAGAATGCATAGGTGTTAGTATTTTTCTAAAGTAGAGTATTGGGTTCAAATTTCTCTCGTTAATTTTTAAACTAATCAGATCAGACTCTGTAGCGTGTTCTAGTTAATTCTATAGAATCGACATTATATTTGGAAGTTAGTTTAAATTTAGGTAAATAAATGTTTGGATGTTATCAACAACGGAAATGTGGTTTGTTCCGATTTTTGTCATAGCTGTATTTTTCTGCAGGAACAAGAGACGTTTTCGTATAGATAGTATTTACATTAAAAATGTGTGATTTAATGAGTGCTGAGTATTTACAACTATATTAGCTATATGAATTTTGTTATATATTAAATAAAAAATTAAAAATACAAATGTATTTCATTTAACACCTCCATCATTTTAGCTTATAACTCGGAAAGAATGCTTATTCAACAGAAAGTACCTAACACAAGAACCAATATTTGGTCCACTATATTATTTCTTTTGGGTATACGTTTTCTGTCTGCATTATCTACGAGATATTTTCAAAAAATTCCAAGGTTTCTTCACCCTAAGTTTTGTTAATATTGGTATTTTCTGAAATTTTCGCAAAAATCTAACGAAAAATAAAGGCTCAGAAGGAATTACAAATTTTCAAGGTGCTCGGTTTGCTCTTAAATGAAATATTTATAGATTATTTTTATAAATGGGACAAAATCGGGACACATGTTACATCGGGACTAGTGGTTTAAAATCGTGACGGATTCTCACTTTATAAGTAAGAGCCCCTTCCCATTTCAGTTGGGCCACCTATTCATATTTAGGAAAATCGCATTTAAAGTTAAAAATATAAATACTGCATGAACTTTCCAATTTTTATTCGTTGAACAATATGTTTAATATCGTTTAATCACAAAAATACGTAGAAAACATTTATTTAACATAAAATTAAAAAAAATAAATAGTTGGAATTAAACAATAATCAGTTTTAAAGTTTACCATTGAGTAACGTCACCTTTATTTTTTATTACAGCTGAAATTCTTTGCGGCATGGTATTAACTAAGCCTTGGCAAAATTCCGTTGTAAACGAATCCCATAAATCTTGAAGTTTTTGTTTAAGTTCAGATATTGTTCTTGCAGGATGTTTTCGAAGTACCTTTTTTATCTCATGCACCGTTTCTATTGGTGATAAATCAGGACTACTAGAAACCCATTCCAAAAGTGGGATACCGAAGTCTTCCATATACAAAATATCTTCCTGATGTCAAATATAATTCCATAGTCGGTAAAAGTGATTCCTCCAAAATGTCCAAATATTTATTTTTATTTACAATTCCTTCAATAAAATGCAGTTTCCCTATTCCTTTCGATGACATGCTGCCCCAGAACATGACCGATGCGGGAAATTTTACTTTTAAGAGAGTCTGGATGGAACGCCTCATGTTTTTTTGCGAATAACTCGACTTCTGCTATCTCCAACACAAACATCGAATTGGGCCTCGTCACTCCAGTGTATTGCATCCCATTGATAATAGTCAATAACGTAATTATAAAAGTTAAAAAATAATAAATATTGCCTATCTTTAAAACTAGATCTGATAGACGAAATCTGACGGCTATTTTGGATTCTACCCCCAAAAATTACCCAGGAACAGTTAAAAAATCGCAGGCACCAAAATGTCTGTTGGCTTGTGTAATCGAATATTTGCGATTAATCGATTATTTTCGATTAATCGGGTAATAGAAATTTGAATTTTATCATTCGAATAATCGACAGAAAAAAACGATTATTCAAAAGTTTGATTTTTAAAATTATTACCTAATTGATTATGAATATAAATAATATTTGTTTATTACCACTCTTTAAATCTGATATTGATATTTCAAATTAATATGAGAATTAAATTGCATACCCATTTTCTTTTTAAAGAGCGTTCGAATGTGCCACAAGTAGTATCATCTCATTTTAAAAAATTAAGTGGGGTTAGGTTTCACTCCTTGAAAGGAGTGCAATTTTTTTTAATGACTGGAAAGACCACAAAAAACTCAATCGACCTGTTTTGCGTTTTATCCTAATATTTTATCCTGCGGCTCTAGCGAATTAGTTAAAGTCCCCATCCCGTATATAAAAATAAGAATTCTAGTCAAAAAATAAAGAAAACAGTAGCTTTTATATTTTTTTCATAGAATTGAATGGTGCAATCAGTTTTTTAAATTGAAAAAAATTATATCACTTATAAAGGAATAATTCATTTTTTGCGTTTAACCATTTGCATGTTTTTTAAATGTGACTATATTTTTTATATTTCATCAAAAACTACGAAAAAAATTAGTACCTGAAGAACTTTGTACGATAATTTTTCATCGTAGAATTTCTTAAAAAAAATCAGTTAAAATTTCGATTTTTCCTCACAAGATTACGCTCTTATTTCATCCCTTTAGCCACACGTGCAACATTTAAGCCTTTGGTTTTCCGAAGCCTAGATTTCTATTAGTTAATCATTTTGTGAACACGGCTTGCGTGAAAATATGTGCAACAAATAACCTTTAATTTTTGTTAAGGAAAATCTAATTTTCCATATGTCATCCCCAGGAGACACTTGTAAATTTACTTTCATTCTAATCAAAATCGATGTATTTTTCAACTCTCTTTTTTGCTGGCACGTACAATAATTATAAGTGTGACTTCACAAAGTTTAAAGACCTACAAATAAAAGTGAAAAACTTTTCTGCAAATTACATAATTTTTATTTCATAAGTGATTTACAATATTAAAGTTGAACAATACATCACCAGACTTGGAAAATATTGTGCTGAACATCATTTACTGAAAATGTGACTAGAACTGAAGTTATATACTTTGGTCTTAAAAATAATGTTAAAAAATCTGAGTTAGTTTAACATAAAATAAAAACCTTAAAAATAAATTTAGTTCGAAAAAAATGAGTTCAATGTACGCATTGAATATAAAGTTATCATTTTATCTTAATATTGAGAGTAAAACGGAGCAGGAGTTATATAATCTGCAACTTCATTAAAAAGGTAATAAATTCGTTTTGTAATAAGTATCATAATTTATTAAAAAATCGAAGTTATTTGGCAGTATTTTTCATGAAATAGAAATATAAGTACATCCTAATTTAGATATTAAATGTTATAGCTGATAGATTTTGTGGTCCAGCACAAAATTAAGAACTTAGAATACTTATAAATAATATTTTTACTAAGTTGCAGATCAATAACTTCCAGAAACCCATCATATAGGGTGTTTTTATTGTGAATTAACATTGCTATATGTGAAACCGTAAAACTAGACACGTTAATAAATGGTAAAAAAAATTGCGTTAATTCTATACCTTTCGTCTTTTCACATATCCATAAGTCTAGATGAGGGGATTGAGCTGGCCAAGATAATTTCTATTTGATAATTATCTCGATATAAACAAATTATGAGGAAATCAATCTTGTGCATAAAATAATTCTTATTAAGTTGATGTTGATCCCGACTAAAAATTTTAGTTAGTTGAAAAGTTATAATAACATTTTGAAGTATTTTTAAAAATAGAAGAATTTATAAGATTTATTTTTCCATTTATTCCCCCCTTCAATTTTTTCTGCTTTCCAGTACAGCAACGTTAAATAACGATAAAAACAATTTTTAAACAAAAATATTTTTTTAAGGTGTACATTTTAAAAATTCGATTTGCTAGTTCCTAACAAATATGTAAGTATCAAAAAGCAAACTATAAGATACATACTCTAACAATATTTCTACTAGATATATTTTTCAAAATAAAAAATGGCACAAAAAGAGTCTTTTAAAAAAATTAAAGGTTTCGGACACAAGAATTCTTGAGTTTTTTCGTTTTTTTTTTTTTGTTAATTGACGTTAAAAGAGCATATTTATGACAGGAGTGTGAGTTAATAAAACAAAAATGCTTAAAATCACATATAAAAGTAGATAAATATACTTATGACTAGTTGCAAAAATACTATTTAGCAAATTGTAAAAAATGTGATGTCCATTTAAAAAGAAGCATTTATGCAACGAGTTAATATTCAAACTACTATACATATTTTTTGCCATACAGAGTGTTTCGTTGTGAAATGCACACCTTGGTGTCATATATCTTAACATATGCCCATTTCCCAATAAAACACCCTATATAAGTATGTTTCCTTAAATATATATAATGCAAAATAAAATAATTTAGATAAAAACGAATAACTATTCAGAATAGGAGCCCATTTCGTATTAACCCTGTTATAACTCATTTATGTATAGTAGTTCAAATAAACATTAAAATAAAATATATTAAAAATTCTTTAAACAATAAATAAAATCATATAATTAACATTACAATCCATTGGTTTAAAATCAGTACTGCTTTAAATCTATATACTAAAAAACTTCACCAATAATAGCTACCGAAGTCACAAATACTGAGTAGAATAAAGAGATAAACAAATTACATTCTTAGTATCACTCGGGAAGTCATTTTTTTTGAGTATTTTAGAAAAAATAAACGAGATTTAGAGCAAAGCAATTTTTCGTTGTAGAAGATTTATTAATCATTACGAAAAAAAGCAGAGATAAGTTTTACACTTAATAATTCGATTGTTTTATCATTGTGTAAAAATTCTTTAAAAAAATATTTGTAAAATTGTAAAAATTGTCATAAGTCAAGTAGAGAGTTTATTTTTTGTTTTGTTTTGAAAGCTACTGATAAAAAATACACTTACAACAAAGTGTTAAAACATAATTATATATAGAAATAAAAAAAAATCAATTGGTGTTTTGGACACAAATGTAATCACAAAAGAGAACTAACAATGCAATAACCTAAAGCCAAAATAAATCAGTTGAGTGTCTCTTAATAATGGCATTGACACTTTGCTTTGAATTACAAATATAACTCTTGTCTGTCTGTCATTAGGAAATGTCAACTATTAATCTCCAAAAGACAGCTCAGAAAATGAACTTTTTTAAAGATGCACTAGACTTTTTACTAGGGGTAGAAGCCACTGATCTGTATTATTTTACTGGATAGGATATAGGCTATATTTAACATACTAAAAAATCGTTCCACCAAGGAGACCGGAAGTGTAACAATGCTGGCCGATTTGGGCAAATTATGGTGGGTTCACAGAACTAAAATTTGGGATAATTTGACATACCTAACCTATAATTTGATTAGTTTTTCTTCTTATTCTTCTTCTATTCCTTTTGCGGGCGATGTCCTTCGGGAAATTTCACCCATGATTTGATTTTTTATGAAAGAAAATATAAAAATGGAAACGTGAAGCATATTGTGTCTTCAGGAATGAACGTTTATTGTTTATTTCATACTCTTTTTACTTTGTTTTCCACAATAAAAACATCTCATCGTAGCTTGTTGACACAATTAAATGACAAATGTGATGACAAATGGAAATAGAGGTTACGTTAAATAACATCCGGTCCGCCATATTATTTGCCCAAATCGGCCAATTTTTCGGAACGTTTTTTAGGGGGCTATATCCTATCCAGTAAAATAATACAGATCAGTGATAGAAGCCTTTTAAAAAAGCTGTGTTTCTGACTCATGTCTCTTTTGTAAAAACATTGAACCCTACCCTTTTCAAAAGTGTAATTTCAAATAACTTCTATAAAATTTTTTCATAATTTCATAAAAAATAATATATTATTTAGAAGTTAATCATAATAATCTTCTAACTTTTAATTTTATGATTTTTATAAATAAATATTTTATTCCTTATGTTATTCTTTAAAATACTAATATTAGAAGTTTTTTGAAATCACTTAATCTAAAACAGATCTACCGCAACATCAATAAAAAAAAATGTTTCAAAACTTATACATTTCGTCAAAAAAGTTTGGTGATGTAATTCCAAGGTTACATAACCAAACATTTGCGTTGGCGTCTTTTTTGAGGCTCGGGCCGCAGAACAGCCCTAACTGCCTCGTCGAACACCTGTTTCAGTCCTCTTTGGGTTAAAGCTGAGCATTCCATGTATTTGACAGCTCGAATTTTATTGGAGAGTTTTTGTCCTTGTTCCCTTTTTATGGGACTCAGGCCTTGGTCTGCTAAAGCATTAAGGGTTTCCCTGTCGTCTCTTAAGTCTATTTTCGTACCTTTAAAGAAGAATATTGATAGAAAAATGATAAAGAAAATCGGTTATCAATCCCAAGTCAAAAATAGACGGTGCCGGTTTTAGGAAGGAGGCGCCCCAAAATTAATTATGTATTATGGTAAGGTTATATAATTAATATATACCCAACTAAAAATAATAAATATTGCTAGATATTTCTCTATACTCTTGCCACTCTTTGCAACAACTAGTTCTACTGTTTTAACAGTATCTAGATCAGAGGTTCCCAAACTCTTTTGTTTCATAGACCACTTTCAAAATTTTGCTGGATCCGGTGGACATCACTACCAATTCCTAAATCTCGAAAAAAAAAAATGAAGATTAGATCTATCTATGGAAACTTGACAGTGACTCACAGCACAAGAACCAATCAATTCTCGCAAATTTTATTTAGAAAACGTCCCATTCGGAGTGGTAAAAAGAAATATAGTATATTTCCTTGTGTTGTAGATATTTATTTAAATTTAAATATATAAATTATTACACTATTAATTATTATTATTGTTATAACCGTTGTAATATAATTAAAATTAAACACTTATAATGTAATTTCTACAATGATAATTACAAAAAATATATAATTTTAATGAGAGGGATGTACTTGATGGATTGACAGCCAATTATCTGTGATATTCAATCTGCTCCGTTTTTTTTTTTGTTAATAAGTTTATAACGACACTAAACTTTTTTCGACGAGATATGACGAGGAAAACGCTATTAGAAGCTTTTGCACAATTCCCCACAGCCCAGGATATTTTTCGGATATTTCTGCCTGCAGCCAAAATTTTTGATACCCTCTTTTAAATGTCACTTTCAGCTCCTCATTAGTGCTAAGCTCCTCTTGTAATATCACATTCTCCACTTCCGTTTCATCAAATTGATTTATGATCCATGGTGGTATTTCCATCGACAGAATATCTTCAAATCTGAATTTAAAATCATCATGAAGGGCAATCAAATGTTGAACGTATGTCTGAATATCTTCATCAAGGCATTCTACCTGCGACAAGTTTGAAAACTGTAAAAATTCGCGCCGACCAATGTTTTCCTTCATAAATTTCAATTTCCAAGAAAAGCTGAAATTACACTCTTTGTTTTTATTAAATTGAGGCTGTCCCCTTGTAATTGTAAGTTGGGGTCATTAAATTTTTTGAACAAATCTGTCTGCTTTAAAATTGATCAAGTTTTTTTTTAATCAGGATCTTTACTTTCCAAGAACTGTAAAACTGAGTCAAAAAGTAAATAAAATCTTGATAAACATGCACCTTTTGACAACCAGCGTACTTCAGTATGTAACAGCAATCATTGGAAGTCTTCATCATTTTCATCGCACAATTGTGCAAATAAACGCGTATTCAATGCATTGCTTCTTTTTTAACTGCATTAATCACAAATTGAAGCGATTGGTGCAATCTATCACTCAAATTTTTCGCTACTAGATGTTGTCGGTAGATAACACAGTGAATCGCAATTACCTCTGGTATAATTCTTTTAGGATGGCTTATGAACCCACAATATCGCCCGACCATGGCAGGAGCTCTATCTGTTGCCACCGAAATAACGTTTGTGAATGGAATCGATTTTTCTTTAAAAAAATCACTCAAAACAATAAATATTGATTCACCTTTAGTGTCTTCAAAGTTTTCGCGAATAGTAGCTCTTCATGATTTTCTTCGCCCATGACAAATCGAACATATGCCAATAATAATGCTTCATTGCCAGGTAAAGTTGACTCGTCCAATTGAATAGAAAAATGAGTTGTTCGTAGATAATCACACAAGAAACTTTCAACATCAGATGCCCGCAAGCCATCATCGTTGCTTTCAGACGTTGAAGAGAACATACTGTGCACGGTGGGTCTCTTTTCATATTTTTCCTTTAATGTTTGGAAATATTTCAAATCTTTACCTATTTTATAACCTTCTTATATGATCTTCCAGCTTTGATGGTTTCATAGAGACATTGCTCAAAACTTTGTTGCATAAAAGGCCTGTGGGCAATTTTTGATGGAAGAAAACCAAATTTTAAATATTCAACACTGTACTGACGACACTTCTTAGATTCGGCCATGTTTTGTATCAATTACCTACCTGTAAATGTGTAAGTAAATAAATAAAAAAAAACTTTGTTTTAGTAATCTTAAGGCCATTCGAACTTAACAGGATATGGCTATTTTAACATAATATGATTAATCAATTATTATAAATATTATGAAATAAACAAAGCTCCAGCTGCAAACTGTTTCTAATTATTAAAAGCAATAAATCGCTAAGATCCATAATAGAGTTTTATGAAAACGGCTGAACTTATTTTAATGTGATATAAAATTATTATTTCATTTATTATATTTTAATATATTTTTGTAAATTCTATAGAAACGTTTAAACAATATTTTGATATCAAAACTCCGCAATAATTAAATGAATTAGATAGGTAATAAAAATAAAGTAGGGACGATAAGTTCAATCTTTCTCGGCTTAAAACTATATGCATATAACAAATAGGCAGGTAGGTACTTATTTTTCCGACACTGGCAATCATTAATATCGATTTACTTTATTTTTCTTTTCAAAAGTCTGGAAACAAATTTAGTCACTGGCCAACACTAATATCGATTCACTTTTCTTTATGAAATTCCAGAAACAAATGAGTAACGATTATCCTTGACATTCGTATTTATATTGGTGAAGAATCAAACACGTTCATGCAAGATTGCAAGCACATACACTACAAGTCATATTAATTTGCACGTCTGAACAAGCGTTGCGGACGGGACGGCGGCCGGCGCGGCAACGACAAGTCTCGACGCGTTGTAATGAATATGGAATATGCAAGTTTTTACAAGTAACAGTCGCTGAGCTTCAAGTATTATCTGCCTATATTGATAAGGGAAGTCAAGTCAACATTTTAGTAACTAAAATGTTGACTGTTTATATTATAAACAGTTGAAGTTTTTTACAAGAATTTCATCACATGGAAAAATGAGTAATCAATTGTTTAATAGTATATTGCTTCACTATCAAAACCAAATTAATTTTCATACACCCTGCTTACGATTGTGGATCCCCATTTTTTATTAGGCCCAACGTAGACCCCCGTCGAGTCTCCCGTGGACCCCTGTGGGTCCACCTGGACCACTTTGGGAAATACTGATCTAGATCGATCTAATGTTTTCGTAACTTTTCTCCTGTTCCATTGTTTTTCGTTTAAATTCGTTATTTAGTAAATAAAAATACCACATAGGGGAGTGTTGTACCTTGGCACATATTTATATTTTTGACGTTTTTTAAATTGAATTAATCATGACCATCCCTCAGTGTTATTTCGACTATACAGAGCAAAATTTTCAAAACATTAATGTTATATTGAAAACTGAAAGAAAATGCTTACTTTAAAATTTTCCCAAGGTAAAACCTAGTCTTGTACCTAGGGCCAGCTCCAATTGTGTCAACCTTTTGATAAAACCCAACATTTTCATTGATTTGTGGACAACAGCAGATATTTGTTGATTAAAGCTTAAAGTGGGAACAAGAATAATTCTAAGGTCTGTAATTTGATAAACAGAGTCTAAGTTATGTCCATTTAAGTTATAATCAAATGTAGTTGGATAGGGACAGGTTTAGGTGCCCCATTTTCGCATTCAAGCCTCGAAGAGGGTTAAAAATTACATCGATTTTAAGTAGAATAAAAGGAAATTTACAAGTGGCTGCTGGGGATAACACATGGAAAATTCGAAAGGGTATTTGTTGCCAATTTTTCCATGCAAGCCGTTTTCACTATATGATTAATTAATAGAACTAGGCTTCGGAAACACAAAGGCTTTAATGTTGCAAGTGGCTAAAGGGTTGAAATAAGGGCATAATCTTCTAAGGAAAAATCGAAATTTTGCCCGATTTTTCCACACAAGCCCATCGAATGTATGAAAACGTACGTCGTCACTAGTCCGAAAAACATATTTTCTTGAATGAACTGAATTGTCTAAGTGCATTTTGGGGTTGAAAAATTTTTCTGATAAGGAAAATCGAATTTTCCATGTGTTATCCCCAAGAGCCACTCGTAATTTTTTTTGTTCTACTCAACAACGATGTACTTTTCAACCCTCTTCGAGGCTTGTATGCGAAAATGGGGCACCAAAATCGGTCACTATCTGACAGTTTATAGGTGGGAAAGATAAAAACACATAATATGGAATTTATTGGTATTTAAGTCCATGCCATTTAAAGAACATCATTCTGATAAATGATCAATGTCAGACTGAAGTCTACTGGGGTATTATCATGGGTTTTTAACAATTTGGAAAAATTTTAAGTTACCTCAAATAATTAAAGCTTTGCTGTTACGGAAACAATGAATTATATCATTAATAAATAAGTTAAATAGTAAGGGCCCTAGATGTGACCCCTGATGAATATCTGAGGTTACTTGAAATAAGTTGAGTTCTATTAGTAAGATAGCTACCAATCTATTGTAGTAATATCCCACCCAGACCATATTTGTTGAGCTTTTGAAGTAAGAGAGTATGGTTAACCTTGTTAAAAGCTTTGGAAAATTTAGTATAGTCAGAATCGATTTGTAAACCTTTTGACAAGAAGTCGATATAAGTGACTAAATTTAACTCTGTTGATTTTCCAGCACAAAAACCATATTGTTTTTCAGTTATGATGCCGGAGCAGTCATAAGTAAGGTAATTGGTTATAATGTTTTCAAACAATTTTGGTATTGTGCTGAGAATTAAGATGGGTTGATAATTTATCAGATTTGCTACCTGATTTGTATATTGGAATGACATAAGTCTCCAATAATCTGGAAACTCTCCTGTGTCGATTGATTTATTGAAAATATGAAAAAGAGAGTGAGACAGTATGAAGCTGCAATTCCTTAGTAAGATGGGAGGAATACTGTCAGGACGCATAAACTTTTTGCCTTTCAATTCTACTAATCATCATTGATACTGCAAAATGTTGTATGTCAAAATGGCTACTTTTTAGGATGCAATATTTTTTTCACATACGACCTCATAAATAAATCACGTTGAACGCTTGCTATTGTTTTTTTCACATACGACTAATTGAAGTATCAATGACATAATATAAAATCTTCTTTCAATATCGTGGATATTTCTGTCCCTTTCCTGTTCTATTTCTATACTTAATTCACTCGTAAGGGGGTGAATTAGGGAGAGTATTATTATTATTATTATTATTATTATTATTATTATTATTATTATTATTATTATTATTATTATATTATTATTACTTTCTTCTTCAAATAGTTTTTCTAAATAGTCATCTACAACACTAGTAGGCACGCTCAGGTATTTCAGTATTTTCATCATCAGAACTTTGTTCAAAAACTTTTTGGCCTGTCTTTTGAAATGTTCCATTTATTTCTCATTTTTTAGGGCCTTTCGCAAATATTCTGGATTTTCCTTCTTCCTTTGGTATTTCTGGATACAATCTTAAAATACAGCCTTATCATTTCAGGACTCACAAAACTTACCTGTCTTGGAGATATAGGTATTTTGAGGTTGATGTAATGATCCAGATTCGTCAAAAATTTCAAGATAAAAATCATGTTTTTAATCAAACTAGTGTTTAAACAGTAGATCTGGCAGCTATGACTGCATCAAAAATTAATAGGTGGGTAGTAAAACACAGGATCTCACTGAAAGACCATAGAACCATAGAAATATTTGATACAGAAATTTTCTGCACATTGTTATAATCTGGTAAATATGTATTTATGTGGTACATTCAAATACTATATTTTAATAGTTAGCTTGTGAGTAAAAGAAATTTGTCGAGAAGGTAAAGTTGCAATTGCTGTAGTGTAATTATTTAATTAAGTAGTATCTTTTAGAGAAAATCCAATCTGCAAAGTGTTTGGCGGTTTGGTTTGTAAATGATATATTTATCTCAACAAATTGTTGCAGCAGTAAAAAAAAATAAAAACAATGGGAACCTTTTCTGAATGGATACTCACCAACTAATATCATAGGTGCATCTGGACAATGATGTTTTATTTCTGGATACCATTTGGAAGTTACATTTTCAAAAGAGGATGGTGATGCTACACTAAAACAAATGAGAAAAACATCTGTCTGGGGATACGATAAAGGCCTAAGTCGATCATAATCCTCTTGTCCAGCTGTATCCCAGAGTCCCAAGCTCACCGAAATTCCATCTACTACCATTGGGGCGGAATAATTATCAAATCTACAAAATAAAATTTTGTTTTAAAAAATCTCAATCTGTTTCAATAATTAATATTTAATAACCATATTTATTAGATAGATATTGTCCCTGGTGAGTATATTAAAAAAAAAAAACTACATTTATTTCTGTAGCCATACCGAGTATAAAAGTAGGATTTGTTATTGCTTTTTTAATTTTTAGAACAAATTTTTTCGCCTCATTGTGTGGTACTTACACAGTTGGTACATATTCACCAGGAAAACTGTCTGTAGTGTAAGAAATGAGCATACAGGTTTTTCCAACAGTTCCATCTCCGACGACAACACATTTTATTGGCCGGCCAGATGACATATTTATTGTACTTTTCTAAAATGACAATGATTTCTTTACCTAACCTAAAACTTATTAATTCCACTAATAACTTACCTATTAAACGTTTTATGAGTGAAAAAATACAACTGTACTTTATATTAAAATATAAGTTGAGGGATTATTAAATAAATGTTTTTCACATACAGTTATTTTTCTTTTCACAAGAAAATACACTGTCACTTAGCTGCCATTGCAATTGGCAGTTGGCACTTGACAGTGTTGGCGCTGGCACTCATCCATTGCCAAGTTCGCCAACCTAAGTTTCTCAAATGATTTGTGACGTCACCACAAAACCTCTAGGTTGCCTAAAAATTATCTCTGGCATTTAAAGAGTACGATAAATATATTTAAAATAAAAGAATAAGCACAATCTAGCAGAGTTTTAATTTTATTTTAATTTAAATAGTAGGAACATCGTTAAAGCAGTTGATCGCAAAAAGTAATATAAGTAATATTTATTTATTTATTTTATTTATCATTATAAAATTCACAGTTATTTACATGTTCAATTAAAATATAAGTCAACTTAAATTTAGATGAAACACTTAGGTGCAAGCACCTGTATGTGCTTAAGACATAAAGTAATATTAGCATATACATATTTATACAATATACATATATTTATACATTAATTTGAATATCAGTAACAAATAAAGCTGTAATAATATCCTATAGTCACATTCAAAAACACATTAAAAACTGCAAAATATAACAACATATTTTGAGCTGGAAGACGAAGGTCCAATTATTTTATAGATATTTAAAATTATGCAACACACATAATTATATTAAGGTACCGAAAGCGACGGAGATGATTTTGACACACGGCAGAAGACAACAGTTATAAAATAACTTTCAAGAAACTTTTTACATTCTCTTGAAAAATTTTTGATGGTTTTCATACTTTTGACTTGTAAGGGATCGAAGAGAGTTGTAAATTTTGGTGTCACGCTTGTTACAAATCTTTGGCTAGTATCCCTATAATAATTGTCCACTGGTGGATATTTTCTCCACCAGTTATTTAGCAGGAGTGAATTATACTATCGTTATGTGTATAAGGACCGATTCCACCGTTGTGTTAAACGAAGTTTAAAATGACATTTTTACACTAACAATGTCGTTTTAATCTCTGTTTAACACAGCGGTGGAATCGGCCCTAAGGAATAAAGAGGAAGTAAATTAGGGGTAAATAAGGTGGTGTAACTGGTGTAAATTACACCAGTTACACCACCTTTATTTACCTAGTTTAACTTCCGCCTTCTGATACACATGTCGAGTGTAATTCACTCCTGCTAAATATCCACCAGGGACTCGATTCTCGACTTGTAGGAACCTTTTCCTATAGGAATTTGTGGCACTTTCCTATATGTAGGAAAATGTCATAAATTTTCGATGTATATAAAAATGTCAAAAATTCCTATAGGAAAATATTCCTACAAGTCGAGAATCGACCCCCAGTGGACACCACATCACCGACAGCAGAGACAACAGAGACGTGTAACTTAATAGGAAAATATGTTCGGTGGTCCATTTAAATTACATATATGACCCTCTTTTTCTTTTACATTGATCTTTACATATGTCTATCTCTCTCCAATAAAACTAACACCATTTTCAGAGGGCGCTGGTGTTGCTGGTTTTTTGACGTAGAAATATCGATTAAAAGTATTAAAACTGACAACTGACAATGTTATGAATATGAATGTTGTTATGAACATGTGCATTTTATTAAAATTAATTTAATTTGGGCCCCGTATATTTCTTTTAGTCTGATTTTGTTGTTTAATTAATTTTCTTTGGGGGGGAATGTTTATTTTTGCATATTATTTTTTGCATGAAGCAATTTCTGGAACCAAACTCGCGTTTTTGTACACATTTCTTTCTAGAGGTAAGTAATTTCCAATTTATTAAGAAAACCACTGTATAATGTGTGTGTTTAATAATATATTACACAATGAC
Source organism: Psylliodes chrysocephalus (assembly GCA_927349885.1). NCBI lineage: Eukaryota > Metazoa > Arthropoda > Insecta > Coleoptera > Chrysomelidae > Psylliodes > Psylliodes chrysocephalus. The sequence continues at coordinate 60,280,732 of OV651816.1, forward strand.
TATAATTATTTTAGGTGAATTGGAACAGAAATCCATTGTTACAACTACTTGTGTTCATTAAGTAGGTAGATGAATGTCTGGACAGCTTTAATGGCAGCACAAAGTTCCTATCTACTAGAAAAGTAAAATGTATGCTGAGTAAAAAATCTGCACATGTAGTATTGGCAAAGGACTTTTGAAATGATTAGAGATTAGCTATTTCTTACATACACCTACCTCTAACAGCCACTCTAAAGGAAGAAAACAAAAATTGAATCACAAAAGGGCAGAATTTTAAATCAGGATGCATTGGAAAATAAATTTGGGGACATCAGGTCGGTTTTGGATTTTATAGAGAGATCAATCTCAAGAAAAGTTAATTTATCCTGCAGAACAACCAGTAGTTTAAGTAGGATTTGCTATAACTTTATTAGAAATTTTCTTTGATAATAAATTGTAATATAGGTACCAATTATTGTTTCAAATGAAATTGAAAAAGAGTTAAATATGAAATTAGATTTTTCATGAGTAAAATGTTATATTCATTCGAACATTGTAAGGTAATCTATAATTAAGGGAATATGGAAAATAGGTATACCCTGGTGGTGTAAGAGAAAGGTAAGGGGCAATGACAAAAAAATTACAAAAATGTATTTATCTTTAAATAGTGTTTATTATTAATAATATTATTTGCTATGTTTGAAAAGTACCTTCTGCTTCTGAACAGATAGAATAGATTAGACTACTAGTTGGAGAAGGTCCACCTAGTAACCAAATTAGGAGACTAGGAAAACTTTTACATGACTGGGGACACAACAGGAATGCACACACACAAGATACACAAACAAACGAAATAACAGGGGTAAGCCTTCAGCAACGTCCTGTTTAAATGATGATAGTATGTCATCCTTCATTCCCTTTTAGAAGGCATGGCATATAAATATATTGATCTTGATTACTATAAGAGGAGTTAGCAGGTTTCGATACAGTTTACAGGATGGGAACTTGACTCGGGCCTTATACATTTGTGTTGAGTGTATGTGTGTTTCGTTTCCATGGTTTCTATTAAAATAAACAGTCATAACATATCCATTCCTTTTTTGCCAGACTAACATAAGTGACATTTGTTCAAATGGCACTTATGATAGTCTGGCAAAAAGGTATCGATACTATACTTTATAAAATATTTGTTACATTAGTTTTTAAATATATTATGAATATATAACAACTGTTACTTTCTTTGTAATTTGTCACAAAATGATAGGAGGTACTTTCTAAACGAAGCAATTGTAGTTTGTTTTTATGTACCTTACAAAAATATAATTTATAGAAAAAGAGTTTGGTGTATTATTTTTCCAAGTTTAAATATTTACTAATCAATAGAATTTTCAATTTTTTTTTTTTAGCGAAATTTACAAGAGTAATAAAAACTATGTTCACTGTTTATATTAAACTGATTAAAACTTCCTTTATTAAAATGATTATTTATGTGATAAAAAATTTGATGTTATTGGAAGCTTTTATATTTTTTTAATATACAGTGAAACAATAGTTTTTGTTTCTCCTGTAAATTTGTATAGAAAAACTTTATTTCTGAATCCATGTTTGAATTTCCCGCCCTAAAGCATTTTTAATTTTCCCGCTATTTACTAGTGGCGCCATCATAGACTGGTTGTGGTTACAATCGCCCAAATAACTTTTACCGAACAAAAAAAATACATTGAGTTACACGTCTCGCTGGATTGTCTCTGCCGACAGGAAGGTGTAGTGGATTTTACACCGGGCCAAACGAAAGATATGGCGTGCGTTGGTGTAGTTCATTCCTACTCTAATGGAACGAACGAAAGAACCTAAATGTATGCGTTGGTGTAGTTCATTCCTACACCAGTGGGTCGAACGAAAGAACCTATATGTATAATACTCGAACAGTTTTCAACATATTTCTGAAGAACCAGAACAGACCTTTTATCTCAGAAAACTCGATTTGTTTTTGCTGGAACAGGTATTTCTGTTCCTCCTTGGCACATCTCTATTAACTTTAAGTTGGCAGCCAACTGTTGGCTGCACTGACATGCAAGCGTCTCTTCTCGCCGCGCCGCAAAAAAGACTGCCATTTTGTTTAAGGATCGTGAGGCGTTAGCGTGGTGCTGTGGTTGATCGTTTATTTTTCCCATCAATCCTCAATTGAAGAAGTGTTTCATCGTTATAATCTTTTAGTAAGTAATTTTGTTATTTAATTAATAGGTTACCGATAGAAAATAATTTCACATGAACTTTTGATATATCTTGGTGCTGGAATGACCCATTAAAATGGTGTCGCAGCTAAACAAAAATGGGATATACCTAGTCGGCTTCGGCAGTTGCATATTTCTCTTTGCCTATTACAATAATGACAATCCTAAAACATAAATAATATGTAATTTCTTTTGAAAATCTTGTAGTTTAAGGCAGTGATGCTTTCTCGGCTTTCTCTACCCCACTGTGACCCCACGCCCCATGAAAGGGCAAGGTAGGTGGCGCTGTACATTATTTAATGAGTACCGCGGGAATTTTAAAATTATCTACATTAGACGGTGGGATATTATACCACTTATAAAACGAAATAATGTTAATGCGTTATTTTAGAAAATTGTAAAAAATGCTCGGATATAAAAATGTCATCCCCAATTTTAACCTCTGTGGTAGCTACCTCCTTGAATATTTTAAATAGCTCATTTGAAAGGGGTTTTAATTCTCTTCTTGATAGCAAAATAATTTTCTAAGGGTATATAGACATTTAAATATTAGAAATATTCGCCCTTTTGGGCTTAATAAATTTCAATAAAAGGTACAGTTACAGGAAAGGTATGTACTTAACGCGCATCCTGGCCGCGCATATGTAAACATCGTTATATTTATCGCGTTGTTGTCACGTTGTAATTTTCTTTTTACTAGGTATGTAATATAATTTTTGTAGTTTTTATTAATTTTAATCTTTTTTACATAACTTTTTTTTATAATAAAGCAAGTCCTCCAATCTACTCTACCTAAGGTAGAAAACTTTCAGCCAAATGTATTTTTGTTGCTGTGACTGTACATTGGATGTACATGAAATATTTGTACATCAGATGTATCCCCGATTATTTGTACGTCATAATTCTATCCTAACTTTATTTCTGATGGAGTAGAAGACTTTAAGTATTTTTCTGTAGTATTTTATAAACCTTAGAAACAAATTTCACGTGCATGAACAAATAATAATAATGCCGAAACAACAAGAAGAGGAAGCAACGACTTCTCGTAGGATGGCGGCTTCGCCGCCACCAGAAAATTTCAATCCATACCTGGCTACGCTGGCCGGCATAAACACCAACGGCCTGGACATAGCTCACCTACTCTGTCAAAAGGAGATCGATGTACAAATAAAACGCGTACTGCTAGTCACTGTCTATTTTTGTTTATATTTATTTGTTATTTTACTTAAATATTTATTAATATAAAAGTAGCAATCTGGCAACGTTGTACAATTATACTGTCATAAAACCAGATTATTTATATGCGCGCCAGTACATACCTTTCCTGCAACTTTACCCAATAAAATTTGCAGGATATTAATTAATTCAAAATAGCTAATATAATACAGTACTTATTATTTTGTATTGGGCATAGCTGTGCTTTTACAGTGAACATGTGGCAACTACGATATCCCTGCTATCACTATGATTCAGTTTGGCTCATATCCCACCACCATATCTTCTAATTCTGGTCAACGTGGGATGACTGGCTGTTACCCCTTGCCCCGTTGCCATTTTATTTATTAACTTATATACTAGTCGTTTGCCTACATGAAAAAAAAAGCACTGCATTTAAAGCCCTTTCAAAACATTTATAAGTTAAAAGTAAATACACAGAGACAACACCCCGAAAAAAAAAACCACTTTGGAAAAAAGGCTGTCACTAACAATTATTATAAGCCAAAAATAAACACTGAATAACCTATTTTGTGTGTTATAGAACTTTGGTCCTAGATAATTTACAGTTTTAAAAAACTCACTACATATTTGGTTCTGATACTTTAATGTACATGTTAGATGCGGTTCTAGTATTGTCTATGTTCTAAAGGCTTTTTAACAATTAATTTTTTGTATATAGCAACAAACTGTGTGAATATATAAACATCTAATATTATGAATTTTTACATTATACAGGGTGTCCCGAAATTAGACGGTCATATTTTAAGACCATAATCTACATCCTAAAATAGGAGTAAAAGTTTATATAAACATAGGTCCGAAAACGTTTCTTTTCCGAGATACAGGGTGTTAAAAGTGAAGTCCTAATGACACTCTTTTGTAAATATTTTCTAAACGTTTAAAGATAACTATGTGAAATTTGGTACAAATGCTAACCTTTTTACGCTCTATTTAATGGACTAACCCCCGGTTTTTAATCATCTTCATAGGTGAGTAAATTAGGGGGGCTTAAGGTAAAATTGCCCTAATTTTTTTTGTTGACAGTTTTTAACATTTTTGACTATAAAATTTGGAAAACCAATGTTTTCTTCATAATAAAGCTACTTTTGTTGCATCTCGCTAGGACGCACCATTTTCAAGAAAAAGGCATTTAAAAATTTCATGATAAGTTATTCAAAAGTGTAAACAATAGGTAATTAGTAGGCCTGTGAAATCAGAAATTTTTTTTTTTTTTTTTTACTTTAGAAAACAGGTGACTAAAGAAATTTTAGAAAATATTTACAAAAATGTGCCATCAGGACTTCAACTTGTAACACCCTGTATCTCGAAAACAAAACGTTTTCGGACCTATGTTTATGTGAACTTTTTCGGACCTATGTTTATGTGAACTTTTATTCCTATTTTAAGATGTTAAAATATGACCGTCTAATTTCGGGACACTCTGTATAATAAGGTGGGATACAGTCTATCTCTTTTATATATTCAAGATTTTGTTTCGAATATTTAACTGTCTTAGTGTAGTTCTGTACAGGCCTCCCCATACTAAGATTCCATACTGTAGAATAGATTCTACTAACAATAAACTGTGGTAGGTATAATGTTATTAGTAGATCTAGATTGAGAAATTGTTTCAGAAGATATAACTTGTAAATCAAAAATCTAAAACATAACGTACCTACATTCCTACTTTATTATGATATATTTTGAAAACTAAAATACTGCACTTAGCCATAGGTTGTAATTTATTGCAATAGAGGGCATGATATACCTACTCCCATATTTGATTTTAAATTATTTAAAAAAAAATTGGGAGAGGTAAATGTGGAACTCTGTCAAAGGACTTTGAGAATTTTGCACTGTTTGTTCGCTTGTGTCTTATAATACCAAACATTTTAAATTGTTACTGGTGGAATCGGACAATCACATCTATTTATGGACTAGAAATGATTATTTAAACTACTATTAATATCTCAAATCATAATTCTACACAATTTCAACAGCTATCCACAATTTATTAGACAATTTATGCAAAATTGTAATTATCATCTATAAAATAATTTTCTATGCCAATGTATCACATTCACTTTGGTTAGTGAGAGCCTTTCCAACTTCTATCCGAACTCTAGGTGTATAATTTTAATTTTAAATGTCAGTGCAGAGTAGTACTACTGACATGCATATTACCCACCTAGACTACAAGATTACCTTTATTTTTTAGTTAGGACTGTCATTATTCTCATGTAATTTTTCAGTAAAATGGGTGATTCACCTAAGGATCGCAGACCCCGTGACAAGGACCGCCCCCGCCGCGATAGGGGTGGTCGCATGGATATCAGTCGAGACCGCAGTAATGATAACAGAGGGGGTGGTGGTAGGGAACCCCGCAGCATGAGGTCCTCTCAAAATAGAGTGTAAGTACGAGTAATGAAGTAACCTAAAAAATTATACTGAATCTTATAGCATTGTTGATTCTTTTGCTTATGCCCAGAGTTAGTTTTTTTAAAATAAAGTCACAATTCACTCTCCTCTTTCAATGCACTTATAAATAAAAAACATAAACATTGATTGACTCGAAAATGAGTGTTCAGTGTTTTCTGTGTTGTTGATTTATTTCTTGTTTTGTTAACAATTTTTTTACTTGTAAGTTCTTAAAATGAATAATGCCGATAATAATTTGTGATGTGTGCAGTTTAAATCTTTTCTATTCTATTCAACCTGTGAGTGAATTCCAGCTAGAACCGAAAACAAAATGTGAAGTACGTTGCTCTTTGACCAATAGAATCAAACAAACTTAATTTCGTTTGCACTCTGCAAGCTAAGCAGTGGAATCAAAAACGCTATTATTTCTTAATTTTGAAATATTGTATATTGTACTAAAAGTTTTCTGAAAATTATTAAACTGAGTTGAAATGATAAATTTTAAATAGTTTTGGCAATGTAAAATTTGGAAAATGCTTTGTACTAAAAAAGTTACAGCTTTAATCTTAATGGACCATTAAACCAAGAACATTAAAATAAATAATCTGACCCAGTACTTTCTTTTTCTATTATTATTTACAGGGTATTATCTGGTCGCGAAACACTATTTTTTATAAAATTAGATATTTTTCAAGCAACTTGGTTAAACGCAATTTAAAACATTGTAACTTATATTTAATTTGTATTAAAATAGTAAAAACAATTTTTCTTAGTAAATGTTGATTTCTTTTAATTTTTTCTTAGGTTTGTATCAAATATTCCATATGAGTATCGTTGGCAGGACATCAAGGATTTATTTAGGAGTAAAGTTGGTGATGTTGCTTTTGTTGAACTCTTTGTTGACGATAGTGACAAGCCTAAGGGCAGTGGAATTGTTGAATTTTCTGACTCGGATGCGGTTTCAAAATGTTTGGAGGTTACTGTCTTTTTTTTTATTAAATTGGAAATTCACTAGAAAATTTTGATTATCTTTACTGAAACTTGAGAAGATTAAGCACCTCCCCTTGAAAATCTCGGACTGATTATTTTGTGTCGTATTTTTTTTGTGGTTTTGATGGTATGATCGCTATCCTGGCGAACGCGTGATTAGAAAGACAAAATAAAGTGTGCCTTAACCAAACGATCTTGTCACTTTTTTACAAATTCGGATTTTGAGTTAAATATTTAGGGAAGGGTAAAACTGATTTTTCAATAACAGGTGCAGTCTGCTTCAGTTTCATGAAATACCTGTTTTAAAAACCTGTTCCAATTCCAAGTTGTTCCAAAAATTTAAACTGTTTGTTGTTCCACCTCGATGGAACAGTTTGATTTTTGAATATTTCAACAGTTTCAAGTATATCTGTCACAGTAGCAGTGTAGCAGTCGCAAATTTTAATTCGTAGTATTCCGCAGCAATTAAGGAACAACTTGATAGTTATTTATTATTATTACAGGATTTAAACACCTAAACAAAAAATAAACACTGGCTAGTGCTAGTCTATAAGTTGCATATCTTAACAATAAATTATAAATGCTAAAATAAGCATATTTTTCATGTATCAGGATAGCAGGAGGCGGCAGCAGTTTTTAGATGTTTTAAATAAGTACATATTTTTTATCTTAGAAAGCCAACTGGGACACTAGGAGGGCCTTTTGAAATAAAACTAAAATAAAAACACTATTGAATAATATTTATTATTTAATAATAATTATCAAGTTGTTCCAATATTACTGCTTGCTAGTCTGTGAATGCTATACTGCAACATGCAGCTGTCACAGTAATTAATATTAATGCCAATGCCTAATAACAAGTTGTTCCAGTTCCATGCAATTTGCGCTCTGTGACTGACAGCAAGTAGCAACTGTTTCGTGATTTTATGCATACCAAGTAAAAACCTATTTCAAAAATAACACATAATGCTTCAGTGACACAACCCTATAAATAGTTAGTGTGTGCTGTCATTTATTTGCACAACAAAAATCCATATTGATGACACTTTACCAAACTGAGATATATGAAGAATTTAATATCAAAGCGTAGTAAGTGCCAAATGACAGCTGTGTAGTTTAAGCAGATTAGTTTAGCTTAAAACTACAAAGTGAAAATTGGTTCTGGATAACAGGGCATTTTTGTTTGTTTTATACCCCCGGTGGCAAAAAGAAGCTCTCAAAACTGTATATTTTTTAAAGGCTTACAGAATTCAATAGCCACCCAGACTATAAAAAACTTAACATCAATACTTACTTTTAAAAGCAAGGTTAAGCATTATTGGTTAAGTCTAATTCAGTACTGCTTTAATGTGTTGTGTATGACATGTTAATTAGCCATATGTGACTAAATAAAGAGATATATTACTCTGGTTGCCAAATAGTATTTCGATGAAATAGTGCTAAACTAAACTAATATCCATTTAAATTGTGCCTCTTGTAAAATTTCTAAATTTTCACATAACCTCCTTTTGCAAGTTCATTTAATTCCCAATCAAACCAAGATAGTTTATCTACTTAATATTCGATATTTTATATTAATCTTAAAAAGAAGAAACAAGTTCAATGACATAATATCAGCAAAAATTAATAATGTGAGAGTTTTCGTGGTTAGTCAAAGGTATCCTTAATAAATTGTTATGTTTTAAAACCCAAAATAGCTCGTAAACCATTTGTCTTCTAAAAAACTTTTTTTTTTTTGTAAAATTGTTCACAATTAGATTTTTTCCAACAAATAATCCATGACTGATCTGAAATTAATTTCTCATGTATTTGTTACCTAAACATATTTATATTTACTTGAACATATTCTACAAAAACTTCTCATAATCATACTTCTGCTTCTATTAAATCGTCTTCACTTGTAGATATTCAATCAGATTTTAAAGTATCCTCTGAAGAAAATCCTCTTATCATTTTATAAAAAAAAAACTCCCACAATATTCATCGGCGATCTATGTAGACTCAAACTGCTAATATAAGAAAAGCAAGGTGTAAACAAACCACTAAGGTCAAAACGTACCTGCATTTCGGAAATCACTAAAAATAATTTTCTGATTGAAATGGGCGTAATTTCCTATGAATTATCTATAAACTTTCTTCTTGAATTTTTGATTAACTTTTTGAGGTCAAAGTAAAATTACACGTGTTTGATGGTCATGTACGGATTTGGACTCTTGTTTGAACAAACCTATTAAATACACAGAGTGCTTTACGGTTCAATAGAAATATTTCGCCCTTTGGCGCCATATTGGTTGTACACGATGAAAAAATTTAACTCTTGAAATTTGGAGAATTTTATGTGACGTTCTAACAGATTAAAAATATTTTGTAAAAATAAAAATGTCAAATATATTAATGGTACGACTTAATCCAAAATTTTCAAGTGGTTGTGCTAACCTTCTTCATTCAGCGTGAACCGTTTGAAATAATCCTAATTTTTAAAAGGTAATGCAACGTCACGAAGTAAAAGGTCGCAAGCTTGTTGTAAAGGACGATGGAGGCGTGACTCGTGACAAATCCGGTGCCATCTTGGGCGGCAGAAGAAACAACAACAACCGCGACAATGATAGGTTTAGAGATGATCATCATCGTGGTGACTTGGGTAATAGCTTGTCTCTGAGAAACAACGATGAATCAAAATGGGGCAACACTTACGGCTTGAGTCCCCAGTTTCTTGAATCTTTGAAAATTGATCCCCCGCTAAATAATAAAGTGTTTGTGGCCAATGTAAGTATTCTTGATATTGTGGTTGTTATTGTGGGTAGTAGCGTTCCTTGGACTCTGTATTGCAAATTAAAAATGGATAAATATGCAGCGAATTTTTTTTTGATAATGAAGGGTTGACATAGGCGTAGTTGGCAAAGGTTTAAACAGATGTAAGAATCCAAGGCTTAAAATAAATTTTGAATGTCAGGGAATTTCTTAAATTTAGTGTCTCCATTTTCAAACCGTTTTTTTGGCATGCAATTATTATACGTTCTCTTGAATTATTTAAATTTTGAAGAACTTGAATTTTAATGGATTATAGTAGAAAAAATCTTCCTTATTATGGGCGAAAACGGATTGTTTGGTTTTAAAGAGCTCCTGCATTTAATGTTAAATTATTCTTTAGAATTTTGTGAAAATCGTTTATTGTCATTTTATAGGTTTTTTTTGTCTCTGAATAGAATTGCATATTGGAAAGATTTCATCGTTATATTAAAATTGCTAGGTTTGAAAATATTTTTGGAAGCCTTTTCATTTAAGGATTTAAACATCACTTGAATATAATTCTAAACTACGCCTATGAAGGCTGGATTTTTTTTGGGATGTATCTGCAATTTTGATAAAACTTCTAGCTCAAGTAGTTTAAATACATGACAATTGATATGGTTCACCAACCATATCATGCAATGTGTTCTATGATAGTGAAAGCTATAGATGTTACATCAGTATTATTGACATATAGTTTGGGCGGCAATTAAATATATGAATTCTGATTCTCTGAAAAAAACTTATTTGGATCTTCTCTTGTCCAATATTTTAATTGCATGGAATTATTTTGGAAGACATTTAACGAAAACTTTTATCAAAGGAAGATGAGAAAATCGGTTTAGCTCTGTAAACTGGAAATGTGCATAATTTTTTTGGAAATGTGAAAATATGCCCCCCTACGGATTTAAGAAATGCATCCCCACATCCCCTAAGTAGAAACAAACGCAAAGAAAAATTGAAAAAGCTGTGATAGGGACATTTATTAATTTTGTATGAAGAATTTGGGAATATATTGCCACATTTCCAAAAATTGCAGGAAACTTTTGTTTGCGGTCACTATTAAATTATGTTATACTTGGATCTCGCAATATTTAAGCTGAAAGAACAAGGAAATTGTTATTATGAAGAATACATTTGTACCGTCAATAAGGTTGTGATTTGGTCCATCAAACCAAATTTGGTTTATGTGGGTTTAACTTACTAGATTGTTTTTTTTTGGCATACTTAACAAAATCTATATAAAATTTTTCAAATTTCTGGCATTTATTTAAAAACTTTACTAGTGCGGTAATACTCTTGAAGCATACATTTAAAAACAGGGGCTTGCTTTTAATACATTCCAAAAATGTTGTATTGCTGCTATTATTTTGGATACAGAGTCTACTTTTTACGTAGATATCTTTGTTAATCAAATTATTTGAACTATTTTAATATTTGGCTTTTGAGTTAGTTTGTTTTTTTTTACATCAGTTAATTGTAAAATTTATTTTCTTGTCTAAATTCAAATAACAACTTTTGTTGTCTTTGTGTTCTTCTTATGCTGCTCCTGAATATATTTATCAATCATCAAAAGCAGTTGATGGAAAGCTTATCTTTTTTCTCGGAAAACCAACAAGCCAAATAACTGAAGATTTTTATCTAGGTGTACAAAAAATAAAATTGCTCTTGTTTTTTTGCCGTTGCTTTTTTAGTTGGACTACAATATAGACAAGAAAAAGCTTAAAGAAGTATTCCGACTAGCTGGTCGCGTTATTGGCATAGACCTGCCGCTAGACAAGGACGGTAAGGTGCGAGGTTTCGCTGTCATCGAGTACGACCATCCCGTAGAAGCTGTCCAAGCAATTTCCATGCTCCAAGGTCAAGTTTTGAACGAAAGAACTTTGGCGGTTCGCATGGACAGGGTGAATGAATCTATGAAGTTGCCAGACGGGTTGCGCTCGCTCGGCATGGGATTGGGCCCCAATGGGGAACCTTTGAAGAATGTAGCTCATAATTTGCCATCTTTGAGTAATAATAGTTCAAGTTCCGGTGGGGTGGGTTCTGGAATTTTGGGGGCAGTTCCCAATAATTCTTTGCAATTGGCTAATGCTCTGTCAGGTATGTCGTTAAAATATAATTTTTGTAGGTTTAATAAGTTTTGTTAAGAGACCAGTACTGGACCAACCTGATTTTGACACTGGTCTTCTACACTTTTATATTTTATTTTTCTTTGATGCTCTTTCGAATATTTTGATTGTTTAGGAATGTTTATTGGGTTTATGTGAAAGATGTAATAAAAAGATTGTCGCTGCTAGAGAAGCAATGATAAATACATACAGATTTTGATGTAGTTTTGATTGCTTTTATTAGATAAATAAATTATTTCAAGATGGCCGTCCATTGCTTTTAAATTTGAATTTTGTAGGATATTTTCAGTTAGGTCGAGGTGACATACAACAAACAAGTTGGAAGCTAGAAGAAAAATTGAAAACTTTGAAAGCTGTTAACATTTGTCTTTACATATTTTTTATTTCATGATTAATTAGTAATAGAAAATCAACATAATTTGCCCGTCTGGATGTATTTGTTTGAAATGTAGTTTTTATTATCCTATTTATAGCAGTTTACATTTTTATGGAAATTCCTTTTTGCTGGATATAATATCAGGTTTAGAGGCAACATGGTATTATTTGTGTTTGATGTTTTGAAAAAGTGATGTCACTTTTTACATCTCTACAGTGAAGTCCTGTCTACAAAACCAGAACGATTTCAAAATGAAATTGTCTATACGTTGATTTATATTGTACTAATGCAACTACCAGTACCATTTTTTAACAAATAAGTGTAATATTTTAGGTCTTGGAGGTGTCGGTAACTTAGCCAATCTGAATAGTTTGCAGTCATCAAATTTTACCGGTCTTGCTAATACGTTGTTGGGAAACGGGTTGGGGGCTACTGATCTCTCGTCGCTGGTTCAGAACCCTCTCGCAGCCCAAAACACAGCGACCCATCAACAGCTCGCGGCCTTGGCCGCACAAAATACCAATTCAAACAATTTGGGAAGTTTCAACAACCGAAGCTCAGGTAAGGATATGCAACCACACTCAAAATTATTTCATTCTGTACTGGATTTTTTTTAAAGCGTTAGATTTAATAAGATTGTTAAAAACGAATCCATAATCAACAGTTTTCTGATGCAAATATAAATACATCCCACCTACCTATATACATCAATCATTGCCAGCAAATCAGTATCCATGAAATTGTAAAGATCAAGCAATGTCGGTACAAGTATCTGTGAATACCAATAAATTTAGAATAGGAATTAAAAATTGAAGCATTCAGTGGGAAAAAAAAGTTATTCAGAAAAATGTATTTCAAGATAAACTGGCTATATATTGTGAGTGGTGCAGTCACAAGATAATTCGAGTTATAGTATATTGACTTATGTAAGTTTTAATTTCAGTGGGTCTACTTTAGATGAGTTCAGAAAAAAAAATCTTAACAACATCAAATTATTTGATTCAAATATAAATTTTCCCACTGATTATATACAGTGTGTCCACTTAAGTTACCTTAACCTTCTAACTTCATGCATAATAATTTTACAGGAGAAGCAAAAAACCCTTTCATGTAGATATAAGTAGTAGAAACAAAATAATTAAGGGCCTCCTTTAAAGGAACTACTGATCTAATTTATTATCAGTAATGCATTTTGAAAAACATTCTATTATAAATGTTTTTTGTTTACATTTTGGAGTTACATGTTATACAGGCTTAACTTTTGTGGAGGGAAGCCATGTAATGTATGCTATGCAATGTAATTTTTCAATTTAAGTGCTAGGTTTTGACAGGTAAAATTAGAAATTAATATATTTTATTCTGTAAATCGTAAAATGTAAAAACATATTTGTTTAAGAAGTCTTTTAACAAAACTGAATATTATAACACTAATGCTAATTAGGTAGAATTACATTTTTTAATTGAAGGGAATAACATGATAAGCTGTAACATTAATTTAATAAGGAAACACGTCTTCAAAGGTTAAAATAAATTTCTATAAATACTACAACTTTGTTAAAATGCAATAACTTGATTTTTTGGCTACTTATGGTATTTGTTGGAGAATTTTCATTTAGTTCAAGCTTTTGTAATTTTATTTGTCATGAAGTAAAAATTCATTTACTTTAAAAAGTGCGTCTTAACACGTTTTTACAATATGCCCTTCAATCCTTGTATATCCTCATTTTTTTAAGTTTAAGACCATTTAAAACAGCTGCTTATTATTTGTAACAAATCATTGTTGATAATACTTAGGGGAAGGGGAGGAGGGGAGCAATTCACCCAACCACTTACATTTAGAGGGGAGTGAAGTGACTTATCCTTTGGAGGCCCCCGCTTTTAGTTTTTTCTATCCCTTGCCATTTAGGCATGGCAGAGGAAGAGAAGGGGTTTTTATTTTGTTTTTCGTGCGCTTTGTTATCCATCCATGTAATGGGTGGCACAAAATTGATCAAATGCATTTGATCTAAAAAAATATTTTATCAAATAATTGATAAAAAAAAGAAAATGATCGAAAAGAAAATTAATCGAAAATATATTTGATAGATAAAGCAATTGATTGAAAAATCCAATATACATTAAATTAGTAAAAATAAAAAAAATTAACAATTCGTTTACCTTACCTGTGTGAAAGCAATCAGTTAAATTTAAATGACTCCACGCCGCACAGGTTAGGTAAAGTAGTTACGATTTATGTGAAAAAATATTTACCTAAAATGTCCCGTCGGGAGACAACTCGACCTTACTAAAATGCATATTTTGTGTAAATTAATCATTCATATAGCACCAGGAATTATCATCGGATATCAAATTTTTACAATAGTATACGAGGTTAATTTTTTAAACAATAGCAATAGGGTGCATAAATGAATTATTAAATAAAATATTAAATTACTCTTAAACATTTTAAAATTAAAAAAGCGGTAGATTCAGGTACCTTTTCTATTCATTCTCTGAAAAATGTGAAGATATTTCTCAATAAACAAGTGATACTGGTTTTAACTGAATATCTCCAGTAAAGCGTTTATTTTATTATTTTTTAACCATCCTGTTAAACTGAATACTAATTTATTAAATTTCAGGTGATAATAATTTTGGCAGCCTGCAATCTCAAAACAACCAGAATTCTTTCTCTAGCAATTTAGGAGGAGGAAGGAACTATTCCGGTGGAGGTGGCAACCTCGGTGGAAATAACTTCGGCAACAACTTCGCTAATAACGGCGGAAATGGTTACAACAACCGATCCGGCATGGACAACAGACAAGATGGGGGTGGAGGAAAGAGTTTTTCCAAGAAAATTTTAATCTCTAATGTATATTAATTTTTATTATTGCACTTCAATATAATTCTGTAGTTGAAAATTGGATAGCATAATATAATAAATATTCTTTGTTGCAGTTGCCTCCTACTGCCAGTTACAAACTCCTGAATGAAAAGTTTTCTGAATTTGGGGAAGTTCAGGGGTTTGAAGAAAAAGGTCATGGTAGTGTTCTCGTAACTTACGGATCTGACTGGCAAGCTGAGAGAGCGATCAAAAATTTGGACAAAGCTCGAATAGATGGGCGCATGATTGATGCAAGATTGTATTTTTAAGTCAAGATATTTAATTTATCTTCATTGTCTAGTATAAAATATCAGTTACAATTATTTGTGTACTATGTGATCCATTTTTCAGTCATTATAGTAAGTGCTGTAATTGAATTTTTATGAATTGAAAAAGATGATAAATTTTCGACTTACAATTTTTAAGAACACCTTATCACGTGTATGTTTCGTTTTGTTCACACATAAATAATTTAATTTCAAGTATTAAGTGTTTACACGTAGTGTATGTGTTAATTTTACAAATTAGACGTTTTATTTTTTATTATCAACATATTTGGTTTGTAACTTTAGACCTAAATTAAATAAATACTTAGGGAACCTTATAGCTTTATTTATATCCTCTTCGCTCAGTGTCTGATGGCCTTTCTTTATATATTGAAAAATATAAGCAAACATGTATCACGTAATTTGGTTTATGAATTTTAAAATATTTTTGATCAAAAAAAGGCCATTGTGTATGTTCTTAAACAAAATAAGTAATGAAATGAAAAAAATTGAAAAGTTTATCTCTAGAAGCAAATACACGTGAAATAATTCAGGAATACATTTCTGAATTGGGTAGGGAGGGATAGACAAAAAAAATGAAAAAATTACCCTGGGCGTGACTCTCACTGCGACTCTGGTTTGTCGTTCCAATATAACAACTAGGTTAGGGTCAATGGAAGTTATATTAAATTTTTATATGATAAACTGAAATATTAGTTTTTTCTCTTACCCCAGGAATTTTAAGAAAAAAAAAACGAGGATTTCGGGGGTAATTGGATACATTAACTTTTCATTCAAATGAAATGGGCTTGTTATGAGGGTAAATGAAAACATTTGAGATATTTGTTGATTCAAAATATAAATTCTTTCGAAAACAACGCACTTTGTTTCCAATTACCTCTAGCTAGCCCCCGATTTTTATAGAAGCAAATCTTTTATTAGAAAAATTTCAACAAAACGTTGAAATCTAAACAACAAATTCTTTTTAAATCTGAATGGTAACAGCTCTTAACACATTCGTTCCTAATAATAATAAGCCTATACTATTATTAATTAGACAGCATACTAAACAAGGGTGGCTCTAAGCTAATTTTTTTTAGGGGGAGGTCATTGCCTTTAGCTATTGCAGAAAACGCCTACAAGTACAGTCGAAAAACCCCTATTTTTTGCAATTTTAGGGGTGGTTCGACCATTTCTGCAAGTTTTAACCCCGATTTTCGTCATCAGCGCCACAAAAAAACATGAGTTAGCTTGCAAAACAAGTACAGTCGAAAAATCCCCTATATAGGGGTGGTTCAACCATTGCTGCAAGTTTTAATTCCGATTTTCGTAATCAGCGCCCCAAAAAACATAAGATGACTTAGTTTGCAAAACAAGTACAGTCGAAAAACGCCCCTATTTAGCGGTGTTTTTTTGCAATTTTAGGGGTGTTCCAACCATTGCTGCCAGTTTTAACCCTCATTTTCGTAATCAGCGCCCCAAGATACGTAGGGGACAAGTGGTCTCGTCAAGTGCGGTGTTTCTCGACATTTTACCATTATTTTAAATGGAATATTATATAATAGAATAAAAAATTTTGACGTATGATTTTTTCTTATACTATTGCCGCGTTTGAGAATGCACATCGGATGCATTTTTTACATCTCGAGCGGTTTTTATCCACATAGGTCCCATTGCATCACGTGATCAAAGATTTACTACATCTCGGATGCATCCGATGTGGATTCTCAAACGCGGCACTTTTATAGAAAATTTGTTGTAATATATTTGTTGGGGATGGTCTGACAAACAGTTGCGTCAAGAATAAGAACGCCAGACTTTAATTTCTATATTCATCTGGTCAAAACGCCATCGTAAACTAAAAAATTATGTAGATCAATTTTACAAAAAAAAAATAGTCATAGACTACCAGACCGATGGTTTGTTATTCATCTAATACCCAAAAAGTAATAAAATATATTTTTGTACTTATTGTGGTTGACCACCTTTTTACGGCGGTCGCCGCTTGTAAACCGTGAATTTAATAAATATTGGGAGTCGTGGTCCATACAAATTTTTATCACCAACCTTATATAATTATTAAAAAAGGAGATAACATCACATTTTAGAATGACAAAGTAAACAAACAGAAAAATAAGTGTTCTGTGAATAACAGCGACTACAAAACAAATCAGTTACATATCGTTGTATGAAGATATCTTCATACAACGATATTATTTATATTAGACGGCCATGGCTATACTGATAAATATTAGCGGCAGATATTTGATTTTACAGTGAAATAAAGTGTTTGTTTACTTCCGCAAATCGGTATGGTATTGACGGTTCCCAGACAACACACCAAATCCCAGAGATATCCAATATATCCACAGGATATCAGAAATATTCCGTGGAACTAATATAGATATCCAAATGTCCGTCTATATCCAGAATATAGAAGATATCCTATGGATATTCAGCAAAATATCTAATGAGTATCTCCAGACAATACAAGAAATCCCAGATATATCCATAGAATATATTTTGTGGATATCCAACCAAATGTCCGTCTATATCCCAGGATATAGAAATTCAGATAAATATTTTATAATTATTTTTAGTAGAGGTTCATAAGTAACCAATGGTTATTGAATAACGTCGAAAGAAAATAGAGGTAAAAAATATTCCCAACAATCTGCCTTTGATTTTGCCTACTAAGGAGAAAATCATCCTTATTAGGAATCTTCAGCAATAAATGGAACTTCTCGACTTCAGTCTCTAATGAAGTCTGTTTGTGAAACAATGTCGATCAAACTCAATTACGGCGGGTTAAGCATGAGTAGATACGAAAGTGGTATCGCCATCTATACTTAGGAAGCAAAATCAAAAATTACATCTAGTAGATATCCACGATGGTTTGCGTCCGCGCTTAGACTTTGATATATTTATATTTATAGTGGATGTCCATGGGATATTGAATACACCTTAAAAAAATTAATTTTAAATATCTCAACGGTACTATTAGCCACAATGGCGAGTACAATGGCGTAATTTTTTAATAATTTGCTATATAATTACAATTATTTATGGACATTTGCATGTCTATAAATTACATTTCATGGATATAAAATAGATATCCACCATGGACTGGACATTCAGTGGATATTGGGATGTTCAGTAGATATCCAAAGGATTTGGTGTGCTGTCTGGGTTGGCGATAAAGTATACTATGTTTATGTAGATACTTCATTTACTTAATATGTATTTAAATTTGGCGTCGGTTTGACAACAAAATCCGGTGAACTACAGATAATCATCAACCTTATTTTAATTCCCAGACAGCACACCAAATCCTTTGGATATCTACTGAACATCCCAATATCCACTGAATGTCCAGTCCATGGTTGATATCCATGAGATGTAAATGTCCATAAATAATAGTAATTGTATAGCAAATTATTAAAAAATTACGCCATTGTGGCTAATAGTACCGTTCAGATATTTAAAATTAATTTTTTTAAATATCTCATGGACATCCACTAAATATATCAAAGTCTAGGCGCGAACGCAAACCATCGTGGATATCCACTAGATGTTATTTGATTTTGCTTACTAAGTATAGATGGCGATACCACTTACGCATCTACTCATGCTCGACCTGCCGTAATTGAGTTCGATCGAAATTTTTCTCCTAATCAGACTCCATTAGAGACTGGAGTCGAGAATTTCCATTTATTGCTGAAGAGTCCTAATAAGGATGACTTTCTCCTTAGTGGGCAAAATCAAAGGCAGAGTGTTGAAAATATTTTTTATCCCTGCTATTTTCTTTCGACGTTATTCAATAATCATTGGTTACTTATGAACCTCTACTAAAGATACCCATAAAATAATTTGCTGAATATCTTCTATATCCTGGGATATAGACGGACATTTGGTTGGATATCCATATTGGATATATTGAATATCCACAAAATATATTCTGTGGATATCTCTGGGATTTCTTGTATTTTCTGGAAGATACCCATTAGATATTTTGCTGGATATCCATTAGAATATCTTCTATATTCTGGATATAGACGGACATTTGGATATCCATATTAGATCCACGGAATATTTCTGATATCCAGTGGATATATTTGATATCCACAAAAGCTATTCTGTGGATATCTCTGGGATTTGGTGTGTTGTCTGGGTAATGATTGAATTTTATTTAATAAACTATTTTCTTTGAGACTTTTAGGCAGAGGGGGTCGCTGGATGCGATTTTACGTTTCCGTGTTCAGTTCAAACCGACGTGGTCTTGAAATAAACACGGGAAAGTAATGCAATATTTATAGGCAAACCCGTGTTAATATCGAGGCGCCAGGCAATGAACCACGCACGAATTTGTTTGGAAATAAGCCGTATTTGCTCACATCCAAATCCGTGTTGGTCTTAAGGACGACATCGAAAAATCCACGTCCAACCTACAGCAATCGCTCGTAGAAAAAATAGAGACTTACCTTGCAGTGGGAGGATCTAGTCAGGTAGATCCCCGAAAGCTTATGAAGGCAGAATAAGAAAACGCCTCCGTTCTCATAATATTTCTCTTAATATTAACAATAATCAATATGTTACAAAAAAAACAGAACTTATACCTTCCTGCATAATGAAATTTTTTTTTTTTTTGTGAAAATAATTATTTAAATATAGGTATGTTAGCAATAAATAAATAACTAGTACCTCCTATTCTTTGTTCTGTGCCTAGTTAGAAAACCCCCAAAAATTTGCTTAAAACATTTTAAAAGTAACACAAACTTTTTCGTTTTCGACTTTCTGTAATTTGAATCGCCACATTTTGAGTTATAGGCGGCTGTGACGTTCATTGATTTCAATAGGTATTGTCAACAATGCTCCATAATAAAACAAATAAAAAATAATCTGCACCAGTCACAAAAAGTATCGCATAATCTTAGGTACCACTACTAATTTTCTACTACGAAAGATGTATTAAACTATTAAAACATGTTTTCTATACCTACAAGTATAGACTATACGTACTCTTACCAATTTTTTCATTATTTTAATTAATCACTTTTATATTACTAGAAAATTTAATAAAATTTTGTTCCATTGCTCTAAACGTAAGTTATGGGATCCTTTTTGGGATGAGTACTTTTATGAAGAAAAATTAGGCCATTTACGAATGTGTTGTCCTTTTTGTGTAACGTCTCCATGTTCAGTACCAAGATGCTCTTTGAAATGAAAACGGAAACGTGAACATGTACTTTCATTCATTTCCAAACAAATCCGTGCGTTGGTTATTGCCTGGCGCCTCGAAATCAACACGGGTTTGCCAATAAATATTGCAATACTTTCCCTTGTTTATTTTTCAAGACTGCGTCGGTTTGAATTGAACACGGAAACGTAAAATCGAGACCCGCGAGATTGTCTTGCCACGGGGCCCATTATGCTACTGTTAAAATCCCTGTAACTGTTAGTGATGACAAAATGACCCTCGGATGTAGTGACCTATATTGCCCTCCTAAGCTAAAAAGCAATATCTCTGTTGAAAAAAAAAAAACATTTTTTAAAAATTGTTTTCGTGTTCCCACGACTTGAAAAAAATTATGTACCGCTGGATTACTTCAAATTATTTCTTGTTTTTCATTATTTTTGAAGTTCTTGTGGCATATAAGGATATGCAGCCGTTTAGCTTAGTAATTAATGGCTTACCCCTAATCCTTTTAGTAAATACAAGTGAAGTTGCCCAGTAAACCACAAATAGTCGGCATTTGCTCGGCCTGACACGGGCATGTATGGGAAGCCGAATACTCGGATTGCCGTTGTCGGCGTTTCTTCTGAACCGAGGAGACCGTCCCATTTGACGTAATTTAGAAGTAGAAACCGCATATGGTCCATATTTGGCGTACCAAACATGGGAGGCATCCTTACGGGCCGAACGCGGTGAATATTTGGCTAGCCGGGCATGGGAGGCATCCTTAGGGGCTGAATTATACAGGGTGTTAAAAAAAAGTGTCACAAAATGAAATGGTGAATAGTATGACCCAAAATAAGCAGAAAAGTCTTAATAAATATATGACCGCAAATTAACGGTTTCGGAGATACGGACCATTTTGTGTTTATAACAATTTTTTATTATTATAAAAAAACAATGATATTTATAAACAATCAATAACAACATAGAGTTAAATGAGATGTTTAGAGTGCCCTCCCTCCATTTCAATGCATTGCCATTTGCACGACCGTACATAAAATGCATGTCAGCTAATTCAATATTAGTGTAAACAGGCATAACGAAAATTTATAAAATTATTCACCCACAACAAAATAATAACTGCAAATAGTATCTATGAAAAAACATCGGTAGACTCCGATAAGAAAAGCAAGTTTTTGAGAATGAAAAAAGATAATCAAAAAATGATACAAAACATAAAACACTCTCTCTGAAACCATTCATTTGCGGACATATGTTTATTAAGACTTTTCTGCATATTTTGGCCCATACTACCCCCGTTTTATTTTGTGACACTTTTTTTTTAACACCCTGTATATGGATATATGGACGCGGCTACAATTTAGTTGGCAGCCGACATTCGGCTGGGGGGACATGCCCTACCTATATGCCGAAGCTGCACCCGTGGCAGAGTCTGGCAAGCCTCCTTTGGCCCAGTTACGGTGCCGATAAACTGTGTTTATTGGGTGAGATATGTACATTTTTTTTATTTCATCTGATCCGGAATTTTTAAACTATCCGATGCATTAAAAACCGTCGTTTTTTGAGATGCCGCTTATTGACTTACTACAATATATATATGCCGGCCCTTTGTAGATAAAAGTTAAAATGCTATCATTATAATTGGAGGCAGACAGTTACTGGGCCATTATTTCCCCAGACCACAGTTTGTTAAGGATTGCTGTTGATACGACCATCCTTATTTTATTCCATTTTACTCCAATCTGTGGCATGGGGCAAAGGGGTATGACGTCACCTCTGGTTCTGGCGGCCTCATTTATCTTAGTAGACATAGAATAATAAAACTAAGTAACAGTTAAATACAATTTATTGATAAAGTAATTATTTTAACATAAGAAAAAAGATAAATGATGTGGTACAATAAAGAAATGCAATTTACCCGTATAACAGTAAGATTCCTAAACAAAGGCTGATGAGAGTAGCTGAAAATTGAATGCCTACAATTAACCAATCTAGAATTTCTGTGCTGTGCCTGGGCTTGAACTTTTCTAACAAAATAAACCTCATTTTTTGTAATTTAGTAGTAATATACATTTCGACTAACTCAAATAATTTATTACTAATAAAATTTTATTTAATTCTAATCTTCCAAGTAAAATTAATAATTGTCTATAAATTATACGTAACCCAAAAAATTTCGACAATCTTTTTTTCTGAAATTCGTACGTCGTAAAATGTCTATATGCGAGGGAATTCAAGTTGTTCTTCAAGTTTGACGTGGTTAGAATCTGTTATCAAGTAAAATACTTCAATACTTCATAAAAACGAGACAAATCCATGATTTGTGTATGCCACACTAGGTTTATTTGGATCAAAATGACGCTATTTCATTATAAGTATATGGAAAAAACTTTGAAACCATCACTAAAAAGGGCGCATAAATTATTCAGGATGTATAAAAATAGCTATTTGTGTATTAAGAGCGAAAAGTAATACTTTGCCGCTGGAGAAAGTTGGCTGTGCGCCGCATAGCGGAGCGCGGCAATCTGTCGAAAGTGGCATCGAACTTTTCGCTCAAAATGCACACAATATCTAATATCAAATGTAGCAAAGATCACTTTTCTAAATTTTCCACTACACAACAAAAACTATTTAAAAAATATTAGGACGTTACATAAAATTATTGTTTTGGCTTTTAAGTGTGTAAATAAATTATTTTATGTAAATTGCAGTCAAAATCGCCGTAGGATTTTGAATAATATTTTAAATTGGCTATATGGGTCCTTTTCAATAACTTTTTAATTTGCACTATATATAAGTGATTTTGAAAATCTCACCTTAATTTATCAGTTTAATATCATCCTTTTTATATTGTTACATGCTTGAAATACTTGGTTTGAGTCTGGTTATTGAAAATATTCATATACTTTTTTTTTCTGTAGAAACTTGTCTATGTATGTCTATATTTTAAGATTTCCGTCACACACAAGACTACAAAAAAAATTAGATAACGTTTAAATTATTATTGTTGTAATGTTTTTCTAAAGTAAGTACCATCATCTTTTAAAAATACATCAACAAAATGTGCTACTACAATCTAAATAAATGTAATGAGAAAAACATTTGCAAATTTATTAAAAAAAGATAAAAAAATTGAATTTTTCTTTTTTTTAGTAAAAATATCTAAAGTAGCTTATAGAAATTGCATAAAACAGTTAAATAACTCCAAAATAATACGTTAAATTGAAAATTTTTAACTCCAAGTGCCTTAGTAGAATTACAATTTCACTAAAACATGAGGTGACGGAAATATGAAAGAGTGACGGAGATACGATAATGTGTCGGAAATATGAAAAGTAAAGAAAAATACGCAAGAAAACACACTAATTTTTAAAAATTTCAACATTAGATTCATAGGTTTTAGATGTCGATGGCAATTTTTCTTCAAAATCTTTTAATTTGGCTTTCGCTAAGTTATCTGATTTTAACTTGGATATTGCTTTGTTAGTGATGTCACGTACCTAACTTAATTTTGAAGGTATTTTTGTTCAACTTTTTATCTTTCACTTGTTGTTCTAACGCACTCTCCTTCATGTATTTTAACATTTTCTTTAATAAAGCTATTTTGTCGCTTTCATTATCATTCTTTGGGCTAATTGTTAGCGTTACATCATCTGAACTAATTTTCAGAGAAACGCATACCGAAGAGTTATCCTCCATATTAAATCACTGTTTGAAATTCATTTTAAACAGATAAACAATAAATATGACATTTTAATTTTTTGAAATGAAACCGTTTAAATAAATTAATATTTCCGTCCCATTCGTCATATCTCCGTCACGTTTTAATGTCAGCGTGACGGATATCGGACGTGAATGTAATATGATTCACTTAATATAGAACTTCTGAATTCTTGCACTTGCTATATTAAACAATTAGGTTAGAAATGTAAACATTGGCCAGGGTATACTTTTTAAAGATATTTAAATAAAAGCACTATTTGCTGTTTTAAAATAAATATCCTATGGGACGGAAATCCGAAAAGAAAAAAAACCTGCCAAAATTTTACCTGTTTTATTGAAGAATCATACAATAAAATACTACTGCCTTCACAATTACTGCTTGACATGAATGCACTGAGGCCCAGCAACAAAATCAGACTTATTTTATTCGCAGATACCGCCACCTGATGGTCGCTTAAAGTTGGTGTGACGGAGATCGGGTACACGCAGCATGACAACCAATATTCAAGATTTAGTAACATGTATAGTCGATTTTTTGTTGCATTTTATCATTATATTGACAGATAAAATATGGTAGATTATGAAACATAGCGACAAACGTTATATATTGCATGTATATTAAATGACAAAGGTACAAACATAGGCAATAGCAATCGTGACGCGTACGGAGGTATGAAATTGCATGTTTAAAAAACAAAAAAATATATAAGACAAACTATTTGTGAATGTTTGTTTTTGTCATAGTCGGCCAGGTACCAAACTATAAATCTTTGCAAACATTTTGCTAAATATCTTGAGAGATGTATGCGTAATCGTTAAGATCACCCAAATTAAAAAGTTATTGAAAAGAACCCATATATATATATATATTGGAATTTGTTGTATTTGATATTTAAGGTTGGAGTTTGCTATATATGATTTGTTCATGAAAGAAGATTGTTGTTTATGATAGTAAACTGTGGTGTGAAAACACCTAGGACTGTATATTGAATACACAGTTCTACTCACGAATTAGTACTGTGATTAGCAGAAACTAAAAACAAATGTTTTTCATATTGTCAATAAACAATAATGTGTTCATGGGCACCGACCAAAAAATTTCTGGGGGAAAGGCTATAGGAAAGTTCAAAATGCCGCAGGCTATAGACGAAAGCCATAGCGAAAAATCCAAAATCAAGGGCGCTTGCCCTCGTCGTGTGGCGGTGCAAGCAAGAAATCAAAATAACAATGTTGCCAGTAAACGACCGCTTGGCTGCGTGGGGATAACTCTCGAGTATGCTTGATCGTCCCTGTGTATTGTGCCATCTGTCTGCACTCTGTGATGTGAATTAAGAATAGGCACACAACGACACATATACCCACAATCCCAACGCAGCCAGGCCGTTGGCAACGTTGATACTATTCGTTTTCTTCTCGAACTAATACGAAGTCTCCGTGATTTTCACGTCGATACTAGCAAACCGTATTAGAGGTTTTCAATAGCCGATACAGAGTTGCGCGAAAGTCCGGAATAAAATTATTAACTGTTCAAC
This sequence comes from Psylliodes chrysocephalus, assembly GCA_927349885.1. NCBI lineage: Eukaryota > Metazoa > Arthropoda > Insecta > Coleoptera > Chrysomelidae > Psylliodes > Psylliodes chrysocephalus. Next base: position 60,306,447 of record OV651816.1, read on the forward strand.
CAGTAACTTAAAAAAAAACGCTGGAACATGTGAATTGATTTTACATTGGACATATTTGTTTCCAATAAAATGAAATTTTTTTCCTCAGCCCCTTATCTGTAACCCTACCAAACTTTTTTTTCAAATGCAAAGGTATGTCGTGTGTAGGTCATTGAAAAGCTCATGAAAAATGTAATCTCACCATACCCTATTTTTTTCTTTTACTTATGTGGTTATTGGGAAATGAGAAAAAATTATTTTAAAACAAAAAAGTTACAAATAGAGTATAGTGAAATTTCATTTTTCCCTACAAACGACATATCTTTGCATTTGAATGTACTTAATGTAGGAATTTATATGTGTTTCTTATTGTCAATATAGATTTACTAATTGCGGTCCTCGAAAAAATGTTGCTTATCTCAATAATGGGGTCTATTCTGTAACAATTCCTTTATATTTAACGGCCTTTAAAAATATTGGCCGCCTTTAGAAATATTTTTGTATTCGTTAATTTACTTCTGTCATTATTTAAACAGATTTCTTAAGATAGTCCTCTAATGTATTTTAAAGATCCGTTTAAATAATGACAGAAGTAAAGAAGCAAATATTTTTAAAGGCCGTTAAATATAAAGGAATTGTTACAGAATAGACCCCTATTTCGCCTTATTTGCTCTCCAATTTTTGGCATTTCTAACACACTTTCTTGCGTGTTTTTATCTACAGGAGGACAAGATACCTCCATTTTATGAATTTTCACTAAACAATTCTTATTATTTTGTTATTATATACTAAAAAACAGTAATTAACTATGCACGTGTTGTTACAAACCGACTATACTGGTTTAACTACTTATTATTGGCTGAGAGTGACTTTGCTATTTATGTTATGACAAATCTGGAGATTGCTGTTTCTGATACAAACTTACAACTTTGCTGAATGGTTTTAACGGCTTATTTCTGTTTTTGTTACAAAATAAGATCTGATATTTTAATAAACAAACATTCCAAACCGGTACGACACAAAAAGCTTCAATCGGAAAATTTGGAGTTTGCTGCTTTTGATATTAGACCACTGATATAAAAATTGAAAATTTGTCGTATGGTCGTAATGTATGTGTTGAGAGTGACTTTGCTATTTTTGTTATGACAAATCTGGAGATTGCTGAATGGTTTTAACGGCTTATTTCTGTTTTTGTTACAAAATAAGATCTGATATTTTAATAAACAAACATTCCAAACCGATACGACACAAAAAGCTTCAATCGGAAAATTTGGAGTTTGCTGCTTTTGATATTAGACCCCTGATATAAAAATTGAAAATTTGTCGTAATATATAATGTGTTGTCTATATCTACGTTAATCATGAAAAGCGGAGTTGATATTTAAAGTCAAAGTTAATTTGGATAATCATAGAAATTGGACAAGTTGGTAAATAATTACCGCTAAACATACATTAAAAATGAAGAGTTTGAGGATTTTATAATGGACCCAATTATTAGATTTTGACCAAATTAATTTAATATGGGACCACCCCTGAAGTATCCCCTTTCTAACAAAAAAGAATTATTGAAATCGGACACCGTGTGAAATAATTATCTCTGAACATACATAAAAAAAATATTACGACGAATTGAGAACCTCCTCTTTTTTTGAAGTCGGTTAAAAAGTATATTATTTTTTAACATCGACAAAATACAATAATTAACATCCATTAAATGAGAGGAGAAATGTAAAAATTAGTGACACATTGGCAAAATGTGATTCAGTGTGATGGTAATTATTTCGAGGCGTAATTAATGTGTTAGCGATAATTTTTATATTTTATTATGAAAAATCGCATGAACTATTAGTAGTATATTATAAATATTACCTAATTTGGAATATTTTGTATAAAAATGATCCTGAAATTCCTGGCAATAAAGGCAGTTGAATGTTAAACAGATGCGGGCCACAGAATACCATCTGAAGTTTTTGGTAACATTTAATGGAAGCCACTAAATTTGGTGTCTAGGGAATATTTAGAATATATTCGGAGGCATTTCGGTAATAGCATTCGCTTCACTGTAATTTTGGTTGAAACAAAATTTACATTTCAAAAATATATAAAGTTTTGACAAATAGTCAAGTCATTTGATGACAATCTCTAGTGTTTGACAAGTTTCTAACAACGTGCGATTGGACACCATAGCTCAGAAAGTCTAGATCATGGAGGAAGGATAATTAATTAGGTCTAGATACCGCATCGTGAAAAAATTTTGACCCCCTCAATAAAAGTAATTTTAAGTTGGCCTACTGACTAGACAGAATTGGCGCAAGTTTAGAAATAACTTTAAGATCGGCGTTCGACGTTTATAGTCGATTTTATTATCTGTTGTGTTGTTTATTTTGTTCTTCTAATAAATGTTTTATTTAAAACATTATTTTTTAGTTTAGTCGTTTAGTTTTATTTTAATAAGGACCGATTCCACCGTTGTGTTAAACGAAGTTTAAAATGACATTTTTACATTAAATGTCATTTTAATCTCCGTTTAACACAACGGTGGAATCGGCGCTAAGAAAACATTTGTAGTTTGGTGTTACATTTTTACAGGACTTCCAAAATGTCTTGTTTTGTATCTGGATGTAACAATGCATCTTACGGATGAAGATACAAGGAAGGAATAACATTTCATGTGAAAGTTGTCACCTTAGATAAAAGAGACCAGAGATATAACATACACCGGTGTTTAACCGCAAAACTACATCCAGCACACAGTTCCGTTACGAGTGCCAATTTAACCAATCGGAATGAACAGAAGTGACAGCTTTAAGGGGCGGAGCTTAATGCTGCGAAAAATAGTGATGATGGAAACAAGTTTTCTAACCTCAACTTTAGATATATATGTGTTTTGGTTTGAAATATTATTCTTTTATTTTATAACAGTGACTAGCAGTACATCGACTGTACGCGCTTTATTTGTACATCGGTCTCCTTTTGACAGAGTAGGTGCATGAGCTGTGTCCAGGCCGTTGGTGTTTATGCCAGTCGGCGTAGCCAGGTATGGATTGAAAATTTTTGGTGGCGGCGAAGCCGCCACCCTACGAGAAGTCGTTGCTTCGTCTTCTTGTTGTCACGGCATTATTATTATTAGTTCATGTATGTGAAATTTGCTTCTAAGGTTTATAAAATACTACAAAAAAATACTTAAGTCTTCAACTCCATCTTCTGAAATAAAGTTATGTTAGAATTAGGATGTACAAATAATGGGATACATCCGATGTACAAATAATTCGTGTATATCCGATGTACTGCTATTCACGGTTTTACTTTCAAAACGAGCGCGCTTTTATGTCCCGCCTATAATTTCGTGTTCGCACGTTGTTATTGGCACTTTTTAGTCCCATAACCAAAGTGAGTGCTGGATGTATCATTGCTGTTTAACCTGCGCAAATGTTGCCAATTTCTAGAGAAAGGTTAACGGAGTGGGGGAACTGGGCGGCGACCCGAACTCTGTGACAGGGACCTCACTTTGTTTATTAGCATCATAATGAACTATTAGATTTATAAAAGATGTTTAATGGAATTTTGTATTATGAAATAAAATTAACATGATTTTTTAATATCAAACGACATTTTATGTAAAGAGAAGACCTTTTATAGAATATTTCGTTAGCGTTTATTTGCTACGGACTTTTCTGCAAGATATTACAGTAAAATGTTGAAATAGAATATTGTTAATAGAGCAAGAAATGGTACTCATTGTCTACGAGTATTATAAAAAAGCATGTGCGCAGGCGAATACTGCAAATCTAACCTTATGAGTTCAACATTATATTTTTTCTACGGCTATTACATAATATTAAAAATTAGTCAAAATGAGAAAATGCTATTTTGTATTGTAACCTCAAAAAAAGGTATATTAAGGCTTCTTTCTTTAGGACTATTAATTATTATAGAGGATGAGTCACATAAAACTTTAGAAATGCATATGTCTGAAACCAGATAACATTTTAAAATTTAAATCTATTAAAAGTCATTTGGTCGCTAGGGGCATAAGGGTGAGTGATTATCGAAATAAATTATCGATTATTTTCGATCAATCGATTATTTTTAAACAATATATTTTTTGTCGGATTTCCTTTAAAATCGACAACTTGATTATCTTTGAAAAATCAAAAATAATCGATTAATTAAAAAGCCAATTAACCGATAAATCAGTTTTTACAAAAAATAGTAAAAGAATTATCGTTTATTTTAAATAATCGATTATTTTCAAATAAACCATTTTTTTTCGTCCATTGAAACAGATTATTCAATAATCTTTGAAAAATCGAAAATAATCGATTAATAAAAAATAATTGATTAATTAAAAAGTCGATTAACTGATAAATCGATTTTCTAAAAAAAAAAAAAACAGAATTATCGAATATTTGAAATAATCGATTATTTTCCATCAATCGATTATTATCAATAATCCATTTTTATTGTATTTCCTTTAAAATCGATAATTCGATTATCTTTGAAATACTGAAAATAATCGATAATTCCAAAATAATCGCCTAATCGAAAATAACCAATTAATTAGGAAGCTGATTCTACAATAAATCGATTTTCCAAAAAATAATCGAATTATCGATTATTTTCTAAGAATCCTTTTTTCATATTTCCTTTAAAATTGATTATTCGATTATCGAAAATAATCTAAAATAATCGATTATTAAAAAACCGATTAAACGATAAATCGATTTTTCAATAATAAATCTATTTTCTTATTGTATTTCCTTTAAAATCGATTAATACATTATCTTAAAAAAACAAAAATAATTTATTAAAAATAACGGATAAATCGATTTTCATAAAAAAAATATCAAAATAATCGATTATTCTATCGGTCGCATGCTTTTATCCGAGCATTTAGCTCCAAAATTTAGAGAATCGGATTTTTTGATCCCGTTACCTTTGAAACTGCATTCGATTGTATAATAAATAATAAATATTGCTAAAATTTGGATTTTTTTAGTAAACAAAAATTTTGTTTGAGTTGTTTAGGGATTTATAATGTAACATTTTATTAACAATGTGAATAACTCCCGTAACTTTAGTATTTTTTTTGCTTACATGGGAATATGCCTTTGTCTTATTTTATTTGCCCATGTATAACCCTTTATAGGTTGTTGTGTTTATTTAAATTATTTATGCACAACTTACTTAATTTATGCCATTGTAATTTAGTTTTAATGAAGTAATTTTACAATAGGACTCTTCTGTTATATCGCATCTTTACGGTCCATTATTCATTGTAATGAACTCCTTAGATTTGTATACCTTATACAAATTAAGCAATGTGTATTGTATCCTTCACTAATCATATTACAAGTTCATTGTCACTTCATAATGAAATCTTTGCTGAAGAAAGATAATCACCAACAAACTCGTTCTATGTAACACACTGGTGATATTAATTTAAGACTAAATTTATATTGTTAATTTTTTTGGATAAAAAAAAAAACTTGAAAATATAGTGAATTGTGTAAAGAAATAATAGTATGTACAATATATTTAAAAGTATGACGAAATCAAACGGCAATTTATAGACCAATGTCATTATTGTGTACATTTTATTATTTTTCTTTGCAATTGCATTTATTTATCTATCTCCTGGATATTTAACAATATCATCAAAAGTTTTATTAATACTCATTGAATGGTTATTAACTTATGCTTAATTGAATATATTTCTGTTCGTGTTTTGGATAACCAAGAGCAAGTGGACGCTATATCTATATATAAAGAGTTCTAAGGCTTTGGATAAGATTGATCATAGGAACATGGTCTCATAATTGTTTAGTTTAGGTTTTTTTAGTGGCGTTATTATTTTTAATTACGAACCATATTTTCAATTACTGATGATGTCTCCAAATACATATGCTCAAGTGTTCAAAGTGTGGAAGATTGTAACGAAATTCTTAGAAATTTGAACGGTATCGAAAACATTATTTAATTGTTAAAAAATGTTAAGTTTTTTAAGTAGTTCTTTAAGTTCATTCAAAATTATTAACTAGAGATATATATTATTCATAAATGACAATATATGAATTAGGTATATTTAACTCAAACCTAACTTTTTTAATCATATGGACATAAAATATTAGAACTTTTAAAAAATGTATGGTTTTATATGTACAGAACTTATTATTTTGTATTAGGTATAGCTGTGCTTTTACAGCGAACATGTGGCAACTATGAATCCCCGCTATCGCTCTCTAGCTTTGTACCTCACATTCGGTTCGGCTAATATCCCACCCATCCCACCACCATATCTTCTAATTCTAGCCGACGACGATGACTCGTATGCCTAACACGAAAAAATAAGCACTGTATAATAATACATTGTAAAAGGTTCACTAATGTAGTACCTATACCTATCAAATTACGCTTCAATTAACTTGTTTGTTCCAGTTATCATAATGGAATATTAATGGTATTTTTAGGATATTAAAAAAGCTCAAAGACAGTTATGAAATATAATATAGTTTTTAAAATGGATCATTTATCGTGAAAAGAGGTTTAAATAAACATATATTTATGTAGTAATTTTAAAGCAAATGCCTTAGAATTAAAGCAAAAATCAAGCTTTATAAGGAGAAGAAGTACTTTGATTTAAAAAAAAAATTGATTCAAATGGGGTGTTTAAGGGGGGTTGAAATTAAAAAAAAAATCAAATCAAAAACGAAAAGCGATGTCAACTTGAAATGAGCAGAAATGTCTATATAGGTGGTTTTCGAGGTCATAGTAGAGGAACATTTGGAAACAATAGAGGTTTTATTGGAAATAGAGGATTCAGAGGTCAAAATTACAGAGGAGGTTATAGAGGTGATTTCAGAGGTAATTTCATAGGTAGCTACAATTATAGAGGAAATGGGCATCAAAATGAAAGAAACAGGGATGAAAATGCACAAGGGAACTTTGTACAAAATGAAGAGGACGTTGAAAATAAGGGTATTTGTTTTATGACCAGACTAAAAGATAACTTAGACAATAAGGACCAAAATAATAATAATGTAAGTAATATTTTGTTTTATATAGACTAGGGATGTACAGATCATCTAGTGAACAATAAGAAATATTTTTCTGATTTTATGTATTTGATAATCCTATAAAAATTTCTGTTGCAAAAAATAATGATTTTATGGAAGCCATAGGCGTAGGAAATATAAAAGTAAATAGTTATGTAGGTGAAAAAGCACAAGAATGTACAATTAACAATTATTAGAAATTAAAATTAAAAAAAAACCGACTTCAAAAACGTGCAGATGCCATCACCACATCTTAACCAAATTTGGGACCACCCCTGATGTATCTATTACTATATGTAGATGACATAATAATTTCAGGACCGGATTTGACACATATAGAAGAATGTAAAAGTCAATTAATAAGCAGTTTTGAAATTAAAGACAAAGGTAATCTTAGAAACTTTCTAGGATTAGAAATAAAGTATGAAAGAGAAAAAGGAATATTGCAGATAAATCAAGAGAAATATATAGAAGGAATACTTAAAAGGTTTAATTTTGAAAATTGTAACCCTTGCACCACCCCTATGGATCCAAAAAATAAATGAACAGTTGTAGAAGATGATAAACAAGAAAATAGACTAATAGGATGCCTCATGTATTTAATGTTATGATCACGTCTGGATATTAGTTTTACAGTGAATTATTATACTAGTTTCCAAGATGTTAATTTAGAAGAGGTATGGATAGGAATAAAAAGATTGTTACGGTATCTTAAAGGTACATGTAAAATGAATTTAGAATTTAATAGAAAAGTGAGTTACCAATTAAGTGTTATGTAGATTCAGATTGGACAGGAGATATATGTGACAGGAAATCTGTTACTGGGTTTTTCATTAAAGTTTTTGATATAGTGTAGTTTGGGTCACAAGAAAACAAACTTGTATTTCACGTTCAAGCTCAGAAGCCGAGTTAGTGGCAATGTGTTCAGCAGTTTGTGAATGTTTATTTATGAAAAAATTATTAAATGATATGAATATAGATGTGTCAAATTTTAAAGTTTTTGAAGACAACCAAGGTTGTATTGCATTAATAAAGAACCCTGAAAATAATAAGAGGATCAAGCATATTGACATAAAATATAATTTTGTTTGTGAATGTATGAATAATAAAAGCATGGTTTTAGAATATATAAATACAAAGCTTCAATTAGCTGACATTTTGACCAAAGGATTACACAAGGATCAGTTATGCTCAAATAGATTAGAAATAGGTTTGAAATAAGAGAGGGTTATTAGTTTTAAGTTAAAGAAAATGCAATTAAGATTTTTCTTTTCTGTTATTTGTATGTATTTAGTTAATTTTATATTGTATGTAGAAAGAAAAGCATTAAGAGAGGGTGTTGTTATAAACCCATTTTATTCATAAGTAATGCTTTCCTTTTACCTTATATTAAGTTCAAGTCTAGTTATTGACGATCTAAGATAAATGTAATGTCAGATGTCAAAAGAGACGAATTAGGCATTCCAAACTGAATGGCTACCAGTGGGTTTTGACGGGTTATGATATAGCAAAATTATGGCAACCCTCATTGCGTTCGGTTTGCTACGTTCCTTTAACTCCTTTAACACTTTTAACTCCAAACGACTCTTTTAGCGTTCGGTTTAGTCCGATTAGTGACAGTTTAACACGCTTAAATGTCATTTAAAAGCACCCTAAAATTTGTCCCGCTCCAGCCCCTGACTGACCGAACTCGCCTCCTGTAGGCCTGGTGATTTGACAAGGTCAATGAAATAGATAGTTACATAGATTGATCATCCATATTTTTCAAAATAAACATAAGCTTATGCCTTGAAGTAAAAATGTAAGCAATTTTTTTTTTAATGTCTAAGGCTAAAAATTAGTTTTAAAACAGATTTTTTCTAAACCGATTCAAATTAATAAATATTTGCCAGGCAATATGGCCGCTCGTAAACGACCAGCTTTGAGCAATCTATATAACTATATATGTATCACTGACCCTGTTAATGACAACAGGGTTGCCATATCTAAACTGTCATTACCCACTGGTAGCCATTTGGACAGGTCGTTGGAATGCCTAATAAGGTTGTTGTGTGTCTCTTTATTTTTCTATGTCTCTGACTCTCTGATGTAGATGATAAAGAATGGTTGTCTCTGGTATTAATAATAATTAGAACGCTGTTTGCATATTTATTGTCTTTATTAAATAAACGATATATAAGTGATCTACTGCATATTAATATATTGAACAACAATTACAACAGAAATTATTGCCAAAAATTTCGTTCTTCAAGAAATTGAGGAACCAGCAATCGAAGTCGTAGAACATATGGATGAAGTTTACCCGTTAAGTGATGACTAAGTTCTTAATTTCAATCATGTAAAACGATACAAGCCATATTTTTTAAGCAAATAAATCTTAAAAAACAAAAACGGTGTTCTCTTTTCAATTTCAATTTAAAATGATTTTTAAAAGTGAATTCCTCTAAAGCAATTGTATTATGTGGCATACATCTTATTCACGCCAATGTCTTTAATTTATCTTTTATGTACTTTCCGATGCCTCATGTAGTTACTAAGATTATAAAACGCTTTATTGCAAAATATACAATTATATTTTGTTGGTGAAGTGTGAACTTGTAAGTGGCATCTCAAGTGATGTTTTGTGATAAAACGTTTCAAGCAAACAGGACACTCAAAATTTTTCTGCCCTGTATGTACTGTCATATGTCTTTGCAAATGATATTTTGTAAAGAAGGCCTTCGAACAATCCTTACACTTGAATTTTTTTGCTGTAGAGTGATAAATCATGTGATTCTCAAAGTGAGATTTATATGTAAATTTCTTTGAGCAAAAGGAACAAGATATTTTTTGGACCTCTTTTTTTGTTAGATAATCTTCTGTTGATAGTTCAGATTGTATTACCAGACGATGTTTGATTTTTAAATGGTAATTTAACAAGAACATAGACAAAAAACTCTTCTTACAAACAGGACAATTATAATTATTTGTATTCATACTTGTAAGATGTTTGGCATAATGATGTTGAAAACTAAGATTTCCTGCAAATTGCTTAAAGCAAACTTCACACTTTTTATATGTTTCAGTTGCAGGATGAGATTTTAAATGTCTGATTAAATAGCATTCCCTTAAAAACAACTTTTGGCAGATATTACATTTGAATTCTTGTTGATTACTGTTTTGACACATATGATTTGCAAGATGATTCTTATCATTAAATACCCTTGAACATAAGTTACACCTAGGAAGTACATTTTCTTTGCCATGTTTATTATTTAAATGTCTGCTAAGATTTGCTATTCTGCTGAATGTTTTATTACATATTTTACATTGCTTGTTCGAAGTTTTTTCAGGGAGCTTAGTTAAATGGCCAGTAAAATGTTTGTTAAGTTCATTTTTGTTTGTAAAAGATTTACCACAAAACGGACACGTAGTCGATTTCATCCCACCTTTAAAATGTAAAGTAAGATGTTTTCTTCGTCTGGCCTTGTTGAGAAAATCTAAAAAAAAAATGTATATATAAAGGAAAACAATAAAACACTAACCTAGATATCTCCATATAGCACTTGCAACAAAATAAATTTAGAAATAATGCATTATTTTTTATTTAGTTAACATAATATTACGTAGCGTATTAAATTACTAATAAAATTAGCTTCCAAATTAAGTGTCGCCCTTTACCATAGGTAATAATTTTTTATCCAGCTAAAATTAAAAGGAACGCAATGAACAGTCATATTGCTGAATTCCCCATAAAATTTCATTTCTGACTATGTCACACTTTGTACTTTCCCTATTTAAATTGTATTGGATAGATTGATGTAGGGGAGATGAATCAAGCGCGTAACTAGGTTGTTGTCTTGGGGTGGTAACACTTTTCACATTATGGTGAATGCGCAGCGTGTTATCTTAGAAAATGGTACCAATACACAGTCTAGAGGTCATATGTGTATTTCCAGAAAAAAGAGTAAGTTTCATAATGAAGTTTTTAATTTTTTGTATATTTATACAGGGTGCTTCAGAATAAAGTACCGTAATTTTGGAGATTTGTAGATCTTAATCAATTATAAAGAAAAGCTAAATATAATTTTCCTATAAACGTCCCAGTTTTCATTCTACAGGGTGATAAAGTGAATTTCATAAATACATATTTTCTAAATATCTTCCCTTACAGTAAAGACTTTAACTTAAAAATATGTATATGACAGGTAATCGTTATTATTAGTTAACACACTATTTCGATAAATTACCATAACCCATTGGCACAGAATGAAGGGCTAAAGAAACAATTTTATTCAAAACTTTTTGAACGCCCTACAAACTTAAGATTAATAAATATTTCTCACGCCATTTGTCACAAAAAAGTGACTTCTGGTTGATCTTTGTAGACTATTCCATTTCCGAGGTGATAGAACTGATTTATTTTATACAGTGTTTTGAAACATGTCTTAAATATGACTAATTTTAAGTTCAATTTACTCAATTTTGTCAGATGCTACACACTGTATATTATTTTGGGATAAAATTCCTTATAAATTTACCTATCCAACGATACCAACATGTCCCAATAGTGCGTAATTGATGAAAAGCTGTTTTATTTTTGTAAATAGGAAAAACAAATTAATATAAAAGTTGTATGACCATGTTTAACAAATATTCTTAAATATACAGGGTGGTCCATAAACGAGGGGCTGAACAAACTTTTACATTTTTATTTTTGTTTTCATATCGTCAAACAACTTTAATAGACTTCATTTATTTGCTATGTTGTATATAGGGTGTTTCAAAATGAGGGGTAACGATTTTCTCATTTTTTTAAATGGAATACCCTATATGTCACACCACCAATTAATTAATACAGGGTATTCCATTTAAAAATTGAGAAAATCGCAACCTCACATTTTGACATACCCTATATACAACATAGCAAAAAAATTAAGTTAATTAAAATTGTTCGACGATGTAAAAACAATCAAATATGTATTACTACCTGCAGGGTGTTATGCTTTAAAAAAGTACACCCTGTATATTTAAGAATATTTGTTAAATATGGTCATACAACTTTTATATTAAATATTTCTTCGTATTTCTAATAATAAAACAGCTATCAATCAATTATGCACTGTGTTATTGACTAACACATTGGTATTGTTACATGGGCAAATTTATAGGGAATTTTATGCCAAGATAATATACAGTGTGTTGCGTTTGAAAAAATTGAGTAAATTGAACTTAAAAATAGCCATATTTAAGACATATTTCAAAACACTCTGTATAGAATAAACCAGTTGTATCACCTCTATTCGTTAGCTTAGTATATTAAACAATTTTGAAATTGATGAAAATCTACCTAAATTATGATAATTTAATTTGGGGTCTGCATCATTCTCTAATTTAAAAAAAAAATTGTTTGGCAACAATGTAATATATTTTAAAAACATTCTAGGGTTATATACAGTATTACCAAGCCATTCTAAAAATAAAATATAAGGTGTTCTATTTAAAAAATATACATTTTTATTTGTTAGGCAAAAACGCAACACTCTGTGTATCCAAAAATATTTTTAAAATATGTATTTTTCAAATCCATATAACTTTTATTAAAACTTGTCAATAACATAAATTCAAATATTGAACAATTACGAACTAATGGAACCCTGTATATAAATTTTAATTTTCAATTTGCAGGAATATTATTATTATTTTAGATGACAATGTTTGAGAAACTCTTTGTTTTATTGCATTTATTTTATCTCTCTATTTTTGTTTAATATAACGTTTCTAAAATTCTACTTCAAGATATTCTGAGATACGGCTGGTCGCCTCCCTTAATGAATCACCCTATACAATTTTATCAAGGGCCTATTTCATAATGAATATTAAAAGTTCCATTAAGTAATGAGTACAAGATCCTATGGACTTAATGGTCCCATTAGTTAATGGACCTTTTATTACTAATTATCACGATACACAAATACCGGGTTGTTACTAATTCGACCGAATTTAGCACTTTCTGCGCAAGACATAACGTGGCATAAAGCAAACAGTATTTGAATCGGTGAGTTCGAAAACCGTACATGTCCAAAATCAGCCTTCCGAAAAAAAAACAATAAAAACTATTTAACGTTGAAACTACTTGACATAAGACTATTTTCATGCATAAAAAAGTCTTAGATCTCGTGGTTTGCAATGTACTTTTAATGGTAGTTTTTTAGAAAATAAAATGGTCTACCAATGACAGATACAAATGGAGTATGGACTTGTACAATTTTTGAACTCAACCCTGTATATATAAAGAATCGGGTGAAATGTTTTTGATTTATTTAAAAAGAAGGAAAAATACAATATCAAAACTGTTATTTCAGTTATTTAATCATCATTATTTGTGGTTTTCCAACTGACTATGAGAGATTACAGAAGCTCTGCAAATCGTACTTGCATCTGCAAGAATCAGTTGCAATCGTAAAAGAGAAACATGATATTACAGAAACGTGTTTTCACTTTTTGCATCTGCAAATCATCTTATCTTTGCAGGAGGTTGGAACATCCTGCAAACTTGCGGAATGTCATTTTTTTCTTTTTTTTTTTTAAGAAAATTAAGTTTTCTGTTGATATTGATTGAACATAGTTCGCAGTTTTTAAACCTAGTAATGGATTTGGGTTTATTGTTGGCAGATGCTTTTTGGAATACGAAAAATTGATACTTGCATCTGTAAACTAAGTCCGTCATATTTGCAGATCTGCAAAGGTGCAGGCTTGCTTTTTCTGTAATCTCGCAATTGACCATTATTTTGTTGTTGAGTTGAAAAACCGTACGTGTCACGGATATGTACGGTTTTTCTCCTCATTTCAAGGGTGAAATCAGCTGTGCTACGTTAACGGCTAGGTTTATAGTACGGTTTTTAAGCTCAATCGATGACGAGACAAATTTTAAACAAAATGGCTATCTTAATTTAAAATGTCAAATTTTGGACTTGTACGGTTTTCGAACTCACCGATTGCATTTGATTGACGTTTAAATAAGAATTATTTTTTAATACAGTTTTATTTAATTATAAAGATATAATGATACAAAATAATGATACGCATTCATTTTTGGAATTTTAAATGAGAGTTAATAGTATATTACATTACGAGTGTGGAAAATCACTTTTCACACACGTGATGTACAATATTTTTCCTACGACCACAAAATAATGTCATCAAAAAAATGTAAAACCAAGGTTATTATTACTATAATAATTAAAATGTATTTAAAAAAATAATCAACAATAATAGTATTTATTCAATTTTCATATTTTCTAAACAAAAAAAAAAATTCTGCCCCGCCAGGATTCGAACGCGGTCGAAAAATGGCAAAGTTGATAAGTTCGACGTCCTAACCACCTGAGCTAATAGCCCTTGTGTCAATTGAATGATCTAATCGGTTATGTATTTAACCAGAATAAAGAGCAAACATTATTTTAAAATTATTTTAATAATAATTGTTAAAGATAAATATCTAGGATCTAATTTACAACGATTTCAATAATTTAACAATCATGTCGATTTTAGTATTAATATGGACATTACATAGATCAAAATAGAAATTAGGTGTTTGACATTTTGTGACAACTAGTGCGGAAAGTAACATATTCTCACTCGGGTGGAAAGTAAATTCTTATTCATGCGTGTAATATAGGGCACTTTACATAGGACTATATAGTGTGATATGTGTCACTTTCCTAAGTGGTCGTAGGAAAAAGTATTTTGCTTGTGTGCTGTTCATTTTTGAAGTACCTATTTGAAGAGTTTAACGTGTTTTGATTTTGTTTCCCACTTTTTGGATATTTTTAAAGGGTTTAAAATAAAGTGTGGTTTCTTCTGCAATTTTATTGTGACAATAAAAAAAAACTTAAAAAATTTCCAATTGTGCTGTGGCTACTTCTGATTCACATTTATTAATATTCAATATCTGTGGTCATGTAAAATGCTGATTCGGTTGCATAAACATAAATTTCATGTACACATTATTATGATTAGATGTTTCTTTTGCAGCTCGTATATGCTCTGTACACTTCGAAGTCTCCTGTTTCGAAATGCCTCTGCAGCAGAGATTGTTGGAATACATGCCCATAAATAGCCAACATTGAAATCTGGTGCTGTGTCCACACTAAGTATTCCCAAATTTCTTGCAGCAATCCAGAAAAAGCAATGTGAAGGACGTAATTTGCGATCAGCTAAAAGAAGATGAAGCAATTGGAATTTTAAAAGCAATTGAAACAGCTAGTGTTTTTGAACAAGAGCTTACCTACACAGAGCCTTCTCCCGAAGACCCACAAAAGAACTGGTACTTGGATCATGACATCAGGATTTACATTTTTCAAAAAAATTCTCCAAAATATTCTGAGATATAGTCGCTAACAGCCCTTAATGAGAGTGGTTTTACTCGAATCTTGTTCGTTCAAATTGTGCATTATTATTTGGCGTTCTTTGTTATAAACATATGTAAGATACATTTCTTTAAAATAAAGTGTCTTTTTGCTTATTGTACTTTATCACATACCTTATTCTTGTTTTAGTTGCAATAACAAATGAACTAAATGTTCATAAAATTTGTGCAATATTTGTACTGATATAATAACTTTTCTACTTGTATTTATCTATCGGATTTTTATGCCACGTGACGTCATATCATGTGACAAAGGTAGCGCTAATATGCGCAGAAACATACCGGTATTTGTATATCGTGACTGATTATGAAATCGGCCCTAAATAAACATTTTCATTTTTGGAATATAATAATGTACATAGTTTGCATGTTTGGGTAGGACTAAAACTGAAAAATCTCAGAAATAGAATGTTCTACAGAGATCAACTAAGAATCCCTTTTTTGTGACAAATTGCGTGAGGAATAATTATTAATATTAACTTTTATGAAATATAGGGATTAAAATTGTTTTCTTAGCCCTTGATTCTATGCCAATAGCTTATCATAATTTATCGAAATAAGGACGATTAACTTACATACACACATTTTTAAGTTAAAGTTTTTACCGAAAGGGAAGTTATTTAGAAAATATGTATTTATGAAATTCACTTTATAACCGTGTAGAAAAAAAACTGGGACGTTTACAGGAAAATTATATTTAGCTTTTCTCAATAATTAGTTAAGATCTACAAGTCCCACAGTATTGGTCTGTGAATAACTATATATGTCACTTAATATCAACAAGTGTTACAGAATTACTTTTGGTAGAGGACATGACAAGATTGTATCTAATTAATTATTACAAAATTAAATTAACATCTAGCCATATAAACTACAAAAATCTTTTATTACAATAGAAAATCAAAGGGTATAGCAAGATTAACTCAACGTATAATTATCTTCGAATCTTGAGTTTCTAGGACGACAAACTCGTAGCCTTCTACTGTTGGAACGTCTTTTTATTGGAGAATAACGCGTTGTTCCAAAATTCCTCCCCATGAATTAAAAATTTATCTGCGAACTGGACTTTCGAGCTCATTTTCTGCAGTTAAAAAAAAACTTTGTGGGCGCAGCTAATTTTTTAAGCCAGCTGATTTCAAATATATATAAATGTTATAAAAATACTATGGATTCATTATTTATTAAAGTTTTCTCAGATTTTAATAACTTACCCATAGATATAAAAAATTCATATTATCTCAATGTTTTTAAAAGAAAGATCAAAGAATTTTTGATGAGTAACATATAGAGGTGGCTGATAATGATAACAATAGTTTTATTGAGTTGTAATGTTTTTTTTTATTTATATGTAATTTTTTTAAATATTTTTGAATTCAATAGTTTTATTATGTTGTATTTAAAATTTTTAATTTCTATTTAAATAATCGTACTGGCTAGCCGACCGCCGCGGTAGTTGAATTTAATAAGACGACACCCGTCTTCCGGCGGCATGGTCTTCTCATATATAAGAAATCCTCCAAAAATCTAAACTGATTTGTTGATGAGGGCGGCAGGCTATCAGAGTATTGATAAGGCCGCCGGACGACGGTCTACTGTATTTAAAACATTGAATGCCGGTGGTAAGAAAAAATACTTGTAAAATCGTCTACATTTTTGTGGCAAATGATCATATGTCGTACGTGTTTTATTTGTACGTCACTGATAGCATGCCGCCCTGATCAACAAATCAGTTTTGCGGCGGCTTTCCTGTATGAAGAAGACCATGCCGCCGGAAGACGGTTTTCTTTTCAACAAATGCAAGCACCGCCGGCGGTCGTTAGCCAGTATGTTAAATAATACCTGCCATTTAGTTATAGAAAATTTTTAGCAATTGTATATTGTATTTACGATTTTTTTATGCTTTGTAATTTATATTTTATGTGTATAACAGGGGTTTCTAATTACTAAGTAAATCTATCTATCTAAATACGTTCCTTCCACTGGCACTGGTTCCATATCCTGTGCAAATTAATGAAACAATTTTTTTAAATAAAATTATTTTACAAATTGTCTCAAATCAAAGCTTAAAAATGCTACTTTTACATCTTACACTGTTGCCAAGTCTCACAAAAAGTTTACCATTCAATTATTTAGTATCAAAAGAACATTTCTAATAATTGTCTTTGCCCTAACAATGTTATAACTATTGACATTGTCTTTGCCACCCAGCCCCTATTCACTCGTTTTCCCATAAAATTGATAAAATTAATGAAAAAAATATGGAACTTTGGTTTGTTTGTTTAGACTAGCAATACCTAAAAGTACCTATGCTTAGTTTTTTTCATAATCGAAAAGAGCTCAAACTAGACATTTACCATAGAAAAATTTTCAATAAAAAGAAATCATAGTATTTGAATAAGTAGAAAAATTGTTGGTAATTTGAGATTGAGTAACATAGTATATAAGTATATGCCACGTTTGAATATCCACATCGAATGCATCTGAGATGTTGTGAATTTTTTATCACATGATAAGAGGATTAGATCTGAATGTAGATGTAATAAACAAAAGCTCTAGACTTTATTGGTCATGTGATAAATTGACAATGCCAAGTTAGAAGTTTATATTCTTTAAATTTGACTTTTGAGACTAGAAATCAACCTAAATTTGAAATCTAAACAAAAATTAAACACGCTAATCCCTTTTATATTAATGCTAGCAAAAACAAAGGATTAAATTGATGAACTTGGCTTCACAGAACACCTACTTTCTAGCATGGAATGAACATCTCATTTCAAATCGAGATGTAAAAAATGTAATCTGGACAGCTACATACTTTGGCTACATCTCGCATCAACAAACGCAGATGTAGAAGATGTGGATAAACAAATGCTGGAGATGTAAAAAATGCATTGGATGTGGATATTCAAACACAGCAATAGTTCTTGTCCACATTAAAATTAAGATTACTCCAATATAAAAATAACTTACTTTGGTTGCAAATGAAACATTGGTAATTTTCATTTTCTTCTAAAACAATGTCACTGTTTTCAGTTTCAATTTGTAATTGCTTATTCTCATTTTCATCAGGATCATATATTAGTTCTATATTATTGAAGTTGACTGCTTTTGTAATACTTTCCAATAAAGTTTTATCTGTTTCTTCTTCATGTGTAGAAATTTCTGAATTAATAATTATTTTGTTAAAACTAATTGTTTTATTTATATTATTTTCATTACAAAGATTTTTTTCTATAACTTCCTTGGCAACTAAATCACCATTTTCATTATCTGTATTGTCACAAATTTTTCCATATTTGTCTATATTTGAATTTTGGTTTTTTAACAAAAAACGCTCATGTTCAACAGAATCTGGTCCATTACTATATTCAATTTCATTAACACCCAATTCTTTAGTAATAAATTCATAGCAATCGCTTCCATTTTCAAATTCATATTCAGATTTGAAACCTAAATTTATATGAGCCAAAAACTCCCTCTTGGACTCTACTTCAATATTGGGTCTACAGCTCATTTTTTATTGCCTCTAGCATTGCCTAAAAAGTGTTTGTTTTTAATTAAAAATAAACGCTATTCAATTTGCGTGGTGTTATTTACTTACTTTAAACGATATTTGTAATAGTTACTGATGATACAATTGCTTTTTTTTAGTTTACAAATAGTAAAAAGTTTTTATAATGCCTACTCTACTACCCACTGCGAACTTTTGTGCACCATAAATAAATTGCTAGTTGCTTTGTTTAGATTTGGTCCATTATAAAAAAGAAGTAGATTTTAACTAAATATTTTCTTCGTATGGGATAGGCCACTGAACTATAGGCATTCCAACCACTGAACTGGAAGAACAAGAACAAAGCCACATCAGGGTTACCAATCGTACGGTAATTACCGTACTTGTACGGTAATTTCAATTAATGTACGATATATGGTCCAAAGTCATTACCGTACATAAAAGTACGGTATTTACATAAAAAGTACGGTATACGTACGGTATTTTCAACAGAATTAGCAAAGACTGAGTTGTGCAAGAAGGACCGACTCCATTAAATTACCTAATAAAGATTAGAATGACATTGTCCAATGTAAAAATGCAGCAGATGTTCTTAAAAACTTCAAAAGGACCTAGTCTGTACAAAAATACAAGCTAATATAAGGCCTTTTTTTAGAAGCTAGGTAAAAGGAACAGACGATGATTAAAATAATATGATGAGGACCTTTTTTTTTTTTTTTAGAAACACGACACGAAGAGTTACACAATATAGTTTTTTTTACAAAATAAAAGTGTACGGTACTGGCAGGCCATGTACGGTAATTTGTATTGCGCGGTACGATAAATGGAATTTGAAAAGTTGGCAACCCTGAGCCACATAGCGAGGTGATATTTGACCACCCGTGTATTTGACACTTGGCGCCCACACGTGCGTATCGAAATGCACTAAAAAGGAACATGAAAATTAAATTTAACACTTTTTACATTCAACTGCACCTTTTAATTTAATATAATCACTTAAAAATGATTTTTGATCAATATGCAGTTGAAATAAATGTTTCAATAATAATAATTATTAAAATAGTGCGTTATTAATAAAAAATAATATCGTAGTACGCCCGTGGAAAACGTGACAATTATCACGTAAATGCTCAAAATTGACAGTCTGGCGTCCAAATTGTCATGCGCACCGACCGTTTTTTTCACAAATGTCGGCTTAGATATTAGGCATTCCAAACAAATGAATTACCAGTGGGCAGGTTTGGTATATCTAAGGGTGGCGACATATGGTGTATTCTATCTACTTTACGTAAAATCATGAATAATGGATTACGTTTAAATATTTTATGTCAAACACAATAAAAATAATATTTAAAAAACCCACCTATACATTTCTTCATAAATTGGCAGGCTTGGCGACTACTACTTTGAATAAAAATAGCGTCCAAGTTACAAGACTATGTCGCTACCCCCTTAGATATACAAGAATGTCCCACTGGCACCTATTGTTTGACAGGTCGTTGGAATGCCTAATTGGGTCCTATGATTGAACGTTTACGTTATCCGTAACGTACATGTTAGGCCGAATTTTAAAAGTAACGAGGCAAGTTCGTATGATGGAAACCTGTTAAATTAGAACATAACAGGCGGAAAATAACAGTAATGTGTTATGAAAGACTTTACATCATACGAATTTGTCTCTTTGCTGTTAAAACTCGGCCTAACATGTACGTTACGGATAACGTAAACGTTCAATCATACCACCCATTAGGAGTAGGGTTTATGCTGGCCCACCGACCTTGATATTAAACTGGATAGCTATATGACATAAACCTTATAGTCCAGGATCCGTAAGTAGGGTCGACCTTCACCCATCTGTTTAATAGATAAAACTTATTTTTTATTAAATAAAATATGTTTTTAAATATACTGCAAATGGGTTGCCTAAGAAAATACGGTCACGGCCATTTTTTACTTTCCTTTTTGTGTACAGATAAGTAAAGTATAAAAATCATGATAAAAGTTGTTTATGATGTCATTATCTATTATTTTGTTTCTATACATGATTTTCCTAAAATGAACCTAATTCGAGATATTTGAGGAAAAGCGCAAATTTCGAATTTTGAAGACAACTCAAAAACGGATAAAGAGAAAAACACCAAATTTTAAATTTAAGCTTTAATCCATCCTGTGGTGAGCTGACTAAAGTTTGGACATAGTTGAAGCATCTGGGGAATACTTTACAGGGTGTCGTTTTTTTTACTTTAAGAAAAAAAAATAGTCTGGACCATATTTTCTTAGGCAACCCATTTGCGGTATATTTATAAATATATTTTATGTAATAAAAAGAAACTTTCATCCATTAAACAGATGGGTGAAAGTCGACCTTACTTCGGATCTTAAACTATTACTCCTAATTTCTAAGCCAATATGGGTGAAAAAAAAAATGATCGGTGCGCATGACAATTTGGCCGCCAGACTGTCAATTTCGAGCAATCTACGTCACGTTTTCCACAGGCGTTATATTATATTTTATTAATAACGCACTATTTTAATAATAATTATTGTTATTGGGACATTTGTTTCAGTTGCGTATTAATCAAAAATCATTTTTAACTGATTTTCTTAAATTAAAAGGTGTCGTAGTTGAATGTAATAAGTGTTAAATTTAATTTTGATTATCCTTTTTAGTGCATTTCGACACGCACGTGTGGTTGAGCCAGACCTGCTATTAATCGTTCGTCAGTGGTATGGTAGCTGAATGTTTCATTCAATAAACAGTGAAACAATAGTTTTTGTTTCTCTTGTAAATTTGTTGTATACAAAGGGTGAGATTACAGAACGTCTGCAACTTTGCAGATCTGCAAATATGGCGGCAACTTTGAAAATCTGCAAATATGACTGACTTACACATGCAAGTATCAAGTTTTCGTATTCCAAATTTGGGTTTAGTGTTGTTGGGGGTAATAAACCACAATAAATATTGCGAATTTGCAGATATTTTTTGGAATACTTACATTTGTAAGTCCGCCATATTTGCAAAGTTGCAGATGCAAAGTTGCAGATGCAAAGTTGCAGACGTTCTGTAATCTCACCCAAAAACGATATCTGAATCCATGTTTGAATTTCCCGCCCTAAAGTATTTTTAATTTTCCCGCTATTTACTAGTGGCGCCATCATAGACTGGTTGTGGTTACAATCGCCCAAATAAGTTTTACCGAACAAAAAAAATACATTGAGTTAGGGTCTATTTATACTCCCTTAGTATTAGTATTTGTATTAGTATTATGATTAAGCATTAAATTTGTTAAATCATTAAAAAAAGGTATTTATACTCGTTTTATAATTAGTATTAGTAATTCTTTTTTAAACCTAATACCTAATAAGATATAATTCTGCAGTCAACAAAATATATGGTTACTGAAGAAATGTGTAAGAGGCCGGTTGTGTTCTTTTAAGATATTTGAGTTTTAAATGTGTTTTTATTAATAGTTTTACTAGTTAATTTTATTTAAAAATATTAATATTCAAAAATAGGTTTAATTAAGGACATTTTAACGGATTTAAGTCTCAAATTTATAACAGATAAAAAGAAGCAGAAATATGATACAAATCAGACAGAAAAGAGTCCTTTGCTTCCTCGTGGTGACATGTCATTTGTCAACTTTATAATCGGTAAACACTGCTGATCACGGGGGTTTATAGCATATGCGCATTTTGTCAACAAGTTACTGCGCATCGAAACTGGCGTACGTCCGTTTTACAATAACACAATTATATATAAAATATAAAGAAAACAGAATAATTACAAAATATCTCAATAAAAATGTGTTATTAACTTGCCAAAAGTAATAGTTTCACATTTTTTTAATTTATCAATCGTAAAATTGAAAAAATATGAATTTATTCAATTATTTGTACAATGTAAACCTGGCTTTGGATAACAAAACCCAAATCTCGTTAAAGCTCGAGTCGACTCGATAAACGAAACCCGAATGCCGAATGATACAAAATACAATATGGCTGTCGATGTAAACAATTCTGAGTTTTACTTTTATTTAATACAGTTTTAGGCATAAATTTAGTAATAATTTACTGTAAGTAAACTTATTTTGATACTTTTGCATGTCTATGTCCTATAAATGCATATATTTGATTGTAATAGTAAATTGTTCTGGCCCATTTACACTGTTTTAGAAGAAACATTTTCATTTTATTGTCAACCGAAAAAAGGATTATTATTCGTATTCGTAATTGTATTATCCCCAAATATTGAAATCCTTAACAAAGTTTTAATTCTGATATTCATTTTGATAATTATCCTAGATATGCCAATTTAATTGTATGTATTATAACCAAACTTTTTAATCTTTATAAATCTAAAGTATTTTCATTACATAAAGCAAGAAAATCTTAATTAGACGTTATAGAAATTAGAAGTAGTAAATTAAAAATTAGTTAAATCGCTGCAAATGCAAAAGTAATTAGTCACATACAATCAAAATCATGTGCTTTAGGAAGTTTTTCGCTTTCAACAATTGTTTTTTTTTTCTTTTCAGGATTTATGGATGGAACTCTTGTTTTATTTCGCACGATTAAAGAAAAATTTAGTTCGTTTTGTGTTATTTAAAATAGTTGTTTGTTCAGAAAATATATATTATGTTTATTGTTGTAACCAATAAAGACTCAACAAATAATATTTAGTTATAATACAATTTTGTATTACCTATTTATTTTTTACCTCTAAAATTATTTAACATAAAATTTTACATTTTTATTAGCATTTTTTAACACGCCTGAGATGCGTGTTAAAAAAATGCTATTAAAAATGTAAAATTCTTATATTTTGTCGAAGTAAATTAAAAAGCCCGCCAATTTTCAAATTAAAATAGCATTACAGCTTTTTATATTACCGACTGAGTATTAGTTGCACAAAACTATCCCACATGTCGCTGAAGGCAAACATGTTGCCATATTTATACAAAGAAACGACAACTCTTAATTATCCTTCCTCCATGCTGCTGATACACATAAGGTTCTTTCGTTCGCTGTTGGTGCAGTGTCCACCAGTGTAAATTACACCAGTTACACCACCTTATTTACCTTAGTTTACTTCCCTCCTTATTCCTTATATACATGTCGAGTGTAATTCACTCCTGCTAAATAGCTGGTGGAGAAAATATCCACCAGTGGACACCACATCGCTTACAGGAAGGTTTAGTGGATTTTACACCGGGCCGAACGAAAGGTTTAGTGTACGTTGGTGTAGTTCATTCCTACACCAGTGGGACGAACGAAAGAACCTATACATACATATATACATAGCATGATTTGTACCGAAATATCGTTTTCGAGCTTGTTGGACAAACATATAAACAACATAATCATGTGTGTATTGTCAATTATCCTTATCCGTTGTCTATTAAAAACAACGGCCAAATACGCTATTGATTCATTTTATAGAAAAGAAGAAATTTAATATTTAATTTAAAAGTTGAATCTGTCAATTATTAAGCATAAATATTAATGCTAATACTAATCATAAATCGAGTATAAATGTCCCCATTACATTGTGAAGGTTCAACTTAATGCTTAATCATAATACTAATGCAAATACTAATAATAAGGGAGTATAAATAGACCCTTACACACACGTCTTGCTGGATTGTCTCTGCTAATATATAAAGTTCATGTCACTGTCAATAATACGATAAGAAGTCGGTTATTTTTGAAAAGTAAACCGTAAATGCAAAATGAATGAAAGAAAAAGAAATCAAAGAAATAATCCAAATATTTCCACGTTCATCAGAAGACCTATTGCATCGAAGATTGGCTCTCATAATCTTACTCTACTTAATGAGACATCTCGAGAAAATAATCAAAACGCCATCAGGGGACCTGCTAACAAATCACTAATTTTAAAAGACCAATTAGATTTGGTCTACAATAGTTATTTACAAGCACTTTTAAAACAAGAAATAGCGGAGAACCAAATAAAAAAACGAGAGAAAGTGCTCAATGGACAAATTTTATTACAAGAGGAAAATGTAGCAAAAAGGAAAGAATGTTTAAATCAGATTCAAAAAGAGGCAGATTTATTAATAAAAAAGGAAGAGATTGTTAAAATGATTAAAAACTTAGAGGAAAATATAAATAAAATAAATGGTATTTATGCAAATTATCAAATACAAAAACATGTACAAACTGTCCATGGCGCTTTGACATATATAAGTGGCACTTTAGTTTTAAAAAATATAAAATCATTAGAGAATAAAGATCAAGAAAAATTGGTAGACTCTGTTAAAAAACTTACTTTGGCAACTGAAAAAATTGTTAATTGTGGAAGAGATTTTGAAGGTGTTCACAAGTTGGCAGAGGATTGTAGAAATTTAATCCAAATTGTTAAAAAAATTAAAGAATCTCAACTTCTGCTTTCTACTATGGAGGAAAATGCTGAGCTGACAGTTTTACAGAAGTTATCTGATGAATTTGCTAAGCAATATGAAAATGTTGAACAAAAGACTTAAAATATGTATATATGGATAGTTATTGTTTGATAAACCTGCAGTTCATGTCGCCGCCTGTTGTGCATACATCTGCATACTTTCATCATTAATTTTATCTTGAAATTTTAAGGGCAAGGAAAATCTGTGTTTCACGAAAAAATATTTTATTATTTATTTTGGTTCATTTCCAAAAATGTTTCCTTGCCCTCTAAATTATAATTCGTTATTCCTGTGAATACAAGGCCAACAGCAGGATTACCCTATGTTTTTATTTTTGTTCTCGTTTTAAACTATTTTTTTTTCTTATTTATTCCTAGTAATTGATTAAAACTAACTAATACAATCATTCTTTCATATCCAGAGAAACTAGAATTTCCTTTGCCTGTTCTCTGATCATTAGTACACCAAATGTTTGTTAAATATAAAATAATTAAGAATATTCCACTTAAAATATTTTATTAGCATTTTAGCAAACTAACAGGTATGTATCATGCAACAATGATTTAACCATAATAAACAGCTTCTTTTGTATAAGGAATTGTCACAATTATAAAAATTAAAACACATTTTTTTTTTCAATTTCATACAATGAGAGTTGAAATATCTCTTTCAAAATACAATTTTATCTCACATTTAACAAGATTTTCTAATATATAAGTCAATGTTTAAATTGTGCATAATTGCATACACAGAAAATAAAAATAGTTAAAGTTTCTAAATTAGAATATTAAACTTGTTGATTAGGGATGTTCTTGGGATTAGGGCAGTTTGGGTGGAGATATTGAGATCAAACTTGGTATATTGATGTATTTTCCCATAAATATGAAAATTGCACAAACAAATCTCCTGAATGAGGTGTATTATAAATATGCCACAAATGAGATTTTTATATCCACTGTAACAATTTTTAAATGCCAATCCCCACATCTGAACCATCCAAAGCATTTTAAAGTCCAAACAAAAAAAAATGTCAAAAAAATTGAAATTTTGGGTTTGTATTTAGATAAAATCTTAGATTCCAACTATTTCATTTAAAAAATTCCACTTTTTGAGGATGCAAACTGATCAGCACAATATCTCAAGACATTTTGTGTTGAATAGACTAATATCTTAATATATTACAGTCGACAAAGACATAGTGTGAATGCCAAAATTTAATGGTTTGATTAGACTTTGCATCAAATTCGTTTGAGAGCTCTTCAAAATTGTCAAATAAATGGTCAAAAATGCTGCAGCATTTTAATTAAGGCTCAAAAGTCGAGGGCTATAGCAAAATTGGAAGAAAATTGGTCTTTAAGTGAATTAAATGTCAGTAAACGTTGCATATTTTACGAGATGAAGTTTCATAATTATGAGAAAATACATCCATAAACCAAGATTGGTCTCAATATCTTGATCTGAACTACCCTTAGGCCCAACCAACATGTCTATTTAAAATAAATTAATTATGTACTAGTTTGCTGTAATATCCAAGAAAAAAGTTTCTGTGAAACAATTAATGCAAAATGAAAACATTTGATAGCACAGCGAATTTCAGAAATAACAATATTTACTTAGTTTTATTTAAATTATCAAAAATATAGAAACGCCAATTTTATTTTGGCTAAATTTGTTGAAAATTTTATATTTTAATTATTAATGCTCCATCTCTAGTAATATTACTAAAAAGAATTATATATGGTAATATTTATATTTCAGATATTTTCAAATTAGCAAAAAATAAAATGCAATTAACTATTTAATACATCATCTGTTTAAAAAAGACGGAGCTTTTGAACAAAAAATGAGCATATCAATTTTATGACAAACAAGTTTTGTAAATAATCATACATTTTTTCGTCAGGTAAAAATGACGATTTGTTTTCTTAAAAAAAATATACATATTTTAGCTCTAAAAATTTTGGAAAAAAACGCATTTCTTATATAGGATATTTATATATAAGTATCTAACAGTTGCACTATTTTATATACTATATAAGAACTGCTTTTCAAGCATAAAATATTCCTTTATTCATGGATCGGAATTTTTTTTAAAGACAATTCCATAATAACTATTCTCTCAAACATGATCTAATTTTTTCCACACTTCCAAATCGTATGGAAGGTTCTCTAATTTTCTTAAAAATAATTCATATTCACATGATATGAGAGTACTAGAGACTAGAAATATTTTTTGTTAAAATTCACATGTTAATTCAATAAACACAACAAATTCTTTTTTCACTGGGCAGAAGGGGACTTAACAGACGTATGGCACTGTTTTTTTGGCAAGTAAAATTGAAACAATATTTTAATATTTCATTCATATTAAAGGCGCTAAAGAGTTTCCTATAACTGTCTAAATATGATGACGTTTATTTTTTAATTTTATAATGTATATGAATATCAAAAGTATTTTATTAAATCGTTTGAGAAATACCTCGGAAAATAATATTTAAGCATTTTTGTCAGCTTAATGTCACATAAATATACTGTTTTGGGCACCTACAAAGTATAAAATAAATTAAAATATAGTGACTTATTTGAATATATTTTTCCATATTCTTACTGAAGGGTTTTTAAGCTATTGCATAGCTTTTACCGCGGGCTTTGAGCGCGGCGACCGAATCAAGAAATTCCGTAACGAAAATAAACCTAACACCCCCCCCCACTCCGACCGGCACAGCGGTGCGGCGTTGAAAGCCGTGGAAGGTTTTATCCGACCCTATTCGTATTAGTATGAAGCGGAGTGGAGCGTTTATGCAATACAAGAACTAGAAGAGCTTTCTCTGGCTTCTAATAAATTGGTATCACAAATGTTCCCGGCTGACGTAAATATTAGATATTAATTTTTTTTGCAAGATTTATAAAATATTAATTTTTATTTTGTCAGTGTTAACTATTTCATTATTAAGCTATTGCATAGATTTTATCGCGGGCTTTGAGCGCGGCGACCGAATCAAGAAATTCCGTAACAAAAATAAACCTAACACCCCCCACTCCAACCGGCATAGCGGTGCGGCGTTGAAAGCCGTGCATCGTCTAACGTCGTTTCAGTTCGGCAGACTTCGGCACGGTGTTTGTGTGCGTGCGACTAGACGTATGCGTGTAGACTAGCTGCTAACTGCTCATAACTGATTATATATCTTTTAGACACAATTTCGGAAAAATTGAATTTGAAAATGAATAATGATCCACAAGAATTCACAACAAAATATGGGACCACCATTGACGCGGTATTTTTCCAGATATTTAGAGGATATCAAGTCTCAAACTTATGTTTCTTATTTCAGTTACCATAAACCTACAGTTTCCATGATAAAAATTCCTGAATAACCTACGTGTATTGTAAGATAATAAAAATATTTTAAACAATATTAACTTCTCATTTATTCAATAAAAGAAAAGAATTTGTTTTCTTATCGGTCACCACGCTCAAAAAGTGTAACTTGAATTAATATCAAAGAAAAAACTTGAATATCAAAGAAAAAAAAGTACTGCATAAATAAAATAAATAATTATAATTGCATAAGTTGATAAAAAATGCTATGCAATGGCTTTACTGCGGCAGTCCCCGAGTGCCACACGTATTTTTTTTCTTACATTTGAGTAGAGATAATCAAAATATGCATAAAATATTTTTTCTTGTTTTTTGTTAAAAAAAGCTCACCCTGTAAATTTACAAAACGACTATTGGTGTGCAAATAATTTCCTTTTTCCAAAAAAAGCATTTTTGCTGCTTTTCAACAAAACGATGATTCAGAGAGTTTACCTTGGGGGTGTCCATTAATTTCGTGAGGTGTTCAAGGGTGGGGGGGGAGGGGATCAAGCTGAATCTTTCCAAATCTCCACAATCTGACGTAATTTTTTTCTAGTAGAAAACTGTGTAAAATTGCGTGAAAGTAAAGAATGTTTCTAGAAATTTTATATTACGGCAATATTCTTAAATCCTATAGTCTTTGCTATACTAGAAGAAAATATTGGAGAAGGTGAGTCATATGCATGCATGATCAACACTGTTGTCTATGAATGAAAATTCCAACGGAAAGTAACAGAGTTAGCATAGGCGGCGTATCAAATACCAAATAATTATTTATTAGGTATTTGTTAGTAAACTTTATTAAATTTGTTTGTCAACATCTTTATTTAAACAAAGATGATGCGTTAAATAAACGTTTTTGATAGTTTTCAAGAAATGAATATATTTATTCCCTAATGACTTCCTTATCTGTGTTTAATGGTTTTAAAAACACCGCTTTTAAAAACGAGTCATCTCCGTTCTTGGCAATTTCGTTGATCATTACATGCATTTAGTTAGACAGACAAAAAAGTCCGCCCATGTGTGGATCAGGTAAAGAGTCAAAACCGCTAAATCAGTTTTAACTCTGCAATAGAGAGTAAAATTTTGTAAGATGATACCGTAATATTTGGAGGCGATGACAAATGAATGTGTTTCCAGTAAATAAACGACAGACGGGTTACAGATTGAATATTGTCAGCACAGGCACAAAGACAGTTGAAAACTAACTTTCGAAGTTAGATTTGTATCGCTTTAACTATTTACGATAATTATTTT
This sequence comes from Psylliodes chrysocephalus, assembly GCA_927349885.1. Classification (NCBI taxonomy): domain Eukaryota; kingdom Metazoa; phylum Arthropoda; class Insecta; order Coleoptera; family Chrysomelidae; genus Psylliodes; species Psylliodes chrysocephalus. The sequence continues at coordinate 60,336,442 of OV651816.1, forward strand.
ATAAACACTTTTTTGTATAAGTGCTCTTTTCTGATATACGAGTAGGTGTTCATGTTTGTGCCTTACAATTTGGTAGTGATAGTGCATATTCGACGAGTTATATTTATTGTGTAGTATATTAGGTAGGTACTTTAAAAGTTTATTAAATAGTAAAATATTGGTGTCTTTATAAATTTAATAAAAACAATTTTATAGTAGAAATATATTGTTACAATAGTAATGGATTCAGAGGCGGGTCCAAGTGAAACCCAACTACGTCGGCGAAAGCCCTTATCAAAGGATGAAAAGAACATTATATGGAAAGTGTATGATGGGCTGAAACAGACACTTCCTACAAATGAAGCTGTAAATCGCAGTTCTTTTTTATCTGGAGTATCTGTTTCAACAATTGAACGTATTGTACGCGAAAAGACAAAAAAGGCTCCTTAGAAGCCCCTAAAACGCATGCCCGTGGTCGAAAATTGTTGAAATTGGACGATAACCAAAAACAAATTATTCGAAGAACTGGACATTCTTTTTTTTTGAAAACAAAGCCCCAAACACTTAAAGTTGTTCTTACGAAATTAAGAGAAAACGAAGAAATCCCATTAATAAGCCGTGAAACTTTACGAAAAATTTTATGGGGCCTAAAATTTCGTTTTGTCAAACGGTATAGGAAATCAATTTTAATTGAGAGGTCAGATATAGTGTCCTGGCGATGGCGTTATTTACGAAATATTAAAGAGTTTAGAGCCGCTAAAAAAAAAGATATACTATCTCGATGAAACGTGGGTGAATGCTGGACACACGGTATCTAAGATATGACAAGATACTTCTGTAACTAGTCACCGCCAAGCTTTTATAGAGGGATTATCTACAGGTTTGAAAGCACCATCAGGTAAAGGACAGCCTAATTGTTACCCATATCGGAAGTGACTGGATTTTTGGAAAATAGCGCTCTTGTGTTTATATCGAAAAAAACAGGAGACTACCACGAAGACATGAATGCGGAATGCTTTGAAAAGTGGTTTACTGAAGTATTACAGCGTGTAGAACGAAATTCAGTTATTGTACTAGATAACGCTTCTTATCACAGTCGACGAGTTGAACGCATTCCGATAATGTCCAGTAGGAAAGCGGATATGCAAATCTGGCTGCGGGATAAAGCAATAACATTTACTGAGGAGATGCTTAAAGTGGAATTAATGGATCTAATAAAAAAACACCGCATTAATATATTCAATAAAATTATAAACATAAATTATATTATTACTACAAAAATAGATAACCAACCTACTTTCATCTAATATTATTTACTATTAGGTACCGCATTTAATTTGCCAATAGTTTTTATACGCCACTGGCGTAATACATTTTGGCAATAAACATGCATTTATGACTAGTTGGCACGTGATACCGATAACTTCTGCAGTTTTAAGCGTGTGATTCCATTCATTATGCTCTGGTATAGTATGATTGTTGTACGTGAACAGGGAGGAATCACCTTCTTCAATATTTTGTCCGAGTATAGTCTTAAATAAAAGTAATAGAACATATTGTTTTTGTTTTTTTTTTTAATAATCCTACGTATTTACACCAAAAACACAAATTTTGAAAAATCTCACGTAAGATTAGGGGTGGGGGGGGGGGGGGGTGTCAAAAATCGTCAAAAATCCTCAAAAATACCTCACGTAATTAAATCAGTTATTTAAAATGTCTAAAATTATGTAATTTAAACACATCAGAATATAAACAATTTTTAGGTAAACTAAGATTATATGGTTATAACATTGTAGATATACTAGGATTTAAAAAACCAATTACTTTATATAGAAAAAATTGATGTATAAGTTAATGTTCATCCAAACGGACAGTGGGCTTGAACAGGTTAAATTAAAAAAAGTGACGTTGGTAAACAGTAAGAAAGCCTACCACAAAACACGAGGCAAATTAATCAGGGTCGGTGCCGCTGATGTCAATAAATAAAAAAGGCTTCACAAATAAATTTTTCCTTTCTAAATCGCTTATATTTTTTATAATTTCGAAAACAATATACTGTATGCCTGACTTTTTGTTATGCTGCAATTGTCAACTTCCTAAATAATAGTGCTAAGGGCACCGCTCATTCCTATGACTGGTTTTTTATATACAGGGTGTTGTTGCAATTTTCCCGTTTTTAAAAAGTTATTAGTTATTTAGTCACAAATTATTGAAAATTGAATTTTTATTGGGAATATTCTTCAAATTAACTAGCCTCGGTTTAATTAATTTTATACAGAGTGACACAAAAAGTTAAAAGACTTTGTTTTCAATAAAATGTTATTTATTTTTAAGCAAGTGTTAATAATCAACCTCAAATCATTTTAAAATATTTATAGTAAAAACCACATAAAGTATATAGTCAGTTAACTTAAGTAATTTTTTCATATTACCTTTATTTTTAATCCACTTATAAAGTGTAAAAGTTATATCAACTTGTTATAAGTTATATTAACTTGCTAAGATCAGTTTTTGAGATTTTTTTATTTAAAATATATGGTATTGCCAATTAGTTTTTGAGATATGAGGTAAACAACTGGGTAATGATTAGTTAATTAACTAGGTAATTAAATTAGTTGTCTCACCACCCCACATATAGAGTTTTGATACACAAAACTGCAAGGGTTATAAGATTTCTTGATACACTAGACAGAAAATATTCAGTATCCATCTATATTTTTATCTCATATAGTTGAAATTGCAAAAAGGCTTTCCTATAAAACATTAGGCTTCTAGAAAACTAAACTAGATAATTTTTGTTTTGGTGGTATCTTGTAATAAACACTTTATTGTATTGTTTTATACGAGCGTGGATCCATATGCTCTGCCACTGACCTATTTCTTAGTGGTGACCTAACTAATGTTTTTGACAGTTAACTGACTTTTGTAGATCACATCAACAAAATATCAACTTTGTATCTCAAATCGTTGTTGAGCTGAGACTAATTCTTGAGCTGTGTGTTGTGATTGTTCATAAAAATGGATCTTGTAGAACAAAGAGCCGCAATAAAATACCTCCAGAAAAAAGGTATGGCGATGACATTGCAAGCACCACATAATCTTGCCTTTTAGTTCATTTTAGTTTCAAGGCTTCTTATGGCCGGTTTCTGAAACAGGAGATATGTGTTCGATAGACTTAACAAAAGGATAACTAGAGAAATTTAGTTTCTAAAAGGTACAACAAGAGTTATCCATTCTACAAGTTATCGAATAGATATCTTGCCATTTTGGTGAGATATGTAATCGATAAGTTAGCAATTCTAATAAATATAGGTATTATTGTTTTTGCAATATCAGCAAAAGAATAAATAAACCTAAAATAGTAGTTTGTGCAATGTGGGTGGCTCAGTGGTAGAGTCTCTGCCTGTGGATCCAAAGGTCCCAGGTTCGAATCCCACCGTTGTGGCCGGGATTTTTTTAATTTAATTTTTTAAAATTAATTCTGATGCCTTTGTAGGATTCCCCACCCGACCATTCACTGTTGGGTTCTAATTACCAGTGACGTTCCTAAAGTGGCGCTGGGAAACAGTAACAAAGCCTACACAGAACACGAGGCTAATGGCCTTAGTAGTCGATGCCGATGACATCAAATTAAAAAAAAGACGAAATTTGAGCACGACGCCGTAGGCGTAGTGCGATGTGGACAATCCACCCGAGTTGTACAGTATATTTTTTCTACGACCCACTAACGAAAATTTACAAATAAAAATATTTTAGGTTATTAAGACATTTTATGACTTTTAATAATTTTTAAAATAAAATAAACAAAAAAAAAGTTAATTTCATTTTTCCCCATCCGAGAATCGAACTCCAGTCCTCTGCGTGGAAGACAAGAACGCTAACCACAAGACCACCTACTCTTATTTTTTTTTGCTTTAATACTCTTAATTAAATTGACTTCATATAGTTTTATTTAAATTAACAAATTATTTATAAACGAAATAAATAAAGAAATGCTATTATTTATTGATTCTACACAAGAATAACCCATTTTAATGTATGTTTAATCTCTCAGTAACTAGAAAATATACTGACAATTAGTTTGACAGAATTGTCACTTATTTAAAATTTTAAAAATAATAGCAGTCGGTGATTGGCGGATTCCATTTTTTTGCAGTGTTCTCACTACCAGAATGGATATGAAATATATTCTTTCAGTTGAAGGCAATAGCATACTTTTTCGTTTTGTAATCTGTGCGTAGATAAGGTAATATCCATGTGGGTGTAAAAAAAATACTATTTAAGCTCCTCGGATTCTTCCTATGAATACATTTTAGATTTTCTATACGTTGTTCGCCAATTTTGCGTTAGAAATGATCCTTTTGAATAACATAGTGACAACGAATTTAAGACCGTTTAATATTTACTAAAAATATATGGGTGCACTAATTACCATAACATGGGAGGATTTTTCTCTTTCGCACTTGTACCAACGGTATTTTTTATTATCAATTACATCTGTGGTAAATGATCATCTCAAATAACATATTTATCGACATCTGTAAAGTCTCTGGAACTTGTAGAAAATTCGATTACCATTTTTCGATATATCAAAATGATAACACGACGTTAATTATCAAAGTCCATCTAGTCAGAATACGTCAAACCTAGTTATATGATGGATTACTATCGAGCGATACCCAGACAACACACCAAATCCCAGAGATATCCACAGGATATCAGAAATATCCCGTGGATCTAATATGGATATCCAAATGTCCGTCTATATTTAGAATATAGAAGATATCCTATGAATATCCAGCAAAATATCTAATAGGTATACCTCAGACAATACAAGAAATCCCAGAGATATCCACAGAATATATTTTGTGGATATCCAATATATCCACAAGATATTTTATAGATATCCAGTGGATCTAATATGGATATCCAAATGTCCGTCTATATCCAGGATATAGAAGATATTCTATTTTATGGGTATCTTTAGTGGAGATTCATAAGTAACCAATATGGATATATCCTATAGATAAAAAAGGAAATACCTCTGGGAGGTGTAAAAACGAGTTAAATTGTTCATATCTCTTTTATACCTCAATTCTCAAAAACTAGTCATAGCAAGTTGATGTAAATTAGTAAACTCAAAATAATGACTATAAAAAAATTAAATTTAATATACATTTTTAAATATTGGGCGAAAAAGAAAAAAAACTTGTTTTTATAGTTACATATCTTTTGAATCATACTGTATTATGGTTTATAACCCAATAAGTCATGGATCAAACAAATTGAGATATTTCCTATCAAAAAACCATGTTTATCTTGTTATCAAATCAAATTACTGATGGTTCAAAAAATATTTGAAATTTTCGAGAAAAACAACTTTCTGTGAAAAATGAACCTTGAAAAAGGAACAATTTTTAAGACGATTTTGATTATTATTTTCCATTGGCGTATCTTCAAAATCAAGTAAAATTTTTAGTAAAACATAAGAGTTTGGAAAATGGGTAATTCTATTTCATAACTGTTTTTACGAAGATATTTTTATTGAAAGGTTATAACATTTTTAGTGGTACACCAAAAAAAAATAAAGATCTAAACACACAATTTTTTATTGACGTTTTTGTTGAGGAATTTGGCAGCTTTAGGTAAAAATGGAAAATATCAAATAATTTTGAAACCATCAACAATCGGATATCATAAACATATCGATGGTTAAGTTGATAAATATTAGCGGCATATAAAATATTTGATTTTACAGTGAGAAAAAGTGTTTGTTTACTTTCGCAAATCGCTATGGTAATGCATGGCTCTATTGACGGTTGGAGACAAATATAATTTACAAAAGTTTTGTTAAAAAGTACGGCCTGTTTAAAAAAAATAAGCAATTTGCAACTCCAAAAACTAATGATAGCACTGAGTTGTGCCCATGGACTTTATTATTCAGGAAGTTAATAAATACAACACCAAAAATTCAGAAAATTTCAACAATGAACATTTCTCCATAAGAGCCAACTGTTTAGTACTTTGTCTAAATATCCACGTTGGTTTGATGGACGTTCCTTAATGATATGCGAATATGTAAGGGTGCGAACCTACATGAAAAATTAATGATAGTTTGCTTTTTAAACTGTTCCAAAAATGTTCCGTTACGAAAATACAGGGTGTTTAAGTTTTGAAAAAACAAAAAATATTTTCGTGACCTCTTGAGATAGTTCAGTGATATTTAAAAGTCAGTGACAGTTAATAATGGTGCAAAAATAAATTTTTGAACTTTGTTCTAAGCTCGAATTTACAACAACTTATAACATATCCAACACGATTCTGAGTCAACAATATTCCTTCCACGCTAGATTTGTTATTTGTAAATGATAAACAATTATTAACTGACCCTATCATTCAATCTCCGATAGGAATATCGGACCATGCAGTCATCATAAGTCGTATACAGTTTAACATAGAGGACCCATCTCACAAAGATCATACTACATCATATGAAATCATCGATTTCGATAACTCAAATCGTCATTTATCTACCATTGACCGGATAGAAACATTGGGAGATTCGGCAGAAGTATGGAATAAGTTCGCAAACGTTATTTCTACCCATAAAATCCAATACTCTAAAAAGAAGGTGTTTTACAAAAATAAATTAAAACCGTGGATCAACGGAGAACTATTAGACATAAAAGTAAATTATGGCGTAAATATAAGCGATCAAATAATATTGTCGATCTAGAATATCACAAAATTTTTTCCAAGGACCTAAAGAAATTTATAAATGAGGCCCGAGAAGAATATGAAGAGTCGATAGCATGCAGCCAAAACTGTAAAAAATTATACAAATATATTAGATCTTCACTGTCATCAAAAGTATCCATTCCTTTACTAAACAAAGAAGATGGAAGTCCCTGCCAAAATAATTTCGAAACGGCTGAACTTTTAGCTAATACCTTTACAAAAGTTTTCACCAATGAACCTCCCCAGGATCAGTTACCAAATATCTCACCCGAAAGAATCCCTTCTTCTTTAGAACGGATCAATTTTACTCCTGAAATTGACAAACGTCACCTTTTAAAATTAAAAAACAACTCTCCGGTTCTAGATCAAATATCTTCTCTATTTAAAAAAAATACTCTAATACCATATCAGTTCCTTCATCTATTATAATGTCTTTGTCTTTTAATACACACACATTACCCTCTATCTGGAAAACAGCTTCTGTAACACCCATTTTCAAGAAAGGAAACAAACTAGACTCTAATAACTACCGCCCAATCAGCCTCACGCCCATAATCTGTAAAGTTATGGAATCCATAATAACAGAGCACGTTTCTCAGTTTCTCTTAGTGGAAGAAATCACTCCCAAACAGCAACATGGATTTGTAAAAGGGCGATCAACCATGACCAATTTGCTTTGGTGTGTAAATGAGACAGTTTCATTCAGGAAAAAACCTATAGACATTATTTACCTGGATTTTGCGAAAGCTTTTGATCGTGTACCGAAACGAAGATTACTAGATAAGTTAGAACACCTTGGTACACGTGGTGATTTACTTAAATGGATCGAGTCATTCTTAACTGATAGAAAGTACTGTTACAAGTTGGAAATTCGCATTCACTTGAAAGACCAGTCTTGAGTGGGGTTCCTCAGGGATCAGTTCTGGCTCCACTCTTATTTATAATATATGCCAGTGACCTTCAATTCCATATCAAGTGCAACAATATTTTTTACGCAGATGACACTAAAATATTTAGTGCCCGTCTTTGAACTTATAAAAGTGTAGTTCTCCATATTGGTAAAAATAATCCTCGTCATAATTATTTTCTAAACGGTCATACGTTAAATAAAGTTAAATCTTACAATGATCTAGGTGTTGATTACTGAAAATCTCAGCTGGTCTGAGCACGTTCTTCAAGTGTCAAAAAAGGCGAACACAAAAATGTACTTATTAAAGAAAACATTCGCAAAAGTGTCTTTTCAAAATTCGATCCGGCTGTATAAATTATACATTCGTCCGATCATCGAGTACTGCGGAGCTGCGTGGTGTCCGGAACAAGTGCGGGATAAAAATATTCTTGAAAATGTGCAGCGCCGATCAACCAGACTATTTTTCGGACGTATGAGACCTAATTACGTAGATACTACATATGGCTGAACTACAAACGTTTGAAAATCGCCGTCTGCGGGGTGATATGATAATTTGTTTTCGTATTTTAAAATAAAATTTTGGAAATTTAAAATGCATGTTCATCGTGGACAGTGAAAGTCGACTACGTGGCCATAAATGGAAGCTGAAAAAAGAACAATTTTTTTTACGAAAACGAGGCAAATTTTTTTATTTAATTGAATATTCTACCTTGGAATTCTCTACCGGAGATTGTTGTAAATGCTCCATCTGTCAATGTTTTCAAGAACGAACTTGATAATTTTCTATTTTTTAATTAACATTTCATTTGTTTCATTGTTTATTCATCGGTTGTACTTGTTATTGATTTAGTTTTTAGTAATATTGTTTTATGTTCAGTTAATATGGGCTTATGGGTCTTATGGCCCCTGCTCTTATCAAATTATAATAATAATATTTTTTAATACAAAAATAATTTTCAGCTTTAACAGTGACGGGCGTACCGGCACTAGCCTCAATATTTTTGAAGAAAAAATGGTACGCCAATAGTTTTTTGCCAAATAAAAATTATTTTTAAATTCCCTGTTCAATTTTAAACCTAAAGGATCTCTTGATTTGTTTTCCTACGTTGTTCCATTTTTAAGTAAAAAATAAAAACTGTTGTATTGTCCGAGAAAATTAATGTAATTATTGAAGAATGAAAGAAAAAAAAATAACATTTGGACTAATTATTCATATAGATTTACACTCTTAATTATTCGCTTATCATTAAGCAACACCTTGTATATTTATAATCCTTTGGATTGATGGGAACTCATATAAAATCGACGAAAACATTTCCTTTGTTGTGCTTATTGAAAAAAAAAAAAATTAAAAATAACTGGAGGATGATAATTATTTTGTGCGCGTTAGTTCCTCACGAAAAATTTGAAAAACATTAATTAAAATTTTTAGAGCAGACACGTAGTTCTATATTTCTGCAGCTTTTCAGTTCATTTCTAAGTCTAATCAATGTTTGTTCTTATTATTTCGAAAGCCTTAGTGATCTATCGCAGTACAATATAAAAAATAAAATATTAGACACGGAAGATCACTTTGGATTTCGACGTCTTTTTGGCTATAATACTTGGTCAGGTAAACCTGCGTCGAATGTCTATAACTCTTAAAAAACCTAAAAGAATTTCTTTCAAAAGTAAAGAAGTATAGATAGCTATAGAGAGATCATAATAATATAATAAATATGTTAGATTAGACAACACTTCAAAAAGTTTAATGATTACTATAATGTCTACATAATGAATATTTTTTTGAACAAAATTTGTAGGTTCAATAGTATGAGTTTTAGTACGACGACGAAATTTTCCAGACCTGGTATGTCTCTTAAATAGCATTTATCAATAAATATTACGCATACAGTTTCTGAGAAAAATACGAACTAGAATTATCGGAAAGAACTTCTTATTTGATTCTCTAACTACCTCTTCAAGATAATTCCGTTTGAAATATTCCTAATAACAATACTGTTAACTTAAAGAAGACCACTGGTAAATTTGGGCTAGAAAAATATCTTTTTATTATAATCAATAATATATTGGAAACTTATCGATCAAATTCGTAATTTGAAATAAACTTTTTGGTATTTTTTTTACAATATAATGCTCTCGAGTATTTTAAACCAGTAATCGTCTTTTTGAAAACTACTCAATATAAAACTCATTGCAATACAAAGATACAAAAACAAAAATAACTACTGGACTCAAGCGAGATATCTGAAAAATTATCTAAATGATTTTCAATTTAAATCTGGAGATATAAGTAGAGAAACTATTTTTAATTCTTAAACAAGTATATTCGAGTTCTGTCAATGTTTATAGAACTTTAAAAAATCAGTTCATCACAATGGTACAGGGTGTTTCGCAAATAAAGTGAGGTACTTGTGTGAGTGATAGATATGGCCGGTCCAAACTACTCCTATAAATGTAATAGTTAAAGATTCTTGTTTGATTTAAAATATTCTTTATCGATTTTGCTATAAAATTGCCAAATCAACCTAAATGAGCTGCTAAATTCCTGATACCAATTAACAAACCATAGAGGATTCACTGTATTTAGGAGAATAAATTGGACTAGATGTCACCTAGCACCCAGTGTATTATATTAATTTTTTCGCGAATTACCCTTTACGATTTTTAAATTATCACATTACTATTTCTACCAATACTATGACATCAACGAGGAAATGGCTAAAAAACACACATTCTATCAATCACTCATACAAAATAAGGCTATAAAAGTTGACAATTGGTAATCAAATTGATCTAATTTAAAGTAGTGGATAAATTATAGTATTTTTCAATGTAATCAACTATTTGGGTATTTGAAAATGAGAATAAAACGGTAATAATGTAAATAGTAAATAATCATTAAAAAGGACGTTATAATTTGATACACCGGGTGTTCAATTTGTACATAATCTGCCAAGTAACCCTCTCTGTAACTTCAGTTAGAGATGAAAAAAACTCTTAACGTAATCAAATTAATAAGAAATGCTCAGAAATTAGAATTTGAACTTAAAATCCAAATAATCATTGAATTGTTTTTTTTTTTGTGCAGGGACGACATTGACAAAATTGATAAAACCCCCTATATCTCGTTTATAAATAGAAATTATTTAGATAGAAGTACTTCAGTGGCATCCATCCGCAGTTAACGTATGTCCGTTTCACAATGAATCAAGCTATTAATGCTAAAGAGATTTTTTGCAACTAAAACTGTTCATATCACATTTGTTCGATAATTTCTATCATGAAAGACTTAAAATAGTATGTCAACTTTGAAACCAAATCTCAATCATACAATTCGCCAATCAGACATTTTTTTATTACACAAGAAGGTAATATTAGGCCGATATTTATATCAAAAACTCTTTCTCCTAGTTCATTCAATAACAATATGCAAATATAATGTATTGTCTGGAAATATCGATGGGGTAAATAATCTTATATTTAAAGTCAAAAGTAATAAATTTTTAATTCAATTCTTTTCTTCATATGGCATTTAAGTCCACTATATATTCCAGTAATTTAACAGCTTATAATAATAATATTTTTAATAGTAAATAGAAACATGCGGTTTCCGCTAAAATGTTGCAAATTACAAGTTTTTTTTTATTACTTTCTAACAATTTACAATGCAAGACAATCTTTGAATAAAATAGGAATCTGATCCAAGCAATGCCTACTACCCCTCAACGTAAATAAGTGTACAATATTGCACATTGGCCCAAATAATTACTTTGTTAAAGACATTGAACTGCTGAAAAGAGTACAAAAGAGAGTCACCAAAATACCACCAACCCTACAAAAAAATGAGTATGTATTGTAATCGGCTAGCCAAACTACAACTTTCCAGTTTAAAGGATAGAAGAATTAGAGGAGACTTGATCTGTAGTAACATCTTCCAGGCCACCACATCAAGAACCTTGAGAGGTCACTCGAAGAAATTAGATAAAGAAAAGTGTAATAAACTACAAAGAAAAAATTTCATTGCAAACAGAACTGTATATCTGTGAAATTATCTCCAGGAACATACAGTCTCAGCCTAGAACATAAACCAGTTCAATGCGAGAGTGGATAAAGATCTCGAAGAAGAAAGAAATAATTTTATTCATTATAGTTTATAGTATATTAAGTTTTAACTGTCATGTCGTAATTTAGAATTAATTTTTGTCACTAACTAAAAAAGCAGCTTCATCAACTATGTCTCTTGCCTGTTCTTAACAATAATAATAACTACATGAAAACAAAGATTTTTTTAAATATCGCATTCTAGGTAGTTATTTGGCAACGTTGTAAGTTGAAACAATTTGCTTGTGTATTTTAATACCAAATTGCTTCTAAATGCCTAATTAAACAACTAAATCAAGGTTTTCTTTAAAATGTAGATCTTTGATGTTTCTAAATAAATATGACTATACATTCAGTTGCATTATACCTAAACAAAATTTAATAGGTTCAAAACAAAACCACATGTTTCTAATTTTTTTGTTCAAAAGTTATAAGATGTTATAAGTTATACTAAAACCTGAATTCTTTTCTGGAAGGCAAATCCCTTTTGTACATGTTTAATCCAATACATGTGAGTTCTAAGCACCTATCAGCATCTGTGTATCAGTTACCGTTATGAGACCATACATTCAACTTCAATGACTTTCTTGTTAAGTATTATGATGGAGACAACATACAAGAAAGTTGCTCTAAAACATTAAATTTATGGTTTACTTCTTTTAAAAGTTACAGGCGTCCTTGAACCCTTTGACCCGGAAGCAATAAAAATGTGCAAATACTTAAACAACATATATGCAAGAGACACATTTTTTCGATCATTGTGAGGATTACTTATAAATAGGAAGCACGCGAATTCATTTAAGGTGATCAACTATAACTTGTCTGTGGAAAAAGGCTGCTGTGCAGCAAAAGGTTTTGTATTAGCAGGCATTTCAGAAACGTGTAAAATAACAAATTACTACTAAATATTCTAAAACTAACTAGACTTAGGGCCAATCTTTTCACCTCTGAGTAAAGTTACATGTAGATTTACTTGACAGATTAACAAACAATGGCCCTATGGTTTAATCAGCAAGTAGTTACTTTGAACTTTACTCAGAGGTGAAAAGACTGGCCCTTATAATAATAAAATATACTGAAGCAGAAATTGATAGATTTTTTGTTAGAATCTGATAACGAATCTAACATTCAAACACTTCGGAAACTCAGTAAAGTGTATACACACTAAACAGGAGACGCATAAAAGTATAAGCAGAAAAAGTTACCGTTTGTGGAGCCTGTCGAAAAAAAAAACTCCCATTACGAAAGGGTTAATCAGCCCAATTGAAAAAAAATTATCAAGCTATCTTGAATAGCAAAATACCAGCCCCAAAATTCATCCAATTTAACCCTGTGCTCTGCTGATGTGGCAGCAGTACTACAAGGTATCAAAATCAAGGAATGGAGTTGAGAAAACAAAGCAGTTTGAAGTCGAATGAAATTACAGTTTATTTTGGACCCCCCTTTGTATAACTTAACAATTAAAATTTTCCAAATACAATTTTAGGGATACCGCAACTCATTACTATTAACAAAAAAACATCTCCAGATTAAAATCAAAATCAATTCTCGCCAAGCCTTGTCAATTTTACAGTCGCCTTGTCTTAAAATCACAAAGTCTCTTCTCATTAAGAGAAGATTTTAAAGCAAGTAATCACATCATCACATAGCCCTATAGGGTCCTTGCATCTTTAAATACTGTATGACCAGAGAAGGCCCACCTGCCACTATCTCTCCTGGTATTTGAGATAATGGACAGTTTTCTATACTCATGATACCCAAATTGGAGCATAGAGCGAGCTCAAATGGAAGATTATGCAGAGTAGGGTTGTCATTTATATAAAGCGATTCCAGATTTTCCAGAGTTCCGATTTCTTCAGGAAGAAATGCCAAATTATTTTCGCCTGCACTCAAAAACACCAGATTCGTAAGATGACCAATGGCCCTTGGTAAAGATGTTAGTTGATTTGATTGGACAATAAGCTTCTGAAGATCTTTTAGATAGCCAACTTCTTGCGGTAGCTGCTCCAGGCGATTTTCTTCTAAATCTAAAACTCGCAATTTGCGCAAATTGCCAATACTTGGTGGGATCCTTCTTAATAGATTATTTGATAGAACCAGTACCTGAAAATTTGTTAAATAAATATTGCGATGACAAACATCAGTTTTTTTTAATATACAAGAACCATATCAAGAGGAATTATTCAATACCTCTAAACTTTGCAGGCATTGTATGTCATCTGGCAGCTTGCTAAGCTGGTTTGTTCCTAGATTTAGCTCTACCATATTTGTCCATGTTCCAACGTCTAAGGGTAGAGAAGTCAATTGATTTTCTTTCATGTTGAGTTTTGTCAAATGTTTGGCTCTTGAAAATATGCCATAAGGAATCTTGTCTATCTGGTTGTGTTCTAAGTTAACAGAGTCGACATTGACAAATTGAGAGGGTCCTAAGAAATCATATTACAGATAAATTAAAATGTTTTTCTTCCACATTCTATATTAAAAAAAAATTGCATTGCTTAAAAATGCTATAATATTAAGAGTAAATCAGATAAGATAGTATTATTGCTTACCACCAGATGGATATGCTGAAAAATTATTTCTTGACAATGTGATACTTGTTAGTTCACTTAAACTTGATAGCAGTCCTTCTGGCAGTTGTGAAATTGCATTGCCTTCAACGTTGAATTCGTCCATGTGTTTACAGTTGCTCAAAGATGGAGGTATCTGTGTTAACCTATTGTACCTACAAAAAAAAAAATGTAAGACTATTTTTTAACATCAATAAAAATCTTGGATCAATGTTTAAATTCACTTAAAAGGGTATCCACATACCCTTTTATAGGGTGACAATGTTAAAACTTCATGAACTAAAGATTATATCAGAAAATGTCTAAAACAGTTTCTAGGTTTTGAAGAGGAAACTCAGTAGCAATCCCATTAACCCCCTATATACCACCTACCTTAACAAAGGAAAATAAATAGCAACCCCTCCTCCTCACTAATTATTGTCATACTTCATGGAAAAGGTAGTATGCTTTTTAAGGATATAAGTTATATCCTAACCAGGTTGATTCAACAGTACATAATAATCAACCCTTCATTAGTCATGAATGGGTCTATCAGCCCCAAGGTGTATAATTTTTAAGTTTTTTTTTTAACTATTATTGTTACCGACATTATAATTATATGATATCTCAGAAGCATCTTCTAAGAATAGTTGGCCTGTTTAACAGATCCCATTATTTGTGGATTGAAAATAATCATTGGTTGTGTAAGGTACTCCTAGTTTATGACCATGTAGAAGAAACAGCCATTGAATCTTTATAATAACAAAATAACCAAAAATATAAAATATGTCTATTTCATTTTATAAGTAAATACCAATTTTTGCATGCAATATATCGAAGTTTTTTTATCTGGTTACTTATTTTATAAAAGTTAAATAGAGGGTGTCCCGAAATTAGACGGTCATATTTTAACAGCATAATCTATATCCTAAAATAGGAATTAAAGTTCATATAAACATAGGTCCGAAAACGTTTCGTTTTAGAGATACAGGGTGTTACAAGTGAAGTCCTGATGGCACATTTTTGTAAATATTTTCCACCGGTTTTCCAAAGTAAAAAAAAAATAAAATTTCTGATTTCACAGGCCTACTAATTATTGTTTACACTTTCGAATAAGATAACATCAACTTATGAAATTTTCAAAGGCTTTTTTCTTAAAAATGGTTCTTCCTAGCGAGATGCAACAAAAGTAGATTTATTATAAAGAAAACATTGGTTTTTCAAATTTTATTGTCAAAAATGTTAAAAACTGTCAACAAAAAACTTAAGGCAATTTTACTCTAAGCCCCCCCCTAATTTAGTTTCTCATACTGTGCTGTTAAAAATCACAATGAGCTTGACAATGATTTAAAGAATACCCATTCATATACTGGTTTCAAGCCTAAGCTCAAAAATATCCTGCTTCATCAACAACTATGATCAAATTAAATTGTGTATACAAATTGTGTAATTTTTAATTTAATTTAATAATAATTCAATTATTATTTATTTGCATTAACAGTTTAGTTAAGTGTTTTTTTTAATTTTTAATATAGTATATTATAGTTTTTTCTTGTTTTTAATATTATTTATCGATCCTGTTACTAAAAGGGTTAGATGGAAGAATAGCTGTAGGCTAAATCTCGCCCTTACATTGTATTTTTGTAATTTTCAACAATTTTAATAAAGATCTTTTATTATTATTATTAATTTACCCACCTATGAAGATGATAAAAAACTGGGGTTTAGTCCATTAAATAGAGCGTAAAAAGGTAAGCATTTGTACCAAATTTCACTTAGATATCTTTAAACGTTTAGAAAATATTTACAAAAGAGTGTCATCAGGACTTCATTTTTAACACCCTGTATCTCGAAAAGGAAACGTTTTCGGAACTATGTTTATATGAACTTTCACTCCTATTTTAGGATGTAGATTATGCTGTTAAAATATGACCGTCTAATTTCGGGACACCCTGTATATTGTTTAATCACTACACAATAATGTTAAATTGACCAAAAGAATAAGATACATTTTTTTGAAAACAATTAAAAAATCAGCCATTTAATACATTCTCATGGGTCTGGAAAGAAATACTTCCTGGTCCTGGCCTTTATATTGTATTGACAACATCGGTAGTGACAAAACTAATTAAAGAACATTACCTTGTGGAATTCAAAGGAAAATGGGATGAAACAAGAAGCTGCAGAGTTGAGAGCTTTTAAGTTATCCTGATGACACTACAACAAACAAATTCTTGACTGACTTGACAGAATCTGATCACAGGCATTCTGACAGGTCATTACCAATAAGTATGAAAGCATCTCCATATCATGGGACTGTCAGAATCCACTCTCTGCAGGGGCCAACAAGAAGATGAGACCATAGAGCATATCCTCTACGATTGCCCAACACTCTCATTTATTAGAAGATTTGTGTTTGGTGAGAATTTTGCTGGCCAATATAAGAGAAGCACCTCTTGGTGACTTTGTCAACTATATTAACTCTGTAGGCTGCATCACAAGCTAAGAGGTTCCTATCTACTTAGGAAGATGCATAATGGGCCTAGTGAGGCCTAAGTGCTATAGGTTAACCTACACTCCACATGTTACAGATGGGTCTGGAAGACCCAGCATGACTAACCACTTTTCAAAAGCAAACGTGTCTAATGAAGGGTTAAAAACTTATTTAACAAGAAGATGGCATCATTTTTATCTTAATAATAATTAAATGTTTTTAAATATTTCTTGTGGAATACAAAATAAATTGATTTTATTAGGTTTTACTTTTCTACCATCTTCAGATAATGAGATATAACCATTGTAAACTTTTAAATTATCACTCCTTAATATAAATAAACCTAATGCAGAAATGAACAAAACTAATTTATGTAACTTCTTACCTTAATCCTAACCTAGTTAATTGTTGAAGTTGTCCGATAGAATCTGGAATATCTAACAATTCATTGTGTTGCAAATCCAAAGTAGATAGATCAATGCACTGTCCAATTTCAACAGGCAGATGTTCTAAATGATTGTGTGAAACATCAAATGTCAACAAATGTATTAAGCATCCAATTCCTGGTGGCAATTCTTTAATTTTATTTTCTCTTAGACTCAGCATAGTCAGAGATGTCAAGTTCCTGATCTCATCCCCTACATACCTTATTCTGTTAAATCTTAGAAATAAGGTTGTAAGGGAGGTTAGTTTGTAAACAACATCTGGTATATCATTCAGTTTATTGTGTCTTAAATCTAATACTTTCAATGATCTCAGATTTTCTAAAGAATCAGGTAAGCTGGTTAAAGAGTTTTCACTAAGAGCTAAAGTTTGAAGGCTGGTTAAACATCCTATTTCATTTGGCAAACATACTAACTTGTTACCATAAAGGTACAGTTCAGATAAATGATGTAAATCCCTTACAGTGGGTGGAAGTAATGTTATATTAGATTTACTAAGATCTAATCTTTTTAAACCATCTTCTCGACATCTTACAAACTCTTTTGATACATCTAAGTCGGCTTGAATTGGTTGTTTATTCTTTTTAGCAGTGGGTTTTAACTTATTTGATTCAGGATGTTTGACAGTAACTACTTTGGGGCGTGCTACGTCTCCTGAAAGGGAGCCTGAAGAAAATTTCTTCTTGTTGGCATGTTCTAAAGAACCTGAGGACTCAGCTTCCGGCATATCTTCAGATGAAAGCAAAAAATCACCACTAGGTTGTGACATTTTTTGCAGAAACTATAGGGTATGCATGGCTGTTTGTTTACAAGAATTATATGTCCAAATTTGAGTCATTTAAAAACATTATGTGTTAGCACTTCACTGGGATGGTGGCGTAGATTTGTGAGTATACACTGAACAAGTGAGTAATGATAATATAATTTAGCAAGACAAGTGCAACAGACTTTATTGAAGGACAAATATGCCTCCGCCCATATATAAACACCACAAATTATGATGGTGGATATTGGTGGCCTGTTTATAGAACCTCGTTCCGACGTTGCCACCTGTTTCAACTATTTCAAGAAATTATTTTTAAATAAAAAAAAAAAATTGAAACTTACATTAATAAAATATAAAGGACATTATTTTTGAGATTTCTTAAGTGTTTAAAAAAATATTAATTTTAGGCTGTTTGTTGATGACATTTTAAAATATATACCTTCTTATTTTAGTGTAGGTAAATTTATAGGTACATAACATATTAAAACAAGAAATACAACAGAAAGTATCTGTAAAATATTCCATAGATCCTTTTTAGACACAAGTTATAATACCTTTAACATGTATCCTTTCAAAGTTTAATTTTATCTTTCGATCGTCCTAAGCTAGTGATACTGATTCCTAAAGTGTGCGCCGCGGCGTCTTCACATGGACGCCGGCTTCATAATTACAAAATGCGACAAACAAAAAAAAATGTTTCAAAACACGCCAAATGAAAACTGTTTAAAACTTGTCGTTTTTGTGAAAGGATCTTATCAGTAATAAGACTATATATCTACAAGATTCGTTGAAACTTCTTGAGACGTCAATTAAAGAGCCATGATACACAGTGACAAAAAATGGTGTGTCAGAATGTCTAGTCTTCATAGTCAGAAACCAAAAGTAATAAACTTAAGACATACATCTTGTGAGATATAAGGGACTTTTTTCTTCATCGCTAAATTACACTCATGGTTATTATCCCATAAATAATTAATTTTTGCTCTTAGCTCTAGTCATACTTTAATTGTAGGGTGCGGTGGAAAATTTGTGATTCGAAAAAGTTTTGGAACCATTAATCTTTATCAATAATAATAATTAATATTTACATAAAACAGCATTAACAAACTAATGTTCATTCAATTATTTAAAACACCATTGCCGCGTTTGAGAAACCACATCGGATGCATCTGAGATGTAGTAAATCTTTGATCACGTGATTCAGTATACGTAAATGTAATGGGTCAGATGTGGATAAAAAAACGCTCGAGATTTAAAAAATGCATCCGGTGTGGATTCTCAAACGCGGCATGAAAATCCACATATCTGATCAATGAACTGGAGTGGGGTAGAAAGCCAATGTGCATATTGTATCAATAGAATAAGATGCGACTCTATGGGCGCAGCCATTTTTATTTCTCATCTCACTCCGGAGTATTTATAATAACCATTTTCTGTTTCACATTGTTATTGTTCAATCCACAAGCTGGTGGATCAGACAATAACAAAGTGAAATAGAAAATGGTTGTTATAAATACTCCCGAGTGAGATGAAAAATAACCTGTCTTTGCCCATAGAGTCGCATCTCAAGCCTATTGACAAGCATTCTACCCCACTCCAGCTCATTGTATCTGATGCATTTTTTACATCTCGAGCGTTTGTTTATCCACATCGGACATATCTACATCTGCGTTTGTTTATCAGAAATGTACCTGGTCAGATTACATTTTTTATATCTCGATTTGAAATGAGATGTGAATGAGATGTTCGTTCCATGCCAGAAAGTAAGTGTTATGTGAAGCTAAGTTTGTCAATTTATACTTTGCTTATGCTAGCATGAATATAAAAGTGATTAGTTTGTTTAATTTTCGTTTAGATTTCAAATTTAGGTTGATATGTAGTCTCAAAAGTCAAATTTAAAAAGTATAAACTTCTAACTTGTCACTGACATTTTATCACGTGACCAATAAAGTCTAGAGCGTTTGTTTATTGAATCTACATTCAAATCTAATCCTCTATCACGTGATATAAAATTCACAACATCTCAGATGCATCCGTTGTGGATATTCAAACGCGGCATCTGACATTATCGGCAACGCCGGAATGGGTTTCTGTAGACAGACACTTCTAGATTTTGGAACTTTAACTCGACGTTGTCATATTATCATATAAAAATCAACAAATTAAATAGGTATGTATTTTATTTAGATGTAATTTACAATACGGTTTCATAAATGGGTATAACTTAAAATATATTGGAATTTTATTTATTTATTTATTTATTATTTTAATCAAATGATCTAAAAATAAAATCAATTATCAATTTTTATAATGAATATTTAATTTTAGAATAATAAAAAAGTATATTTTCGGATGATTTAATATTTTTGGTCCACTATGGCACCATCCTTTTTTTCTCGCTTCAGATTTGACGTTTGACGTCTGTCATGGATACAGGTTGGGCAATTG
The DNA here is from genome assembly GCA_927349885.1 of Psylliodes chrysocephalus. Taxonomy (NCBI): domain Eukaryota; kingdom Metazoa; phylum Arthropoda; class Insecta; order Coleoptera; family Chrysomelidae; genus Psylliodes; species Psylliodes chrysocephalus. The sequence goes on from OV651816.1 coordinate 60,356,873, forward strand.
TTGTAAGGTGCTGCCTTCTAACATGTTTTTAATTTAATTTTTGCCCATAAACACCTTTTACTTTTAAATTTGCTACTTTTAATGTATTTTACTTTAATTTGTTAACATATTTCTTCATAAGTTATAGAAATAAAAGGTATTAGTTGAATAAAATGAATGAAAAACGAAGTTGGTAATGGTGGATTATCGCTCGAGTGTTGAAAAGTAGTCTAGGGTTTTTCTTTTATCAGTGCTGCGGGAGTGGTGTTGGTGTTTCATGCTTTTATGATTGCTGTGTTGTGACTGAAGTAGTGTAAAGCGATGTTCGGTAAAGTTACAAAAATTCGTGTTTTATCGAAAAAATGTTTATAAAGTAAATCGAAAAGTGATTTTCAGTGAATGTTAGTTTGAAAAGAATGTGCGTTAAGTTATAATAGACATGTTTCGGTGTATACCTATTTTTAAAGGCTGCAACAGACAAGTTGAAACGGTAGATAAGAGACATTGTTCTTTAATAAATGTTCCTGAAGATATTTTAAGGTATTCGAGGAGTTTGGAGGAGCTGTTATTAGACGCCAACAGGATACAAGTTCTTCCAAAGGTAACTAGATCTTATAATAAACAATTTACATTTTTTAATTCTTATTTTTTCCAGAATTTTTTTCGTTTACACAGGCTGAGGAAACTTGGTTTAAGTGATAACGAAATTAATAATTTGCCGTCGGACATTCAAAATTTCGAACATCTCGTCGAGCTTGATGTTTCCAGAAATGGTAAGTAAAGAAAAATTATGTTGCTCAACCAGTAAGAAAACCTGTTTTCCGATTAACGAGTTAAATATGTTTTAGCTGTATTCAAGCAAATAGCTGGATACAATATTAGTTATTTAAAGTAATAACCGATGTTATTTATATTCCTATAGTAAAGGAAGAACCCAATATGAGTAACTGTTTTTACATCATAGTACTTGCATAAATTTGTTTTAAATCGGTAGTGGCTATTCAACTAAGCAACTGAAATTTAAGCGATTGTTGCACTCATTTGCTTCTTTATTAATTGAAAATTTTTTCGATCTGTATTCTTAAAAAAGTAAGAAAATGAATAAATTTATCCAGGTAGATACCTACGAAAACCAAGACAACTTGTTATTCCAAAAATTGACAAAACTGTATCTAATGTGCTATATTAGTGTGACGTATTTTGTGTTCCACTAACAGTTAACTTTTAATAAAAACAAATCATTCTGTTATTAATTTCACATACATGTTTTTAGTTTTTTTTTAAATATTGTAAAAAATTAGATAACAGGTATGTAAACAAATTATTTTTAATATTTAAATGAATACTTATAACCTCTACTGTCAAATTAAATTATTTTAAATTTGACGTTCTACTATCAAAATTCAAGATCTTATTTATTAGCTTTTGTTCCTAATTTTTACAATTTGACTGTCAGTTTCTGACAAATTCACAGATCATAAAATACTTGTTTCATTTACAAAAGAATATAATTAATTTTAAACTAGATATACCTAAATGCAACCAACTGCATTCTGGTCGAAAATTTGAATTAAAACAATTTAAGTAACTTATTTGATAAAACTCTAACTGGTGGGTATACCTATTTATCTTAATTTTGATAAAAAGTTATAAGTAAAATAAATATGTAAATTTATTTAATTTTTGAACTTAAATTAGATATTTTAATAAACAGTAAACACACATCATATCAAATTTAATATGATAACAGTGATTAGAAATTATACAATAACTTTGATTTGATAATTTTGGTTTATGAATTTTCAATTAGATGCTTAAATCCATTTCTGGTTTATGAATTTTCAGTTAAATACCTTTAAAAATTAATCGTAAAAACCCCGTAAAGGCAGATGACTAGACACTACAGAACTGAACGTGTAACAATACTGTAACCTACTTCAAATATTAAATTAAAATATTTACTTCGTTACTAGATACCTATCTACTCCTAAAAAATAACTAGCATATTTAAAAAACGCGAAAACAAAGGTATTTTTACCGGCAGGTATTTGTTAGGACCTAAGCTGCATTGGAATGCAGTTATTAGGTATCTTCAGAGATATTGTTTGGTGTTATTTCATACTTACTATACCTATTGTTGTGTAAATAAAATGTCAGCAGATTGGAATGTGCTGTGCAACGCCTACTTTAATTTAATATGGTTATTTTATTTACACTCGTATTTACAACGGTAGTAATCATGTGATTAAATAAAAAAAACATGTTACCATTTAAGAAAAATGGTAGGTATATATAAAATATTTGGATGATTGGCGAGTTGCGATAATATTGTAATAGAATAAAAATATAAAAAATATTTGATGACATTGAAGATGTTATTAAAATATCGATCATTCTTATGAAACTCCCTCTATATTTTATTGATTGAGTTTAAAGCAAACTCTTGGGAGGAGCATCAAAAATTGTTTTTTGAATTTTGACACATAAAGTGACATCTTTTGTAATCGTAGCAAGTGGCAAAATGATCTACTTTATGCAACCAGTTGCATAATCTTCTACTTTACGAAAAGTTAATTATGTTACCAGTTACTAAATGAAAATAAATAAAAATGCCTTTTTTGGTTTTTAAATCAAAATTTTTATTGCTTTTGAAAGGTTATATCAAAGAATAGATTTAGTCAGGAAGCTTACGAATTGTAATTCTGGTTCCGTCGTTAATTTAAACAGTTTTGATCCGACTAAATTTGCACAAAATCATCAAAACACTGTTTTACAGGACACTGGCATGATTTTATAGAGAAAAAACTAAAAATATCAATATCCATGTACTTATGCAAAATAACTCACTTTCTTGAAAACTAGTTTAAAAAGAAAATGAAAACTGTTTGTCCTAATATTTGAAAATTAAAAGTATCAGATTAGTATGAAGTTAGGAATAGTCATGTTAGACGATTTGACATTTACCTACAGTAACTAGGTATTTATTTTTATAAAAAAATCCCTAAATACAGGATAATAACATGACTTTATTGTAAAGAAACATGAAAAAAATGAAACATGAAAATTATGGAGTGTAGAGGAAAGAAGGACAATCTCATATGGTTGTTTATCTCAAAAAGTGTCCCCCAAACTGTATAAAATTAAGATGGCGTTCGTGTACTAGAAGGGAAAGATCCAATGATATATAGTTATATAGATACCAATACAATTTAAATAGGGAATGTACAAAGTGTGACCCATCATTGAATAGGTAATTTTGTGGGGATTTCAGAAATACGACTGTTCATTGCGGTACTTTTAATTTTAGTGCCCATTAGCGAGATAAAAAAAAGTGTGACACTTTATTTAAATTTTATTAGTAATCTAACTCGTAAAATAATGCACACCATAAAATATAATTTAATGAAACATAACTTAAATAAGCATAAGAATGTTGCCATTATTGTTAGTATTAAAACAATTTCACTTTAATCGCAATCAACCAAAATAGTAAAACACATTTCTAAAAAAAAGTCCTCCGAGCAAAATCCTCCTTGCTCTAGCCTCTTTCCAGGTCCCTCCCGTTTCTTCACGGAACCCCTACAAAAAATCCTCAAAATTATATCATCCTTTCTCTGGCCTCTAAAAAAAAAAGTCCAACCAAAATCATGTATACTCCTTCCTCTTACAGACTTCTAAAAAAAAGGTTCTCAAGCCAAGTACCGTTGTAGCGCTAGTACTGCTTTTCTTTTCTTTGCGGAGCCCCCACAAAGGCTTTGCGGAGCCCCAGGGCTCCGCGGACCACACTTTAAGTAACGCTGCTCTAAACCGCTGTTAATGTGTACGAGCGATTTTAATGGTACCATTAGACTCCATTCGAGTCGAGAGCATCCATTTCTTGCTGAAGAGTCCTAATAAGGACGAAACCGGTCCAAGAATGATTTTCTCCTTAGGAAGCAAAAGCAAAGTTAGTGTTGAAAATTATTTTCTATCTCTGCTATCAACGTTCTGATATAATGCAATGCCTGTTGCGGTATTAGCCAAATGAGTAGTTGTTTTCAGAAGGAAATGGTCGCTCGTTGTTTCTGTGACACGATCTTTGAGTTTTCTCTGGTTCCTTTAAATAAAATTTATCTTGGAATTAAATCAAAATCAACATAGCTAATTATTGTTTAATGTACTAATTTTATCTGCAGTTACCTATTAAGGTAAAATGACCAATAGATGACAGTCTCAAGGGAAAAAATCATATTTTATACATTCTGACATCAAATTTACAAATTTGCTTATGTTTAGATTGAATCTTGCTTAAGAGAAGTAACAATTTAAACTTCAGTTAAAATTAAAAAATATTGTGAAAAAATATATAACATAGGCACCCATAGATGACACCCATAAATGAATATGTGCCATTAGATGACATAGCAACTTTACCAAAAGATGACATATACACCTATTGTATTTATATTTTATTTGGTAAAAAAACACAAGTATTCTTAAAATAATTAACACTAATAGCTGTGAAAAGAAAACATTAGCCTTTGAAATTAGTGCTGAAATAATCTTAAATTTCTTTGACTGGTAATGACGTTTTAAAGAGGTAACTTATTCTCTCTCCTCTACTCAAAATTTCTGGTTGAGACACTTTGCCAATCACTTGATCAATGATAATCGAGGAAATATCATTATCATTTGGTACAAACTGTTTTTCATCTTTGTCCGTTGATTTGAGTCCCATAACCTGCACTAAATCGCTCTTTTCTTGTACAACACATAAACAAATTTTCTTTGGTTTCGTTTTCCTCCAACACATTCACAGAGTATGAAGTCGTCTTCAACAATGGCTTCAAGAGAAACTGGCTCAATTGAAATATCATTGACTTCCTCTTCAAAATGTTCATCCCACTGTGAAGACTCGCTACTACTTATTGAAAGTGACTGCTGTTGAAGATTCATTATTTTCTTCTATTTTGGATATTTTGATTTCCTTTCTTTTGTTCTTTTTCTGATCTTCAACTTTTCTTTGTTTCTTCCAACTTGCTTCTCTTTATTTCTAATTCCTGTTGTTTTTTTCTTGATCTTTCTTCATTTCTTTTGGTTTGTTCTTCCAGCTTCTTCTGTTTTACTTCTTCTTTTTTTTATAATATGTGAGAGCCTGAGCTGATGTTAATACTGAAGGTATGTTTTCCCTTTTAACTTTTTTTTAGATGTGGGTTTTTATTCTGGCCAAAAAAGTATTCTCTTGAATGGAGATGGAATAGTGGGATCAGAGTTTTTGGTACTTGCAGGTTTTTGGTTTTCAACACTTGCAAGTTAATTTTTTGAAGGTGTCAAATGAGGGATGACCTAAGGTTATTTCAGTTTCTGATGACTCTAGTTTTTCTTCTAGTGTTGAATCATCTAGGTACTCAGTTTCCGGAATGTTCTCTGGTTTGTCTCTTTCGTTATTATCTTCAGAGGGTGGTAACTAAAAAGATATTAGACATTTAGAATTATGGCATTTTAAAACAAACATGTTACTTACGTTTTCTGTCATTTATTCCCGAGTTCCTTGATCAGATTCAGATTGCATTCAAGAGAGTCTCGGACTGTTTCTTCATCCTCTTCTTCATTTCTATCCTGTGGCAAAGCCTAAAAAGTAATTAGGATTATGAAAATAATATCCATATAAATATTTTTTTAACCAGAGTGATATTTTTCTTCCAAATCTTGTAGAGGGATGTATCATCCTTTGGCTCTTTCCATTCTCCAGTAATTTTTCGTGTCCTATTTCATTTTCCAGGAAAACTAAAAATGTTTTAATGTCATCCGAATTTGGATTTGTAGTAAATTTAGGATTTGGTGCATTGACTAATGGAAGGAACTAGCCCACATTTTCTAAAACCATTTGATATTATTGAAGGCTCGATATTTTAAATGGTGTTGTGAAGAAGCAGAGGAAAGTTTTTTAGTTCTTCTCCCATGTGGGACATTCTCCAATTTTGTGCTTGAAGTTTCTATTCCGATTTAACACTGTGAAAAACAGCTACGTCCATGGGCTGTATCAAATGTGTTGCATTAGGGTACAATGCAATCAACTCAATCCCTTGTTCAATACAAAAATTTAATAAGTTGTGGGACATGTGTGATCCATGTCTGTCAACAAAGTAGACTACACGGAAAACAAATATCTACAATGTACTCATAAAAAAGTTCTTGGGTCATCCACCCTTTTTTTGATCTACCTATTGCCTAGTCATCTGGCACAGCTTGTGCAATTTGTAGTGAAATTCTTTTATACCGATAGACAATCATAGGAGGTGCGATCTGGCCAGCGGCATTTGCAGTAACTAATACGGTCACGTTTTCTTTTTCGTCATTTGCACCAGTAAGGTAAACAGACTTGCTGCCTTTTTCAGCTAATACTTTTTTATCCTTGGGATTCAGATAAAATGCTGTTTCATCAACGTTAAAGACCCTTGTTGGATCACTCATGACTTCTACCAATCCTTTTTCTTATATTATATAGCCCCATACTTCATTGAACCACGAAATTAAATTTTCTTTAAATATGCCTGGGTTAACGTCTGATAAATCCTATCTGCTATTCTATTATTTCTTGCTTCAAACAATTTATACCATTTGGCGCCTGGAGCTTTTTCTAAACCTAGTTACTGTGCCAACCTTGAAACAGTTATCATAAAACTATTTTTTGTTACTGGAAAACCAGCTTTTGCCATTTCATTCTTTTTCTTATTGGCAACTTCCCACTTAATTTATACATTAAAGTAGTTCTTTGTATTTTATATCTTTTAGCTACCGATTTAACAGATTTTCCTGCCCTAACCTCATTTAAAGCATCAAGCATTGCTTCTGGAGTGTATTTCAGCATTTTTTCTCTTGTCCTGGCATCTAAAAAAAGGTTAAGAGGCATAAAACTACAATCTTACACCCACGCTAATACCTGACACCCAGAAAATCCATTAGATGACACCCTATGTCATCTATTAGTTCCTACTGTTTAATTGTGTTACAACAAATACATATTTGCATAGTGCACGTTCCCAACATATAACAATGATATGACATATATATAATCTAAAAAACTTGCTAAATCCAATGCATGACTAGTGATGCCGCGAGACGAGACGAGAGAGAGGCCTCTCTCGTCTCGTAGGGCGAGAGAAAACTGTTCTCTCGTCTCGACGAGAGGACGTTTCTCTCGCTCGAGAGAGCCTTTCTCTCGTCTCGTCTCATCTTGTCTCGTTTCTCTCGTGATAAAAACATATATTATATTTAAATTTAAAAAAGATTTACCTAGGACAAAACATTTTGAATACAAAAACAACGAATTATTTTTCAGGTAATTTGTCTTATTAGTGCCAAAATTGGCAATAAGAAACACTTATGGAATCGCTTATTGTCTGCCCGTCTGTCACAGTCGTTTTACTCGGAGAGTACTTGACGTGAAATTTACAGTTATGTGGCCCAAATTAGGCGTTACCTGAATAAGTAAATACTTTGTCTTGGAAGTCAGTTCGGGGGGGGGGGGGAGCATTCGGGGGGGGGGGAGCAGGTTAAATTGGAAGTTAGAATTTTTGTGATGCCATCGTGTGATTTCAAACGAAAAAGTTATTTGAAGAATGCTTTTAAAAACATATAGCACGTTTTCGTAAAAAAGATAAAAAATTGCTGTATTTCCAACTTATCTCCAAGAGTATCCGCAGAAAAATCTGACTGAACGAAAATTATCACGATTGCTGTCTCTTGAATAGTTTTCCATACAAAGAAAGAATTTGTATTGATACTTTATATCAGCGCCTGCCAGCTAAATCTATCAAGATACCTATCAACTCTAATTCATTTAAAACATATACGGTACGACAGACTATTGCGCTATTTCATTTGGTAAAACTTTTTTATTTACTTTTAAAACTTAATAATGACATGTTTGCCTGTTATCTGGAATAAAATTCGCGATATAAAAAATTTCTTGTAGTTGTACAAAATAAAACCTGACACAAAAGTTTGTCCCAAAAACCCAAAAAGTTTTATACAAATGTAAAAAAATTTATCTTACATTTCACAAAATAAAATCTTGTTAAGTGCTGCAACACCTCCAAAATTATTATAATCAAGTCTCAAATTTAATAAAAATTCACAAATTTCTAATAAGTACACACTGATTGGAACATTTACTGAATAGGGTAAATTAAAATCATTTAAAAATAAGTACAATTTATTTGAATCATGAATGGTTAATTTGTGGTTAAATTTTATGAGAAAATATTTGCTTATAGGTTTTTCGTTTAAATAAATTTTTCATCTTTTTTTTTATTTCTATCAAAATTTTCAATTATTATTTTGGTTTATATTGAAATTTAAAAGTGCTTTATTATTATTATTTTTAAATTTTCCTTTATACCATGTACCGTTTTATAAATTTGAGGTTGTAAGTGATTCAGAACTTTTTATCAAGAATATTTTTTGTCAAATGTAAAATACATTTTTTCTCATTTGAATAAAATTTTTTTGAATACACTTGTAATACTTCACTGTATATTGTATACAGAGTGGTCCAAAAGTCTGGAAACGACCAATTATCTCGTAAATTGCTAGTCCTAATTGTACAAAATTTGCGGTACATCTATTTTGAGATACGGTGATTCCAGATTTGATATTCGCAATGTTGCTGGATTTGCGGTTTCTCTTAAATTATTAGTCACTTTGGTTTTTCAAATTCATCACCATGTATATTCAGTCGTTATTGGAATCTCCTATTCAATACGAGTTCAACCATATGTAACACTTATGATTTTATGTAGTTAAAATAGATCCCCGTTGGAAATAAAAACAATTTTTCAGTTTTTTATTAGCAATTTACGAAGTTGGAAAATAAAAACTTTAATTAATCATTGAAAAAAAAAAAATTATATATATTTTTAAAGATCCGTTTTTTTATTATCAGAAACTGCTTGGACATAATTTTATACAATTTTTATCTTCTAGTCATAAAAATTATTCCAAGAACTATATAAACAATATTTTTCGTAATCGGTGAAGATGAATATAACCGTTTTCGTTTAAAGTTTGATAAAAAACTGAATTTTAAATAAATGACATATTTTCTTCATAAATTACTACTTCAAAATCCCAATTACAAACATATTATTTGTTACCGTTTAATATGTATATTGAATACGTGTGTTATAGTTAACTTTTTAACTTTCTGAATATCTGATAGGTTTAAATTTTAAGTTGCGATAAACAATTGAAAATTTCAAATAAGCAAAAAGTAAAATGTTCGAGAGAGCTCGAGAGAGCTCGAGAGAAGCGAGAAATTCTCGTCGAGAGAAGACACTCTCTCGTCTCGTCTCGAATTTCGAGAGAAAATGTCTCTCTCGTCTCGTCGAGACGAGACGAGAGACGAGAATCTCTCGTCTCGCGGCATCACTATGCATGACCCAAGTGTCAGCCTTTGATTTAAAGCAACTTGCCAGACCAATGGCCGACACCGACGCTGAAGAGTTTTCTGCATGGCAACTACTTTAAAATCATTAACAAAACAAAATACTATCATATATCTCACATCTACAGTAAAGAAAAATGTTCTAGATATATATTATAAAGATTTTACTTAAAATATTTTGCCACTTACCTTTTTAGTAAACTGATTAAGAAATCACTAAAAACCACGTGTTTTTTTAACATTCAAGAGAACTGATGCTCTGCACTCTACCACAATCAGTTGGCAACTGAATATTCCCCACCATGCCGTCATATAATAATGAAACAATCTTGCCACGTTTCACAAAATTCTAAAATGCGTTTGCAGTTCTTATAAATCATGATTGAATTTGGGGTGTCATCTATTGGTATGAACAACTTGGGGTGTCACCCATTGGTCAATTTACCTTAGGTATATTGTGATGAATCGGGCGAGCCACTGCAGTGAATTTTTGAGACAATGCCGTCTATTTCCGAAACGAAGCCGTGTATTTCCGAAACAACGGCATTGCCGAAATATTTCTGATAATGCCGACACATTTCCGGGATTGACAAAATATTTTCAACATTGCCCAAGACATTTCTTAACATTTCCGAAAATGTTGTACACCTATGGCCGAAGTGGAAAGCGCCTTAAAAAAATGCATATTTTTCTTCTTCCAGTAGTTTAATCTCAAAATTGATAATATATTTACTAGCCCAAAAATATAACCATACCAAACTTCAAGACACGTTAAATATTCTGTATCTCAGAAGTAGATAACACCCAGTGTTATTTATCAAAATATTAATATTTTGAGGCCCTGAAATAAAAATATTTACCATTCCTTATAAAACACCTTGTATATTTTCATATTTCCACAATTGCATTTCAGCTTTCGAATCTGCACCGATTTTCTAACTAAACTTTTCTTCGTCATTTCACGTTTACGGCGGACGATACTCGAAAACCTAACATTGGTAAACGAATGAATGATCTTAGAAATTTATTCTAGTACAATCTGAGATTGGCGCCCTTTTATACGATGATGCAAGCGAGGATGTAAGGGTGGCTTTACGGAGAGTTGATATATTTTACTTGATATTTTATTTACTTATCCAATGTGACTTATATTGAATTAATTTCTGACTAATAAAGCTACATACACTGCGGGCAAAATTAAATCCTTGGTCCTGCTTTGCTTGTATTGGAATGAATAGTAAATGCCGCTCACATGTGCAGGAAAAGAAACAACACAATATCAACGTTGCCGGTCACATGTAATCCCTGTGTAATTGGCAATGCCGATAGTATCCTTTCCTCTCCTGCACTTTATCTTATTACCTTCGTCAAATAAAACATTTGTCACCCACTAAATGTAAAGATAAACAAATTATAAGTACATCACATCAAACATTTTTGCATATTACCTGTCGTTACCTTGGGGTACATATTAAATTAATGATTTGTAATTACTTACTTAAATTCATTTAGATCCTTATTAAAACAATGCGTCTTTACGAAAAAAACACAATACCAATGTGCATTTGTATAGACAACGTAGAAATTAATTAACCATGATTAGGCTGATTAGAAAAAAACCGTTAACTGAAATTCTCGAATTAGCGACTAATATTCAGTGATAGTAGTGGATAGTTTTCTATCCGTAAATTCGAATTGCACGGTTTTCTCATCTTCCTTATTGTTCCGTCTCCTTAATTGTTGCATTCCCACGATTCAACACGCTATTTTTCGTTGTGTACACGTATATACGCTCCAGAGGCCACTCGTCAGAATCATTCGAAATTGTAACATAATAATTCGTTTCGTAAAATCATACGCGTTTATTTACTTTTTTTACGATTGTATTGATAAGTTATTTAGTAAGTGATGAAATGCCGCCAATTGTTTTTTTTTTATTCGTCTAACTCTAAGTTATGCAACAAGTTAGCAAAATTCACGAAGAAGTATGCTTTGAATCCTTAAAGTGCATAAAAATTAGTTAAACCATCGATATGTACTCGTGTATGTTTAGTACATAACACACTATTATGAATAAATATATTAAGTGTCTCTATCTACCCGTTTGGTTTAGTTCCAATATTAGTATAGCAGACCTTATCTTATCGATTTTAATTGGTATACCTAAGTATACACGAATCAATTACCCGACAAAACCAATAATTTCGCTAAACCCGGAGTCGCCACTGTTATCTTATAACGTTAATGCATTCATTCGATCTCATCTCTTTACGTAGATAGACAAAGTGCACTAATTACGTTGCGACCCAATTAAACGATCAAAGCGGACCTGTGCGAAAGTTGAAATGCTTGTTTCCCGTAAACGCGATGGGAAATATTAGGAAAGGGTGTTGCCCTACCTAGAATCACGGTTACCGCGTAATGTCATACTAAAAGTTAAGGGTTTTACGTAAGGGGTTTATTCTATTGAATAATGTAAACGAAGATAACAACGTGAGAGTCAAAAAATAATTGTTCTCAGTTTTGGCCATGAGCCATGACCGACACAAGTCTATGGTGAACCAACTTCTATTTAAAAACAAAAAAACGTGGCTAAAATTGATTAGGTTACGAGGTGCTTTAGGGGGTAACTCCGACAAAATAGTGGCGGCTCATCTACGATTTACTGGTTTTGGGACTGATTATCGTAAACATTTCTGAGATGTTCCTCTCTTAATGTTCAAATAACTATAGCAATGTATTAAGTATATAAAAAAATACGTAATATATTTGAAAAAGTGGTTCATAAGCGACAGGTATTTTCAAATACAAAATCAGGGCCTGCTTCTTCAAATTCTGTTTATTATGCGTTGCAGCAACGTTCATTAAAATTTAGTAGCCTAACTGACAGATTTTTAAACTGGTGATTAATTTGAAGTTCATGTCATTCAGATATATCACATATACAGGGTGTTTCAAAAAGATTGGTCATAAATTATACCACGTATTCTTGGGTCAAAAATACGTTGATTAAACCGTACTTACCTATATACAAAAGTGCACCCAAAAATAGTTACATGAGATAAAAATTTAAATGAATTTTTTTAACGTTGCTCTTAAACCGTTTGACATTTTTTCATGAAATTTTATATGACGTGTTGGAACACCATGACTAACAAAATCGAGGTAGAGGCAATATATTTTATTTTTATTTTTGTAGGATTTTGGAGGGTGTCACCGCCCTTTTCTCTACTCAACTTTTTTGTAATACAAAATTTTATTAAAAATCGAACGTTACTGAAATGCAACATCTATTTGAAAACTTTTTTGTCTCTTAGTATTTGTTTGTAAAATGTTTGGTTTAGACGATACAGCCACTTAAAATGACATCTTAAAAATATTCAATGTAAATTATACATATGCAAAAAAATCAAAATTCGATTTTCATTGTTAAAACTATGTAGTAAGTGTATACAGGAGGAGAATGTAATTTTGAACACCTGTTAAATTAAATTTTTTTATTTTGATGACATTAGTTTGTAATTTAAAAATAAACTTGATTTTGATATTTTTCATACGTAGAATTTCCATTGAATATTTTTAAGTTGTCATTTCAAATGGCTGTATCGTCTAAACTAAACTTTTTACAAACAAATACTAAGAAACAAAAAAGTTTCCAAATGGATATTGCATTCCAGTAATTAAATTGTATACTACAAAAAAGTTGAGTAGAGAAAAGATCGGTGACCCCCTCCAAAAACCTATAAAAATCAAGAAAAAAATATTGCCTCTTCCTCGGTATTATTAGTCATGGTATTCTAACATGTCACATAAAATTTCATGAAAAAATGCCAAACAGTTTAAGAGCAACGTTAAAAAAATTCATTTAAATTTTTATCTTATACACCCTGTAACTATTTTTGGGTGCACTTTTGTACATAGGTAAGTACGGTTTAATCGACCTATTTTTGACCCAAGAATATGTGGTATAATTTACGATCAATCTTTTTGAAACACCCTGTACAACATCTTGTTAAAGTCGTGCATTGATGTATGTTGAAACCCGAGAATACCGATCAAGGAGAAGCGACATAAACTGTCGGTGCCTTTGATATCGGCTGTACCTTTTTCACAGTATGAATATTATCAATACACAACTTAATACGCTGAGAAAACCTGCTTATGTTCTACACTGAGCAAAATAGCTTGGCAAATTATCTGAAATCACAGTTATAGTCCATGCGCAAATGTTATTTATTTACATTGAGGTAGTTAGGGTAAATAATAGCAATAGTGAGATTTCGGCACCAAAATATAATTCCTTGTGTATAAATTAATTATTTGAAATAATTTATTTATCTATAAGATTTGTTCCTTATTTGATTTATTCATGGTTAAAAGGTAATAAAAGTCCCATATTTAGGTAATAGTATATTACACACCGAGGTGGGAAGAGTTTCATTCCTGTCGTGAGATTAGTTAGAACACCGAGACGCGAAGCGTCGAGGTTAGCTATGATCTCGAGACAGGAATGAAACTTCCTACCGAGGTTTGTATACTATTTTATTTACAACCATCATATTTCGATCAAAGTTAATAAATCTCTGTTTCGTTCTGAACATACCTAAAATATTACATTTAACGACAAATTACCAAGCACGCGGTTTTCTCAGAATAATCAAGTAAATATATTGTTACTGTGATTACGGGGTAAACAACTGTCACCAATATAAATAAATGTCAGATAAAGCCGGATATTAAATTCGCGAATAATAAATATCAATAAGTAGTTTGTTGTATTTTAGTTCGTTGTTGTTTTTTATTGTTTGCCATTAAATAGGTATTATAAAATTTGTCAAAAAAATGTGTTATTTTTTTTTAAATATAAAAAATATTCATCTAGAATAGATGAAATGAGGGCGGGAAGTGAGGGCGGGAAGTAGGGGCGTGTAATGTGACACTTCCCAACCTTCAATGACGTTAGTAATAACAACATTACATATATGGTTGTAAATAAATTATATTACCTTTCTCTTACTTAAAAATAAGGTAAATAAAATTAAGCATACAAAAAAAAATTAAGTAACAATTCAAAAGACATTACATTTGAGAGTTTAACTAAATATTTGCAAAGTGCCAAGCTTTTAGATTTAAACAGTATTTTTAGAATTTTTGGATTTATATTATATTGAATCGACTTTCAATTTTATTACCTACACATATCTGTGGAAAAAAGGGTTTTCATGCAAAGATGCCATTTAAGGTTTATGTATGAAGAGTTGAATACTTGGCCTGGCTATCACCCAGATAACACAAATAGGTCCATTAGACGTCCATTCGATATACAATTTAAGATGTTTGGACGTCCAAAAATGAGTTTTTTCTGGACTTCCGACATCAAATGGACGTCCAATGAAGTATACAAATGGCACACTTTTGACCATTCAGAGGACGTCCAGGATTATATTTCAATCGCAACTAACCACACCCTATTTTATATTATTAATTATATATTACGTTCGCAACCCGCTATACACGATTTATTTATTTATTTTTAATTAAAGATCGCTTGCCATGAGCAGGAATCGAACTCACGACACGTCCATTAACGTTCTACGCTTTCAACCGCTAGACGATCTTGACCAAGGAGCCACTTGAAAACTTTTTACTAGATATGGTTATAATAGAATAAGATTTCAAACATCTGCTGATAGAATGAAATGCAATAGATTCAATTTGTTAATTTTTAATGACCATATTAAAAAAAAGGAAGTATATATATATAAATGGGTATTATTTGGTAGGCTAAATAAATAATGACCTAAAGCCTAAAGTGGACGTCCACTGGACGTCAAAATACTACCAAACTTAAAATTAAGTCCAAAAACAGACGTTCTCTGGGTATCGATATTTAGCTGTCAAATTAATGCTCACAAACGGACGTACACTGGATGCCCGGAAATGGACGTTTTAATTAGTGGGAAGCCGTTCATCCCAGAACACCCAAGGTGTAAATTTGATTTTAATACTTATCTGTGGCAAATGGATCTAGTAACCAAAGCCAAAACCTCAAAGAAAAAATGGTCGTCAAGAAAAATTTCTTGAGTGGTTTGTACCTTAAAACAGGAGCTAATGAACACACTTGCGTTTCCCTAATTTCCCGTTCTTCCATCAATTGATTTCGACGTGGTTGCCTAGGGGATAACACATTATCCGTAGAAATCGGCCTATTTTTAAATGCAACTGCAAATAAATTTATAATATTTTGAACCGAATACCCATAGTACCACATCACTATTTGTATTTTTTTCACGAGTGGTATAAATAACGTTCGGCATATTAATACCTAGTTATTTAAAAACAAAAACCAGAATCTTTTGCTTTACCTTCACGAGCTATGAACTCGATCTAGTCTAGACTGATTTTGTTTGGTTCGCAGTCGAAATCAACGGATGAGATCAATCGGCGTCACGAAGAATAGTGAGATTGTCAAAGTCCTATTCTGCTTTCTCCCTCTTATTCTCGCTTCATATGAATAGTCTTCTTTCTGTTGTTCTTTATAGTTTTATCTTATAGGTACCTAATACAAATTTAAGCTGAATAGGCATATAAATTTGGTGTCTTTTGTTCGAAAATAATTTATTATTGAGCGAATTTTATATTTTTTTAATGCCCCTATATCATCAGATATGTCTGGAATTTTATTGTCTAGATGGATTTGTTGCAAACTTAAAAAATAATAATTTGGATTCATACAGTATTTTTTAGAGAACAAACCTAAAAAATATGTTATACAACTGAGTTTAATATACAATTTATTAGTAGGTATAACCGGGTTGGAAATTGGTCATGAAGTCATGAAAATGCTATTAATTTAAATTTTAATTTAGGGAAGTTATATCAAATTAGGAATTGACGTCAGTTCCAATATTCAATTTAGGGAGGTTTATTTTGAAACAGGTCCGTATATACGAATCTATACCGAGAATATTGATTTAGAATATATGTTATCATTTTAGTGAGTAATTGTTCTAGCAGACCTAAAGTAACAAATTAGGTGACTATGGACTATTAATGAGTTGTTATAATAATGTAGGTAGGTGTATATTTCAAAAATATTTCCTTGTTATTCATAATAATTTCAGATCTTTTGAATGATATTAAATATATTTTCTAATTACAATATCTCATAAAGTCTTAAAAGAGTATCCTGGTCTTTGAGTATAGATAATTTTGAACTTGTCTTTTCATTTCTTACTCTGACCATTATCTTGTTTTGGAGCCTCTTTTCCATTGGTAATTTGTAATCAAGATCCAGGCTTAAGCCCCGTACAACATTTCTACATTTTATATGTATCCTTTATACAGGGTGTAATCAAAAGATGTACAGTAAATTTAACGTTTCTGGGATCAAAAATAAGCCGATTTAAGCTAACTTGCTTATGTAAAAGATGGAAAATAAAAAAGTTACAGGGTATTAAAGTAGAAATTTTAGAAGTGATTTTTTGATCTTACTCTAAAACGGCTTACCATATTTTTTATGAAAATATACATATGTTAGTATACAGTGGCCAAAATGAAGTTAGTGGCGTTCAAAATTGTTTCAATTTCAGTTTTTAAAAGGGTTTAACCTCCCTCCTACTTTTTTAGACAATGAAGTTCAGTTAAAAAGAGGAGGATGCCACTGAAATCCTTCATCTGCTATGATTTTTTGTCACCTAGTATTTGTTTGTGAAAGCCTTAATTACTGAGTAATATGCTCCTGAAGGAAGGAAAGTGAAAAATATTCACACTGCAATTATTCTATTGATAATAAACCACTGAATATTTGTTCACGATATTTTTTTACCATTTTTTAACTTCATTAACAATTATTCCCTTGTAATATCGATCTTTTATGAAGATGTAAAATAGCTCGTAAAATAGTAAAAAAATCCTGAACAAATATTCAGTAGATCAATAAAAAAATGTTATATAATTTCTCACTATGACCTTCCTTTCATGGGCATATAACTCAGTAATTAGGGCTTTCACAAACAAATACTTACTAACACAGACAAAAAATGTTAAAAACAGACTAAGATTTTAGTAGCGACCTGTTTTTAACTGAATTTCATTGTCTAAAAAAGTAGGTGGTCAAATGGTGCGGAACCCTTCTAAATTCTAGTTTGTATTTTATTTTTAGTAGTCTCTATTTTAGAAATAATGCAAGGTTGCCAAATAAACTATTTTATTATAGATAATATACGATATCATATTTTTGGAAAACCCATGCACGTAGCTAGGTGGTCCTGGGTGCCCCCCCCCCTGAAATTTACTTAGCATCCCCTTCTTTGGCTTCATCGGTTGCAGATGTGGGCCAGGAGGTGAGGTGATAGTAAAATTCCAGCAATTCTCCTGTAATATATTGCATTACCTTTTTTATGTCATTTATTTTTTTCACATTTATTGGAATTTGGTAGAAAGGGGTGGACAATTTTTATTTTGCTTTATTAGTTTAAAACTATGAGATACTAGATCGCCTATATTTCACATATCCACTGGTGTCATATACAAACTGCCTATAGTTTGACAGAGAAAAGTGACATTAATGAGTGTAAATATGGTATGTCCTGGACTTATACTGCTCTTCCACTCATCCAGTTTCAACGTAATTTATATTGCCAAACCTATTGTGTGTATTGTACTGTATTTGATCTCAATGGGTGGAGACACATGTTATTATCGATTTGGCTATCTTATCTCAAAACATTATTTTTTGGACTAGTACTGTTCTTTGACTCACCAATTCAATTATTGTATCTCCCACTCACATGGGCGCGACTTTGGGTCCGATACTCGGCGCCATTCAACCTAGCTACGCCACTGCCGCGAATAGTTTGATTTATTTTCTCCACATCTACAAGAACAGGCCAGGATTATTTTACTGGTGCGTGTGTAACTGTGTAATATGCACTTTGTATTATTTCTCTTGTGTACTGTTGGGCATGTGATATTTATATATTTCAGACTACTTCCAAATATTTTAGATACAATTTTCATTTGTGGCGGTATTAGTGTTTTAGTTTTTATGAGCATTCCCTGTGTTGTGTAGTTTCTGGTGTCATTCTTGACGAATTGGATCGACTTTATCAAGACAAAATCGTCTACAGATCGACAGAAATGTCTGAAGCCGCCAATTATGCTCAGTGGATATAATCCTATCGATCTACACACTTATTGTCCAATATGTAAAAATAAAAATTTGATAAAATTCTTGTTAATTATGTCAAAAAAAAAAGAATTTAATAAGAATTTGTTTGCCTTTTAAACGTTGTTACACTTAATCAAGTTCTGCGTATATTTTAAACAACTTTACCTACTGTAACAACTTTAAACGCCATAAATCGCTGCAAGGCAGTGCATAAAAGTCCCTCTACGCGACCTTGTCTCTCCGTACGGTTCTTAATCTTATAAATTAGGAGCACAATGCCCTCTTAATGATATCATTACCAGCACAATGGAATCCGACCAAAACCAGCCCAGCGCCATCATCGCCTGCGGAATCTTCGAAATCTTTTCTTTGCGACTCGCCCACTATCTCTTTTACAGAGTCGGGTTCAGGGGTGCTATTTACTAACTCATACTAGTGACTTTAGCATACCAAATTTTTGATGAGATTATCCAAAATCTATTTTATGTATATTTTAGAATATCTAAAATAATTTTTGTGAAATGTAAATGAGATACTTGCATTTCTGCAGCTCTGTCAGAGATGCCAATTTGAGAAAGTGTCTGATCTAGCAACTTGTGACAGACACTATCGAATGCTTTAGACAGATCTGTATATATAGCTTCGACTTGATGACCCACTTTCACTGATGGAATGAAGTAATCCTGGTATATATAGCAAGATTGGTAGAGGTTGAGCGACCTTTAAATAAAACCCATGCTAGTGAGAAGAAATCTAATTTTTATACGTGGAAAATACCTCATCAATCAGAATAGATTCGAATAATTTAGGTATATTAGAAATCAAAGATCCCTGTATACATGTATAGTTTTTGATGTTAGATTTGTCCCCCTTTTTATAAACTGGTACTAAAATGGAGAATTTCCAGACTGTGGGAAATATATGAACATACCTAAGCCACTCATTTTTGAAAATATATTTTTTTACAGTAAATGTGTGGGGATAGGATTGACCAAAAATACTGTGATTAGTCTATTGTGGGAGTGGTATTATTGTCGTCTGAAGCTTTCTTAAAAGTGATTTACAAAAGCATTAGCTATGTCTTTGGGATCACTTTATTCTATATCGTTATATGTCATTAGATTTGGGAGGCCAAAGCTTCTTTTTAGATTCTCGATGAATGACAAAAATTGCTCCACATTCTCGGGGATAAGGTGTTCAGAGTTTGTAATAAAGGCAAGGTAGCACAAAATGTGGCTTTATGAAACTGATAGAACAGTTTATTAGATACATGAATTGAAACGTACACGTACCATCTATTATTATTTGAAAATTTAACCATGATATAGGATCAACGGGAAGTAAAATAATATTTTTCTTAATTTGGATAAAAATCTAACATGGAACAATATTATATTGCGATACAAGTTCCACACGATCTGTGAAAGTTGTGGCACTCGCCACAATCACACAAGGTTTTTTGATATGCTTTCTGCACGAGTATCATTCTATACTTTTTCTACGACCACAATATATATATATATATATATATATATATATATATATAAAACACAAATCACACTTTTTTAATAATATTTTACCATGTTCAATAGGATTTAAAAGAGTTGTTAAGTTATATTTTTTTCACTTAAGAGGAAAATTTACATTACAAACTGAAAGACCTGCGGGGCAACGGTAGTTTAGTAGGTATAAAAATTACAACTTTAGGGTGGAGCCTAAATACTACAAAATTACTTCCGAGACTAAACAAAATCCGCATTCATTCATAATTTTAACAATTGCCTGTAGATACGAGGGATACGTATTTCAAGCTCTAACGCGCGAAATTAAGAAAAAAGAACCGAAAACACCTAACACGGCTGCCGAGTGAGTCAGAGTTACCTAAATTAGGGGAACCAGTATCGTATTTGTTTTTCTCGGTGCATTGCGAGATATTGTTATAACGCAGTTCGATTTTTAGAGGGTTTTACATTATTTTAATATTTTAATTTAGTGAATAGGTTTAGTTAGATTAAATTACATTTAAGAGTATAGAGTTGTGAAATATAAATACAAATAACGAAAAAATAGACGATTGGTTCGAATAAGGTAATATCAATTAATACAGGGTATTTATTAATTGAGTGCCGATACTTAGAGGTGTGAATCCTTTGGGTGTTAAAGTTTTAAGAAAAAAAAAACTATTTTATCATAAGTTTCTTATCACTCTAGATATTTTTATGAAATTTTGTCCAAAAAAAGTGTTTCCACTCATGGTGGGTTCCTACCAAATTTCAACAAAATATCAAAAGCAGTTTCAATATACTGGTTTTTATTTTCTTACCCGAAAAGGGTGCTTTGTACGAAAGTACGTCATGAACCAAATTTGCTCCAAAATAAATAAGGATTTTAAAGATAATTTGGTATTTAGAAAAAGCAGTGGCGCACCATATTTTTGTTCAAAAATATTCAGTTCAAACCCGGTACGGACGTCACTGGTAAAAATTTAAAAGTCTTTTACGACAAAAGGTGAGATTGAAAGTGAAAGTTTAGTCTGTTATATATATACTATATTTATATATCTAACTTTTATTATTACACTGAATGTGATATGGCTTTTTTGTTTGCCTTCTTTGGATCAACAAAATATTATTTTAATGATTTAAAATAAACTGCCAGTAATAATAATTATCTGTACTTAAACATATGCAAAGTGAAATCATAAAACGACGCATCAAGAAAGCACCAAATTATTAAACTTTTTATTTACGTAAGATGTATTAAAAGTAATTTTAAAAAACCGACTTTAAAATCGTGCAGATGCCATCACCACATCTGAACCAAATTTATATGGGACCACCCCTGAGGTACCCCCTTACTAACGAAAAGCATTATAGAAATCGGACAAGGTGGTAAAGAATTATCGCTAAACATACATAAAAAATGAAAAGTTTGAGGATTTTCCCATTGACCCAATTATTAGATTTTAGATTTTGACCAAATTTTTAAGGGACCATCCCGGAAGTACCCCCTTTCCAGCAAAAAAGAATCATTTAAATCGGACATTGTGTTAAAGAATTATCGCTGAACGCATACTTAAAAAAAATATATACAGACGAATTGAGAACCTCCTCCTTTTTGAAGTAGGTTAAAAAGGATATAATAATCTATATTATTTGTATTAACTAAAAAACTACTATGTGGAGTTATATACATCTTCTTAAATTAATCTTATATGTAAAAATGTGGGTTCGATTCCTAAAAGAGTACCTAGTTCACTGTGCAGCCAAATTTATATTTATGGTACAGAATTTTTTGAATAAATAAAGTTTTAGGTTTAATTAAACACCAAGTTTTATCAGGAATAACATTTTCTGAAAAAAGTAACATAAAAAGCAGACTTGTTGCGAGCCACTATATATATTTTAGAGGAGAATCCATATTATTTTAGAAAAATAAATAAAATTTTTGTACAAACACATAAATGTGATTTATCTTTTAGAATATTTTATATGTTTGTCAAAGTTTACTAATTTAAAAAAAAAGAAATATTCTTCAAAATTTTTCTTAAATTTTTTAACACGGTACAAAATACCTTAATCCGTTTATAGTTATCGAAATTAGTAAAGAATTTTAACTCGTTTAAAAAGCGTTCTTTCTCTTTCCATTTCCTAGAAAAACTAATAGACCTTTTTGAAATCGGTATTCGGTGACTTTTCTTCTGTTTTATTGCCTTGAAAATGATATGATTTACATAAAAAACAAAAACTGACTTATTATTTTTGTGAAATAAAAATATGTTGTTATTTTCACAATTTTCGACTACTTTTTATTTCCAAAAAAGAAATACGATGTTCTTCTGTAGATATTAACACATTGTTTAATTGGCTTTTTATTTTTTTTTATTTTTTTAATATTCTTTAGTATTTTCATAATTTGGGAAACAGTATAGCATTGAAACTTCTATACCTGAAAAATTGTGAGTACGCTTTTAATTAATTGTCTGTTTTTTATCTCACAATGTCTCGATAAGAAGTTATATAGAAAAAGTTAGTATTCAATATCATCTAGACAAAAAACAAAAACATGTTTAAATGAATATATTAAATAAATTATGAGTATTCTTTAACAGAGATATATTTATTTGTATTATGGAAATGTTTATGTTGACAAACTTATGTTCGATATTTGTATCAATTTGTAAAAATAACTCTTGTATAATGATAATATTAAATTTAAAGGTTTTAAATAAGGACTTGCAGATATCACAATTCGAAATTTTTTTTATTGGCCATAAAACTTTTTTTGGAATGAAAGCATTAGTTTCTGTTTTTCACTTAAGCTCCATAAATTCATATTTTAATCTGAACGCTACTTAAGCACAGTAAAGTTGCAACAACTAAACAATATAGTGAACTTTTCGAAAATTTCTAAATGAAAATCAATTTAAATTTAAAATTAAATAAGTTAACTAACATTTTTGACCATTATGAAGTTAATAAAGTTATAAATAACGTCGTTACAAAGATTTATGTTTGAATTTTAAATTTCTATTGATAATAGTTACTCATCTACGTATTACAATAACAATACCTACATGACTTGGCTTTGACACAAAACCCTGTATAGTAAAACTTCTAATCCGAATCAAAATCTTGAAACTATTATTTGGGGACTTAAAATCGTGGTCCACTAGTTGGTGTAGCCTTTTAAAACATTTGGTATAATAATAATAATTATATATCATCAATTACCACTGCCACTGGTAAAATCTTAAATTTAAAATAGTGTATTATAATAATAAGACATTAATCATATCTTAAATGGATCGCCTACTACCATGTTTTAGAAATAAATAAAATTTAATTCTTAAATTAATAAAAATATTCAAAATAATATAAGATTCTGTGCGTTATGTTAATAAACATTAAACAAAATTTCTCACGAATTATTTAATATTCTGTCCCGTACTTCCATGTCTCTATTGCTTCGCTGTCAACAAGTTCCGGCAAGACATATTGCATATAAAAATTTTTAATTTTATTTTGTATCTTGTCTTCTCAAAAGCTGTCAATATGAGATATTTTCTCCACTTTTATTCCTCCAGAAGTCCAAAAGTACAAAAGCACAAAATGCAAAAATCCATTTGTGTTATGTGCAGCTAGCCCTGAATTTGAAAATACCAATAGTGGTTGTCCTTAATGGAATTGTTCTTTTTCCAAAAAGTTATTTCTCTACTGCATATTTCTTCTTCTACAATTAGCCCTTCAGCTCTATATGGACATTTTAACTCTATCATAGAGTTTTGTTTTTTTTTTTAATTCCATTCAGACTAGCAGCAACATAATCAAATTCGAATTCAATAAAATGTCCACATTTAAAAACTTACATGCAAATAAATTTCCAAATCTTATTTTGCTCTGAATTTATGCTCCATGCCATATCGGGTGGCTTTAGAAATAAATTAAAGATTTTAGGAGATTTTTTACAAATTTTTCCAAATTTTAAAGCAGTGGAAACGAGTCTTTTATTGTGCCACAATGCACAATCAGCTTGTTACAATCGTTTTTCTCTCATTTATAAACATTGGCTAACTTTTTAGAAAATTTTCTCTTGCAACGCGCCTCAAAGGGTGCGACAGATCAAAGCCATGCGCGAAAGCAAAAAAAAAATATTTACATTACTTTAACGGATTGAAGAGATATTAACATGCTGAAATTAATAATTATTGTTGACTCGAAGAAGTATTCATTAAACAAAAACATATAATTCACATCTCAGTGTATACCTTCCAATTTCGTATATATATATTTTTTAATAAATAAATGATAAAATTAATTTAATATAATTGAGCGAAATTACTGTGTGTAAAAAATAACAACATGAATTCAAATCACTTACGTATTGTTTATCACTAAAGAGTAGAAAAAGATATATATTTTGTTGGTATCACCTTCTAGACGAAAAAGCTTTTAACGTATATCTATTTTTATTGTAATAAAAATAAATGCTCCTGTAGGCAAAAATTAAATATATTTTTCTCTTCTAGCATTTTTTAACATTTCTATTTCTTTTCGTTTCTTTTCTTAGATTTTTTCAAAATCCGGAGAGGTATGGATTAAGCCTTTACCTGTACTTACATAAAATTTCTTTTAGTAAAATTAAAAAATAATCCGTAAAATTGGTGTACTATGAAACCCTTGCATATAATATATATGCTAATCTTAGTATTACAGAAATAAATTACGTAAAACATAAGGTGTACAAATACGTAAAATTTATTTATCCCTCGTAAAACATCAGTAAAATATATTATAAATTGTTTTCATTCGCAAATATTAATTTCTTAAAAATCTAACAGAGGCGCCACTTTCCAGACGAAAAATCTTGCAGTGTAAGGGTTTCGTAGTACCCCACTTTTAAAGTTTATTTTTGACTATTTTAAAAATAAAAAAATATATATGTGTAGGTAAAGGTTAAATCTATGCTCCTCTGGAACCACTTTTTCAAAATTCAATTTAGTTTTTTCTAAAAAAAATTGAGAAAATGGGTAAAAAAAGTCGAGTTTTGTATTTTTTTTTAGAAAAAACAGTTTCAAATTTTAAAAAAGTGTTTCCAGAGGAGCATAGATTTATCCTTTACCTACACGTACATATTTTTTTCTTTCAGAATAAGTCAAAAATAAACTTTAAAAGTGGGGTACTACGAAACCCTTGCATGCTCCGCTCTACAGCCAAGTAAATACTCCTCTTAAGTTTGAGGCAATAAGTTTTTTATTGGCTGCTTCTGTTATGGTTGGTTATTAATGTCTCTGCTGTCACGATTCATTTAAGTAAGACTTTTACAGTTGCAAAGGAAAGAAATTAAATTTTCAACCTTGGTGAACATACGAGATTCAATGGTTGAATTATCTAAGACACTGACAATACAATATTTTTGAATACGGACCTGTTGTTCTGGTCTTTCATCAAGTTTACTCTTACGGTTATGTGTCCAATTCAGGTTTAGTCATTTTTTATTTTCTTTTATAGTGTTTTGATGTCTGATTATCTTATTCATACTTGGCTGGAATTTAGATACTTAAATTATTGTGGGTGAATTTAAATTGCGATTTTAAACATTCTTGGTCATAAAACCGGATGGTGAAAGCTGATTTAATTAATGGGATTTTTTTTATCCTGAAGTTCCTTTAGAAATACTATGCAATGGATTATTTATAAAAATTCAATCATCATTTTCAGAAAAGTATGATCTCACAAATAACCGACAATTTCTGTTATTTACGCTTGGAATTTAGAACACACAGTGTATTATGACACTTTTGACAGCTTATTATGTAGACAGTTGTTATATAAGTAGTGTTGTGGATCAGACCAGTCAATTAACTAAAATAAATTAACAAATCTAATAATCCAAACATAAAAATTAATATTTTGTTTTCACATTTAAAGAAAATTCAAAACATGTTTCTATTCATGGAGCGAGTGCAATTTATGAATTGTGCTTGTGCAGAGAGAGACTAGGTTGGCATTTTATCGGTGCGAGTGCAATTTGAACGCAGAATAATGATATAACGAGTGCGTAATAACTTAATGTCAGTATTTGTAATTCGAAAATTCGAATCAAAAAAAAATATTTTTGATTATTATAAATATTTTTTCCGAATTTGACCTGTCAATTAGGTAGCGGTCAATTGACCATCCCAATGCTAAGTTGATACAACTTTTTCAAATAACTTAAAAAAACAATGAAAAATTAGAAACTTACAATTCAATTTTCCAAAATGTATCTAATATAGGTCTAATTTACATAATGCGTAGAA
Source organism: Psylliodes chrysocephalus (assembly GCA_927349885.1). NCBI lineage: Eukaryota > Metazoa > Arthropoda > Insecta > Coleoptera > Chrysomelidae > Psylliodes > Psylliodes chrysocephalus. The sequence continues at coordinate 60,383,252 of OV651816.1, forward strand.
CTTTCGTCGATAAAATTAAATGTTGATTCACAAAACTGAACTTAATCTTCAAGTTGTAATGTTGAATATGAAACAAGGGCGTAGATAAGGGGGGGTAATGGGGGTAATTACCCCCCAAGCCATAGTCAACATCAATATTTTTTTAAACGTTACATTAAACAAAAATGGAGAGATAAAATAAATACAATAAAACAAAGAGTTTCTCAAACATTGTCATCTAAAATAATAATATTCCTGCAAATTGAAAATTAAAATTTATATACAAGGTCCCATTAGTTCGTAATTGTTTAATATTTCAATTTGTGTTATTGACAAGCGAACAAGTTTTAATAAAAGTTATATAGATTTGAAAAATACATATTTTAAAAATATTTTTGGATATATTTTTGATTGACAAATAAAAATGTATTATTTTTTAAATAGAACACCCTATATTTAATTTTATTTTTAGAATGGCTTGGGAATACTGTATTTAACCCTAGAATGTTTTTAAAAAATATTACAGTGTTGCCAAACAATTTTTTTTTAAATTAGAGAATGGTGCAGACCCCAAATTAAATTATCATAATTTAGGTAGGTTTACATTAATTTCAAAATTGTTTAATGCACAGACCTATAAAATACTAAGCTAACGAATAGAGGTGATACAACTGGTTTATTCTATACAGAGTGTTTTGAAACATGTCTTAAATATGGCTAATTTTAAGTTCAATTTACTCAGTTTTTTCAAAGGCAACACACTGTATAATATTTTGGCATAAAACTCCATATAAATTTTCCCATGTAACAATACCAATGTGTTAGTCAGTAACACATATACAGGGTGTCCCATGAGTGCATAATTGATCGATAGCTGTTTTATTATTAGAAATACAAAGAAATATTTAATATAAAAGTTGTATGACCATATTTAATAACTATTCTTAAATATACAGGGTGGTCCATAAACGAGGTGCTGGCCAAATCTATACTTTTTTAAAGCAAAACAACCTGCAGGTAGTAATACATATTTAATTGTTTTTACATCGTCAACCAATTTTAATTGACTTCATTAATTTGCTATGTTGTATATAGGGTGTGTCAAAACGTGAGGTTACGATTTTCTCAATTTTTTAAATGGAATACCCTGTATTAATTAATTGGTGGTATGACATATATAGGGTATTCCATTTAAAAAAATGAGAAAATCGTTACCCCTCATTTTGAAACACCCTATATACAACATAGCAAATAAATGAAGTCTATTAAAGTTGTTTGACAATGTGAAAACAAATATAAAAATGTATAAGTTTGGTCAGCCCCTCGTTCATGAACCACCCTTTAAGAATATTTATTAAACATGGTCATATATCTTTTATATTAATTTGGTTTTCCTATTTCCAATAATCGATTAATTACGCACTATTGGGACATGTTGGTATCGTTGGATAGGTAAATTTATAAGGAATTTTATGCGAAAATAATTTACCGTGTGTTGCATTTGACAAAATTGAGTAAATTGAACTTAAAATGAGCCATATTTAAGACATGTTTTAAATCAGTTCTATCATCTCGGAAATGGAATAGTCTACAAATATCAACGAGAATTCTCTTTTTTGTGACAAATGGCGTGAGAAATATTTATTAATCTTAAGTTTTATGAAATGTAGGGTGTTCAAAAAGTTTTGAATAAAATTGTTTCTTTAGCCCTTCATTCTACGCCAATGGGTTCTGGTAATTTATCGAAATAGTGTGTTAACTAATAATAACGATTACCTATCATATACATATTTTTAAGTTAAAGTCTTTACTGTAAGGAAAGATATTTAGAAACTGTGTATTTATGAAATTCACCCTGTAGAATGAAAACCGGGACGTTTATAGGAAAATTATAGTTAGCTTTTCTTTATAATTGATTAAAATCTACAAATCCCCAAAATTACGGTACTTTATTCTGAAACACCCTGTATAAATATATAAAAAATAAAAAACTTCATTATAAAACTCATTCTTTTTCTGGAAATATACATATGAACTCTAGACGTTGCATTAGTACCATATGCTAAGATAACACGATGTACCTTTACCAATAATGTGAAAAGTGTTACCCCCCCCCCCCCCCCAAGAAAACAACCTAGCTACGCGCTTGATGTGAAAGGGATACAATTGATTTTCCCGCAATGTTGTTGAAACTTTTCTTTGGCTTTGACTGATCCCATCAGATTGTACTTCAGTAAAACAAACTATTGAAGTTAGACGACACACGGCTGAGTTACAATTCCATTACACATTAAATCATGATTCATGCATAAACAATCCGAAAAAAAAAAGGATAAAAACATAAACAGCTCAACTTTTAATACAGGTCGGCTCGAAAAACAAACAGCTCGAATTTAGTCCAGGCTCGGATTTAGATTTTTAAATTATTATCTAAATTATCGACTTAGGATTTACCCTGTATAAGTACGAATCCCAAGTATCAACACAATGTTGCGTTATTCCATGCTACATCACATTTTACTACCTGTTTGCTAAAATGTTTCAATTTCCTTTATACAAGATAAATATTTTTAAAGTAAACAATTTTTACCAACAATCTTCTGTATGTACAGTTACTGGGATTGTGACGTTTTATTTTTGTAACAAAATTATAAATAAATGATAATTGTTATGTTTGTTTTAGGTACTTTATATTTTATTTACCGGGTGTGGTTTATTAGTTTTTATTAGTTTCATACTTACATGATATGAGGAAAAGCTATACAGTGAAGACGCGTGGGTTGGATTAAATACATTTAAAATTCAGGGATTTGTTTTTTGAAAAAACATTCGCACACGTCGATTTTTATATTTGGATGCGGTTTTTTTAATAGTAAAGTCACGTATACAAATACGCTACAACTATCACCTTCATTTTTTAAATGGAAAACTCTATTTTTTATTTTATTTTTGAATGTTGCATGAATCATATTTAGAATTTGATGCAAAATTCAAATGAAATAAAAAATAGGTATTTCTATTTAAAAAAAAAAGATAAAGTTTATGGTCGTTACTTATTTTTGGGCCGCCCTGTATACATAAGTATACTATCAAAAAAACCGCACTGAAAAATTAAAATCGACGGGTCTAAACCTTTTAAAAAAAAAAGACAAATCCCCAAATTTTAAATGAATTTGTTTCAACCCAGGCGTCATCACCTTATAAATCAAACGAATGTGCCCTATAATAACTACTGTTCATTATAAAACACGGCAGACACATTTGATTCCGTTCATGTGTTCCATGCCAATATTGCTCCAGTCGGGTCCCCGATAGTCTATCAATTGTGATCTTTGCATAACTGAAATTTCTCCAAAGTGCTGATCATTATTCAGGCTGAACAATTTATTGGTTGTATTAATATTTGTACATGTGCTCATCGATCTGTCATTTAATTGCTGATCACATTGCAATGTTAGATGCTAGATAGCTATCTACTAACCGCGTCATATCAATCAGTTTATGATTGATATTTCTAAGAAGCCAATAGACATGACTAACGTCACAAAATATTTTCAATACAAATAATATGTATTACGTGTAATACAGTATTTTTATTTATACGATGATGAATGATTAAAAAGTTCTTGAAATCATTTGTACAATGGACATGGTTCGCTTTCAAACCGTCAACTAACTGGACGTTATCCACATTGACGTTTTTTTCATGCTTACCTTTTTTCACACCAACCTTTTTCTCACCAACCTTTTTTAACTTATTAATGGGGTAGAAACAAAAAACGAAACGTCTATGTCCACAAAAACAATCAACTCTTGTGAAATTGAGTGAATTAAAGTTTTTTCGCAAACATCCACAATATTCACCTGATTTATATCGTTCGGATATCTACCTAAAACATTATCAAGGTGAAATGTAAAGATAATTTACAGGCGGCAGACGGGAATGTGAACCAATGACGTTGTGCATCTATTAAAAACAAACTTGCAATAATTTTTGTTTTATTATTCCTCGATCTTATCAATAATTCAACCTAGTGTGCAGATGGTCAACAGAACGTTTTTTGAAAGTAAATGCCAGTCTCTTCCTCCTACATAATTCATAATTCATTTTTATGGACCGGTCATTTAGATTTTCGTGTCATTGTCTAATTGTTTTAGATTTATATATTATTGTCAAAAATACCATGGTTTATGTTATCATTAATGTTTCTTACTGTAACATTTTTCTGGCTTGAAGAACACGATGAAGTTTGTGGGTTATACATGTTAAAATGCAACATGATGTACCTTAACAGTATTCTCGTGTTTCAAATAACTAAGTAATTTCAAGTATTTCCGTATTGGTATATTATTAAGTAGTAGTATCGTGTAGATGTCAGTTTTTTAAAATAAATGTGAGTACTTCATTGAATATTTATGTGTATATTTTAAATAAAAACAAGAAGGTTGTTGATCGTTTTCAAAAATATGAAGTGTTTGTTTGATTAAATTTTATGTTTAACAATAAACTACTTAAATATTTTTTATTCTTCAAATAGTTATCTTATTAAATTCGTACACATCTAATCATTTGGTTTAAGTTGATAATTAACCTCAGTTAGTCATGGGTAATTACTTATTAAGCAGGCATGCACAGATTAAAAGTTGTACTACTTTGGTTGCTAAAGGTATTTTTAAAAGAAAATACAAATATGTAGAAAAAAATTCAAATTCATTAAAATTTGGCAAATTGGTAGAAAACTGGAAAAGAAAAAACTTTTTATTTCACATTTTTCGAAATTTTGAGAAGTAACCTAACTTTACATATTTTTTTTAATATGTTAAATTACATAAGTGAGGCCGACGTCGCGTAATTTTTTATTATTATTTTACGAAATAAATCCATAAAATCTAGATAAAATTCTAAAAAATTGTATATAAGCTGGATCGCAATATTAACCCGACATTTTAATTTTCTGCTCATCTATATCACTGCGTTGAAGCCAAGGTTCGAAAATTTGAGCATTTGCTTTAAATTGTGAATAAATAAGAATATTAATTGTAATAATAAAAATGTTTGACATTGTAAAAACCTGAAATACTTAAACTTATTCATACTATTGGATAGATAATTAAAAGACTTTTCAAATAATGTATCGCATGTACCACATTTTTATTTAAAAAAATAATCGATGACGTCAGCATGCTTACATAGATGACGTCACAAATAAAAAAAGAACGCGCGTTTGAAAATTAAACTGCGCCTTTCGGGATTTTTCGAGGAGTCTAAATATAAATTACTTAAGGTGATTACAGCACCCCCTTATAATTTTCGGACAAGGATATCTCAAAAAGTAATTTTTTAAAAAAATAAAAATTTTGGCAAAATATATTAGGCAATAATATCTAAAACATGTATATATTTTAAAATTTTAATTCCTTCCAGTTTCCGAGAAAAAAATTAAAGGGCTTTAAATTTTGAAATATAATGAAAATAAATGCATTCTTAAACAGCACTATTATTAATATAATCCCCAAATTTAAGCTCTTAATCTCTTGTTAATGATTTTTTAAAATTCGCCGAAATTAGTGGCTAAAACGCCTTGTTAAGTGCTATTTTCTGGTTTAAACTGGTGTAAACTGGTGTAAATCGTTGCAAGAAACGAATGATGACTCAGAGTGTACGATACGATAGTTACAGACGCGTTACACTAGAAAGAAGCACTTAACGAGGCGTTTTAGCCACTAATTTCGGCGAATTTTAAAAAATCATTAACAAGAGATTGAGAGCTTAAATTTAGGGATTATATTAGGAATAGTGCTGTTGAGGAATGCATTTATTTTCATTATGATATTTTAAAATTTAAAGCCCTTTGATTTTTTTTCTCGGAAACTGGAAGGAATTAAAACTTTAAAAAATATGCATATTCTAGATATTGTTGCCAAATTTATTTTACCCAAATTTAAATTTTCTAAAAAAATTACTTTTTGAGATATCCTTGTCCGAAAATTATAAGGGGGTGCTGTAATCACCTTAACGTTTATTTATATCAAATCGAATTACATTTTAATCAGTAAAGTAATTTCCTGCAGCGTCTATACGGGATAATATATTTTTATTATCTGTTGAGCTGGCGACGAATCGCCTGCTGTTAAAAGAACGGAGGTTTTAAGTCTATGAAACAATGCATTTATCGACCACTTTGTACGTTTCGAAGTGGAAATCCACCAGATAACGTTGAAAGGGCCAAGAGAAATAAATATCCTATGGGGGTTAGACTAGGTGAATACGTCGTCTGATGCCCTGTGTTAGGGATGCTGAGCTTGCAATGTTTATGTGGAAACTGAAATTTTAAAGATCGAGAGATCGGCTTAGACAACTGTATTTATTGTGAATGCAAAACGTTAATGTATTATTTTGTATTCGATTGTATAAACTTTTATCTAGAAACAAGGATTAATCTTATTTGCATAAAAAATAACGTTTCGGTTAAACATTCATTATTAATTTCTGATTTCTTTGTCAGTTAAGAGCAGATAGGGTTAGATATAGCCCAGAACACCGCGGTCATTATTTTCTGTGGTTAGTTTTAGTAGGTTCCCCACCAAGTGTTCCATGGAGAATCTACACCTGATAGGATCATTGTCTAATCCCATCACATAAAGATGTTTCAGCGCGTTAGTAATTCCACAATAGTGCATATCTGTGGCCTTGCGAACTGTAGTGCCTCAGCAGCTATGCGCGGGTTTTATTTCCTTAGCATGAGCTTACTGATTCTGCGTTTTCTTATCTATTACCAGTGAGTTTGGTATATCCTACAGACAGGTTCGATTTCTGGGAATGATAGCTCTGATCCCTTTTTTGCGAGTTCATCAGTCGTTTTATTTCTTTGAATACCTTTATGTCCTAAATTTATCTTATTGTGGGTTGCCAGATTATTAAGTATTCCAAGGCAGTTCCAGACCAGCTTTGAGTTTGAACCAATGAACTATAAGGCTGCTTAGCTGTTTTTTGTACTTCCTTATTAGATTCTCTCTTATACACAATTCAGTTGCATATATTTCAGCCTTAAATACAGTAGTATGTTTTCCCAATAAGACGATGATATCGCAATTGGGTTTAACTCAATGTACGCTTGCTTCTTTTAGATCAATTCCTATTCTATACGAGACACCTATTTCTCTATCTCCTGATTTATTTCGTTCCAGTTACAGTCTAGCTGGAAGAGTCTATTAAAGGTTAGGCGAAGTTTTAGGTAGTCTGATCCCATAATATTTAATATGAGCTCATTTATCTCATGTATTATTCTGGTATGTTTTATATTTCTCAGTGGATTCCAGTTGAAGATACGCATGTACTCATTCTGGCCTCTCCCTTTATGACTGGGTCAAGGATGGGAGTTTTAGAATGATTTCCATAGAATAGAGGCTGTGGGTGTACTTATCAGTTCTTGTCTTAAAAAGGCGTGTCAGGCATGAGAGGCTATTGAGGGCTGTTTTCTGGTTTACTTTTTGCCATCGCTCCGTTGGTCTCACTAAATGCATTATCTAGTTTGAAAATAAGGTTATCCTTATCTCAAATGTTTTGATTTACAGTCAGTAAAAACTCAATTTATTTTGTATGAACATATATTGTTTGACCCAAACATTCAACAAACATATAACAATAGTTAATGCTGATGGGACACTTTGAATATAAATTTAGGTTAGAAGTATTTCAATTGTTTATGGAGTACCTTAGCCTAACTCAAAACTATGGTTTTGGAAAATAAACGTATTAATACAGTATCCGAAGTAAGGTCGACCTTCACACATCTGTTTAACGGATGAACGTTTTTTTTATTAAATAAAATACGTTTATAAATATACCACAAATGGGTTGCTAAGAAACTACGGTCACATACATTTTTCCTTTCGGAATACAGATAAGGAAAGTATGGGAATGATGATAAAGGTTGCTTGTGATGTCATTCTCTATAATTTTGGTCCTACACATGATTTCCTTAAAATGGACCGTATTCAAGATATTTGAGGAAAAGTACAAATTTTGAAATTTGAAGATAGCTCAAAAACACCAAATTTTAAACTTAAGTTTTAATCCGTTCTGCAGTGAGCTGATTAAATTTTGAGCATAGTCGAAGCATCTTGGGAATACTTTACAGGGTGTCGTTTTTTTTTTACTTTAAGAAAATATATAATCTTGACCGTATTTTCTTAGGCAACCCATTTGCGGTATATTTATAAACATATTTTATTTAATAAAAAAAACTTTCATCCGTTAAATAGATGGGTGAAGGTCGACCTTACTTCGGATCTTAGACTATATCTTCTACAAAACGTTTCAGAAATCCATATGAACATATATTCAAGTCTGGAGTGCTGTCAGCAATTCCAAAATACATAAACGCAAAATTCCAATCTAAATCATTAAGAGTAATCTGCAATGCTTCGTGACTTGAGTTGCTAAATACGAAATAATCCAACGAGGTCATTAGGCGCTCGCCAAGCATTTTCAGTAGGATAAAGAAAACATTAAAATCTTAGGTTCAGAAAAACCGTGTTTAAGCTACCTATATCCCGAATTTTGTTGAATAGAGTAAATATCTGGTCACGTAACCGGAAATAGCAAAACCGGACGATATTGTTATCGACGCCTGGAAGTTTATATTTCATTGCGGGTAAAAAAGCATCGACGAGATACTTTACTTTGAATTTTACAAAGTACTCTTTTATTTATTTTTATGAAAAAAAAAAAAAAAATGACAGCTAAATTTCTTCTATCTACTTAAACTTTTCGATACAATAAGTGGTCCAACATTTTTAACTAAATCATCGCCAATTTTTCTATAAAATACAACTCGTAAAGGTAAATCAACTCGAATAATAAACTAAACAGCCCTGCCAAAAATGACACGAATGAATGCCGTTTTTTTTTTAATATAAATCATTTCATCGATAACCGATCTATGACATTATGTGACAAAAATCAATGATGAATTCGCCTATTCTCAAGTGAAGGAAATATTCAGAACAGAAGATAAATCGTTGATAAAAATTAAAAAGAAGGGGTCCCAAATTGGAGCTCTGAGGCACTGCACTCTGTTATAAATTTCCCCTATGTGTTGCCATTATGCTTAACAATTAAATTTCTATTTTCTAGGTAAAATTCTATTTGCCAAAACAAATTTAGTCAGTTTTAAATGCAGAAAACATGATTTTTACCTTATCAAATGTTTTTTTACGATCACTATTCAAAGTAGGCTTTTGCACATTCAAATCTAACTAGAAAGTTGACTTGTTGACGCGAATTGTCATAATTTGACATTATTGGCGCACACGTGCTTTCCGTAAATAATTAAATGATTAAATTATAAATAATTACCAACATATAAGTACTACATTTTTTTCTCTTCGAAGAGTAGGCTTATGTCAAATAAACTTACAATTAGACATTCTAACGACCTGTCAAAATGCTGACAAGTGGGAACTGATAGTTTAGATCTGGAAATCTTGTGGGCCTGTTGTCAATGATACATATATAGTTATATAGATTGCTTAAAGCGGGTGGCCATATTGCCTTGCAAGTGCTCATTAATCAGAATCGGTTTAGTAAAAATGTATTTACAAACCAATTGTCAGCCTTTGAATATAGTAAAAAAAATAATTAAATACATCTTTACTTCAAGGCACTGGTAGCCATTTTGTTTGGAATGCCTAATATTATAATCAAAGAAGGTGACCCATTTCTAATAAAATTAAAAATGCAATTCGAGCAGAAGGTCCTTGGCTGTTTCGATAGCTGGCCGCACTCTGCTAAGGCGTCGCACGGCAACTGCCAAAAGTGCTACTTACTGCTCTTAAATACACAAATAGCTATTTTAATGTCTAAAGCGGTGTTAATTTTGCTCTATAACTATTCTTAAAAGTATTGTATGCACATAATTTCGCATTTTATATTTTATTCAAATAAGTAGGGTCGATATTTCACGTACTGTCGTATAATATATCTTTGATTGTATACGTATAAATATCTGCGAATAGAAATTGGTCTACAAATTCAAAATTTTATCGTAGAAACACCAGTATTTCATTTGAAATGCCGTACGTAAAAGTTCGTATATTATTTCAAGGTATTAAAAAATATCCAACGTGTGATCGTTCCGAAAATCATCAGTAAACGCCCACCCACAGATCGAATTTTAAATACGACCTCAAAAAAACTAATAAAATAATATTTGTTTAGCTTTCCAGAGTGTCAGAATGTTAGCAACATGCGCTACTGCATCATTGGCGCCGACTATTGAACATTTAATAGGACACTTCTCGGGATACTTATATAATTACATATTGACTAATTCCTAAAATGGTAAATACTTATTATTTAATTTTATTATTTTTTTTATTTGTTCGACTTTGGACTCATAAAGTGTGAAAACGCTCCATTATCTTAAGATTGAAGGTTCGAGCTTCACCTCCGTTCAGTTGGCTTTGTTTTGTGGTCATCCAGTTGCCAAATATCTTAAAGTGGCAACTAATCTAGGTTCGGGTGGAATGCATCTGGAAATAGGTGAATGAAAACCCCAATTGCTCTTACGAAATTAATTAATCCAACCACAAGGTGAAAACAACACCAATTAAAAATTTAAAAAGCTGAAAAGAAAAGAAGAAATGTGTCCCTTTGTGATTTTGGAACCATCCGTATACCATTTGAATGCATTTTCGGTCGCAATCACAATAATTGATTCTTAAGGTACCATTTCGGAACGCGCAACAGACGACATACGACAGCAGACGCGACGGCAAAGGAGACCAAGAACGGTCTCTTCACGTCTGAATACATGCAAGGCGCGACCAGTCCGAGAGAAAGAAGTCGACGACAAATAGATCGGTCTCGGGGTAGCGTTTGCTGCCAGTCTCCCTTAGTCATCGCTTGTATTTCGAGGTGATTATTAGATATTTTATAGAAATGGTAATTGCAAAGTTCTATCCTGAGCAGTGTTGCCAGATGAAAATTTGCTGAAAAAAAAAAATCGTAAATCTGAACAGTAGATTTTAATACAGGGGGAAATAATTATAATTTGCAGTGTAGTAAATAAATAAAAAAAAAACAAGTACGTATATAAAAAACGAAAAATAAACATTTTTCAAACCCAAATTAGAAAGTAACCAAAGAATAAAAACAAATAATAAAAGTTTTAATATATACTCAATGTCCGGAAACAAAAAAAATAAGAAAACGTTGAAAAATAATAGATATTTTTTTTAGATCAGTCTGAATCAGATAATTCAAATACGTTGTGTTTGTTTTGCATGTTCTTTTTATGATGCCCTATTAATTCTTTGTTGCATTTTAAATAAAAACAATGATTACCTTGATGTTTTTTTTATGGAGCAAACCTATAGTAGTGGATGCTTATTACGCTGCTTTTACATCAGCAAATTTACTAGAGAAAATATTCTTTGACCATTTGCTAAAGAATGAGACAAACTTAATAAATTAAGAACAAAATTTGTTAAGTTGGCGAAAACAGTAGATTTCATGCCTAAAACTGGAGAACAGAGACAAAAACAGTGGATCTACTTTAAAACAGTAGGTCTGGCAACACTGATCGTTCCCTAGAATTGTCGTCTGCGGTTGTCGTGTCACCTGTCTCCTTGATTTTCAAATGTGTGAAGCGTAACGTAAATACATTTCTCTCCTTTGCCGTCGCGTCTGTTGTCGTCTGTCGGTGGATATGATTTAATTTGTGTGTACTAAATTTAATTAGTTTCATATTTTAACGGGAAATAAAATGGTTTATAACAGTTCTAGATTTTTCGACTAGTTCCGGAGATGTTCGACAAATTTTTTTATAATTAATAACATTTTTGTTCAGCAGTCAGATTAAAAAAAAATGCAATTTCAAAGTAACTAAATTCGAAAGTCCTAAAACTTCGATTCAGTGTGCTCCATTAAACTATTTTACGGTATATTGCCTATCCTATGACATGGAATATATCAATTTTTAGTTTCAAGGCTACTTCATTTCTACTATATTGCATGATAATGGCGATAGCAATTTTTTTTCATGTGTGCTCTGATGCATTCGTGCGTTAAATGAAAATAGAAGTTGTGGTATGCATGTGTTCTGAATGTGGAATCTGTTCGACATGTGATATCGACGCTTTTCTGTGCAATACAAATAAATACCCGTCGTTAGCCGATTTAATTACAGTAGTTGCAATTTCGACTATAACGTATTCGGTAACGGAGAAGTAGTAATTAATCTATATTTATTTGTAAAAAAATTGCCATTGAATGATTAGTCAACACTTAATCCTTAAACCAATAATTACATACCGTTACTAGATTCTAAATTTGAGGACCAACCATCTTTTACGTACTAAACTTGGGATCACAGAATTAGAGGTTGATGTTTTAGTAAGTGAATTTAGTGATATGGAATACCCAATTTTTCATATAGCAATCAATAAAAGTTCTGGGATGCGTGTAACTCTCTGAAAATAAATAAATGTAGATACAAATAAAAAAATTGAATAACTAATTTATGAAAAAAATTCTGTTCTTCAAATTTTAGTCCTTTTCCTGCTCCTTACTTCTTTAAATTTTACAAAATCCTATTCCAAATCGTTACTAACGATTCTCTGTGTTTATGATTTTACAATTATATTGTTCATTCTTTAAAAAGTATGTAAAAAAGAAAAAAATCAAATTTCACAAATTAATTTATTATTTTGTTAAAGAAGATAAAAAAGCATTAATGATTTTATTTTCTGAAAATTAATCTGGACAGATGACGTCCTTTCAGGTGTACGCATTCTTCCATATGTGATCTAAAATAATTATTCATTACGTTCCGCAGCATAGCCAGGGGAATTTTGGTGTCCACTTCCTGTCGGATACGTTCTTTGAAGGCTGGAATTGTTTGTGGTGGGTTTTCTTGAAACCCTTTACTCTTCAAGTAACTACACCAGAAAAAATTGCACGTTGTGAGATATGACATGATTTGGAGATAACCTCTTTTGATACGTACTCGCGCTGTTGAAGGGTCCACCGCTCCATTCTTCCCAATGCTAACTCGCAGAAAATATGGCCGATAGCGTTCCTACCACCTCCTAACGATACGGCGCGCTTGCTGGTTTTTCTGAATCGCTCGTTATTCTGGGCAGAAATTGCCTCGAAAGTGCTCGAAAAAGTGCTTTAAGCATAGTGCTTGCAAGCACTTTTAACTTGCCGTGCTCGGTGATTAGTAATTGAAGTCCTTTAAAAAAAGTGCGTGGTAATTGGTAATTGAATTTCGCGCTTCAGCCATTTAAAGTGCTTGTAAGCACAATTAGATTTTAAGTGCTTGCTTATGATTTTACTGTTTTCTGGATTTAGTTGTTTTTCATTTATATCCAAATTTTTTATATTCCAAGATCCCACTGTGAAATTTGTGACAAAATGTCTTTTTGAACACTATACTCTTATTGATTGGCAACTGCTGTAAATGGTTGCCATAGTCATTTTAGTCCAAAGTTCAAAAAAACCATGCAAAAATAGCGAATATAGCAAATGTATTTTTTTTAATCTATTAACATGAAATGCAGTTCCAATAATTTTTATGAAAATTTCTTTATACATATATCCAAATTTCATTGTTTTCAAAATGATCTTTTTTTAATTCAATTTTATTAAAATTTGGCAGTGTTGTTTATACGTTGTTTGGGACGTCACTGAACTTAATAATTTTCATCCATTTGGGACAAAATTAGCCCTTTATTACTTTAAATGACCTGCTAATTTTTAACAAAATCGGGTAAATGATATTAATTTAATTTAATTTACCTATAAAAAAACTGATTTAAAAATTTTCGGATCATTTTCATATGAATAAGTTTTCATGTTTTCTTATGCATAATCACTCCTAAGTATATTGGAACTGAATTACACAGATTCAAAAACAACGAAATTCCTATATTCCTCATTTTTGCATGGTTTTTTGAACTTTGGACTAAAATGACTTTTATGGCAACCATTTACAATAGCGACAAGAATCAATAATAATAATGGTCAAAAAACATTTTGTCATTAATTTATTCACAAAATTTCCAGTTAAGATTGTTTTGAGTAATTGGTGCTTAGTAATTGAATTGTGCAATTACTTTTCTCGGTAATTGGTAATGGCATACACTTATAATTTCCAAAGTGCTTGATGCTGGCAATTACTTTTCCAAAGAGCTTGGTGCTTAAAGCACTTTTTTTGAGTGCTTTGCCCAGTTCTGTTCTGCCCCACCCTGTTTTTTTATAATTTTATTTCATTTCAATGTTTTCGTAATAAATTTTAACAAAATACTTCCCTTAAACATAAATCTCCCTTCTTTTTTTTAGAATTTTGAATTCCCTTCGACATAAATTTCTAATTTCTGACAAAATTCTCTTCAAACTACTTTCTAACAAAAATAGTGTTTAATCAATTTTTAGAATTTTTACAAATTTATAAAAACACTAGCTTTTGTCCGCAGCTTTGCACGCGTGGTTTCGTGTTTATAATTTAAAAAAATGAATGATTATTAATTTTTATTATTTTTAATAATTTTTTTAATTTTTATTAATTTTTAATACCTTTTAGTAAGTTTTAATAATTTTTATTAATTTTTAATACCTTTTAGTAAGTTTTAATAACTTTTAATAATTTTTAATAACTTTTAATAACTTTTAATAACTTTTAATAACTTTTAATAACTTTTAATAATTTTTAATAATTTTTAATATTTTTTTATTTATTTTTATTTATTTTTTTTATTTTTATTTTTATTTATTTTTTTTATTTTTATTTTTATTTATTTTTTTTATTTTTATTTATTTTTATTGATTTTTATTGATTTTTATTTAGTTTTATTTAGTTTTATTTATTTTTATTTGATTTTATTTAAGGCACGTCATTATTTATTTAGGATTGATACTTCTATACAAATTTTTACTCTCCGTTTCCCCCCCTTAAAATGTGAAAATCCAAAAACGATGAAACAAATCATTATTTATTTTTAAACAGTAGCTGTATTTCAAATTTTCATGTTTTTAACTTTAAGGAACAAAAAAAATATATACATACTTTCAAACAAATTCTCACCCCTCGTTTCCCCTCATAAAATATGAAAATTCAAAAACCCTGAAACACGTCATTATTTTTTATGCTTAGTAGCTGTTATTTAAATTTTCATGTTTCTAACTTTAAAGAACAAAGAGTTTCATTAAAAGCTCCCTCCCCCCATTTCCCCCCTTTAAAGTTAAAATTTCCAAAAATCCTATCTTATCGGATGCTTACGTTATAAAATAAACCTATGTTCCAAATTTCAGCTTTCTAGGCTCAGTAGTTTTGGCTGTACGTTGATAGGTCAGTCAGTCAGTCAGTCAGGACAAACAATTTTGTATATATAGATAGATGATATAATAAATAAGTTAAATTTTCGGTTTTTAATTTAACCTGTGATATTTGGTATACATTTATTTTTACTTTGACGTTATTGTTTTATTATGTTTTTGTCTTTATTTCTAATATGTGAGTACCTACTTCTAATGATACATGCAATTGTACTTATCGAATTTATAATAAAATATCTTCTTTTAGAACCATTTATTATTCAAATGTGAACTGCCTTACACGTATTCCTATAGCTAACAGTTCATTTAACATGCACATGCTGCATTCATGACAACAGTTCTTTTAAAAGGCATACGTTACATTCATGAGAATTATTCGCGATTCAAATAAATTTTTGCTGTCTGTCATTTGTCATCTATAAATAAGTGAGTTGTTTATTTACATTGTCTTGTGGTGGGCTTGTGCATTTTTGCTTTTTAATTGTTTTTGGATATCATTATAATAGTGTTTTTGTGTTCTGTTTTAATGTATACATATACATAAGTTGAGTTTTCGCAATATTTTTTTCTATGACCACTTAGGAAAGTGACAACACTATTTAGTCTTATGGAAAGTGCCCTATACCACACGCTTGTGGATAATAATCTACTTTCAGCCCATGTATAAATAATCTATTTTCAGCTGTTAAATATGTCATATTGCTATTTGGATTTATGTAGCAGTAAAATCGTTTTGATGATTTTATGTTTTTTCTGATTAATACACATATTTGATCAGACAATTAACTTGTAATAAGCTTTCTTGGCTCAGATAGTTAAGCGTTCAACTTTGGATTTCGCAACCGGGGTTCAATTCCTGATAAAACCAAATCATTTGTATTTTAATATTTTTTATACCAAATAATTGTTTACCTTTCTCGTCCTGTGAAAATGTTTGTAAATGGAATCACGGTTTTAATTTCGACAAAACGCCATCCGCAAAATCCGAAAATGTTATTTTTCCAAGTCAATACAGAATTTCCAATTTGTTTGAATGATCAGTTTTGTTTATCGTTCGTTGGAAAATTATGAAAACGTTTCTATCTGGAATTGCATAAACACAATTTGCCTGTTCACAAATTCCAGTCTGAATAATAACAGTATTTTCGTTATAAGAAATAAACAAATTTAATACACATAATAAAAAGCTTTTAAACAGTAATAAAAATATTTAAATTACGATGACATGTTCAAAATCTCATACAATTAAAAATATTTTATAATATTCCTTAAAATAAATAAAGTATTATGACATATTGGCTGGAATTCCGCTACTTTCAAAAATGTCTCACCACCACTCCTCGACTATATGGGCTAAAAATCCAGACTGAAAATCCATTACGGTTGGCAACATTGGAACATGCTTACTTATAAACACAGATGGCGTCTCGTTTAGCTTCAATAATACTGAAACCTTGAATTACTTTAAATGTCAAATGTCAAAAAATACATAATTTTATTAGATTAGTATTTGGATCAGATACTAATTTTATATATATTTTAAACTGCTCATCCTGTATATAACTGACTGGAAGAAGTATAACTGGTTTTGAGCCAGAAAGGAGCCTTATCTGCTTACAAAATTTGAAGTTTTTCTCTAAAGCCGTTTTTGAGTTATCGTGCCAACAGACAGGCGACGACAGACAAACCGACGAAATGGGGAAAACATGTTTTTCGTTATCTAGGGACCCAGAAACGTGAAGATCCGACATAAACTCGAAGGGATTTTTTCACGAGGGAAATAGAAATGATTATCATTGGGTGACGTATTATGCATGAAAAAAAAGTCCGAAACAATACTTGAGTTGCGGTTGCCACGCGATGTCAGAGAAAACACGCATTTTATTGGTTAAAAAAGATAAGTGAAATTTTCACTAGAATGATTAAATCAAAGGCAGTTATAAATATGGGGCTTCAGGACTCTCACTTGGACTCTTTAATTTATTTTTATCAATGCTTTTACTTCGTGCGTAAAGTATGACAAATTTTTCTGTTTTTTTTTTAGTTGGATTTCGCAGTATAACTTTAACTACTTATTTTTTCCTAAAAAGAGGATATATAAATTATGGACGACATTGAAGTCGCCTGTGAGCAAGTATGTCTAATGGATGAGGCTGAAGCTAGCAGACACACTAGCAGACACACTAGCAGACAAACCGCGCGGTAGTCCCTTAATGTTTTGATATTGTTATTCGGCAAAATCTTTGGTTTAGGTGGACTTTAGTATCATGAAAGTTTAGAAATAAATAAATATTAGTGTATTTATTTAAAAAAAATGGATTAATTCAATTTGAATTATTATTTAAAATAAGACAATCTTACACAAAGACGGGGACGAAACAAACACATTTACAATGCGATTATAAATATAATTTTTATACCAAATATTCATTAGGTTTTTGTTAATTGATTAAACAAAAAAATATAGCCGAGCAATGATTTAAAATATATTTGTTTGGTCTTTTTAAAGTCAGGTGTTTTGTCGTTAAACGACTATAAGAACAAAGAGAGCAAAAAAACACATTTAGCACGAGATTACAAATACAATTTTTATTCCAATAAATTAGTACACCACTAGCTAAAAAATCATTAAATAGCAAGACAGCTAAATGTAGTTTTTATATCTTTAAAGTCAAGCGTTTCCGCGGATAAATATTACTTAATAAAACCAACAAAAACAAACATTTATCACGAGATTCCAAATAGAATTTTTATACCAAAGATTCAATAAACAAGTATCAATAAAAAAAATAAATTATCAAATAGCAAGACCTCTAATTACATTTTTTAGGTATTTAAAAATGCGCGGTTTCGCGGAAAAACATTATTCTACCAAACTATCAAAAACCAGTATTTAGCACGAAATTCCAAATATAATTTTTAATACGAATGATTCTACATTAGTATCATTCAAAAACATAATAGCAAGACCTCCAAATACGTTTTTTAGGTCTTTAAGATCGCGTGATTTCGCGGATAAACCTTACTTTATCAAAAAACCAATATTTAGCACGAAAATTCAGGTAAAATTTTTAGTATGAATGACTCCTTACATTAGTATAATTCAAAAAAATAATAAATCAGTACATAGCAAGAACTGTAAATACGTTTTTTAGGTCTTTTGAAAAGCGCGGTTCCGCGTAAAAACCTTACTTTATCAAAATGACAAAAACCAATATTTAGTACGAAAATCCAGGTATATTTTTAGTATGAATGATTCAATACATTAGTATAATTAAAAAAAATAATAAATCATTATATAGCAAGACCTCCAAATACGTTTTTAAAATGAAGCGATTTCGCGGATAAACCTTATTTTATCAAAATGATAAAAACCAAAATTCAGCATGAAAATCCAGGTATAATTTTTAGTATGAATGATTCAATACATTAGTATAATTCAAAAAAATAATAAATCATTACATAGCAAGACCTCCAAATACGTTTTTTAGGTCTTTAAAATGAAGCGATTTCGCGGATAAACCTTATTTTATCAAAATGATAAAAACCAATATTTAGCATGAAAATCCAGGTATAATTTTTAGTATGAATGATTCAATACATTAGTATAATTCAAAAAAATAATAAATCATTACATAGCAAGACCTCCAAATACGTTTTTTAGGTCTTTAAAATGGCGCGATTTCGCGGCTAAACCTTACTTTATCAAAATGACAAAAACCAATATTTAGTACGAAAATCCAGGTATATTTTTAGTATGAATGATTCAATACATTAGTATAATTAAAAAAAATAATAAATCATTACATAGCAAGACCTCCAAATACGTTTTTAAAATAAAGCGATTTCGCGGATAAACCTTATTTTATCAAAATGATAAAAACCAAAATTCAGCATGAAAATCCAGGTATAATTTTTAGTATGAATGATTCAATACATTAGTATAATTCAAAAAAATAATAAATCATTACATAGCAAGACCTCCAAATACGTTTTTTAGGTCTTTAAAATGAAGCGATTTCGCGGCTAAACCTTACTTTATCAAAATGACAAAAACCAATATTTAGTACGAAAATCCAGGTATATTTTTAGTATGAATGATTCAATGCATTAGTATAATTCAAAAAAATAATAAATCATTACATAGCAAGACCTCCAAATACGTTTTTTAGGTCTTTAAAATGGCGCGATTCCGCGGCTAAACCTTACTTTATCAAAATGACAAAAACCAATATTTAGCACGAAAATTCAGGTAAAATTTTTAGTATGAATGACTCCATAAAGTAGTATAATTCAAAAAAATAATAAATCATTACATAACAAATACGTTTTTTAAGTCTTTTGAAAAGCGCGGTTCCGCGGAAAAACCTTACTTTATCCATTAAACGGTCCTGGTCGTAAACTGTTGACCTATAATCCAGCACATAATCTTGCCTGTGCAGATTTGGTTTAATATTTTAATAACAATTAGGGTTAATTTGAAGCTTTGTACCAGTCGCCTCCCCCCTTCTACTTTCTAGGGGTTTGTTGCAATTTATCCGTTAATTTATGATTATTTATTCTGCTGAATCACCTAGAGTAAGCTTTAAACTTGTTTTACTTACATAGCATGGAACCAGTTGTTTCTTATACCCATCGTGGCAAAACGTCCTTAATTGTGAAAGCTGCAAGTTTTGTACAAAATGGTGTATTAAAAGGTGGTGAAACATCATTATTGTCAAAGAAAGACACAGTTCATACACATGAAATCGATGCGAAGAAAATGAATCATCAAAGGGTCTCTGGTTGTTCAAAAAGAAAAGCCACGGAACATCTCATATATTATTCACAAGGAATTACTGGTCTATAAAATCTGTGTCGAACAAATTTCCGTGAAATAGCAACTCCAGGAAAAAATATTGCCAGTGCAACCAAAAAGTATAGAAGACACTTTACGTTATCGATAAAGCAAGACCACGAAGGAAGAGCTAGACTGAGTAAGATTATTATTGTGTATGATACGAATTTTGCGTGTCCTTTTTCATTCAAATAACCTGCTTGGTCTAAAAAGACATTATAAATATTTGTCTTTTAAACAGTTAGTTTTGGACCGAGTAACCGATATTTTGGTTAATAACGATCCATACCCTAAAGTCCCGTAAATTATATATTTATCTCGCCAAGAAATCGTTGTGTATTACCTAATAAACGGGAAGATACCTACAAATGCGTATTTCAGATTTTGCGTGAAGCGTGTCACTTTAGGGTTTCATTTTAGCCCTACAATTAATATTGATTCTGAAATAGAAATCCACAATGGATATCCGTTCAGCCTGACAGGAGTCAAAAATTGTATACAGGGAGAAAGAGTGAAGTAGGACACATTCAACCTCAGAACGAAAAAGTTGTAAAATGTTCAGACTACCTAATGTAGTATACTTATATTTCAAATGAATCTAAATTTTTAATAAAAGCTTTTATACTACGCATCCTTCAATTTTTATTTTTATCAATGGTCTTCTAACTCTGCAGGTTAAAGCTCTCTGCCCACTACAGCGTACTATACCATGACCATAACGAGAAACGTGTCAGGCACAAAAGAAAGCACTCCGGTTACTACTGGGCCCATTGCAGCGAACCAACAGCGTTTTTCCTCACATACAACATAGCTTGTAATGGACGGTGCGTGTCGGTACCTGCAAAATATTCTCGCCGTGAAATTGTTGACGGTCCTGTCATGGCACGCTACGATGTTGGCCGGTGACGGAACGGTCTAGTGGGCGTTGTCGCATATCAAAAGATGCAAACAATATTTGTATGTGTCGATACGGTTACGGTCCTAGTATGCTAAGGTGTAATGGGCAGATACCTGTACGAGCACATAAAAATTCAAATCATTTCTAGACCTGCTAAAAACAAAGATCTGTCAACGCGTAACTGTGTTATGTTTAATAAAAAAAAATCCAAAATTTCCCGGCTCGACACGTCGCGCGCGACTGATCGCGAGGCATCGCGCGCGGCAATATTTGAGATGTTTTTAAATGACTCAAAGCCCATTAACGCGGTTCTGTCGCGTGGTCGCACGCGGCTGAAAATTAAAAATGACACAATCACGCGATTTTCCTGCCGCATGCGGCCAGCTTTATCATGGATTCATATGGAACATCACTCATACAAACGTCAAGTCGCGTGCGAAACGCCAGTTGAGAGTTGGAGTTTCCTGTTAATTTTTCGACAGTTCCAGTGAAAAAATATCCGACAGTTTTATTGATATAGATGAATTTATATCCGATATTCAAAACCGACCTCAAATATCGAACAGTTAATTGAAATAAAATAGCGAAAAAAATATTTGTTCGGGAATCTGCGCTAGCAGTTCGTCAATATTTGAAGAACTTATCTTCGTGTTGACGTACATCCTTATGTAATAAATTAAATGTGCCTTTTACATAAGGGTCTATAAATAATGGATGAACCCAGTACCTACGTCGTTTCAATTTTTTCCGCTGAGGAACAAAATAAAACAACACCGTTACTGCTTCTTCCACCTCTATTTTGATACTGAACGTCTGTGTCGCTGCTTGTCGTCTGTTAAAAATCGCACCTAAAAAATCGCATGCGGCAGGTCGCGCGCGACATGTCGCATGAGTGGGCTTTCCCTCTAAAATGTTTTATGTATGCAGCATTAATTAAAACAATAAAATTATTCCTAAGAAATAATATGATTGCGATTATGATGTTTAAAAATAAATTTATGGTTTGAAATATACTCGTATAATATGCATTTGATCATTATTTTGCTGAAATCCTTTTTTCAGGCGAGTTTAAAATACTTCTTTTATATGACTGATATGACTAATTTGTCTGCAGGTGAGTTTAGTGGTGGGATTAAAGTAAGCAAATTTATTTTTTAAATATTTTTCTTATCAAGACGAGTTTAATAACAACTTAAATTATGTCTTATTTCGAAATTTATATGAAATGGTATCTCATTTTTATATCTGCTTAATTCGGAAGAAATGTTTTAAATATTATAAATACAGATAACACAACATTTATGTACGTTCATTCTTTTAATATAGTGTAACTTTTTTACCAAAAAACGACACGTATAGTGAAGAATTTTCGTGATTAAAACAACAAACTATTCACTCAGTGATGGATACCATCTGTTTTTAAACGGCCATAACTCCCCGTTTTTATTCAACCTTATCCCTTTTATCTCTTGTCGTGTGTGGCTTCTGGTTTACCGGTATGATAAACTTAATATTCTTCCGTTCGTTTTTTCTCTTAATTATGCTCAGATGATCGGATATATCAATATCACGTTTCCATAAGAAAACCTAGACATTCAGTGGTGTGCAACAGGGGAAAATATACAAGGCAGAAACTGTCAAACCATTAATTATCATTATAGGGATATTTAAAGTAATTATATTGCAATTGGGGTGAGGAACATCATCAAAAGTTAATGTAAATGTAACGTTTATTTATTTTATAACACAATTTATTTGTTCTAAAAGCAACCCTAATTTATATCTTTTTACTAATACACTAATTTACATTGACAATATTTATTTGAACAGAACGATATCTTGACTAGAACTAACTGATCTCAAACGGTAAAATTAAGTTTATTTTAATTGAATTAAAAAATGGTTAAAATTTAAATGTAAATGATTGATATCAAGCACCAACGAGCAAAGTAGTTACAAGAAACAAACCACAACATATGGGGAAAACACAATAAATTAAACAAAATAGTGGGAAATTATTACAATAGTTAGTAAAATGTGAACAAAGAAATATTAATGAACATTATTTATTGTGTTCGAAGATATCTGTGAACAAAAGCCGCTTATTAAAAAGAGCAATTGTTCACTGTAGGAGAAAAGGGACCATCAAGTATATTATTTAAATTTAAAGTTTCTAATCCATTACCTGTGTTGGAACTCGTGATAAGATAAGTTTGTCATCCCTATTTAAATGTACATACCATATAATTTTATTTCAATGATTAACAAAAATACGAGACTAATGTCTGATAGTTTAGGTAACTGTCTTGATCATATTTTATGAAAAATAATATTCAAAATTTCGAATTTGAATGTATCTCAATGGTATTTGAAATCAACATCACTGATCATAGGGCTACAATACTAGGTTACCCTATTTAAATTTTAAAAATTCCAGATAATTCTAATAAAAATGTATGTTATACAAATTATGAAAACTTGAGAAATGATTTAAATCATTATGATTGGACTAATTTTCATAACACAACAGATGTTAATACTTTGGTACGTGAGTTTATTTCATTATTGAAGGAATTAGTAACAAAAATACTTTTATCAAAAAAATAAAAAATGTAACATTAAACGCAAGCAATGGATTACTGCAGGTATTGTAAATTCAGTCAATGAGAAAAATAAATTATATCATATCTTTAAATTAGATCCAGAAAATGAGGAAAAAAGCCTACCTTGATTATAAGAAAAACTTGCAAAAATTGATAAGAAACTCAAAAAGTATTTATTTTAAAAACCTATTCAATATTAACAAGAACACTTCAAAAAATGTATGGAATGTCGTTAAAAATATTTGTGTAAATGACAACAAAAAATAACTGAAAGAGAGAGTTACCACTAAAAAAGTCACTTGTAACACCCCTGAAACCATTGCAGAGGCATTTAATGATTTTTTTATTAATATTGGAGAATCGTATGCTAAAAATTATAAAACCAAATACACCCTTACCACTTACACTGTGAGCCATACACAGATGTTGGAAACTTTGGAAGCTGCAGTGGTACGTGGTGGACATAAACAATTATTTGCAGATTATTTAACAAATCGAAGACAAATGGTAAAAATAGACAAGACATTTAGCAAAGACAAAAAAGTTAACTACGGTTTACCAAAAGGAACTGTTTTGGGACCAATTTTGTTTACATTGTATATTAATAATCTTACATCAGCTTCTAGTGAACAATTATTTAGTTTTGCAGACGTCACCGCCGTTTTATATACCGACAGTGATTGGGACAGTCTAAAAATCAAAGCAGAAAGAGATTTATCTAAAGTTTTTGATTGGTTTAAACACAAATTACTAACTGTAAATTATGAAAAAACCTTTTTTATGCCCTTTTCAAATAATTCTAGATGTCTCCCTACGTATCAGTCTTTAACTATTCAAAATAATAGAGAAACAAATCATTAAAATCTAATAGCAGTTTAGGAGCCTCACTTAAGGTGGGATATACATATCGAAAATATAACTAAACTACTAAGACAACTTTTATACCGTTTTAAATATTTAAAAAAAATGTTTAGACCAAAAACACTTAAAGATACTGTACTATTCTTTAGTTGAATCAAGACTTCGTTATGCTATACTGAGTTGGGGCGGTGCTGCATTTTGCTACCTAAAACAACTTGACATAATTCAAAAACGCATTCTAAAAATAATGTTTAATAAAATACCCACTTACCCATCCAATATGTTATTTTTCGAATCTGGTATACTGGACCTGAGACAGTTGTTTATGCATCAAATTATTATGTACACTTAGAATAAAAACCTTTTAGAAAAAGTTAGTCATTCATATACAACAAGATATAAAGAAAATGATAATGTAAGAATTGAGTTATTACAAAAAAATATTAGTTTACGTTGTTATACTTACCTGTCGCGAAAAATGTACAATGGCTTACCTGAAATTTATTTGCACAAAATAAATTCTATCTATATGATAAAAGATATACTTAAAAAATATATAATTTTGTTAGGAAGAAACCAGACTAAACAATTAATAGAATTATTAAATGGTTAAATTTTTTTTACTTACTCTGTCCTTCCTGACATCACCATGTATTCATGTATATAAATTTTTTTTTTTCTCAATATAATTATTTATATCTATCCATTTCTTAAGGTCACTTATACAATGAAAATTTAATTTTTGTCCATGCACAACCACTCTTTTGGTTTTAATGGACTTAAGTTTTCTATTTTTTTCTTAGATGTAATTTATGTATGTATTCTTATAATGTACCTTTATGTGAATATATAGATATTATTATTATTTCTTAGAATGCAATGCAAAGTTTTTCACCATGTGTACATTAAATTCAAAAGATTGATCCATTTTTCCTATTCACACTTGTAAAGTGAAAAACCATTGGCTGTTTATCGTATCTCCTATATCCAACATTTATTGTACGTTTCCACAATTATATCAAGTAGTTACCTCGGTAGTTACCTTATCAGAATAATCCAGTTTTTCCTTTCAGCGGGTTTTGTGGAAAACAAAAAATTAACAATTTCTTACTTCATAGTATTTACAGTTGGGTACAAAATACATGACTATTTTGAAATAGTCTTAGAATGGTCAAGTCGCAGTTCTTAATTAAACAATTTTTTTTTAAATGAGCACAATTAAAATAGTCTTATCAGTTTTATTTAGATTGATGCATAGAGAAATGATAGTTTCACAGACGATTGTTTTGGTTTGGGACGGTGTTGCCAGAATATGTTTTTGTTATGTACCAGATTGTCTAAAAAATGTACCAGATTTTTCGAATTCTATTTGCAGTGACATCTAATTCATTGAAGAGCACAAAAAGGGGGTCTTTATAGATAACGAACACAAACAAGGAACACAATATATTTTACACGTGAACACTGCTACACGCCGAGGATGAAAAAGTACTAGATTTTGCTTTGAGTGTCCTCTAGTACCAGATTCTTCGAGAATGTACTACATCTAGTATAATTGTAAATTGTACTAGACTATTTTGTGACGTCACAACTTGATTGTGAGCGGCGCGCAAATTAATGTGTTTATGCAGTTTCACGGGTCTGTTGGCGTGTTGACTTCTCTTTTTAGCTACATGCATTCGCAAATTCCTCTCGCTCGTAGGGCTCACTCATGGTAGTGCGCCACAGACCTAGTACACTTAGGTACCAAAAAAATAGAGATTAACTCGTATGAAAATAAAAATTAAATTTATATTTTTGTTATTTATGTAATTTGAAAGTAATGTGTTTTTATGATATTTAACTGGGTATTCACTGCACAAATAAACCAATGGAGAAACCGCCTCTGAGTACTATTATAATGTTTTATTTATGTATATTGTATATCCATTTAACACATATTTTGCCTTGGTAGGATTCCCCACTCGACAATTCACTGTTGGGTTCTAATTAACAGTGCTATTCCTAAAGTGGCGCTGGGAAACAGTAACAAAGCCTACACAGAACACGAGGCTAATGACCTTAGCAGTCGATGCCGATGACACAAAAAAAAAACATATTTTCTTCTTTACTTATTCACCTGATGATGGCCTAGGACCGGAACAGGTTGTCATGCAAATTTTAATAAAATGTATTTACGTGGGAATGATTTTAAGTAATTTATTACCATTATTATTATTATTGATATTATAAAATTTTGTTGAATTTGTACAATTTTGTGGGTTTATTATTTATTCTACACGCCTGAATCGTTCCTTATACCAATTTCATTACGATGTTTTATAAGCGTTTGAATGTGAGGAATCCTTCATCAACTAAATATATCTCCTGTCCGTATTCAAACCATATAATGGGCAGAATTGAACTCGATTATTAAACTCGACCCATTCTCGAGGCCGGAAGCTATTCGAAGTCGACGAAGAGCGTATGTATAGTGAATAGCCTCAATTCCCTCAATCCTATTTCCGGATTCCGTAACGCCGGAAGGAACTCATCTGCCCCTTTTTTTTTATTCACCACTTATTGGCCCCTTAATCAACTTTAAGGCGAACCGCACGTTGTATTCAGAATTACATACGCCCTTAAGCGTGTAAGGATTTTAAAGGCACTTAAATTAAATTTCCTAGCCAGCCTTTTTTGAGAAAGCAATTCATTTCTTTTTTATTTTCGCACTGTGAAGCTTAATTATTTTATTTTGTAGGTAATTTATACCTACGGCATGGCATTATTTTCTGAGTAGATTGCACAGAAAAATAATTAATTTTTAAATTTACAAGAAAAAAAAACGAAATCAAGTATTATCTTTACTTCGATATAAAGAGACATAATAATTATGTAAACAAAATTATGAAAAATCGACACTATAGTAAAAATGTTTTTAAAGCTATTAAATAAATAATTAATAAAAACAAAACAAATGATCACTCATGTTTAATAAAAATAAAACTATTGAATACTCATGTTTAGATATTGGCAAAAATAATGGGAATAATTTTGCAAGATGCCTTAAATAGGCGTCGCCGAGTTCCTCCACCTACCTGCGATAATAAATATTAATCCGGTAACCGAATTCAATTCCTTCAGGATATCGAAGAGAAAGGAATTATAGGATTCTAGGAAAATAATAAAAATAATTTTCTATTTATACATTACAGAAATTAATATATAATTACCATGATGATAGAATAATAATAATAATAATAATAATAATAATAATAAGAAATATACATAATTACAAATAAATATATTTTTACTTGGTAACGAGTAAAACGAAAAAAAAAAAAACTTAACTAATTTACCTATCCTGTGCAGCCTGGAGCCGAGCAAATATATTTTTTATTGTCTTCCACTTCCATCTACCTGCTGAAGGCAATTGGGGTTTGGCGCCCTAAGGAATTCATGTCAAAAATTGTAACTGGAAATGAAAGTTGGATCTATGGATATGACCCTGAGACGAAAATTCAGAGTTCCCAATGAAAAACCAGTGAATCTCCTCGCCCTAAAAAGGCACGTCAGTTAAAATCAAAGTCTTGCTCATTGTTTTTTTTTTCGATAGTGAGGGCATAGTGATATCAGAGTTCCTTCCAAGGGGAGCAACTGAAAACGCCGAATTTTATAAGGGCGTACTGTAACGTTTGCGATAAAATGTACTAAGAAAAAGACACAAAAATGTGCCAATGACTTCCTTCTTCATCACGATAACGTGCAACACTTCGCTTTTGATTCGCGAGTTTTTGTGTTTTTGTCTGTCCACGTCCGCCTTACTCGTCAGATTTAACACCCAGGGACTTCTGCCCCGCTTAAAGGAAAACGTTTTGAACACCATTCCTGACATTGAGAGGGTCACAACAGAGCAGCTGAATGTTCTTCCAAAAGAAGTCTTTCAGCCATGTATTCAACGTTGGGATGAGTGCATTGCTAGCCAAGGACAATACTTTGAAGGAGATTAAATGTATTCCATGTAAACTTATTTCTCTGTTTCTAATACATTTATTCACCGTATTTTTCGATCACACCCCGTATACCCGAATTACAGATATACAATCTCTAAAATGTTTAAACATTTAACAAATGATTATACAGAGTCAAGCCTAGTTTTCATTTATAACAATTTAACTTTTGCACATTTGTCTCGCTGCCTAATAAAGATATGATTAATTATAATTTAAGAGGGGAGGCAGTGAGTATTTTATTGACAGATGTAATACCGATATAATATTAAAAAACATATATATATTACATACATAATATTAAAAAACAATGTAAACATTTTAAAAGTAGGTTAAAAAAATGTATTTTCAAATCTTTTTGTTACCATTTATAATGTAAAATTTTATTTTACTAGCTTGTAGCTAAAATAAAGAATTTATTACATTTTTTTACTATCCTCGATAAGAGGGAAGTATTGTAATCGTGAAAAAGTCAACCTCCGAGATTATTTAAAATGTTCACGTTTCAGGGTCCCTAGATCATACAGAATAAAGGGTATTTTCAGTAGTAATATCCCAAGGATAGTGATAATTCGAAATAATTTTTGTTCACTTACCGAAAACACGTTGCTTGGTAACTTCCCAACGTCGTAGGCGGAGGGAAGTTATAAGGTAACGGAACCAGTAGTTGAGACCTTTAGGAAAAACAAAATCAATAATGCAATAAAAAAAAAATATTTTGAATAATTGTGTACTTTATCAGAATTATTAATACCTATTTAATGGTAAACCAATAAGAAAAGAAACAAAAATGCAATGCAAGATACATTTAAAAAAAAATAGGAACAAGCTGCAGAGGCACCAGTAAATGACACTATTTTTTCTTTTAATCCAGTAATGGACACTTGATATACCCTGTAGTTGACAGGTATTATACAGCTACCCATCAACATGAACTTTTTTGTTAAACTCGTATCTTAGCCGGTCTCCTGCACAACTCATACGGTAAAACTCAAATTTTTCTATAACTTGAGATTTTTTAATAACACTGAATAACACTGACATCATTTTCATTTAGCCTAAATTGTGTTTTTGCTTCATTTCAGGCGACTAAGGCTACTACCTCAATTTCGTTATTGTTTAATACCTCCTGTATAACGCATATATATCTGTTATTTTTTCTTGCCTGGAAATGACACTAGTATGTAATTACCTTCTTTGTACAGGGAAGTTGTATTATGTTCCTTCCCACCTTCACCTTCAAGGTTCAATTCTAAATTCTGTTCATTATCATAATCACTTTCTTCATCTTGAGTCAAGGTCCTGTTAGCCTCCTTGGCGTCCCACGAGAAACTGACATCGTCACAACTATCGCCAGAGTCCTGCCATTCTTCACCGCTTTCCGAACTACAACTCCATGTTTGTCTTTTCTTTATTTTTCTTTTTTTTTATTTTGTTGCTTATTTTCTTGCTTTTGTCTTTTTAATATTTCCTGCTCTTCTTTTTTCCGTTTTCTTTCTTCTACTCTGTTTTTATTGCTTTCTTCTTGTAACTAACTGTTTGTTTATCTGTTTCCTTTCATGATACTCTTGCCATTTTTTTGCTGTAATAACTAAAGGCATTTTCTCTGTCTTAGTTCGTTTCGACTGTTTTGTTTGTTTAGGACCTGGCCAGAACAATGCTCGCTTGAATGGTGATGGTACCAAAGCTTGTGAGGTAGATGGTTGATTTAATTGAATGGAAGAGGATGATGATTTTATATTAGATTTTTCCGGTGTAGCTTGCTGTTTTTCCATCAAGAAATTTAAATGCCTTTGTGGTTCAAAAAATGTTGGTTCGTCGGATAAATTAATACCAATATTATTGTTATCACTAATTTGCCTTTCAGTCATATTATTATTTTCACAAGGAATTTCCCCAACAGGTTTTTCTATAAGAAAATCGCTTATATCATTTGGAACTTTTATAAGGTGTGATGATGATTTCTCAGGTAGCTCAGCAGTTGTAGTGACACTATCTTCCCCTTCTACTTCTTTCGCCACTTTTTTTCTTGTATCATTTGGCTCATCTTCATCTTCCCTTGTATCATTTGGCTCATCTTCTCTTGTATCATTTTGATCTTCTTCTCTTGTATAATTTTGTTCATCTTCTCTTGTATCATTTTGTTCATCTTCTCTTGTATCATTTTGTTCATCTTCTCTTGTATCATTTTGCTCATCGGTCTGGTTTTCATTTGCATTTTCTGTCAAATTTTTCTTATGGTATTCAGCTTTTTCTGCCTGGCCCTGTAATTTAAGACTTTTTAGTTTAGCTGTTTTGACTTTAAAAAAATGAAATAGGGAATGGTCTTCCATATTTCCTTTCCATTCGTCACTAGTTTTGAAAGCTAACATTTTCTCTTTGTCGATGTTGTCTTCTAGAAACTTTAAAGCAGTTTCTAAATATTTTATTCTTGATTCCCTGTCATTCTAAGGTAAGTTATCATTATTGGCTCGATTATTTGCGTGAGTTTCCATTAATTTTATTGCATTTGGATTCCAAGGAACAAGGCCTGACTTACGAAATCGGTTTTGAAGCACAGACGACGGTTTTGCTCTTTCTTTTAAAAGTTCAGATAGCAACGGACAAAAGTTGACCTTTTTGAGAACTGGTGTATCGAAATTAGCTAACCTTTATATTTCCAACCTTCCTTGAGGGTTTGAAACATTGATACGTCCATAGACTGGATGAGATGGGTAGCTGGCATTCGGATACAGTGCTATTAGAATAATCTGTGCAGTTTCGCAGAACTTACTCAAGTGTAATGTTAAGTGCGAAGCATGTCCATCAATAAAGAGAAGAATTGGTAGTGTAATGTTAGATTGCAGCACCCATGGATAGAAAACATTGGCGTCATCCATCCAATCTCACTTTTCCTACGCCCCAGCTTTCAGGAATACTGTTGATTATTTCCCTTGGAATTCTTTCATAACGAAATAATACCATTGGTGGTGCCAAGCCTTCAGCTGCTTTCCGGTGATTAGGACAGTGATGCATTCTTTTTCGTCACTATTAACCTGTTGATAAATGGTCTTATCGTCTTTCTTCGCTAGTACTTTGCAACCTTTCGGGTTGACAAAAACTGCGCTTTCATATGCATTAAATTAAATACACGCTTAGGATCATTCAGAATTTCATCAAAGTTATGTTCTTCTAAATATGCTTTAACTTCCTCAAACCAGTGCTCTAAGCTTTCCTTGGTTACGGATGCTCGGCTTATTGTTAAGTTTTGTGCGGTCCGAGTGAAAACTTCTGGATTACGCTTCAGGAAACTATAGTACCATTTTCACCCGGGTCGGTCATTTTTGAAGGGGTTCTCCCGTTTAAGTACTTTTATTAGGTGTTGTATACTCGCAAGTAAAGCCTCTCTCCCAACAGGGAACCCTGCCTTGGCCGTGGTAAATATCCACAGGACAACGTTTTTCTCTTCATTCGTAGTTAATACTGATTCTGGTCCCATCTTTCTAAATAGTGTTTTATTTCCTTTTAGTCTGCTAATGAGAGTGCTTCTAGGAACTCCATTATTTTTAGCCGCTTGAGCAACTGGTTCGCCTCTTGAAACTGCATCTAGCGCGGATTCCATTTGATGTTCTAAGTACTGGAGCGTTTTCACTTTGATTGGTGGCATGATGAATCTGTAGCACCAGTAGTTGACAGTTTTATGGCCCACTAGTTTACGGACTGTCATTTACTGGTACGAACTGAAATATCAATTTAAAAATTTCTTTTTGAAAAACAGCTCGCCTAGCTTAGGACTATAAAACCACATCCGATTCAAATAAAATTAACAGAAAATTCACCAGTAGTTGACACTGGTGTCAACCACTGGTACATAATCAAATCTGAGTACCAGTAGATGACACCCCGTAAAAGAAATTGTAAATAACAAAATATAGGCCCTATAATTACTCTAAAATACTTCTCATATCTTACCTTTGTTCCAATATATAAACAATTTAATGCTCAACTTCTTTTTAAATTTTAGCCCTCTTAACAATTTTCTTGAAACACTTAAACACTTTTTAAACACAGCCACTAATAGACTCTATGACAAATGACGGCATATTGAATGTAGGTAGGTATGTATAGGGCATTGTAGTTTTTCATATTGGTTGATAGATGGCACTAGTAATTCTAAACAAGTATTAGAAATTAAAAATTTAAAAAAACCGACTTCAATAACGTGCAGATGCCATCACCACATCTTAACCAAATTTGTATGGGACCATCCTTGAGGTACCCCCTTACTAACAAAAAAAGAATCATATAAATCGAACAAGGTGGTAAAGTATTATCGCTAAACATACATAAAAAATCTGATTTGTCCAACACATGACTTTCCTATCTAGTTATTACAGGCTTTTTCCGGTTATTTTGTACAACCTATTGCAGCACCTCCATAAATGTTTAGAGGATAAACTAAATATATACATTTTCCACATACATCTACCTCGAAACATTTTTCTATAGATATTCATTGAAAACGAAAATACTAAAAAATTTAAATTTAGCACTTTTCCTACAATTTTTCAATTAAGGTCCATTTTAGAAAAATCATGTATAAATAAAAATTATAGAGATCGATATCGCAAACAACTTTTATTTCAACAATTTTCATAAAAATCAAAATTTTGCACATTTTGTCAAATTTCTCGAATACGGACCATTTCAGGAAATTTTAACATAAAACAAAAATTATAGATAATAATATTAGAAGTAACTTTTATATGAACTATTTTTTTCTCCAAACATAAATAACAGATATATTCCATAAAATATAAAAACGGGCTCCCATAAAATACCCCCCAGATGTTCCGACTTTGTCCAAAATCTAATCATTTCACGTCAGGCCGAAATAAAACTTAAGTTTAAAATTTAATGTTTTTTTCTGTATCCGTTTTTGAGTTTTCTTAAAATTTCGAAATTTACACATTTTCTCACATATCTCGAATACGATCCATTTTAGAGAAATTATGTTGAGGATAAAAATTATAGAGAATTATATTACAAACAACTTTTGTTTGAACAATTTTTATAAAAATTTTTTTTTTACATTTTGTCAAATTTCTCGAATACGGACCGTTTTAGGAAAATTTTGTATAGAACAAAAATTTTAGATAATAATATAAGAAGTATCTTTTATTTGAAGAAATTTCTTCCCCAAACGTAAATAACAGATATATTCCATAAAATATAAAAATGACCCTCTATAAAGTACCCCCCTAGATGTTCCGACTCTGCCCAAAATCTAACCAGCTCATTGGACGCTGGAACAAAGCTTAAGTTTAAAATTTGGTGTTTTTTTGTGTATCGGTTCATGAGTTATGCGACACACAGACATCATCGCGAAAATAGTCAAAACGGATTCAGGGGACCTCAAAACGTAAAAATCCGTCGAAAACTCGAGGTCGAAAAAAATCATGATTCCTATACTTTCCTTATATCTGTATACAGATAGGAAAGTAAAAATGAAGAGTTTGAGGATTTTCTCATGGATCCAATTATTAGATTTTGATCAAATTTATATGGGACCACCCCTGAAGTACCCCCTTTCTAACAAAAAAGAATCATTGAAATCGGACACCGCGTTAAAGAATTATTGCTGAACATACATAAAAAAAATATTGCGACGAATTGAGAACCTCCGCCTTTTTTGAAGTCGGCGCATCCCTAACTAATACACTTTTCTTATTCGGTGGGGTTTAAAGTGTGTCAACTACTGGATCAGTGTCATCTACCGGTTCTGTTACCTTACCTTAAGAAACGTACTTGAGGTATTTGAAATAAAATTATGAGTATTTATCAGTGGCCGAGGGATATTCGGACAGAAAATTTTTGGCATATTTTAACTCATTTCTTTAATAAAAAGTAAGTAATTTACTAGCTACATTCCATAAAGTCCATAACAAGTTGACTCTACATTTTTTAAAGTCGGTACCACCTTTTTTTCTCATATTTACTGCCCAATATCAATATTTTGATTATTATTTTACGAAATCGAGACATTTAAAAAATAATAAATTTGAAACTGTCAAAGTTTGCCTTTCGGAAATGTCAATAATATTAAACCTGGTTTACATATATGGGGTACACCAGATTAACGTTCGTATTAAATACTGATTGATAATGAAAAAAGAAAAAGTGTAAAAAGTCATGAATTACTGACTCTACTGTGACCCTTTGTAATAAATAATTATTAAAATAGTAATTAGACGAAACGTCCAATCTTGAGTTTTATCATTTACCAGAATAAAAAATAGGGCACTTCTAGAGTACTTATCAGTGTAAGTCAGAGCTGATCGGATATGCTGATGCACGTGACTGAAAATGAACGATATAGTATCGATGTTGCCAGTCAACTTTCAGGTCACGCGCATAAAAGGCACCACCGTGAATTTGTGATTTGTGGCAACGAGATGTAATTGGCTGATAAAGCCCTTACTAACGACAAAAACCCTTGCAAATATTATTTTCCAAAGAAAGATTTCTTTAATTCAGTCAATTGTGATGTTGTTTCAAAAGAATGTATAGACCTAAATTTATCGGTTTGTCATTTCAAACAAATTTATTATCAACAAAATTGGTTTGCTATGAGAAACTTCTTCTGTCAAAGAAGCGATTTGTTTCACGCAAAAATAATAATTTTAATACAAATAATTTCGTACATTAATTCGAAAACAATTGGAATGTATTTAAATAACGCAAATTTGTTCTAACAAAAATTATTATCATGAATGAAAAAATATTATTTGTTTAACATTAACAAATAAGTTTGTATATTTCAATCAAAATTTTTCGAAGTGATTAACCTAAGGACTATAAGGTTTCTTCTTTACTATAAGTTTTGAAAGGTAACCTTTTTTAATTGCCAGAGAAAAATGTGTTAAAAGTTCAACGTACAAGATTCAAAAATAGATACTCTACAATTCGATATCAATAAACAGTTAGACACTCGGGCATCCCGTTCCGTTCATACTTCAACTTTAAGACAGAACAAGACAAAAATAACCAACTGGCTCTATTAATAATAAGAGAGGAAACGCTGACAATGAAAATAACAGCGTTCGGTTAAAAGCGAAGAAATCCGGCTTAAGGATGATATTTTTCTGTTCTTCAATTCCAGTGCTGTACATTAATTAAATCAGAAACGGCGTTTAAATTGCAGATCATTAAAATTAAGTGTTTTACTTAGATTATTCTCTTGGGAAATTTTAAAAATCGTTTAAAATCCAAATCTTTACTTCATGCAGTTGCGTACATTTTGGTTGTAGTTGTATTAATGATTTAATTAATTGAAGCGTATAATCATCTAATAGCATGATTTTTTAATTATTTGGCTATTAAAGTTAAATTACCGATATTCTTGCATGTAACATGCATTATTTTGTAAAATACAGGGTGTTTCATTGAGAGATGCGCATATGTTTAGGCTTTACATTTATTGTGACACAATTTAGAACTATCGAAGTAAAATCTTTCAAAATTTTTATATCACATCCTGTATATTAAAAACGTTGACAAAATACAAAATTAAAAAAATTCACACGGATTTGAAAATTGCTTTCTGATAAAATTGAGGCATATTTCATTAAAATTTTAGTATAAGTTTTGAAAATAAACACCTGTTGGATTTGTAGGTTATTAAAAGTTGAACCCAACACAAATTATAAATACGGCCATAATGCTCGTTTAACAAGTGGACTGTTTCCTTTCGTTGCTAGCTGCAACCATCTCCATACGGATAATGAAATTACAACAACTTCGTAAAAAACAATTTATTGTGCAAAAACGCTGCACGGCAACTTTTACACTAAACTTTTATTTAAAAACTACCTAAATGCTTAACACTGCATTAGGGTTCACATTTTATTTTATTTATTATTATCATCTTTGCGCAGAGGTAATTTATATAACAGAAAAACTGTCCTTGTCTTCTTAATGAGAACCCGTCTGACTTCTAGCGAAGTACAGACTCATCTGATCTTTTGTGCAGTTCAAAGAAAGAGATACATACGAAAACGAAAACTTTTATTAGGCCAATCAGTTGTATTGACATTTTCATTTTAACTACAAATAAGCATTGAAGGATGAGGTAGAAATAAAATGTGTACCTCTTGAATCCGGGATTAAGTTAATTTGGGTTAAATCGACATAATATTAAGTCGGGATTTCCGTTTGGTATGCGATTTCTGGTTTATATATTTATTTTTGTTATTATTGTAATATTATAAACCGTACAAACTCTTAAATAGTTCACACATACCAATATAAACTGCTGGCCACTCGAACTTACCCATAGAGATTTTTAGGCAAAATTCAAAATTCAATATTTTCAACAGGAATGCAAATTTTTGAACGCGGCTTGCAAATTTTAAGAGCTAGTTTTTTTCGGATTAAGCTGCATGATGTATATTTATCGCAGGACCATAGGTTTATTATATACGGAGTGATCAATAAAGTCATGCAAAAAATCCAAAAGTTTGTACGAGTAAAATTTCCGCAAAAAATTTGTTTGGTCGTTGTAATATGGTTCGTTACTAAGGTAACATCAATATCTCTAGACGTTTTCGTCAGTTTTTGGATTAAGACCCTTAGGTCTTGTATATACTACTAAACATAAAATTTGGGTAGCAAAATTTTTAAAATGCTTTAACTTGACATTGAATTGACTGTTCTTGATGACTTTCGCGGATTTGAAATCCTTATTTCACGTAGATTTTCTACGATCTAAGCATTTTATTTGAGGGTTGAAATTTGTACATTATACCGGGTCGATAATAGACAAAAACGTAGTGTACGACGCGCTCTATGGTTTGGCATTATTTAAGTTTTTGTAAAAACAAATTCTCACTTTAGGTTGTTTTTATTTAATGTCCTTCTCATTGTTCTGTCCGAAACTCTCACCCCAGTTTGTTGTCTCAAAGAGTCATTTAGTTTTACAGAGTTCTTTGTCCACCCCCATGCCCATATTTATGATCGGCTGTAATTTCTACGCGACGCACGCGTCAATTTCAAAGTAGACATTGGAAAAACAAATTTGAAAATTAAAAACTGTTTGGAATTAAAACCTCTTAACATTATTTTAGAAATAATCTGACACATTACAATGTTATAATTTTGTAAATTTTAATTAATATGAGGCGTTTAAACACGGCAGAAAGGGAAAATTGCATTCGATTTCTCAACGAAGAAATGTCAAAAAAGCAAATTTACAATGTCAGTCGAAAGACAATTCATAATTTCAACCGTCGTCGCTTCGAAACTACTGGTGATCATAATTATGAGCATGGGGGTGGACAGTATTCATAGGGTGGACGTACAAAAAAAAAATAAACCAAAGAATCGAAAGAATTTTAATAAGAGAAACTATGCAGAATAGAACAAAGAATTCTAGAAAACTAAATGACTTCAAGGCAACAAACTCGGGTGAGTTTTTTTTTTTTTCAAAAACAACATAATGCCAAACATTTTAAATTATAGGGCGAGCAAAATGTGTGCGATTATTACAACACCATAGAGC
The DNA here is from genome assembly GCA_927349885.1 of Psylliodes chrysocephalus. Classification (NCBI taxonomy): domain Eukaryota; kingdom Metazoa; phylum Arthropoda; class Insecta; order Coleoptera; family Chrysomelidae; genus Psylliodes; species Psylliodes chrysocephalus. The sequence goes on from OV651816.1 coordinate 60,421,300, forward strand.
GAATAGGCGGGCATGGGCAAATCCCCATGCGAATTAGGGTAATGCAGAGTGGGGCCATTGTTTATATACTGACGAAACAAGATTTATTTAATTTACTTCGATGGCCGAATTTTATAAGAAATAACTTTTGGCCGTTATTAACCAATCTTGTATATTGTAGAATATAATGTAATAAACTTGTTCTGGTCGCTGCAATTTTGTCTATTATCGACCCGGTATAATGTATAAATTTCAAGCCTCAAATAAAATGCGTAGACCACAGAAAATCTACGTAAAATAAGAATTCCAAATTCGCAAAAATCATCAAGAACCGTTAATCCAATGTCAAGTTATAGCATTTTAAAAATTTTGCTACCCAAATTTTATGTTTAGTAGTGTGTACAAAACAAAAGAGCCTTAATCCAAAAACTGACAAAAACGTCTAGAGATATTGATGTTACCTTAGTAACAAACCATATTGCATCGACCAAAAACATTTTTTGCGGAAATTTTACTCATACAAACTTTTTGAATTTTTGCATGACTTTGATCACCCCGTATATAATAAACCTATGGTCCTACGATAAATATACGTCATGCAGCTTAATCCGAAAAAAACTAGCTCTTAAAATCTGCAAGCCGCTTTTAAAAATTTGCATTCCTGTTGAAAATATTGAACTCTAAATTTTGCCTAAAAATCTCTATGTGTAAGTTCGAGTGGCCAGCAGTTTAGATACAAAACGTCTAGGAAAGATATAATAAATTTGTGTATAGTTATTTTTTCTTCTAATGATGTCATTCATGTGAAAACATTTTAATAAAACACTTTGATCTGACCCTTTTTGTGAATTATTGTTTTTATTGGCCATAAATGTAAAGAACAATTTCCAAAGTTCTATACCAGATAGACGTACCATCCGTTACATGCCTTTATTATTATTCCAATTACATCATTGACGGAAACTTTGAACAAGAAGGGATATTATTTTTGTGGTCAGTATGGATTCCGCTGCTGCCTGAAGAACCCCAAATAGGGCGAAACCGGTGGCAGTGAACTGATTAATTCCACAAATACCAAATCAAAAGGTTTGTGATGTAATTTCAAATTAAATGCGATACATAAATAGCGTAAGATACGAAACTGAACGGAAAGAAAATTCTTATTTTTAAGTCCTGGGGCAAGTGGTCTTAAAAAAATATTCCAATTATTTCTACGAGAAAAATAAATATTTTCACAAGAAACTCTCATTTTTTTTTATAATTGCGCTGAATCTGTAAAAGTTTTGAGCAAATATGAGATATAAGGGACAAAGACAAACAAATTGCCTCCATGTCCTTGATATGTTAAGTCTGCTTCAAACAAGGAAAACAGTTGGTGGAAAGTTTGCTAGTTTCTCGCCCCGTTTCTTATGTAAACTATGTCAGCTTATTGTAATATTTCATTATGACTACGTGTAATCATAATCAACCTTTTCGTGTTTAGCTTGATATTCGTTCACCGATAGCAATAATGGCACATCTCAAAAATACTAATGTTGACGAAAATTGGGTTCAAAAAATTTGGTTGATTTTACTTTTGATAGAACATAAATAGGAATTTGAAGTTTGACATCGATTATGATTTAGTTTTTAGATTATACATTCATAGAGAATGATTTCGGTTCGATTTTCTGTTTTTTAAAGTTGAAATTGATAAGATGTGCCACTGTTGACAAGACTTGAAATTACAGTTTGTTTATTAATTAAAAACAGTCTGTACTGGCACATTTAAAAATATGTCACTATTTTTCGGCACTTTTCTACTAAATCAATTCGCACAATTAGAAAATGTTACTATTGCCCAAACATAATAGAACCTCTAATATAGTATATGGCATACCGATTATGTGCCACTATTGTTGCAGCTTAAATACAAAACTTATTATGATGCTTTAGTGGTACATTCGCTATCCCGGGGAATATATATTGCCTATGCCAGTCTTATTAGAAGAAAAGGTATTAAATTTAACGTTTGATGCTAAATTTATCTATGATTTTAGAATTTTTTTAGTTGTGCCACTGTTGCTGTCTTAGAAGTTTATTTTAACTTGCCACAATATTTTTAAATGCTTGCATGACCGTGTAATTTTTGAAATAACCTTGTTTTATTATGGAGAGAAAAATATTTTTAACACGCTCTCATTACTAAATAAAACATATGCATCAGTTCCTATTCATAAATATGTTTTAAATTTTTAAAACAATGTGTTTAGTTTCTCGCATGGTTTCAGTTAAATAGGTTCAGTTAAATATTAGGATGAATATTTTATATAAAGAGTGATCCAATAAAAGTTGTTTTGAAAGTAGGCCATGGGAGATATACGAGTAGGGTTGTCAGATTTACGAAAGTGTAAAACGGTGACGACAGGGCATCAGGTTAAAGAAACAAATATTTTTATAAAATCAGCTTCTTTTTTTGTGTCCTCAGCTTATATTTTTGTAGACCAGGTTTTTCTTATGAGCTTCTAAAAAAAGGTCATCAGTTTCTATTTTTATAAAGCATGTCCTTTTGAGGAGCTTCTAAAAAAAAGGTCTTGCCTCTTCAAACAATTCTTTCTTTATAACTTTGGATATTTAAAAAGCGTGGCATTTTCGTACTGAGGCGTCGCGTACCAGCAAGTAAAAAAGCGGGACAATTACGCCTAAAGCGGGACGCCTGGCAACCCTATATACGAGTCATGTCCGTGACAACTACGCATTACTCTTAAATCCAAACTAACACTTAAAAAGAACTTTACACTCCGATATACGTAAAGTTTTCCAAAGCATACTTTAAAAAACATTTTTTAAGAATCACTTCGTATTTGTTACAACGTAGCAATTAATTTAAAATCGGAATATAACTACGCGAATTCACTGTCAAGCTGAGTTGGAAGCGAGCGTTTACTGTAAACATATTTCAGTGTTTACATTGGTTGTTTTCTTCCTCAAAATGTGTCCACAACCAACTGAAAATCTCTTTGTGCTCGTCGTAAAACCGACAACCGGCGCGGCGGCTCTGACGAATTCTGGTTACTGTAACCGTTTGCTTCCAGCTCAGCTCGCCAGTGAGTACGTGCCTTGACAAGTATTAGATTTTCATCAAATGTAAAGTTTTAATAAAATTTTCCTCCAGAATATCAGAAGATGATTCGTTTGTAGTTTCCTAAAATATATTTCCGGAAATATTTCCTGAAACATTGGGAAATATATGGAAAGTACAAAATGCTTATACACGAACACAAATAAAGAATTAATCTTCAAAAAAAATAAGGTTAAATTTGTACAAAAAAATCTTATTTTTGACAAACAAGTTGAGCGCGTTGAGCAAGACTAGAAAGAAGCATATCTTTATTGCTCTCATCATACTCATAGTCCTAGAGGTTTGTGACTTATTTTCTTATGACTAAATTTAATATTCAATTGTACTATGATACGTGTCCAACAAATTCACGAAAGCTCGACATTCAGACTGGGGCGCTTATATAGCAATAAGCATTACAAGGTACGTGCCTTTCAAAAACTTTACTTATTTTCTTAACATTTTTGTTATGCTCATTCGACGATAAGTGCCCACCTACAAGCAATATTAAACCCTCCACAATTTGGATGGGCCATTTTTTCTGAATGAATTGTCCACTGGCGGCTGGTGACCAAAATATTGGGGTTCATAATGACAAAATATAGAGATTTCAGTACAGGTAAAAAACTTTCAGTGTTTTAGAAATGCGATAGTCTAGAGGTAGGGCATTTGTGTTATCGGTATTTTCAACTTTGGGTTTCGGGGATGGTCTTAATAATTCTAAGGAGGATTTTTGAGATTTGTTTACGAATTTTCAAATTATTTCAGCCACTTATTTTTCAGATATACTGATTTTTCGGATTTCGATTTGCGATTTCTCGATATTAAATTACAATTTCCTTATAATTTTGTTTCTAAAGTCCTCCGTGTTTGCAATAAAATATTTAGGTACAATTGGTATTGATGGCACTGAAACAAACGATTATTGTTTTCCTTTTTTAAAATTTCCAGCATGGCTTTTGGTTCTACCTAGTTTTCTAACTAGGTACTAGAAGCGACTTTTAATTTTGCATACTTGGAACAGATGACGTTACCATTTTCACTACTTAAATACTTATTCTCTTCGCTACCAACGTTACTGTCTACTAGTGAATTTAGTGCCTTTGTTAACTCCATTTGAGGCTGGAATTGAAAACATTTATTTCTTGCTGTTAAGTCCTAATAATTTATTTATTTATTTATTTATTTATTTATTTATTTATTTATTTATTTATTTATTTATTTATTTATTTATTTATTTATTTATTTATTTATTTATTTATTTATTTATTTATTTATTTATTTATTTATTTATTTATTTATTTATTTATTTATTTATTTATTTATTTATTTATTTATTTATTTATTTATTTATTTATTTATTTATTTATTTATTTATTTATTTATATATTTATTTATTTATTAAATACACTATTCTACAAGTAATACCCAATTACAGAATAGGAAAATATGACAAAAATATTTAGACGAAACGTACAAAAATGAAAAATATTACAGGAAATAAAGTACAATGATGGTTATCCTAAATAATGCCTTTTGATATCCTGAATACTAATGTGGAATATATCCAATTCCTGACTTATCTGATTATAATTATTACACATATTATACAACGGTGAGTTCTTTAAAATATTAGTACGAGGTGTTGGTAAGTAAAATGAGTCAGTAAATCTTGAGGCTTGACGTGAAACTTTTAAATTAAGCATATGTAATAGACATTCGCAGTTTATTTGGTTGCTTATGACCTTATGCAGCATAACTACAGAAAAATATTTTCGCCTTATATCGAGACTTGAAAATCCAATGACGAAACCGATCCAAAAATGACGTTCTCCCTTAGTAAGTAAAATCAAAAGTAGAGTGTTGAAATTAAATTTCTATCTGCTGTCGTACTGAATTATGTACCTGTTGCGGTATTAGCCAAATGATTAATTGTTTTCTTGTATTGTGTGTGAGATATGGATTTATTTTATTTCAAACAATTAGTATTTACTCATTAATTGAAGCGGAAATTGAATGTTTTGTGAGCTGTCATTTGCATTTGATTAATCAGCTACACGCAATTTTTTTTTTCGCATATATAAATTAAAATTATATAGCTATATAGATCCATTCAGTTAAAAAAAAAACTATTTCTCTCTGATACGATTATAAAATTGTTGAATTTGAAATTCACGCATAAACGCATTTTAGTCGGATGTAGATAATTACAAAAAGTTACGCCTACATAGGTTACGGTAATTCTTTACCAGTTTTTTTAAATGTTGACTTATATTTTCTTGTAAAAGCTGTACGTTTTACCGATGAAATATTTTATATAGGTTAGATATAACCTATCGATTTTTGAATCCAGAATATCCTTCAAACAGAGTGTTCACTGTTTGGAACAATTTACCTAATAACATTGTATGCACACTTAAAAACGAATTTGATTCTTCATGCTAAGCAATTATATCTTTCTCTCGAGACAATAAATTATAATCACAACAAATTAGACTAATCAGCTACATTATCATTTAACTTTGATCACTTTTAACTATGTATTAGTCCAAGGAAATAGTGACCAACAAGATAGCATGATCTTAATCCATCGAATTTTTGTCAGTGGTGTTATTTAAAATTACAAGCTGTCGCAAATCGGCTACTTAAAAGCAATCCACAAAATCTACAGACTCTTGAGAATCCTCTTTAAATATCTCCTTCGCCACTAATGCCAAAGTATATATCAAAACCAGCTAAGTACATAGTAGGACGGAATTCACGTAGCCGGTTACTGTACTCAATGACTGTTACTCACTGTTACGAAATTGTTCGTCTCATTATAATAATAATTTGCCATTCTTCAACGTCCAACGATTTAAATCAGCATCCTGTACAGCAATATGTACTTTCCAATTTCACAACTAATTGAAATCATCCGTTGATTTTCCGGAATAGATCTAGCATTTTAGCAACAGGCACAATTCGCAAGTCTACTAGAATTGCGATTTTGAAATGATGGGTCGCCACCCCCAGGGGCTTAGCTATACCGATATAATTTGATTCGTAAGTTATAGTTAAATTTTAATTTTATATGGTGAATTTTATTTTATAATTGGAATGAAAGAATTTAATAAGTTTAGGATATAATTAGGCATATAACAATTATTGATGTTATGACTGACTATTGTTAATTTTAGAAAAACAAACAATAAGGATTATATATGAAGGGGTTAGAATAAAAAGGGCATTTTCATTGTTTGGAGATATTTGAAGTTAAAGTTATGTTACTATAAAAAAGTCAGTAATTTTTTTGTAGTAATGTTTTGAATCTTTTTAATTAATTAAAAAATAGTTGGATTTTAGTTCTAAAGTTTGTGTTTAAAACCACATCTAATTTTGGAAAAAAAGAGGACTTATACCCTTCTTATTCCAAAAAATTTGCCTTGTAAAGTAAAAAATAAAGTAAATGCTGGTTTAAAAAGCAAACTTTATTTACAAAGTGGGAAATGATACAATAATAAGATTTCTATTCATTACTGTCGGGATCAGAGGTCAGAAGCATATCATCCACGTCTTGATCAGATTCGGAATCAGAGTCACTTAAAACAATATTTTGTGTCTTTTTTGACGTCGGCGCACTCAAAACAGTAGTTTTGGAAGTTTTATTTTTCGTTTTCTTGCCCTTGGCTATAATTTTTTCTTCCTTTTTTAAGATTTTTATAGAAGCTGTGATATACTAGTGGTATAAACTCTAACAATGTCAGTAAATTTTTCCACTTTTCTACCGAAATAGAGACAGAATTTTCATTTAACATGGACCAGAATATTTTCTGCAAATTGGTGGGTGGTCGACCATTACCCAAAAAAAGGACAGTGGCATGTCAAAAAGGGGAAATCATCATCTATTGTGAGCTTAAACTGAAAAGAATGTTTCCGAGTATTTTGTATATTTGAAGTGAGAAATCTGCCTGAAGTTAATTATTTTGTTCTCTGCGTCCTTCTTGGGGTCGCTTATGATGTAATTAAGATGAGCAAATGAATAAAAATGTTCATTGGTCATATCATGTACTTTAAAGCGTTTGAAAGCTGATCTTATTACATTACTCCAGTTCTGTGGTACAAATACTTGCGGGAATTTCCTTGTACATTTTTCTATCAGTCCCAAGGACCTGTCGCACTCTATATATGTATGTCCGGGTTCTAAAAATCTATGGTCAGTTTCTTCAAGTTGTGTGGCTTTCACCAAAAACATAAAAAGTTTGCTTATGTTCTTGTTTTGACCCCCGCACCAATCGCTATAGGCGATCATTCTTTTTACATTAGGTGGAAGGGACTTGATAAAACTGATTAAGCACGATCCAATTTCCTGAGAATCCCTTGAAGCTACGTCCTCAGACCAAACTTACATATTAGCTTCATTGTTTATTAAATCGTAAATGCAAAAATTATATGTCCATAACTGTCTTAAATAAAACACTTTCGAAGTTGTTAAAAGTGGCGTTGGCAAAGACTGTTGAAGATCAAAGCATACAACCACTGTATCTCCCGAAAATCTGTACTTTTCGATGTCGTTTTTCTTCACAGTCACTGCTTTTTCAGAACGTCTATGATGGACTGCTAGCTGAACTTTGCTCTCTGCGACTTTAGGTTCATCTGTTGAGTATTTTATAATATTTTGATAAGAGTTACAACGAGAACAACTTTTATCAGGTTCTGCTACTCCAAGGTAATTTGTCTTGGAGCAAACAGTAGTAAATCTTTTATTTGAGATATTGATTGTCTTTAAAAAAAAATTGTTTGCAAACACGCTTGTTTAGCAAAAAAATATTGGTGCTGAATTTTCGTTCTATATTGCTGTTTGTTTTTTTTTCTACTAACATTCACCTTTTTAATGCATGACGATAAAAATGTAGTCTGAAGGTCATAAGGTAGATTGTAGTAGGCTGTAAAAAGTTCTTGTCTTGTCTCTGTTCTTCATTTATGTTCATGTTACATTTATATCGATAGCTACGTTGATATGGTTGCACTAATTTGCTTTGACGTACCTTGTTATTAGATACATACTCTTTACCTTGATTTCTAAGGCGTTTCCGTTGGTTAATCTTCCATTCAGATGGACGTTTCTGTATTTTTCTAGCTTTGACTGGCGTAACATGGGCATCATCGCGTGTATCTGAATGGGTGCTGCTGGAAACACTGCCATTACTATTTTCATCTTCAGTGTCTGAAGTTGACAAAGTATCCGAGGTAGTATATTCTTCATCTTTATCAGTCGCATATGGGTCTGAAAGTAAGATAATAGAACATGAGCTTTAAAAGTCGAGCAAATCATTGCAACTATAGAAATAAGTTCAATAAATTGGCTGCACAATGAGTTATTCTAATAATAAGCTTAATTTCAAGTGTGTAGCGTAAACAGCACAATAATTTATTGATAGAGAAAAGTAATTAAAATAACCGTATATTATTATAACCCTACTTTATCTTTTTAAACATTGCAGTGATCAGATTTTTGGTAATTACAAATTATAATAGGTATTTATTATCATATTATCATCACTTTCCATAACTAATTAGCAAAAGATCGGTGAACGAAACAAACAAAAACTTTTGCAAAACAAACTTCAGTCGGAGTACGTGCACTTGTTGCAACAAATTGGTTGGAATAAAATGGGTACAAGTGCATTTGTACCCTTCTTATTCTAAACAAATATGCACGTTTGTTCACTTGATTTTTCAACTGGATAACAGATGTCTCTAGGAGTATTGAAAATTACTTAAATCCTTTTTATTCCAATACATCGCATCATCTTTCACAAAATGCACTTATCTCCTAATTTTAAAAAAATGCACTTATACCCTTTCTATTCTAACCCCTTCATATATATTATTTCAAGTAAAATTAAAATAAGGTATAAATAAAAAAGTTAAAATAAAAAATATTCACTGATTTAATGAAAATCTTGAATCTTAATGGAATCAATATAAATAACAAATAAAAAATTTATCATAAAGAAGAAAATGTTGAAATAAAATTCAATTTAAATTTATCTGTCACAATTGTATTAAAACTTAACTCTACCGACAAAGTCGCGCTATTTATATAAATCCACGTTTGCTCCAGTAGATTCTCAGCGGTCTAGTATCTCTGGGAATTTTCCTCTATGAGTTAGCCGGCGCGCAATGATTTCTATGGTAACTTCTCGAAGGAGTGCGATTATCTCTGTCCTGGGTATCTATTCTTGAATCTGAGGGAGTACAAATTTTGAGGGAAGAATGAGACAAAAATATAAATTTTGCGTGTTGCAGATAAAGAGGCAAAACCGGTTTTCTATTCCCTCAAATTCAAGAATAGCTACCCTGCGGTATCGAAACAGAGGCTTGTAACGACGAGAGAACCAGGGTCGGCTTTAGGTATTTGCACGACAGCAACTTCAAAACCGATCACAATAAGAAAAAATGCATATCTTTGAAATTTAAAGGTATTTCGTTTTTTCACCTTTATAATAATATATTTATAATTATTCAAATAAAAAGTAATATGCAGGATCCCTACTATTTCATAGGGACAGTATTGCTATTTCTTAAACTTAAGAAAGTTGCGCAGTTTTGTGCTCATTAAAATAGTGCCAAGAAACCTTTGATATCTACAGAGAGATTCAAAATATCGGACAAAAAAATGAAAATTGTCATTTCTTTAAATTCATCCATTGTTTGAATCTCCCTGTAAATATCAAAGGTTTCTTGGCATCATTTTAATGAGCACAAAACTGCAAACTTTTGCCTACTTTAACCAATTTTCTATCTGTTACCGTTTAAGAAATAGCAATACTGTCCCTATGAAATAGTAGGGACCCCATAATTTATGGAAAGCATTTCATAATTTTTCTTTGCTAATTTGTAGCTTATCTTTCAAACATTCAAAGTATTGATATAAATAGATTAAAAATTTAAAAAACATCAACAGAAATACTCTTTTATCATCTAATTTATAGCTTATCTTTCAAACATTCAAAATATTGATATAAATAGTTTAAAAATTTTAAAAACTTCGAAACATCAACAGAAATACTCTTTTATCACCTTGTTATGTACTTTTGTGACGTATCACTTCCACCCCCTGTCAACGGGAAGAAGCCCATCCACACTAAATTGTACACAGGTCTCGACACAGGTCTTCTTTTAAAAACGTATTTTTAATAGCGTACCTTCTCCTCCTTGCTACGCCACTGCTTTTGGCAGGTTGATGTAATATATGGACCGTATTATAAATAAATCACTATTTTACCGTTAGTATCACTTATCATTTGAACAAAAGATCCTGTGATCTACCAAGCAGTAAATAAAATTTATTAATTTATTTTTTTTTCTGGACTTTCATGTTATCTCACTAAGCCGTGTTTATTTTGTTTTCGAGCTTAAGAACGCTTCGTTAACGTCAAAACTACACACGCTGAATCAAAAATATAGATCGACTTTTACCGATAAATTCGAATGGTTTACGACTGCACTCGAGGCTTTGATTTAGAAATGTATATAACATCTGCGGGGTCGTAACTACAACTACACAACTACATACATAATACATTTTTCATCGGAACTTCTGTGAGTTAATAGGTCCGATTGTTTTATTGAAAACGTTAAAATTTAAGAGTTATTTTTATTTGGGTCGTTCGACAGAAAAGGTCAACTTTAAAGAACAGTATTTTTAACAGATACAGATGAAATCATTGCGTGGATAAATAATTATTTAAGGAAAATAGCGGACGCAAGGAATAAACACAAACAGGCAAGGACAAAAAGCGCAGGACATATGCGTGGCCTTAAGCAATCGCAGGTTGCTCAGGAAAAAAATATACATAAAATAAAGAAAATTAAAATTTAACTAAGTTACCTAACCTTATATAGTAACCCGCGATGATTCCAGGCCGCACAGGTTAGGTAAAGTTTTTTATTTGTTTTAATTAGAATACTGGAATACTTTGTCACGCTTTTTTTGTCCTTGCGCTATTTTGTCCTTGCGCTATTTTGTCCTTGCGCTATTTTGTCCTTGCGCTATTTTGTCCTTGCGCTATTTTGTCCTTGCGCTATTGTCCTTCACCATTTTGTCACGGAGTCCATTTTCCTCCCCGGAAAAAAAAAAAAAACTTAGCTAATAGTAAAAACTAGTTTTAGTTTAGTAACAGTTGCTTCAAATTAAATCCATTTGAAATGTTTAGTTTTACCTAAGATTATTAAACATTCCTAGTTTTTACCTAGTAAGATCGGGTATTTACGGTAACCTATACAAGAGAAAACATTAGAGTAAATGAAGGCAATGACTACAAATGCGAAATAATGAAAAAATGGATGAATAAAATAAATCAACAAATTGTCCCATCAATTCTGACGTTCTAAACACAAAAAGAAAGGGGGAAAAGGAAAGGAAAAACATAAAAATGATATATTTCGTACCTCATCAATAACTGGAGGTGTAAAACGCATTGGCTGTTGTACAATATTTTCGTATTTCATCTAAAGCTCATCAAGAATAGTGTTTAATATAGACATTTTTGAAAATAGCATCGAACAATTTTGTGGAATGTAAATACCGCATGATTTGTTTTCATTCTAACTTAATTGATTTATTTAATCTAATTTCAACTGAGTTATCAAGGACAGCTGGGCGTGTGCCAAAAACTAATAATTCTATATGTTGACTTTAGTTGGCACTTTATTTTCAATCAAATTACGTATCCAACAATATTATCATGTGCAGCATTAAACATACGTGGAATTTTGATGAGTGAAGCTAAATAATTGGTTTGTAATGTTTCGATACTGAATTCGATCTAAATGCCGTTTAGATTCTTTTTAAATCGGGGGTGGCTAGGAAAGTCAAATATCGCTCGCTCTCTATCTCTATTTAATAACACTTAAACTAATGTCACAGTTTTTCATCTTCGCAAACATCACACTAAAAAATCTGATGTGTCCAACACATGACTTTCCTATCTAGTTATTATAGGCTTTTTCCGGTTATTTTGTACAACCTATTGCAGCATCTCTATAAATGTTTAGAGGATAAACTAAATATATACATTGTCCACATACATCTACCTCGAAACATTTTTCTATAGATATTCATGGAAAACGAAAATACTGAAAAATTAAAATTTCCTACAATTTTTTCATTACGGTCCATTTTAGAAAAATCATGTATAAACAAAAATTATAGAGATCGATATCGCAAACAACTTTTATTTCAAAAACTTTCATAAAAATCAAAATTTTGCACATTTTGTCAAATTTCTCGAATACGGACCATTTTAGAAAAATTTTGCATAGAACAAAAATTATAGATAATTATATTAGAAGTAACTTTTATTTGAAGAATTTTCTTCTCCAAACGTAAATAACGGATATATTTAATAAAATTTAAAAGTGGCCTCCCATAAAGTACCCCCCCAGATGTTCCGACTATGTCTAAAATCTAATAATTTCACGTCAGGCCGAAATAAACCTTAAGTTTAAAATTTAATGTTTTTTTCTTTATCCGTTTTTGAGTTTTCTTCAAAATTCGAAATTTACACATTTTCTCAAATATCTCGAATACGGTCCATTTTAAAAAAATTATGTATAGAATAAAAATTATAGAAAATTATATTACAAACAACTTTTATTTGAACAATTTTTATAAAAAAATATTTTTTTTACATTTTGTCAAATTTCTTGAATACGGACCATTTTAGGAAAATTTTGCATAGAACAAAAATTATAGATAATTATATTAGAAGTAACTTTTATTTGAAGAATTTTCTTCTCCAAACGTAAATAACAGATATATTCCATGAAATATAAAAATGACCACCAATAAAGTACCCCCCCAGATGTTCCGACTCTGCCCAAAATCAAATCAGCTCATTGGACGCTAAAACAAAGCTTAAGTTTAAAATTTGGTGTTTTTCTGTGTATCGGTTCATGAGTTATGCGTTATACAGACACACACACAGACACACACACACACACACAGACATCATCGCGAAAATAGTCAAAATGGATTCAGGGGACCTCAAAACGTAAAAATCCGTCGAAAACTCGAGGTCGAAAAAAATCATGATTCCTATACTTTCCTTATATCTGTATACAGATAGGAAAGTAAAAATTAACATTGTTAGTTCGCTTTTCGTTTTTTGATGTTTTTCATTAATGAATCTAATACATATTCAAATTTTTAGCCAATCAAAAAATTGCTATCTGTTGCTGCGCTATAAGACAAAGGCCAGAAAACAGAAGACGAACAGACAAATCACCACCAAAGCCAGCATACAAATAATGAATGTAAAATTTCCTTAGCATTTTTTGTGTACCTATTTATTGTAATTCAATTAATAAGAATCGGTATTAAATTCAAAATGCCAAAAGTGATCAATGATACACTAACGATAACGAAAAATTACATAAGAAATAGTATATTGCGTAATAAGTGTTGAAAAAAACATATAACGCACAAATGGAATAGGAGTTTGTGCAACAAGAGTGGATATGATGGCCATATCGCACAAAGACGAAATTTGAGCACGACGCCGTAGGCGGAATTCTCAATCGTCTGAGTGCGATTTGGACAATCCACTCGAGTTGTACAGAATATTTTTTCTACGACACACTAACGAAAATTTACAAATAAGATAAATATTTTAGATCATTAAGACAAAATAACTAATTTTAAAATAATTTATAAATTTTTTGATTTTTAAAATCAAATAAATATAAAAAAAAATAATAATTGCCAGCCGAGAATCGATCCCCGGCTTTCCGCGTGGAAGCCAAGCACACTGCCACGCGTCCAAGTCCGTTTTTACGATTTTGGTTTTAATTTTTTTTTTCAAAAATGGTCCAAATAAAAATAAAAATGCTGTTATTTACGGTTATTTATCTTTTCTACACAAAAATAACAAATGTTAATGTATGTTTAAACTCAATAACTAAAAAATATACTGACAATTAGTTTGACAGGATTGTCTCTTATTTAAAATTTTAAAAATAATAGGTTGGGTGTCCAAAATATGAACTGTAATAATTGGTGGATTTCATTTTTTTTCATTATTCTCACTACCTAGAATGGATATGAAATATATTCGTTCGGTTGAACGCAATGACATACTTTTTCGTTTTGTAGTCTATGCGTAGATAAGCTAATATCCATGTGGGTGTAGAACAAAATAATTGCTTTACAGCACTTACTATACTTTACTTACGACCACTTACACAGGTAAATATGCGTGTGAATACTGTGCGTCTTGGTTATAGAGCGACTTATTTATTATCATCATTAACTATTTACTGCTCCCGTAAATGTTTTTTCTGCTTTCCATAGTGGTCGTAGGTGGTAAACTAGACTTTAAGATATTTTTCAGGCAGAAACATCTTCAATATTTGTTATGTTGGGTTCTTTTGGTAATAAAGAGTCTGATTGATTAGGAGTTTATTAATCCACTTAACTTTCAACCTTCACTAGGTGTACAAACATATCTTATATATCTCTCTCCCCGAGTCCCCTTCGTTACAACCTAACCTTAGTCTCGCGTCTCCCCGCAGGATCGCAATCCCCGGGTTGCCACGTCTTACATCAAATCCTGACCGAACATCCCCCCCTTTATAATGTGAATTTAGATAACATAGTCCTTTAAATACAAGGGTCTCTTATAGTTACGAGCTGGTCTATTTTTAACACTAGCACTTTCTCCATTATCGGTATCACTCGTAACCCTTTCCAATTCAACTCCCGGTTCTGCCGCACTTTCACTAAAACTATTATCTAGTTGAACAGCAGGTTGATATTGAACATTTTGATGAGTACAATTTTCTAATCTAGTGTTAGTAGGCTCTACTATATCGGAAGATGATGGTGTATGCGTGACCATGTGATATTTATGATTACATTGAGGAACGGTTTCATTAGAAACAAAGTTATAATGTTTTGCTGGTACTAAAAACCATCTATTTCTTCGAAAATTGCCACTATGAGTTTCAACAAGATAAGATTTTGGTTCCTTAAGCTTTTGAATAACCTTTCCATATGTTTTGAGATCAGTCACCCATACACTATCATTATCCTTTAACTCTGAGAGTTCTTTGGTGCGATGACGCCTATTATAATTTTGCTTCATGTTTTCTCTGTACTTTCCTTCCCTTTGGAAAACTGGGCTTGTGTCAACTGACTGATTAAGAAATTTAGGTAAAATTGGAAGAGGAGAACGAATCTTTCTGTTAAATAATAATTCTGCTGGAGTGAAACCGTTTTCCAGAGGGGTGGTACGGTACGCTAACAAAGATAAATATAAATCATCACTTTTTTTTATAAGATTTTTAGCAGTTTTGACTGCAGCTTCAATACACCCATTAGATTGAGGATATTTAGGGCTGCTTGTTATATGAACAAAATCATTATTTTTCGCAAATTTTTTAAATTCAGTTTGGAATTGAGGTCCATTATCTGATCTCACAATTTCCGGTAAGCCGTATCTAGAAAACAATTCTTTCAACTTGGTGATGATCACGTCTTCGGTCATTGATTGAATCTTGAATATTTCAAAGAACCGAGAAAAATAATCAGTTACAATGAGGTACCATGTTCCATCATTTTTAAATAAGTCAAGTGCAATTTTTTGCCATGCGCGATCAGGAAATTCATCTTTAAAGAAAGGTTCCTTTATATTGACCCTAAACTCAATACAACGTGGACAATTGCGAACTAGATTTTCTATTTTAGTAGATAGTCCTGGCCACCAGACCGAGGACTTAGCTCTAGCTCTACACTTTACTATGCCTTGGTGACCTTGGTGAATAAAACCTAATGTTTTTGATTGGAGAGAGTGAGGAATAATTATGCGTGAACCACGCATTAAATAACCATCACATTCTGAAATGTCATGTCTATACTGAAAATAAATAGAAACTTCTGGATCTATTTTATTTTTCTGAGGCCAACCTAAATTAGAATATTGCTTAAGTTTTAAACAAACTGAATCTTTATTTTGTTCGGATTTTATTTCTTCTAAGAAATAGGGCTTTATTTCAAAATTTGTAGTTATTAAATTTACAAAAATATCAGTTTCTAAGGCTAATTCATCATTTCCAGGAAATGAAGAGTTTTTTTCAAAATTTCTCGACAATGCGTCCGCTATTACTAAATCTTTACCTGGAACATAATGAATTTCATATTCATATCTTAAAAGTCTTAATCTAAATCTCTGAAGACGCGGAGTCAATTCATCGATATTTTTCGTTTGTAAAACTTGAACTAACGGTTTGTGATCAGTTTCAATAAAGACTTTCAATCCGTAAACATATTCGGAAAATTTGTCACATGACCAGGTCAAAGCTAATGCTTCACGTTCGATTTGGGCATAACGTTGTTCCGTTTTTGACAACAATCTGGATGCATAAGATACGACTTTTTTATTTCCATGTTCATCTTCTTGAATAAGACATGAGCCAATGCCAAAAGAAGGAGCATCAGCGGAAATTATGATTTTCTGGCTGGGATCGAAATATTCAAGACACGGACTCTCTTGCAATAATATTTTTATTTTTTCAAAGGCTCGTTTTTGAGCATGATTCCACGAAAAGGAAACATTTTTCTTCAATAGAGAAGTTAATGGTTCTAAAATCTCAGATCTGTTAGGAATGAACCGACATGAAAAGTTAACCATCCCCAAGAAACGTAGAAGTTCCTTTTTATCGGACGGTTCGGGAAATTTGACAATAGCGCTTATTCGCTCGGGGTCTACAGAAATACCATTACCCGATATGGAATGACCTAAAAATTCTAAAGACTGTACGCCGAAAAGACATTTTTTCTTTATTTAAGGTTATACCTTCTTTATAGATACGCGATAAAACTTCATTTAATATTTTATTGTGCTGTTCAATTGTTGGTGCATGAATAAGAATGTCATCAATATGAAAAATCACATTATCAAGTCCGTTTAAAATTTTACTTATTAACATAGAAAAATATTCGGGTGCACAGGTTATACCGAATGGTAACCTTTTAAATTTAAAACGGCCAAACGGTGTTATGAAACATGTTAAATTCTGACATTCTTTGGTTAGTTTAATTTGATAGAACCCGGAGGTCGTATCTATACGACTAAAATACTTAGATCCCTGAACTTGGGCGAGAATTCTTTCGACTTTCCCAATTGGAAAATGAGTGCGCATAACGGCTTTGTTTACTTTGGTGTAGTCAACACAAAGACGAATTTTGTTATTATCTTTTCGAACTATAACAATGGGACTGACCCATGGAGTGTGATATTCAACTGGCTCTATAATGTCTAACTTTTGTAAGCGTTCAAGTTCCTCTCTTAAAGGTTTAAGTAATGGAATGGGCACAACACGTGGAACCGATTGAATAAATGGCTGAACCTTTTCATCAATTTCAATTTTAAATTCAGTTTTGAAAGTACCCAATTGATCAAAAATTTTAGGAAATCTTTGTTCGATTTGTTCCAATTTAAGAAAATTGACTTCTGAAGAAACTCCATCACCAAATTGCAAGATGTTTAAATCAATTATTGCAGAACGACCTAAGATTGGTTTACATAATTCTTCAATGACATAGATGTCAGTAAAACATTTATTTTTAGAGTTACTTTTTGTACCATGCAAAATACCTACAATATTTAATCTCTTGCCTGAAGGGCCGGTCACCACTCTGTTAGTGGTATGTAAGCTTTGAGTAACATTTGCATCTAGTAAAGATACAGGTATACAGGTTATATCGGCTCCGGTGTCTATCATAAATTTAAATTCTTTATTTAATTCAGAAATTTTTAAGGAAATTGACCATTCTTTCTTGGAAATTGAACTTATTTCAATTGAACCTAAATACTGATTTGAACTAGTACCATTATTGTGAGAACAATTTGTACAACTTAATCTAGGGTTAGTATTACAATCACTATTATTCGAGTTATTATTATCAAACTGGATGGATCTAACCTTTTTGCTTCGACACACAGTTGCCCAATGTCCTTGTTTATTACAGGAACGACACGTAGATTGCCTGGCAGGGCATTTTTCCCTGAGATGGTCCTCTAATCCGCAAAATTGGCATTTTCTGGAAAAGCGAGAAGATCTGGCAACCGTGCTCTCCTCCACCGTCGGAGCTGGGCTTCTGACGTCATAAGGTCTTCTGTCTCGCTCTCGCACGAAATTGGAATTTGACTGTCCTGCAACGGCGGCAACCAATTCTCCACGGAGCTCTCTGCTTTGTTTTTCGTGGAGTTCAGCTTGTTTCACGGCAATAATGCAATCGGCTAGGGTTAGATTCGCTTGCAATTGCAATCTTTCACTAGTTTTGCGATCTAACATGCCCACCACAATACGATCACGTATTAATTCGTCCTTTAGGGAGCCATATTGACAGTGCTCTGCGAGGGAATGCAAACAAGTAATAAATATTTCTACAGGCTCACCTGGTTGTTGAGCACGACTATTAAATTTGTAACGTTCGAAAATTAAATTTCTACGGGGAATGAAGTGGTTTTCAAAGGCTTGCACTGTTTCTGAGTAGGTTTCGGGGACTGGCATGAACTGTATCATCACTTCTTCGGCTTCCTCGCCAAGGATATACATCAAAATATTTACCTTCTCGTCGTCTGATTTTAAATTTTGTCCCGATACTGACATGAATCGCTCGAAGCGTTTTCGCCACTGGGGCCAAGCTTGGGGCATCGAAAAATCAAATTTTTGCGGTGGAGACACCGGCACAGAAATTGCTTGAGACATTGAAGTCAAGACCGTCGGGGTTGTCGACGTACTTTCCGTGTTAGTAACAGGCATTATTGCGTCGATTGAGAAATCGCTGGGGTTTGGAAACACATTCACCGCACTTTACTATTTTATGCTGCTTTTTAACACGCACCACACGCTGCCACCATGTTATGTTGGGTTCTTTTGGTAATAAAGAGTCTGATTGATTAGGAGTTTATTAATCCACTTAACTTTCAACCTTCACTAGGTGTACAAACATATCTTATATATCTCTCTCCCCGAGTCCCCTTCGTTACAACCTAACCTTAGTCTCGCGTCTCCCCGCAGGATCGCAATCCCCGGGTTGCCACGTCTTACATCAAATCCTGACCGAACAATATTGAATAAAAATAAATTATGTATATGAATTTTTAAATCAGTGATACACAAACTGTAGTCTAATCGATTTTTTCTACGCCTATGACAATAAACGTTAAAAATCGCACTGTCAACATTCCTTGTAAATGACATGCACGTAATGAGATTTCATAACATACACGTGCGTTTTGATAAGAAAACTTAAATTTCTTAGTTTAATCAAATTGCAAACAAATTTTTATCTACGTACAACTTTATTTAGTCGTATTTACATAAATTTAGTCAATTGAAAAATAAAAAAACTTTTAGTATTAGCGAGATACATTTTTGATTAAAAAAGTGATGCCCCTAAATGTCGGCAATACATTATACAATTTTTCAAAAACTAGGTTGCGTTTCCTTAGCATGGAAATAAACGTCTTTTCATTTATATTGTTAATTTTTGTAACAAAATATTGTATTCGAACATTTTCTCAACTTTACCTTTACCTATGTCTGTTAGTAGTGAAAGTAATGAAATTATGAGCACACCACCGGAGATTTTAGAAAAAGCTCAAGCTGCACACATAATTTGTTACCGCTAAAATCCAAAGAAAGGTACGAAATTACCTATCGAAAAATTATGGATTGGCGACACAAGTAAATGTCCTTTATTTAATAGAAGAAAATAAATGGGCATAGAAAAAGTATAGTACGTTACACGAGTTGTAAGCCCATTACGTACTTCGTGAGTAATGGGTTACTTACAACTCTTGTTATGTAATATATATACTATTACAGATCAGAAAGATAATGTCTGGTAATTGTGATGTTTAAAATTACCGGACTATATTTTTTTGTTAAAAATCAGTGAATAATTTGATCAAAGGCCATACATATTTCTATTTTCAAAATTGAAAAGTTTTTCATATTCACTTCGTCGTTGTTTTTTAATTAGTTAAGTAATCAGTTTTTGGTTGTTGTAGTTCGTTTGCCATTTTAAACGCGTGTATTTTAAAATGGAGTGGTTTTTTAATTTGTTTTTTTTTGCGATGAAAATTGTATGCCGGAAATTCCGTAATATGCACGTGCTGGAGTGATGTGATACGTTTAAAGCATACTCGTAAAGTTCGTTAAAAATTACCTAGTTAATTGTTTTTTTTAAACATCTAGATGATTTTTCAATCATCCCAATAGGCGGCTCCTGGTCAACTTTTTTTGGAGGAGGCAGCTGTAAAAATGTATAAAAAATAACCTATTATATTAAAAACATATTGTGGATCCAAATAACAAATAACATTTTTGAAAAAGTCAAGATACCTAAATATGGAATGTGGTGGTTACAATATCATTTACCTTACACCAACTAGCAAATGTAGTTTATTCCTTAGAGCTCCTAGGGTCTATGTGTCACTTGGATCCCTTAAACTACTTCAGTTATTTTATTTTCCATTCTGCTCAGAACTGGCAATAACAGTTTAAAAGATACGAGTATATGAAACCTAAAGTTAAAAGAAATTAAAAAAGGTTATTACTGATTAAAAGTCAAAGATTTTGGATTACAAAAAGAATGGTAAACTTTTCATAACTTACAAAACCAATGTTTTTCTACACCCACATGGATATTCGCTTATCTACGCACAGACTACAAAACGAAAAAGTATGCCTTTGCCATCTGAACGAATATATTTCATATCCATTCACCTAGTAAGAAAATGCATAAAAATGAAATCCACTAATCACAGCTCATATTTTGGTGACCCGTTTACTATTATTTTTTAAATTTTATATAAGTGACAATTCTGTCAAACTAATTGTCAGTATATTTGTTAGTTTTTGAGATTCTATTTTTATTTCGTCCACATTTATAAATAAATCTTAAATTTTAATCAAACTATATGCAACTAGTTAAATTACGAGTATTAAAATTAAACTCGTAAGTGTATAGGTGGATGTGAGTTAACGGCGTTTGTCTTCCATGCGAGAGAACCGGGTTCAAATCTGGGCTAGAGATTAATTAAATTAACCATGTTTATTTTATAAATTAGTAAAAGTCGTAATTATTTAAAAATTAATTATTTTCTCTTAATAATTTAAAATAATTTTTTTAAATTTGTAGACTTTTGTTAGTGGGTCGTAGAAAAAATATACTGTACAACTCGAGTGGATTGTCCATATCCATTCTTGTTGCAAACTACTAGTCAAACTTTAACTTTATTAGACCAGTTGTGTTTCTAGGTTCCACATATTCAGTGTTGTTACAGTGACCTAAAATAGTTATCGGAATATACAGGGTGTCCCAAAAACATACCGATACGGTTTAAGGGGTGATAGGGGGCATCAAAATAAACTTTTTTGTTTAATAAGCATATGTCCGCAAATGAGCCGTTTGGACAAAAAAAGGAATAATGGTTTAGGTCAGTTTTTAATTCAGTGATTAATAATTAATATTAATTTTAAAAATTTTCAAAAGGACTAAACAAAATAAAATTACAATAATTGTTCAAAATTGCATCGTTGCAATGAACCCGCGGATCTCATGGAATTTTCCTGGAATAGTTTATATATGTGTAAAAATAGCTATTATTCTTGCTAAGATATCTTCCTCATTACGAATAGGCGTTTCGGAGACTGTACATTTTAGATAACCTCCAAGGAAAAATCTAGGGGGTTGAGATCTGAAGAACGCGCGGGCCAGGCCACGATCTCACGCTCCATCCATCGGCGAGGAAATCGCTGGTTCAAATACTGACTCACGTTCAAACCAAAATGTGGAGATGCCCCTTCATGTTGAAACCACATGTTATTTCAAATATCTACTAATAGTGGAAAAACATTATACAGAAAATGGAGATAAATATCTGCATTCAAACGAGTAGGCAGCAAGTGAATTATTAAATTCTCTCCAACAATAAATATTAGCCCACCTATTTACATAATATTATTGCTGGTGTCTTATAAAGACCAAACCATAAAGCTTTTCATCATGCCAAATGTGGCTGTTTCTACTATTGAAAGAAATATCGCGCGCGAAATTGCCACATTAGTAACATATACTTTTTTCCGAAGTGAGGGTCTATTAAGTTATGATCCAAAAACCATTAGCAAAAAACTAATCGATATGGATAATCTTCAGGATTTAAAGCTTGTACGCGTTGTAAATGGTAGGGGTTGTTGATGCAGGACACGCTGTACCGTCGACTTAGAGGATCTCGTATGGTGTGCAATGGAGAATGGTCGTTATTTTAGCCTTTTATATCTTGGAATACCGACCATTTTGAGGATTTTTTCACGAAAGGGACATATATACTTATGTTATACAGTGTGTCTGAAAAAGTTGGCAACAAATGGGAAACTTTTTTATTATTAAGTTTAGGAAAAAACGTCATTCTTCATAAAAAGTTCTGCAAGGCCTAAAACCCAATATACAATAATCAGATATCGAAATTTTCCAATCGTATACGAGGTTTGTCAAAAAGTATGAATTTTGCTCAAGAGTAAAGTACGTTTATTTTTGACAAAATCGAAAATTTTCATTAAGAAAAGTTGATTAGAATTGAATATTACATTCATTTTTTTAGATATTGTCGAAAATAAAGGTACTTTACTCTTGAGCAAAATTCATACTTTTTGACAAACCTCGTATACGATTGGAAAATTTCGATATCTGATTATTGTATATTGGGTTTTAGGCCTTACAGAACTTTTTATGAAGAATGACGTTTTTTCCTAAACTTAATAATAAAAAAGTTTCCCATTTGTTGCCAACTTTTTCAGACACACTGTATACCCAAAAGTTTGATAATATATAATGCTGGAAAAACTGACATGGGGTTTTTCAAAACAAGCCTCAATTACGCGAACACTTGCGGATTGATTTTCCTCTACACGATGTAGAACTTCTTCAAATTCAACGGTACGAGTTGTTCTTGGACGACCACCAATACCAAGAGAATATAAAACCGGTTTTTCCTCTTTATCTCTAACCTACAAAATTTGTATTTCTGTCTCAGTCTTCACTCCCCGAGATTCAAGAATAGATACCCAAAACGCTTTACATTTCCCCTTTCTCTTAGGCGTCGATGCAAAGAAGCAGAGGTTGTATGATGAGGTTGAATGCGTTCCGGATATTTTTGTTCATACAAGCGGGCTTCTTCTCTTCCATTACAGTTGGCCGCACCATACGCAAGGTGGATACCAGTAAATTCTTGTAATGAGAAATTATCTTCCATTTTGGATTAACAAATAGTACTAAGATCTTAAAATTGGCATCAGCTTTGGAATGTTTATTATTGTGATCAAGTGTTTTTGCTCCCCAACAAAAAACGTAGTTCAAACTAAAAATGTCGAACGAAAGACAGTGGTGTTCAACTAAATTGAAGAATTAATTTAGTTATTTAGATTGATTTAATACCTATTTATGAAACCAGTTACGAAATGCCTTATTTTATCACTTCATTCTTTTATTGACAACTAGAAAATTATATTAATTTATTCTCAACGACTTATTGTAGTGTTTATAATATTGCGTGTTAAAGTTATTTAGATTTCAATAAAGTGGGTTATTTTGTCGTGTATTATTTTGTGCAGATTTAGAATGGAAAATAAGGACCAAAACAACATAATGTTGTTTTGAGTAATAATTACTAGGTTGTAAGTTTAACCAAATTCTATTTTTTTAAGTCAACCTGCCCTTCTTTAAAATAAACTTTTAATAATAATATTGATTTTAAAAGCAGAACAGGTTTAATTTTATTTGTTTTCTTTTCGCAACTGGTGACATGATGAATTTTTCTAAACCAGCTTCATAATGTTGAATATTAGTCACTTTATAGGTATGTCAAAATTAGAAAAAACATTTTAACGGCTCATTTGCGGACATATGTTTGTTAAACAAAAAACGTTTGTTTTGATGTTCCCTATAACCCCTTAAAGTTTGTCTATATGTTTTTGGGACTCCCTGTATGACTCAATATTTATTTTTTTAATGATACTTTATTTAGAAATTGTAATTTGTGTAATGAAATTCTAGTTGATAAATTCCAACTGTCAGTTGGTTAGTAATTAAGTGTTATCAACTGACATATTTTGTGAAAAAAATCCCCAACTAATAACGACCACAAATTTTCTTTGCTGCACAGTACGAGTAAATGTCTCTTAAAATATGAATTCGAATATACCGAGAAAGGACAAAAATTCTATATTAACTAAGTGATATTTTAAACTTAAACCAACCCTTTAAAAAATAATCTGCTAAAATTAATTGCTGTTTAAAATGTAATCAAATACTTTTATTATCGAAAATTTATTAAGAACTTGTGACCGTTTGGTATATTAAAAAAAAATGAAAATGCAGAGAAAAGCGAACAAAAATACTTCCGTAGTTGAACTACAATGATTTAAAACCGATTACTTAAAATATAACAACAAAGACATAAGAATGAGTAAAAATTAATGGAATCTAAAAGTTCGTTTTGGTTTGTCTTTGAAGTTCCTGAAAATACGGTAAATTTATGAAGCTTTGTTGTCGTACTTACCAAAAGATTAAAATTTCCTTTATATTTATGTATTCTTGAGATTCATCATCTAAAGGGCAATCTTGACATAAATATAAAACGAAAGCAATTATATTTGGCAGAAATTCTCGAGTTTCCCTAACTTTATTATTTATTAAAGTGGGCCCGTTCACTTTCATTTTTGAATGTTAATTAATTATATATTTATAAAGATATTAAACTCTTTTGTCTGGTGGTACTTTTCCCTTTAAGATATTTTTGCTAGAAGTAAGGGAATTCCCATAAAATTCTTTCAGTGACTCATTGCGTCAGAAAATCCCTAATTCCGTTCACGTCTCGTATCGGTTATGCTTAAAGACGGCGAGGTTGTCGGAAGTATCCCTAATATAGCATTGCTGCATTTATATATGTAATTTAATAGTAAAATTCCATTATTTTTCTAAAAATCATGAACTTATATTTTCAGATTTAAAGCTGGGAGCTTATTTTTTACTTTTTCATTATTACACACTTTTTCACAATTATTATTACTCAGGCTGAAAATTAACCAGACCATAATCAAAAAGTAGAAATTTGATTTGCAATATTTATCTCGTAAACGTGGCAACGTTGCATTTATTTCTAGAAGTGGTAGACAACACTATTTAGAAGTACTTAAAACGTTGTCACGTTTACCAGATACATTTTCTCAAATAAAATTTCGATCTGGTAATATTCAGCTTGAGTAATACTAATTGTTTTTATTAAAATTTAAAAAAGGTAAGGCTTCCAGCTTTATCTGAAAATATAAACACATTATTTTTAAAAAATAATATATTTTTATCCTGTAAATTTCTTTAATAAATGCAGAAGAGGAATGGTGGTGCAATGATACATCCGACAACCGCGCCCTTTTAACTATTAACCGATACAAGACCTGAAGGGAATTAGGGGTTTTCTGACGCAATGAGTCACTGAAAGAATTTTATGGGAATTCCCTTACTTCTAGCAAAAATATCTTAACGGGAAAAGTACCACCAGACAAAAGAGTTTAATATCTTTATAAATATATAAATAATTCACATTCAAAAATGAAAGTGAACGGGCCCATTTCGGGTATATGAGCAGAATCGATAACATTAACAATATTTTGTTTACCGGTTAATATAAATTTAATACTAATATAGTCCTTAATCTGACTGCAAAAAATGGCACGTCGTGTTTTTTGCTTGCTATTTGTAGTTGGGTACAGGGAAGGGGTGTCAACAACATGTCCCGGTGGTGGGAGGTGTCGTGTAACCTGTCAAATTCAAAGTAAAGTTACTTATCGATGGATTTTCTGTTTTTTTGCTGGTAATGAAATATAGGCTTCTAGACGTCTAAAACAATAAAAAATCCCTTTTCAAGCATTTTCTGTCCTCCAGTTTTGCTACTTCCGGTGTAGGTATATCGGCCACGTGATCGAATATTTACGATTTTCAACGAAATTCGGTATATAACTTAAACACGCTTTTTTCTGAATCTAAGATGATATTGCAAGCATTTTTTTGTGTCTGGGAAAGAGTTGATATGAAAAACAAATATATAATCTTAAAATTGGTGTAAAATCGGAACCAAAAGTGTAAAAGTGGTTTAATTGTTTGTTTATGAGTCCGAGGGGACATTATTGTTGATTTAATGTTCTAATATTTTTTGTATATTGACAATCAGAGCTTGAGAATTATAATTAATGACGTCAAATTAGAGTAAAGACAGACGATTGTAGATAATAAGATGAAAGATTAAAACGACTAAATCATTATGTATCATTTTAGCCCAAATGTTTGCATACGTGCGGTGTGCTTAATCCACACCTGTTATTTAAGTTATGTCCTATTAATATACGGGCTTTAGTAATAAATAATTTTATTACAAATATACTCTATCAGAATGCTACTACTAACACTGTTGTGCTAAGACAATTACTATAGTAGGTATGTAACAATATAATTAACCCGATTAATTTACTGCATTTAAAAGTGGATCTTAAATTTAGGACTTTCTTACAAGTAGCCACTACCAATAATACTGGAACATTAATGCCAGAGTTTTTTTGGCAAACTAGAAACTTGTGTTTCATCTTAACAAGAAAATGTATTAGTGTATTATTAAAGAAAAACGTTAGCTTTGTGAATGAAACCAAATTAAAATTTGAGAATCTTCTTGGAATTATAAATTTATCAAATGGCTCATTTTATTTTTTATTTTCTGAAATAATCATTTTTAGATTTTATTATGAAATATTAGACTACTAATAAAGTACATAGATCACTAATGGTCTAAGTTGTCGAACCGAAGACACCATTAAAAATAAAAAAGAACACGTCATAATGAGTTGTAGTAGTCATATTTTTTAAATAGTTCAGAAACTTTATTATTTACAAAGTACTTTAGCAAAATTTTGCCGTTTAGATGCCACAGTGACGTGGACCATACATTTTAATAATATATGAACGCAATTTAATTACGAGTATTAAAAGTAAAAGGTTATGTGTGGCGATGGAGCAGAGAGTAGGGCATGCAGAGGTCCCGGGTTCAATTCTAGGATTGGAGACTAATTAATTTTTTTTTTGTTTCACAAGTTTGATTATATAAAATTAGTCATAAATTATTTTTAATTTATTTTTTATCTTAATGACCTAAAATCATTTTTAAAATTTCTAGATTTTCGTTAGTGGCTCGTAGAAAAAATATGCTGTACAACTCGAGTGGATTGTCTACACAGACGATTGAGCACTTCGTCTACGGCGTCGTGCTCAAACTTCGTCTTCGTGCGATATGACCATCATATCCACTTTTGATGCACAAACTACTATTTCCGTTCTTTTGAAATATCTTATCAGGAATGAAAAATATTTTCCTGTAGTGTTGTTTTTGAGGCGCAATAAAATGGGCAAGTTTTGTTAAGAAGGACATGGATTTTATTTTTGCTATATCGAGGAAAATCTACCAGTCAAATTTGAAATGTTTGTACTGAGATATGGTTTTGGCCAAATAAAAATTCATACGGAATCCATAAAACCTGTATCTAGGTAATTAGAGCCGATATACTCAGGGTTGGAATTACTTTTATAAAAAAGTTTGATTTTTTAATTCCAACTTTTTAAATTCATTCAGATTGAAAAGATAATCAAATTTTATTTATGTTCTAAAACAAAATAATAAAAAAAAACAACAAAGTTTTTATTTTCTTTAAAAATCTTCAAACATAGGTGGTATTCTATCAAAACAAATTGGAACTATTGATTGACTAAAAACATTGAATACATATAGACAGAGCTATTACTTATTAATAATATTCATTACAAAAATAAAGTTTTCGTGATTTTTCCACTCCTAGTAGGTTGCGTTTATTTTTGTCTTTTCAGGAATATTCTCAACTACTTTAGTATTTCTGCTTGCAGCTAACCAATGTTTTGCATACTGATTTTTTGTTAGTTAAATATTGTTTAGGTATTGTACCTCTCAAAATAGCCGAAAATGGCCCAGATTTTACGATAACATTCTAACTAATTCTACTAGTCGGAGATGCTTGCTGCAAGATTAGAGTGCATCTACGTTTTCGCAATAGTTAAGCAGTCATCTCTCCGGTTACGTCGTGGATGGGTGACACTTGAGACGTTCCACAATGCGACTTAGCCGACTAGTGATATGAATGACAGTGAATAAGTGAGTGAATTGGTGAATGGGAAAGTATTAGGAAGTACAATAAGCCGCAGGCTGTGGTGCGCCACGCTAATATCGGCGGTCCGAAGGTTGTAATTATAATAATACAAACTACCCTACATCTAAATAATAATACTGTTTTCGGCCTTTCGGTGATTCTCCAATGGACGATGCATTTAAACAATTTTAGTTTATTTTCATTAAAATATTTTCTAACTCAATTTATTTTTACTAAACAAACTAATTTATGTCTCTTTTACTAATTTACATTGACAATTTTTATTTGAACACATCGATTTCTTAACTATAACTGAACTTAAACGACAAAAATTAGTCTATATACATATGTGGCGTTCTAGAATATTCCAGACATATTTCGACTATAAGAATCTGTACATCCGCCAGAACATTCTACGGCAGATACAGCATTTTCTCGACTGGCAATGTCTAGCATAGATATATCATAGAGGTTTCGTAGGTTGAATTATTTTATGAAATAATAATAATAATAATAGAAACTTTATTTATAAATGGAGTACAATAAAATAAAGAAGAAAAAAAACGTGTATACAAAATATAAATAAAGTTAGAGTATCGATAAGTACTGATGTACTTGTTTCGATAATAGAAAATATGATTAAAATTTATATTTAAAAATATTAGTAATTAATAAAAATAAAAAATAATAATAATAGTAATAGCTAAAATTAGATTTTAAAGTTATTTATATAGTTCATCTATTAAGGCATTAAAAAAGGATCTTGGAGTCTTTTGTAAAAATGTTCTTAAGTGTTTTTTGAATCTACTTGTGTTTTGTATCATTTTAGGGATAGTATTGTACATTTTAGTGGCAATGTATGAATAGGCTTTCTGTGAGAATGATTTCTTTACCAATAGGTGTGTAAGTAATTCTCGATGCCTGGTGTAGTACTGATGATCTGGATGAGGTGCTTTATCATCACTAGAATGGTATTTAATGCATGTATTGTAATAGAACAGTTGTCTCAAATCCATTATATCCGATATTTTATCCAATTCATCAGTCGGATACATAGAGGGTTTTGACATGATTATTTTTATAATTCGTTTTTGGATAGTTTCAAGGGTATTTATATAGGTACGTGCATCTGCGCCCCATATCGGAATTCCATACCTAAGATGGCTTTCAACAAGAGCGAGATAAAGTTGTTTTAGATATTTAATAGGTAAGAACCCTTTTAGAGGTTTAAAAGTGTAAATAATTTGCTGCAATTTTTTTACTACCTGATTAATATGTTTATCCCACCTTAAGTGACAATTCAAATATATCCCCAAATATTTCATTTCGACAACCGATTTAATGCCAATTTTTTTTCCATTAATTTCAATGTTAATTTGTTGAAAGTCTGTTACTCCGAGGCGTTACAACTAAAAGGTAAAAATTTGGTCTTATTTAAATTCATTGTTAAGAGCTTGTGGTCGAACCATTTTTTTATTGCCTTAATGTCGATGTCTACTTTTGCTTTGAGTTGTTGTCAAGTGTCTGCTTCATAAAAAATGGCAGTATCATCTGCGTATCCTATGATTTCACGTTGTATCTAAGTGAAACAGTTCACTCACATACAGATTAAACAAAATAGGCCCTAGGACTGTGCCCTGTGGTACACCATATTCAATAGATGCCTCTTCATTTATGTTATCCCCTACTCTTACCACTTGGTTTCTTGTGCATAGATAACTTTTAAAAAGAGTTAGAACGTTTCCCCTGATCCCCACATCTTCTATTGTTTGGATTAACAACGAATGACTTACCGTGTCAAAAGCCTTACTTAAATCTAAAACTAGGCATAAGCAAGGTTTCCCATTTTCCAGCGATTTGTATATATTTTTTGTTAAATTTAAAATAGCGTCCACAGTTGAGGTCTTTTCTTTGAATCCATATTGTTTATTTGACAAAAGATTGTATACTAATCAATGATATTGGTATTAAATTCGTTAGCTATCTGCATGTTAGTAGTTAATAAAACTCCAGTATCGTTAATAATTTTTTCAATATTACATTTTTTAGTTTTCCTTCCTCAAATTCCTTGTACCGTGTTCCACGAATATATTATAATAAAATTATTTGCTGCCATATAATCTAGTGTAAAAATGGTGTCCCACGGATTGTTCTTAAATAATTCTATAAGTTTAGGGTAATCTATGAATTCTTTATATTTTGTAATAATTGATTTTTTCTTTCATCTTCAAAAACGACTTGTAGAATAATTGAATCATGATCGGTAATGTTTGATTTAAATATTATTGGGATAGTCACATCATTCAACTCATATTTTTTTGGTTTAAGGAAAATGTGGTCTGTACAAGTTTTTTGTCTAGTAGGTTTGTTTATCATTGATATGTATCCAAATTCATTTAGTATATTCAAGTACTCCGTTTTATTGAAATTATTTTCTAAAATGTTTATATTTATATCTCCAAGAAAAATGCTGTATTCGTATTTTTTTGACTGATTTTCTTCAAAATATTCTTGTAAAATTTGTAAGAAATCATCAGCGAAAAAAAAAACGGAGGCCGTAAAAGGCCCAAATAAGGCAAAGATGATCGTAAATGGCTGGCATGATAGTATTGTAAGCGCTGCACGGTTGTCAGATGTTTATTGATGCTCGGTTCCGGTTGCTGATATTTCGAAGTGACTTTTCGAAAAAAATCATTTGTATCAGTCCAAATGCATTCACTCGTGACAGTCCTGGATGAACTCATTAATAATAGACGATTTCGAATCATCCAAGTGTCCAACACCTTCAGTTGCTAACGTATGTTCATTTCACTTTGACACACTATGTATATTTTGAGATCATCGGGTACATAATACAAAACTATAGCAACTACACATGATTTACATAAAAAGTAAATAATAATTGAGAATCCAGATCCGAACCTTGAATTACGTCAGACGAAATATTATCAAATGGAGGTTTGTTGTTTATATTTATATTGATATTACTTAATATTGCATTTATTACATGTATTATTATAGTTTTTATAGTCTATGTTTTTATTAAGTAGACAAATAAACTTTATGTATAATTAGTGGCACAAATAAGATTTAACAAATTAATGAAGTGACTCCTTCGTTTTGAATAGTTTATAATCATAGGTGATATACTACCAATCACTTCCACCTATGTTAACAGCCTAACGGCGATTGGATAAGAAATATCGAATTTATTTTTATCAAGTTATAAACATCATGTATCATGTCACAGTCCATCTTTCAGCTCTGATTCTGGAAAATTTTCGATATATCTGCTGAAATGGAGAAAACAAGTTTGTATAACGTTACTGAATTGCATAATTTATTTTTTATTAACATTTTAACATTTTCAAAAATAGGACTGTCAAAATAATTCATTTATTCTCTGTCATCACATACAGATTGAAGACGAGTGAATCTGTCCGATTTTAGATAACACACCGACAGAAAATAAATAAAAAGGATCCTTTTTCCTTTTTATCTAGAAGTATTTAATTAACGATATTTTGTCGGCACTAATAATTATTGTCTTATCATTTATATGACACTATTCTTTCAATAAAAATATCAACTTTATGAATGCATTCATTATTATTAAACGATTTGTCATCTGCCTTAGGAATCTTAGGAAACGATATATCTTTTTTAATAGCTTTAAGAACAGATTTTATATTACTTATCAAGTGTCTTAATAACGGGGTCTGTTAAAAAAAAAAATTGAAATTTCTCACAGATTAAATTCAAGACGCATTTTATCTCGCAAATCTGAATCTAATTGTCTCTCTCGGTGATTTTTTTCCCCAGCTTTAATGAGTGACTAAGTACCGGTTAACTCCAAGTTGTAATTAAATATTTACATAGTAATTTATTGACATAGTTTTCACCCGAAGGTATGCTCGAGATCTAGAATTAAATAGATAATTGTACGGTATTTTTTTCTCGATCATTATCCAACTCACGGTACGTTTTCGTTTTTGTCTTTGTTGCTATTCAAGAAAGTAACTACATCTTCATATCGTTTTGTCGTTACAGATACTGTAAATGGTTATTGAATTTGAATTATTTATTATAATTACGTCG
This sequence comes from Psylliodes chrysocephalus, assembly GCA_927349885.1. Lineage (NCBI taxonomy): Eukaryota > Metazoa > Arthropoda > Insecta > Coleoptera > Chrysomelidae > Psylliodes > Psylliodes chrysocephalus. Next base: position 60,453,755 of record OV651816.1, read on the forward strand.
ACTTTAAATGGCCTGCGTTCTATTATATGCTCTTAACAAAAAACTTATAATTATTAATATGAAGACTAGAGATAAGGAGGCGAATCGGCATGCTCAAAATACGGTCCCAAAAATTATACATAATTTTGTCAAAATAATAAAAATGATTGTTTATAGCTAAATAAAGCACAGAACATACTGTTGTATTTATTTCTAAGTAAGTCTTACATATTTTAATTGATACATTATTTACTATTTATTCCTATTTAAGTAAAATGCAAATTATTGATAAGTGTGGAAATTTGATGGGTAGGACTAATTATTTTTTAATTAAAGCTAAATAGGGCTGAGGGCATACTAAGACACGGTTTAAATGAAAATATTTAGTTAGGGATTTTACAAAATTTTATGAAAATAATAAAAATCAAATTATTTATTGCTAACTAAAGCACAGAAAATACTGTTGATTTTAATTATTGTAAATAAGTCTTTGTTTTAATTGTTAACTAAAGTACAGAAAATACTGTTGGTATTAATTATAAATGAGTCTTTATGTTAAACATTATTTACTATTCATTATTTAATTTTATCTAAATAAAATGAAAATTAGGTATGACTAAATTTGAAAAGGTTTGTTAAATGGTGAAATTTGGTAAGAACAGTTTTGTGGTAATTTTGTATTCGACAACTACAATTTCATCATCCTGGTGAATAGTTTTTTCAGCAATATGTTCTAGTATTTTCTTCCTTTTTTTTATTCAGTTCGGTTCAATGGTGGTTTTCGTCTTTTCCTAATACTGGACAAGTATGAAGGGAGATTCAGGAATATACATGGTATTGCTTTGTTCTTTAATCTCGGCCTTTCCCTTTTTATTTTGTTAACAGTACCATTAGTTAAAATAGTCTCATCAAATGTTAAAATATCATCTTCTAAAAAGTGTAGCTCGCAAACAGAATGATAACTAGACAGTACTTTATCAGCCCTAGGAATCACATGTTGCCATTGTTCTAAACGTTTAGGATCCTATACAAAATATTTGCAATGACTAAATTGGAGTTCAATAAAGAAAAATAACAGTAGTAACTCTTCATCTAACATCAAAAAACATAAAAAAAGTAAATTTTCTTTTCGAGTAAGTTAAATTTAATGTGTAATTATTGTTGTTTGTAAGTCAGGATTTATGACTTTATTATTTTTTATTATAGAATTTTGTAATTAAATAAACTACACTCCGTAAGATACGGGTTGTGACTATTTTACAATAAATATATATTATTTAGAAATAAATACATTATGTTACTTACACTAGGAGCTTTAAAAAGACTTGGATTTTTATCTCCTTGTGTTTTCTTTAATTTTATATCGGATTTATATCCCGTTTTTCAACCCGGAACGAAGCAAATCCTGCTTTGCCGTTTTTTGTTACTCATTAGTACTTGTAGTCGGGCTCTTTATTTCAGCTTATTTTTATTCTTTTCACTAAATTTTACAAAAATCACTTTAATTCCCATTGACTTGCATAGAAAATAGACGTCGTTATTTTGCCACTCGCCAACTACAGTAGTTTTTCGAACTCCATAAAAATAGGGACGGAAATTTGACCAAGGCCGATTCGCCTTCTTATCTCTAGTCTTCATAATTATTAAGTTTGAAAACATTTATTTTTATTTGACAATTCAATCGAAAAGAACTTCAATAGTATGTACGAGTATATGCTTGTTTTGCTACGTATTCCTGCCGGAAGGTCTTTTGTACAGGCGGCATTACGAGTGCGAAAAGTTTTTCATACGATCAGGAAATATAGTCATACGATGTGTAAGTCAAAAATCACTTTCACACAAGTGATGTACAATAAGTTTCCTACGACCACAAAATAATTTATAAAAAAAAATACAAAAAATGTGGCTATGAAGGTTCAATCAAGATGTGGCTGGTTCTAGGATTGTTTTTTATTTGCCTTGTGGATTTTATAATTTTAAAATTGTTTTGCGGATGATGTGTTATCGAAAAAAAAAAACATTGTGATTCCATTTATAAACACTTCAGTAGGATGATAAAGATAAATGTTAAGTAGAGACAATCTACCAAATAAGATTTTTGTACTATTAATGATAATACCTAACTACAATATTTTTCTAACCCGTATAGTATAAATATATAATAGTATAAAATAGATAGCAGAAATATTAATGGATTGCCTAAACTTTAGGGGTTATATTATGATAAATAAAATGTGTTTAAAACAAATAAAAAATAAACAAGAATTGTACGTATTTTTCAGTTTTTATGTTTGTTCTCAACTAAAAGAAAAAAAATTGCTTTTATCGGGAATTGTGAACCTCGGTCGCGAAATCTAAACTTGAATGCTGAGCTATCTGAGCCATGAGGCTTAATGTAAAATGGTTTATTTAATGAAATGTGTATTAACCAAAAAATATAAAATTATATATATACATATTATGTAAATATTTACATATACATAATTATGTTTATTATTTTAAAAAATATTTTAATAAATACTTTATAATATTTAGGATCTAGATATAAAAGTCTAGGTAAATAATTCGCATGAAGACGAAGTTTGAGCACGACGTCATAGGGACAATTCACTCGAGTTGTATATTTTTACTACGGCCCATTACGAAAATCTACAAATTTTTAAAAATTATTTTAGGTTATTGAAATAAAATAACTAAAAAAAATAATTTATGACTTGTACTAATTTATAAAATACAATAAACTCCTTACGGTAACCAACTCCATCTATACAGCTAACATTTTAGATTTAATACTCAAAATTACATTGATTTCATATAGTTTTATTAAAAGTGAATAACAGTTTTCGTTACTCTAGAGAAATTTTTTCATGCGATACCTGGCAAAAATTTTAAATTTTGCTATTGAATAGAAAATTTACTTTTCAAATTCTATCAATTAAATTATTTTTTATATTTACATTAAATGCATGATTATTAATTTTTATTGTTTTTTATTAATTTTCATTAATTTATTTTTATTTATTTTTTTATTTTTACAAACTTCCCATTTACTCCCCCTCCTTAAAATGTGAAAATTCAAAACCTTGAAATACGTCATTATACTTATGATAAGTAGCTACAGTTCCAATTTTCAAGTTCCTACCTTTAAAAAACCGAAAGTCTCAAACAAACTTTTACCTCCCGTTTCCTCCCTTAATATGTAAAAATCCAGAAACCCTGAAGCATGTCTAATTTATGATGAGTCGCTACAATTCCAATTTTTAAGTTCCTACCTTAAAAAAAAAAACGTTTACTCAAAATACTGTCCCAAAAAAACACACGCTAATTGAGCTTTTATAAATAACCTCATGGGCGCTGGTACTGCTTACGGTGTTCAAAATTCATGGCTTCTTATGGGAATTATACATAATTTTGTCAAAATAATAAAAACAAACTTGTTTATAGCTAAATAAAGCACATGCCATAGTGTTGTATTTATTTCTAAATAAGTCTTGCATGTTTTAATTGATAAATTATTTAATTTTATCTATATAAAATACAAATGAGGTGGGTATGATCAAATTTGAAAAGGTTTGTTAAATGCTGAAATTTGATAAAGTACAATTTTGTTGCAAAATTTTTTTGAATTGAACCTATATATAGTTTTAAGAGCAAAATGAAACACAGTTAACATATTTTTTATTGTTGTAATGCAAGTATAAAGGGAGATTTGGAAATTTACATGGTATTACCTCATCCTTTAATTTCAGCTTTCCTCTTTTTATTTTGCTAACAGTACCATCAGTAAAAATAGTCTCATAATATTTGATAATATCTTCTAAAAAGTATAGAACAGCATCATTTCTAGAAAGTGCTTTATGGGCACTAGGAACGATATATATGCTGCCACTGTTCTAAACGTTTAGTATCCTATAAAAAACATTTACAATGACACAATTGGGGTAAAAAAATAACAGTAGCAACTCTTTATCTAACATTAAAACTCTATATAAAATAAATTTTCTTTTCTAGTAAGTTAAATTTAATGTATAATGATTGTTGTTTGTAAGTCAGGATCTATGACTGTAAAATTTTTTATTATAGAAACTTGTAATAAAATAAACTACATTCCGTAAGATACATATTGTGACTAGTTTACAATAAATATTATATTTAGTCATAAATAAATTATTTTACTTCCATTAGAAGCTTTAAAAAGACATTGAATTGATTCCTCCTTGTGTCATTTTTAGTTTTACATTTGATTTGTATCCTGTTTTACAATCTGGAACGACGTAAATCTTGTTTTGATGTTTTTTGTTACTAATGTTACTTTTACTCAGGTACTTTTTTTCACATTATTTTGATTCTTTTCACCATTTTTTTAAAAAATCACTTCATTTTACATTGACTTACATATAAAATTGACACCGCTGTTATTCGACATGCCAACTACAGTCAATTTCGCTAACTTTATAAAAAGAGGGATGGAAATTTGAAATTTGACCATTGCCGATTCGCCTCCTTCTCTCTTTTCTTCATAATCCATACAAACTTTCACCTCCCTTCCTGCCCCCCACCCCCTCCATCCTTTGGTTGACAGACTGTGTTTTTTCTCATTTCTACTTAATATTTGAATTATTTATAAAAATTGAACAGTGATTCAAAAAATTAAAACGTGTTTTTTATTGTTTTACATTTCATATCATTTTTAAAAATTTATTGAAAATACTATATATTTAAATAATCAACAAGGATTGTGCGGTCTAGAAGAGAACCAGAAGCGGCACCGTAAAAGCTTCAATAGATTTGTACTTGTACAATGTTTGAAAAAAATGGATGCCACTTATAAAAATTATATATTTAATTGATACTTATTTAGGGTCAGGATTAAACAAAAAATCACTTACATGGATTACATCGCGCTGACCCTGCATACTAAATTTGATTTAAGAATACCTTACATGGCACGGCGAATCCATGCAGTTCCTAAATTCTGAAGATATCTTAAACATTAGAACCTTCGAACTCACATTTTCGGAGCGAATTGATGCTTATTTTTTTTTTGTGAAAATTGAATTAATTGTTAATTTAATGAAACATGTGTATTATACCGAAATCACGAAATAATACCGTAAATGCAAAATCCAATGTGGTTGAAGAATTATATCCGCCCATTATCTCTCGTTGGGTAAAATAACCGACAATTATATTTCTGCAATAATCGACTCAATTCATTTAGGCAGAACAAACATCGAATCGAATTTCATGTTCTGTATTTCATCAATGCTCTCCCTTTTTTGATTATCTTTCAATTAATTACCAACTTAGTAATTTTTTTTGTACAAAACATTTCTAAAATTATTTTTTAGTAAATATCGAACAATTTATTTCGATTATTAAAAAACGAGACTTTTCCGATAAGATTAATCAGCCATAACAAAGAAAGGAAAATTCTACATATAATTCATCAGGCGCGTACAGTAAATAATAGAGTGCGCGCTGGGCAAAGGGCGAAAGTTAAAAAATTATAAAGCATTGCAAGCACTAGATCTGGATCTTATATGACCCCGCACTATTTATATTGATTTTGGTTACGGTCAGAAATTGTTTAAATTTTAGTATGTTATTTTTAAGGCCATTATAGGCAACTTTCTTATGGACCTCAAGTTTGCAGCTCTATAGGGTGAGTTGTTAGAAGGAGCCAAATGTAGAAAGTGCAGAAGAAGTATTGTCACATATATCTCTACCACACATAAGTAATTCATGTTTTTTCATGAAACTTGTGGCACGTGTTACACTTTTCCATTGTTTCTTAATACTTACTTCCACTTTGTAAAATAAATAATACAGAGTGTTTAAAAAATAGGAATATTAATTACTGAAATAAGGTAGATTTTCATGTATTACCATAATTAGAACATGACTTATGATAACTTATTTGTTACATTAAATAATAGATAATATTTCTTAACAATACAGGGTGTGACAGAAAGACATATTACAAAAATATAAGTATCTTTACTAAATCATAAATCAGTATTTTTAAAAACCTGTTATACTACATACATTAACTATTTACACACCATCAAAATCTGACTCATCTTTCAGCAACATCTAAAATAGTCCTTAATAAAACAGTTGAAGGGTACTTTACATAATTTTCGAATTGTTCCAGGAACCATAAAACACTTAAAATATTAGCACACATGCCTATAATTCTTGAACCAGTCTTCAGTTATGTTTGGATTGGGGTGTTAATACACTGCGACTTAAAATATCTATTGTGCCCCCCTTCTGTTGCTAATGCAGCAAAGAAATATCTCAATGCCTATAACGACTCTTCCAATCCTAGCTTCTCAAGGTAGTGTAGGATTTGGAGTGGCGTCAAGTTAGATAAATCTTCCCCTTCTATTTGATATGCTACTAGGTATAGTGCCCTTGGATTCTGGAGTGCTACATATTCAGTTAGAATGTGAATGGAAGTTTCGTCCTCCTCACAGAATCTGCACTCACTATCTACTACTCTCAGTTTACTATAAGATGTCCTTTTAGTCGGAAATGCTCAATAAGAATCCCTGTTACAATACGTAGCATGTTCTTGCTTAGGCAGATGCAAGCTTCCGATCTTTTCTTGTTATATTCACCCAGAAGTATCTTAGCCTGTCCTAGCCCCAAGATATTTTCAATTATTGGTTCTTCTACCGCCCAATTCTTTTTTAGTCTCCTAATATGTTTCTGCTGATACCGCAGAACGGCTCACCCACAAAGGATGTTTGAGCCCATTTCCTTACGAGACTAACTGTAATCTCGTTACCCTGTACCCCGTATGTCCCGGGACCCAAGTGAGAGAAACTGTTTTTTCTCGCCTAGCTCATTTAATTATACTACGCATCTCCAGACCATTTTTGAGCTGATTACGTAAGAGCTCAGCGCTTTGATGACTACTTGGCTATCAGACATAATGATAATCTCTTGTCTATGATAGTTTCTCTTGATGTTAAACTGGATACACTTCTCGTTGGCGTGAATTTCCGCTTGAAAGATGCTTGCGTATATTCCCAAACTTTCAGAGTACCTCGTTCTAGGCCCATACATTTTTATTTCAGTTCCTTCTATGGGTTTGGAATCAACCGTATACCATTGAATAGCATGTCTTTCAGTTGAAAGAACGATGTATTCTTGGCTCCATTCTTTCGGGCAGCCCAGCTCTGGTTTTGAAGTTTGTCACAAAACTGTACTTCTTTCTCATTTCATCTTGGGGCATATCCCAAGTATCTTCGGTACTGAAGCTAATAGACTTTCGTCTGATTATGCCGTTCCTAATCATTCTATATCGTGTCCTTTTTGCCACATTCTCATTAAATGTAGAGGGGTGAGGTTTATATCCCCTCCATTACGGCCGTAGGACAGGTTCTCATTGTACCGGTGATGCAAACACAGGCTAGTCTTTGTACTTTTGAGATATTAGCTCTCGTAGTAGCTAAACTAGTTCTGTTACTCCAGGCTGTAGCCCCGTAAGTAATGATTGGTCTCACTATTGCAGTGTACATCCATCGCAGTGTGTTCGGGTTTCATCACCATCGTTTACCCGCAATGTTTCTGCATACCATTAGGGCTTTTGTGATCTTATTTACTACTTCCTTCTCATGTAAGTTCCAGAGAAGAATGATCTGGAGGTCACAGCCGAGGCTCCCTTGGCATGATGGACATTTACTTGGGCGATGTCGATGCCCGTCATTTTACTCTCTTCAATAGGGGTGCCGACCCCATCGGTGAGGGTGTGATCCAGGCTGGATACAAGAGGGTTTCGCCAGGTGCCCCCAGAGGAACGTTCGCAACCGCTTTCTCAGCGGCCATTCATTCTTCACCTTAGTTTATTGTTATTGCCATTTAGTTAGTTAATAATGTTGTTCATAGAGCAGCAGTATTAACGTATCCAGCTGTGCCCCGAGGAGGCATACACTCGATTATTGCATTTCTCCACCGGCTTGTAAACAGTTGAACCGGTCTTACATGTACAGTAAATATCTAGTAATGGGATTCTCTTAAATTTTATTGTTCTTTATAAATAACATGTCGCAAATATCGAATATATTGCAAAAAACGAAGGCACGCCACATAGAGTTTTCTAACAAAAACAAACTATCTACTATCAAACAATTCCTAATAACAAACTTTTAAAATTGTTCCTAATAGGAAGAATCAAATATACAATGTAAAATAGAATGTAGTCTGAAATTCCAAAGATTACAATGCTGGCTGTTAACCCTATCATGATAATTTAGCTATTAGTTAATCTAACACTCACCGACCTTTTAGCGTACAGAATCCTTTTGTAATTATTCTGGTTGATAAATAAAGAAATGAAAAAAAAAAGGTATGTCATATGCTCAGAAACTAATCTAAAGCAAGATAAAAGTATGTAGTGGTGTGAAATAGCTAAACAATAATAATTGGCCAGGATTAAATATTATCAGTATTCATATCACGAAGTTTTTTAATTAAGTACTACTGCAAAAACTGCATAAGGTTTTTTATGAAGTTTTTATTTAACTAAAATAAACTACTACAAAAATAGAATTATATAAAAAATCTGATGTGTCCAACACATGACTTTCCTATCTAGTTATTATAGGCATTTTCCGGTTATTTTGTACAACCTATTGCAGCATCTCTATAAATGTTTAGAGGATAAACTAAATATATACATTTTCCACATACATCTACCTTGAAACATTTTTCTATAGATATTCATTGAAAACGAAAATACAGAAAAATTTAAATTTAGCACTTTTCCATTACGGTCCATTTTAGAAAAATCATATATAAACAAAAATTATAGAAATCGATATCGCAAACAACTTTTAGTTCAACAATTTTCATAAAAATCAGAATTTTGCACATTTTGTCAAATTTCTCGAATACGGACCATTTCAGAAAATTTTGACATAGAACAAAAATTATAGATAATAATATTAGAAGTAACTTTTATTTGAACAATTTTCTTCTCCAAACATAAATAACAGATATATTCCATAAAATATAAAAACGGCCTCCCATAAAGTACCCCCCCAGATGTTCCGACTTTGTCCAAAATCTAATCATTTCACGTCAGGCCGAAATAAACCTTAAGTTTAAAATTTAATGTTTTTTTCTTTATCCGTTTTTGAGTTTTCTTCAAATTTCGAAATTTACACATTTTCTCAAATATCTCGAATACGGTCCATTTTAGAGAAATTATGTATAGGACAAAAATTATAGAAAATTATATTACAAACAACTTTTATTTGAACAATTTTTATAAAAAATTATTTTTTTTACATTTTCTCAAATTTCTCGAATACGGACCATTTTAGGAAAATTTTGCATAAAACAAAAATTATAGATAATTATATTAGAAGTAACTTTTATTTGAAGAATTTTCTTCTCCAAACGTAAATAACAGATATATTCCATAAAATATAAAAATGACCACCTATAAAGTACCCCCCCAGATGTTCCGACTCTGCCCAAAATCTAATCAGCTCATTGGACGCTGAAACAAAGCTTAAGTTTAAAATTTGGTGTTTTTCTGTGTATCGGTTCATGAGTTATGCGTTATACAGACACACACACAGACACACACACACACAGACACACACACACACACACACACACACACACAGACACACACACACACAGACACACACACACACACACACACACACACACACACAGACATCATCGCGAAAATAGTCAAAACGGATTCATGGGACCTCAAAACGTAAAAATCCGTCGAAAACTCGAGGTCGAAAAAAATCATGATTCCTATACTTTCCTTATATCTGTATACAGATAGGAAAGTAAAAATGTTTCGAGGTAGATGTATGTGGAAAATGTATATATTTAGTTTATCCTCTAAACATTTATAGAGATGCTGCAATAGGTTGTACAAAATAACCGGAAAATGCCTATAATAACTTGATAGGAAAGTCATGTGTTGGACACATCAGATTTTTATATTACCATTGACGTTGTAAACAGACTGAGAAGGTTAGAAGCCGTAAAAGACTTGTTTAAGAAAATATTCCTGCCGACGTTGGAATTATGTGGGAAACAGTAATGTAATAATTCGTTAGGTAACCTATGTATTTTTAGGGGTTGTCTGATTAATAATTAATAGATCAAATAGACGCTAGCAATTAATTCGAAAATCTTAAATGCTACAAAATTTCAGTTCGTTATATAGCAAGTCTTCTTCTGGTGTTCCGCTTGGCTCAAATCTTAGTCCTTTTCAGTTTAAAAGTATTTTAAAAGGACATTCTTGTCTGTTATAGTAAACAAATACTAAGTTAAACTGAGCAAATTATAAGGAATATTAAAAAAAAAAAAACAATACAACATTACTCGAAGAACGTGTTCTCGAGAATTTTATTTTTTCTTACAAAGCCAAATTATATGAAACCACAAATTAAGAATGAAAATATAGTTTTTGCCAAAAAATAGTCTACAATAATTATATTCACCAACACAACATACCTTGGATCTAGGATCATTTGCAAATCATAGAAAAAATAAGTAAGATAATTGTTTAAACTCACACCACTGGCAACAAGTTGTAGTTCTTATTCTTCTCAGCTAGTTTAATTTTGTTAATTTTTGAATGGTGCCACTCGTGTGTCTGGGTCTAGCTCATGTCCTTCTAGAGTAGGAATTAAGTTTTACGCAAAGGTAATATGGACTCTTTTCGCCTATTGGGATGTATAGGCATTTACACAGTAGAATACACCAGGATAGTGACATGATGTATAGGGAGTGCTGAAAAATAAATGTAAATATCTAAAGTCTTTAAAAAAACTTGTTTGAGTGTACTGGTCTAATAACCCTTGCTTTTGTAAGTGTTTAGGCCTTGCATTTACTACCAAGAAGCCATGCAATTTACTAAGCAAAAGGTGTAGTTTTTCAATTTTGATTTGATTTTTTATTAAATATTGATTTAGAAGATTTGCTGAAGTAGATGAGGGTTTTTTTAAGAATGTCAAATATAGTTATGAGTAGTACATGTATTTTTGTAAGTTTAGAATAGACCATAACTATCAGTACCTCTTAAACCACATCTTAATCATTATATTCGCATAAGGTGTTTGGTTTTATTCCAATTCTATGTAGTTGTTGTGGCGTGCAGTAATGTTGTGTTCTCAATCTCATGAGCATTGTGATGTGTCTACGAGATATGAATGGTATTTTGAAGTGCTATGGGATCGTTGGTGGTTCTGTGGTTAATTCTGATTATATTTTGCCTTTTGTTCTCTCCTGTTCCTTATAAATGTTTACCCAATTTGACCATAATGCTTTTTTATAGTTCCTAGGAGATCTTGGTAATGCAGTCTGTGTTGTATCACCTAGTTAGGGTTTCTTCCTGTGTTTACTAGATGATGTGTCATTTAATTTCCTCGTATACCTACGCGACTGGGGATCCAAACCAATTTTATGTCTTTCCAACTCTGTTGTACTTCTGTGATGATTCTTCTTACTGTTAGTGTATGTTTATCGCATTTTGCACCAGTGCCTATCTTTGTTATTTTCTGAAATGCATTTAGGGAAGCTGATAATATTGTTACCTGTTCTCTTTTATTATTTGCTGTTGCAGCAGCTTTTTAATGGCTATTATTTCTGCTGTGCAGATAGGTGTATCTTTCTGTATTCTTTCAGCTATGTTAATGTTTAGTGATGGACAATGTACCCCAATTTAACATTTCTGTGTTTGGGGGTCTACTGAAGCGTCTGTAAATATCTGCAAATATCCTGCTGGTTTCTCTTAAATAAGCACCTTAAGTTCCTACTTTGTATGCTTGTTATCCTTATCGATATTGCTATGTATGGTAAGTTGTTACTATGTTCTTGTTTTTTCAAATATTGTAAAGCGAGGTCTTCAATTAAGTCTGGAGGTCGTTTATTTCTCCAGTAGGGATATTCATCATTAAAGAGACTGTATACGTTTATTAATTCTCTCTCAGTTGCTTCATCAGTTAATGCAAAAATCTTCATTCAGTTGAAAGCCATATCTTTCTGATCAGTAGGATGTTTCTCCGCCTTCCTTAGGGCTAGTTTGGCTAAGTTGACTTTAGATGTGAAAAATATTGCTTGACATCCATACTCTAGATGTGGTCTAACAATACCTTTGTATATATTCAGTAGACATTTTGGGTTTGCACCCCACCAAGGTCTTGTCAAGGATTTCATGATGTTTATACCTTCATTTGCTTGTTTACAGCTGTGTCCAGTTTAAGCGTGAGTCGAATTTTCACCAAGATGTTTATACGTGTTTATCCATTCTATATTTGTGTCACCAATTTTGATTTATTTCTCTAGATTTATGTGTCGTTTGGAAAATATCATCGCTTTTGTTTCTTCTGTAGACCAGGAGAATACTTGTTGTGTCATCCAGTTGTTCACATCTATTAAACAGTTTTGGAATTCTGTTCATTGCAATTTATATTTTTTGTGGTGTTAGGATAGCTATATCATCTGCGTATTATTGTCTGAGTTTCCATATCCTTAATGCTAGACATTTATGTGTTAAATTAAATTGGAATTAATGGTAAACCTTGTAGAATTCCTTTAAGCGTTTGTTGGGGACCAATGTGTTTATCTGTGGTTGAGGACCTGGCACGCTAGTTACGAACCTTCAAAAATTGTAAAATAACTTTTATGAGTTTATTTTTTATTTCTAAAACGTTGAAGTCTTTTTTAATCTGTCCAGGAAAATACAAATTGATTTCTCTCTTAATGTAAAGGTTCTATATACTTCTGTTGCAAATTGGCCTATGTTGTCTGTAATTCCGCTTCCTTTACGGAAGTCATTTTGTCAGCTACTGAACACTTCTAGACGTGTTTGTAATAAGTTTTCTAAGAGTTTGCCTACACATGAACTGAGTACTATCGGTCTATAATTATTGTAATCATCAGGATCTTTCCCAGGTTTTTGCGTTGTGTTCTCCAGTCGATAGGTATGAGAGCTGTTCCTAAAAGAATATTATTAAATATTTCTACTAGTTAACAAGTAGTTCCTGACTATACTTTTAGTCGCCATCATCGCCTACTACACAATTGGCTGATTGATTGACTTGACAGTTATAGGCTGAATAAGAAACAAGAATAAAAATTAAAGTAACCGCGGTTCATTCAAATCTCCTTTATTTATTTACATTTTGTTGGCATTCATTACTCTAAAAAACTAATATTTACTTTGAAATATTGTATTTAACATAAATAATAGTTTTTTAAGTAGTAAAAGGCCCAAAAATAATAATATGTAAACACAAAAAATATTTATTAAGAGTATGGTAGCATTCAAACATTTTTTACATACATAATAAGAACTCAATATTAAATAACATTTGATTTGACAAATATAAGAATCCGTACGTTTTTACCTAATAACACTACATTTTTACAGTCAATTTTTTTGATCACAAAAATTTTGAAATTTCATATGTATTTTGTCTAAAAGTATACAGAGAGGTCTCACTTCAGAGCCCGACCCGATCGTGATTTTAAATAGGCTAGATAATACATAACGCTTACTAGCTGCTGTGATTATTTCGCTGGATGATTTAATAAATAAAACGAATAAATTAATTTATTTAAAATGTTGTTAGTTTTGGTTATTTAATATATGGAGGGTGCATAACTAGTGGCTTAGCCCGGCTTTAAAAATAATCGGTCAGGCCCGGCCGGTTTAACCCGACAGTCGGGCCGCGCCGCAGTCCGACCGAAACGGGCCGGACCGTGCAGGGCTCTCTCACTTATCCACGCGACGATTTTTTGACGACCAAAACTAGAAATCAGAAATAAAATTCCCATTAAGTATACAAACAATTTTTTATCCATAAAATGGTAACGAAAATATAAACTAAGCGTTTTTAGCTCTCCGCTGCTTCTACTAGTACGAGAGGTGTACCAATTGTGTCTCAAAAACCACTTACCATTATTAAGTACCATATAAACAAGTCAACGTTTACTCTCAACACCAACACCTTGCAACTTCAGTACATAATTACCAAGTTTTCAGAAGCCATCTTAGAAGAAAACTTTAGGGTCACTAATAATTATATTTCCATAATATTTTAGTTAATAGTATATTGTGCAACAAGTGCAGAAAGTAACCAATTCCACACGATGTGTGAAACTTGTGGCACGAGCGAATGCGAGTGCCACAATACTTTTTCTACGACCACAATGACTTAAAACACAAATTAATATATTTTTTAATAATTGGATGATCTTTATTAACGATTTAAAATTAGAAATATAAAGAGGTGGTAAATATTTATTATTGTTATCACTTTTTAAATGTGTACTTAACATAGTTTCTTTTTCATATTTTTCGTGGACATCGTCCCTGTTTCTCCTGTTTGTGCCCCAAATAAAATAAAACAAATTATTACCACTATTAATTTTGTTTAATAATTCACTAAACTATATAAACGTATTTGAATTTTCTTAAATTTCAATTACAAATTTATTTATTATAAAAATTAATATTAACATTACAGTTTGAAATATTAAGAGGTGGTAAATCATGATCTGGATGGTTTTTTCATATGTTGTTTCTGAAATAGATATTCTGCTAGTAGAAGCTTCAGGTTCTTCACTCCTATTTTCTACAGAATGTAGAATTGAATTTGCGATATCCATTTTATGTGATAAACTGTCATCGATGTATATATTGACTAAAACAGCAGAGCCCATGTCTTGTACGTCACACATTTTTAAATTTTTTAATTCTTCTCTTCTACATGCTCCCATTATTCCCAAAACCAGAGCTGTCTATAAAATAAAATTTAACATGAAAAATATTAATCTCTCATATTATTAAGTATTTACCTTTATAAGTAGATAAACATCATCGGAAGCTTCATTTAAAAATTGGTTGATTTGTTCAGGTGTAAGTATTTTTGACTTTTTTGCTACATATCCTTCAGACTTTCTTTTCAGAAACGAGCGCAGTTTTTGATAGCGTGAAATATCTACATTTTGCCTTATTGACAATGTAGTTCTCAACATCGAGTAAATTGACCATAATGTAGAAGATTTAAAAGATTTCGATTGCTCCCCAAAACAAGCCATTAAAATAGTTTCTGAAAAGGAGTTCACCTTATTTTGTAGTCGCCAATCCATAAATCTTGAATAAGCTAAGTTGAATTTTTTCGCCGATGTTTGAGGCAATAAGTCTTCTGTAATGTTATTCGCTATTTCTTTAATATGTGGTGGAGTATTATAATTATTATCACTACTATTACTATCACTGTCCATTTTATTATTTATAGTTTTCAAAAGTATCGAAATAAAATAAATTAAATGTCAAGATTTGAAATGTCAATATTTTAAATCGGGTAACTCGATTTAAATTTTTGTGTATTATCCCCCTTTATATAGGCAACCAACATTACATAAATTATAAATTATTTAAGTTTTTTTCTAAATTAACTGAATTTTGTAGTATTCGACGAAATATTTAGTTAAATAGATATGTCCTTAAAATATAATATTGTGTTTTTTCATTCATACTAAAGGTTATACGACAATTTATTCGATGCACCAAACAGTGTGGAATAATATTTCCACACTAATTATGAATGTGTACGGAATTGCCTACTTTGACCCTTAAAAAACAAGGAATTTATAATTTTCTGTAGTGGTCGTCGAAAAAAATACTTTCCACATTAACTTGCCCTACAGAAATGCTTTGATGGAATTATTATTTTATGCTGATATGTTTCTCTTATTAGCAATAATTATGTTACTGAATTGTAGCTATTGCAGCCTGCCACATAATTTTAAACGTATGTGCATGCAGTATTCCAAAAATAACAATGTATGTTTAGAATATAACATAATAGCCATATCGAAAATGTTATTTAACGAAATAATCGTTTAAGAGAAAATTGCTTCCTAATTCAAGAAACCTAAATATTTACACATAGTCGACCTAAATTCTAAATTATGTAATTAAATGCGCACATTTTTCTGCTAAACGAATATTTATAATTAGGAGGAAATTATTTTGGTTAATGCTCTATAATTTAATTTCGAGTAATTGTAAAATAGCATGGATATCCATTACATGTTTATTTTAATAATACATATCATTTAGTAAAGTCTGCTTTGAATATACAAGGTGACCCAATAAAACGGGACGATTTCAAAAAATCCGAAAACATTCAATAAATTATCTTTCGTAAAATGTTTTGATGATAACATAATCTACACGAATGAAAATGTTGTATTAGAGCATAATCGCTCATTTTTTTTTAAATAATGTCCGAAATGTGCTCTTAATTTTGTCGCACACCTTTTTGTAGTCTCGTTGCAAAGCTACCTCTTTCTAGCAGTATTGCAGCCACTTCACGTCGAACACGTTTAATTACCAGGTTGTAATTTTAACCAAATTCTATTTTTCTACGTCAACCTGCCCTTCTTTGATTATAAAATTTCAATAATAATATATATTATTGACTTTAAAATAAAAAAGGGTTATTGTTTTCTTTTCGCAACTGGTGACATAATGAATTTTCATCAACCAGTTTCATAATGTTCAACATTATGCATCTGGTTTCGTAAAGTAGCTCATTTTGACTCTGGCTGCGATTACAAAAAAATGTTACTTCATGTGTCAAAATTAGAAAAAGTTGTTTACATACTTGTTTTTATTAATTTTATTGGCATATAATAAGCTGTAAGTTTTAACATATACATTCTGACTGTTTTTGTATTTAAAAGCCTAAAAGAGGGGGTTGGGTGGCTCAGTGGTAGAGTCTGGACTTGCAAATGAAAGGATCGCAGTTCGAATCGATCTGATGGCTGGGAATTTTTTCATTTAATTTATTTATTTAAAAACAATTCTGATGCATAAGTAGGATTACCCACTCACTGCTGGGTTCTAATTAGCAGTGCTGTTCCTAAAGTGGCGCTGGGAAACAGCAACAAGGCTTATATGTAGGAGTGCAGGAGTATAGAGTACTAGCACTCCTGCACTGTGTATTAGACTACTAGTACAATCCATAACCTATATAGAACACGAAGCTAATGACCTAAATTGTCAAAGCCGAAGACACCAAAATAAAAAAAGCCTTAAAGAATATTTTTTCGCTACTGGCTATTAGCTTAACTAATATGCAATATTTTCGGAATCTAAAAAATACCCTTTATTCTTTGTAAAAGCGCACTTTTTCAAAGTGTATTTAACGAAACAAAGATAAACGTTAACATTTGTTTTTAGTAAATTATTTTTTTAACGAATAATTAATAATTCACAATTCAAATAACAAAATTTGATTCATTTCCAAATCGTTTAGAGAAAAACTGTTTTTTCATTTGTAGAATTATCTAGTTTTAAATGTTTCGAGATCGGGAATCTCGAAAAATATTTTCAAACTTGAATATCTCGAATGTTTTTTCAATATTGTGCCGAAAATTAAATTACAGTCTTGTCTCGTGTGAAAACGAAAATTTCGAAATTCGAGAGTTTCTAGAATGCTAAAAGTGCAAATGTTACTTTCAAGTGTAAAATAGCTTCCAAAACTTGTTTAATTAATAGTTATCTACGGCCTTTTATAGGTCCACTTAATTAATGGAAAGATACATTTTTTAATTTTCTTTTTTTTTTCGCACGCCAATGTTTCAGTGCCATAATTTTAGTAGAGTTTACTTGATCTTGTAACTGAGAGCAAACTCATTTGGTCGATCGTTGATTATAAACAATTGATTTTATATGTTTTTATTAGATTCTATCTTGTCGGTATATTAGTGTTTACATGTAATCAATTAAATGTCGATAAATGTTTACCAGTTTCCTTGTAGCCTGGCGGACTTAATTGGTCTCCATTCCGTTTAAACGAACATTTTCGCCGATGCTGATAGTTGCAAGTAATTTTGAGCGTTGCGCCACAGAAGCCGGAGGCTCTAATTTATAATTTTAGCTAAGCGAAAATTAAAATACTTCACTTGAGAAAGACTACTGGAAATATGTGTAAATAAATGGTGCTTTAGAAAATGTTTAGAATTTGAGTATCCAGATTTTTTTAGTAATCAATTGCGAACATAAAAAGTTATTCGAATATTTTTTCATGGATCTTCTATTAAACAATTTCGATATTTTTTGTAATAAAAAAGGCGAAACTAAAATTAAAAAGAAAATTATCAAATAAAGACATCCTTTGCTTTTCTTACTTCAAATTAGATTATATCCAGGAGGTGCCGGTTGTATTGACTAGAGATAAAATTAGTGAAAATAATGACGACCCATTAGGTATAGGTCATTCACTGAATTTACACCCATATCGGATTAAGAAATAAATGAAAGATTTGACTGGTCAGTTGTATTTTAAACATTTACTCATGGGTGGCGTTATTTTGTATATTGCAAGAGGTTCTTATAGAAACAAAATAAATATAAATTTTAGGTATTTAATTTTGCCTCAAAAAGCTTAAAAGAGATAGTTACATGATTTTGTTGTTTAATAATAGTTTATTCAGAACACAAATTTTAATTTACATATACAGTTTTACCCTGCGATTAAGTAAGTACGATGATTAAAAATAACATAACTTTTAAAATTCTATATTAAACAGTGATTATTATAAATAATTGTCTTTTGACATACCTATAAATCTTCAGCATCACTCTCAAAATTTGTGTCACTAGCGTCGCTGTCATCATTAAGGGATATAATTATAGGGTTAATTTCGTTTATCCTGTTTTCACGTGTCCACCAGTCGTCAATTAATTTATCACATTTTTGAACACTTTTTTGCCAAATTTCTGGGGTTGATGTATCCAGTGCTTGTTTCCATATTTCTCTTACTGCTTCGTCGTTGTAACCATTAATTCCAATATGATTGTCATAATTCGTTTTACATATACCCCAAATGTGTTCGATGGGGTTAAACTGATAATGGTACGGTGGAAGCCGTAACATATCATGTCCATAACTATGTATGACTTGATCTACCATATAAATTTGTGGTGGTTCATGCCGTTTGGCTAAAGTTAACAACTCAGATTTAAGGGCGTATTGTGGAAATGCAACATTTTCGTTACGTAGCCATTCTTGTATTTTGGCTACAGTCCAATTCTGTCTTGGCGGTTTGTTTAAAAGTTCTGTGTGATAACTCGCATTGGGTGCTATGATTGAACGTTTACGTTATCCGTAACGTACATGTTAGACCGAGTTTTAATATTAACGAGGCAAGTTCGTATGATGGAAAACTTTTTCCAACACATTACTGTTATTTTCCGCTTATTATGTTCTAATTTAACAGTTTTCCATCACACAAACTTGCCGTTACTGTTAAAACTCGGTCTAACATGTACGTTACGGATAACGTAAACGTTCAATCATAGCACCCATTATCTAACACTATAACAGACGGTTCACTTAAATTTGAGTTCATGTTATCGTGGTAGTCTTCTGATTTTGATTTAGAGGAAAATATTAATCCTGCACCATCCACAAATCTATTCTTTCCACCTGCGTGCAAGCTAATGTGTCCCTTTCCCTCACCATTAGTATGTTTTATTGATTTTATATTTTCATCTTGCCATATTCTTTTCGTCCCACGTTTGGAAAATATCCAGGTTTCATCTAAATATATAAACGAAGCTCCATTCTCTTTTAAACGAGTGTATTCTCTTAATAAATGTATTCTTTTGTGAACATTATTTTTTTTACATAAAGCTTTTCTATTATCTTCTTTCTTAAATTTGAAACCTATTTCCTTAAGCAACTTCCAAAGACTTGTTCTGCCAAATTCACCAATTTGTATTTCTCTTAAGTTAGCCAGCAATGTGTCTAAGTTGATATGTTCCTTTTTCGCACGCATTTCATACACCATATCACGAATACGAAATTTTGTCCCACCGGATATATCCGACGTTTTCAGTTTTTTGCGAGGGGTGTATTTTTCTTTTTTTTACTCTCTCCGCTTTTGACGTTTTTCAAAACATATTTTCATTTTGAATCACTAATACTGAGAGCTGTACAGACGCGTTCATGCACACTCACTACTGGCTTTAAAGGTCCTCCGTTACCTTTTTCCGCCGTAAAATACTTATGTAGATTTCAAATTAAGCCATCTACACGTAACACGCACTTCGGCATTTTCAGTTTCGACATACGTTTTCTTCGAAATCCAAAACTGAACTAAATAATTTAGCGCAATTATAACATCAGTACAAAAATAGAACATTTAATCTTAATTTTATACCTGAGAAGGGGACTTCCGGAAATTATAAATATTTTAATTTTTTCGTGTATTACTTTAGTAATTTAATTTTAATAAACATAATTACATACTATATAAGTATTTAATAATTAAAATATATTCACCCTCTACCCACCGGAGGACTACGCTTATTTAACTCAACTACCTGATGCGAAATTATCCTGTAGACCGCCTCAGTCGTGCATCTGTTTCTTAATCCGATATGGGTGTAAATTCAGTGAATGACCTATATTAGGAGGTATTGCAAACCGGTTTTTAGACTGACGAGCAAATACAAACCATTATTTCTCAGAAAAACTAACAAAAGTTATAAACAAATGAACAAAATCATAGCCTACTACAGGTCAGGCTGTATAAATTATTCACTCCATCCTCGTAACTCATTTAATATGACTCTGCACACGCGTCTTTAATTATCTAAATACGACCCTGCTTGGAAGTCTTTTAGTCCTGCCTAGAGGTGTAATTATGAATAATACGTATCTTATAGGAAACAATTGACTCATGGCACCTCCATGTGGTAAATATTATACCTCCTTGGTATATGACAAATGACAACGAATCAAATACAACTCAAAAGTCACTTGTCATTTCTACCTCGTGACTCGTGACGTGACATCTGAAGTTTGTTTATTAATATGCTTTTGAATATAATTTTCTATCAAATTATTAAAAGTTCACATATGCGACTTTTTAAATTTTTCCCAGAATATCGAAAAACTGCAAAGCTTCTTTCATGACATCATATTATCCATCGTCGTAAACTGCGAACCGAATCGAAATGAAATTCTAATTTCGTATCAGACTGAACACGAACGCGGGACGACAGTGACAGAAGACAGAACTGTGTTGATCGAGTGTCGTCTCTTTTTCATTTAAAACGATTCATTCGTCTGAATCGTCTGGGACGTACTGACTGACTGCATCACCTCACAAAATCCATCTATTCATGTGAATTTGTGAATAGTTTTGAGTTCGCTGCGGATGGATGACTGGCTCAAGAAAGATGTGTCGTGAATTTGAGCCTTCTGCTGACACTTATTGGCTTTACTGTTTTAATAAAAAGTAAAGTTAGTAAAAGAACACGAAGAAGCCACACGAAATGAAACGAAATGCCGGCGGAAATGCAAAGTCATTCGTAGAGTTAATACTCCAGACTAAGGCTATATATTTATTTTGAAGGTGTTTTTTTCAGCAACCAATGTATAATGAGTAAATAAGATAAACTCAAAATATGTACCACTTATTTGCAAATGCCCTAATCCGAATAATCCCTCTATACAAGGTAAATTTAACATGAGAGTTTTGGGCATTAATATCGTAGATATTAAAAATCACTCTACCGGTTTCCAAGTAATTACACCTTATTGAACCAGACAATCGTACATTTCTTTAATTTACCTTTATAGGTAATTAGCGAACTTGTTCAAGGATTCCTTCAAAATCAGTTGCAAAACTTCCAACTCCCATCAGTAATTTATTCGTGAGAAACCAAGACAAGATAGACATCATAGACCAGTTATGGTGTACCTATATAAAATAACATGTTCAACTGTCCCATGCTCATTTATGTCGATAGTACCTTTCGTAATTTTAAAGTTCGTCTAACACTATAAGCTTTTCTCATTTTGTCTCACACCTTTTAGATACTGGACGCCCAAATCAAATTTATTAGTAATCCGATTTTTTCAGCTCTTATTTAAAAATTATTTTTTATTCATCCAGTCTCATTGACAGTTCACTTAACATTTTAACTTTAAAGGGGGAAAATGGGAGGAAATGGGGGGAGGGAGCATTTAATGAAACTCTTTGTTCTTTAAAGTTAGAAACATGAAAATTTAATTTACAGCTATTGAGCATAAATAAATAATGACGTGTTTCAGGGTTTTTGGATTTTTTACATTTTAAGGGGGGAAAACGGGGGGTGAAAGTTTGTAAGGGACTATCGATTTTTTTTGTTCTCTATGAAGTTAGAAACATGAAAATTGGAATTGCAGCTACTGAGTACAAATTAATAATAATGTGTTTTAGGGTTTTTATATTTTTACATCTTGAGGGGGCAAACGGGGGTAAAAGTTTGTATGGGAGTATAACTTTTTTGTTCTCTTTGAAGTTAGAAACATGAAAATTGGAATTGCAGCTAATGAGTACAAATTAATAATGACGTGTTTTAGGGTTTTTGAATTTTAAAATTTTAAGGGGGGAACGGGGGGCTAAAGGTTTATTCGAAAATATCGATTTTTTTTAAAGGTAGGAATTTGAAAATTGGAATTGTAGGTTCTCATCATAAATAAATAATGAAGTGTTTCATGGTTTTTGAATTTTCACATTTTAGGGGGGGGGGGGGGGGGGGAAATTAATAAAAATTATTAAAAATTATTAAAAATTATTAAAAATTATTAAAAATTATTAAAAATTATTAAAAATTATTAAAAATTATTAAAAATTATTAAAAATTATTAAAAATTATTAAAAATTATTAAAAATTATTAAAAATTATTAAAAATTATTAAAAATTATTAAAAATTATTAAAAATTATTAAAAATTATTAAAAATTATTAAAAATTATTAAAAATTATTAAAAATTAATAAAAATTAATAAAAATTAATAAAAATTAATAAAAATTAATAAAAATTAATAAAAATTAATAAAAATTAATAAAAATTAATAAAAATTAATAAAAATTAATAAAAATTAATAAAAATTAATAAAAATTAATAAAAATTAATAAAAATTAATAAAAATGAATAAAAATTATTAAAAATTAATAAAAAAGGAAGTCACGTATTTTTTATATTAATAACACGACTACATCGAGCAAAGTCGCGAACAAAGTCGCGGGCAACAGCTAGTATAATATATATTTACAAGTACCACTAACTTTTATATGTTAAAATACGTACTTATCCGTAATGGATGTCATGGTAAGTCAAATTATTACTAACCCTCCTCTTTGACCCTTGACTGTACAGTTTTTAACCGACTTCAAAAAAGGAGGAGGTTCTCAATTCGTCCTAATATTTTTTTTATGTATGTTCAGCGATAATTCTTTAACACGGTGTCCGATTTTAATGATTCTTTTTTTTTTTTGTTAGAGGGGTACCTCAGGCGTGGTCCCATGTAAATTTGGTCAAAATCTAATAATTCGGCCTATTAGAAAATCCTGAAACTCTTCATTTTTTATATATGTTTAACGGTAATTCTTTACCACCTTGTCCGATTTCTATGATTCTTTTTTTGTTAGTAATGGGGTATCTCAGGGGTAGTTCCCTATAAATTTGGTCAATAAGTGGTGATGGCATCTGCACGATTTTGAAGTCGGTTTTTTAAAATTACTTTTATAAATTGTCATTTTTGTATTAGATATTTTTCACTTTTCAATTCAATGATTCTATGACTCCATTTAGGTGTGCCTGATGATGAAGTAATTACTTCGAAACCGGTCGCCAATAATTAAAATTGACTTTGTGAGAAATAAAGGACCTTTTTCTTTACACTTTCGTACATAATAATAATAAATGAAAAATCTTGCAGATCTCTAACGTTAAGAAATACATTTATGTTGAATATTTTATAATGGAGAAGAATTCGGTACGCCTATGCATATCGAGAGGTTGAAAACAAATCGGACGATAAAGTTTTTATTAAAATATTCAATATTAGATAAAGTATGTTTTTTGTTTATGTTCGATAGGTTAACCGATTTTTTTAGTAATAAATCAAAATATTACAAAGGTTTTTCGTGAAACAGTCTGAAATTGAAACAAAAAAATACAGTACTTTTAAATTTAATGCTCTTAATTGGAACAAAACTAACTAACTAAAAAAAAAAAACAGAATTATTTAACAATGCTAAAAATAATGGCAAGAATATATATTTTCATCTTTTTGTCCACGCGTAGATTTTATTAATTGCCTGTTGAATAGTTGTGTCCTCGGCAAATGCTGTTTTCACATTTTCCGTTTGTGTTATGTCGGAGGTAAATAACTGGCCCCAATACACTTCACTTAAGTCCCCTGTTTTAATTTATTTAAACGTGGAATATTCTTGTTTCCTTCATTTAAATAAATAAAACTATTATTAACAAAAACAAATTTAATGAAATTTTTAAAAATAAGACATTCTCTAGCGGCTACAGTAAAACGGTACCCTTGATAGGCTTTCCAAAAATCCCCTGCGTACCAACTTCTAATGACAAAAAGTGTTTATATTGAAAATCCTATTTTAAAATTTAATGTGATGTCGAAAACTAAGCGTTTTTCGACCTTTGTTTATATAATTTTTTTTTATTGATTTTAAACGTTCTGTTACAAAAACTTAAAATTAAACAACGAGGAAAAAATATTAAAACAAACGCCCAGCATTTTATACCCAGGCCTCTTGATAGCACATTTTTATGAAACGCTGTTTTAAAATAGAATATATACAGTATGGTTCAAATGAAAGGAATAAATTCATTATAATGGAAGTAGTTGGTTTTTCGAAAAAATGCTCGGACAGGTCTTTTTTGTTTACTTAAAGCGCAATTTTTTAAATAGAATTCAATTTTCCCCCACTTCCCATTTTTGGGCAGTGACGTCATTGTCAATTTTTTTAAATAGTAACCCCAATTTTTTTTTTATTTTGATAGATCTTGCAATTTCCTACTCGGAAACATAATATTTGTAATATCTGACTTAACAATTTTTTTTGAATAAAAGTCATTTAAAGATCAGATACATAAATTTTATTTTATTTTGAAACACAATAAATGAATAAAAGATTATTTGTAATTCAGTGGTTCATCTAAAAAAAAAAATAATAATAAAAAGAATTTAATGACAATTTCAAAAATTCTTTTTTATTATTATTAATATTATTATTATTATTTTGTTAGATTAAGCACTTAATTACAAATAATTATCTTTTATTCAATTATTGTGTTCTCAAAATAAAATAAAATTTATGTGTCTAATCTTTAAATGACTTTAATTCAAAAAAAAATTGTTATGTAAGATATTTCAAATATTATGTTTCCGAGAAGGAAATTGCAAGATCTAACAAAATCAAGAAAACAAATTGGGGTTACTATTTAAAAAAATTGTCAATGACGTCACTGCCCAAAAATGGGAAGTGGGGGAAAATTGAATTCTATTTAAAAAATTGCGCTTTGGGTAAACAAAATTGACCTGTCCGAGCATTTTTTCGAAAAACCAACTACTTCCATTATAATGAATTTATTCCTTTCATTTGAACCATACTGTATATATTTTTTGTAATTTAATTGCTTTTTCTAAGTTAAATTCAAATTTAAAAATAATATGGCATGTTTATTTATTTAATAATTTACCGGCTAATGCCCAAGTAAGCTATTTAAATTAACTTATTTATTAATATCTCTAAAGTGTCACTTTTTTGGCCGCATTTACTTTACGGCCGCTGTTTTGAACACTGGTTTATCATAGATTCTGTACAAATTTTACTAGTTAACGATGGATTTTTATTCGATTTAAGCCTCTTTTCAATAAGAATAATGTAAAAAAAAAGATTTGGCTATACTTCATGAGTTAGTCTCTTAAAAAATGTTGTGTGCACATCGGCCGTATAATCTTGTTTTGGTCTAACCTGAAGTTGCTTGGCCTCGGCTACTCCTCGGCCGCAAATTTATAATTCGGCCGAAAAGATCAACTTATACAAATAACTCACCGACACACAAAAAAAAGAATCCGAATTTGATGTCCGTTTGGCCCTGTCGCCCTCCAGATTTGAGTAAAATGCAAAAACCCAAAGCAAAAAATTGCGAAAAATTGCAATTACAGCGATGAAAAAAATTTGCATAATCCATAAGTTCATGATAAAAAAAATTTGATATAATTCTGAATTGGTTTGATTTTTGATTTATCCTCAGGTAATTGCTGTCCTAAACATTTCACATTAGTAGAAAAGGTTCTTCGAAACATTCAAGAACAGGAGCAACTTTTAGAGATTTATATCTAAAAAGTCAAAACATAAAGCTTTGACGGGCCGCGCGTTACTTATTTCTTTAGATCATTATTTGTAATGTAACGTTTATTTTATGTATCTAAGACACTCATTTATTTTATATTTTATGATTTAATTTAATTGTATGAAATACAATACTAATTTATATTTATGTGAACAGATCGATATCTTAACTAAAACTTCGACTTCCAATGGCAAAACAGTCTATTTATTCATATGTGTGCCTTCTAGAATGTTCGCTTATCCGCCACAACTTGTTACCGAACAAGCTAGACCGATTCCTTCAACAAAATTGTTGTTTTCTTATTCATCTAAGGGTTCAGTACAATCTAGAAAAATAATTCACTTCGACTGACATGGTCCAAAGGCGTATCAATGAGGGCTTTCGGAAGTTGATTTATTTCATTGGATATTTTTTGTAATGGGAAAAATCAGAGAGGGACTGAAGGGACTGGACTGGTCGAAAGTGACTCACATGACAGTATATTTACTGTAAATAAATAATTATGTTCCGTTAAATCAATTTTATTAAAATTGTTTGAATTGTTAATAATGTATGACGCTGAACCGCTCCTAATCTTTGAATTGTTTGTTGCAGACATCCCGGACATCCCAGAGAGCATCGGCCAGCTCAGGCTGCTCCGCGTGGCCGACTTCAGTTCGAATCCGATTCCACGTCTTCCGCCCGCCTTCAGCCAACTCAAGTCGCTCACGCTTTTGGGCCTCAACGACATGTCGCTCACATCGTTGCCGCACGACTTCGGCCAACTCACCTCGCTCACGTCGCTCGAACTCCGCGAGAACCTGCTCAAGGAGTTGCCGGCCTCGCTGGCGAAGCTGACCAACTTAGAGCGGCTGGATTTGGGCGATAACGAAATCGAAGAGTTGGTGAGTATCAAATTGATAAAAATAATGTTTCTCGCTGTGGCTAATTGTCCGCCGACAGAGTGTTTTATTGACGGACAAACGGTAATTGTATAAGGAATATCAAGATGGTTCTAAAAACCAATGGTTGTTGGGTCTCACGTCAGTAATCACAGATTTTTATTTATTTTATTTATTTCTTTCTAAGGTCATTACTAACTAACTAACTAACTACCCGATATATTTTTTAGAAAATTGGTTTACATGTTTCCCTTTAACTGCCCAAACAACTGATGTAATTCAGTTCCGGGTTAGCAAAAAACTTATTAATTGTTTTGTCCTTAAAACCACACCCTGTATATCAGAATTTTCAAAATCCGTTTTGATATTATATTTAAAATATTTTCTTTCAGCCGTCCCATATAGGTAAACTCCCAGCTCTTCAAGAACTCTGGTTGGATCACAACCAACTCCAAAGCCTTCCGCCCGAAATCGGCCAACTCAGCAACCTTACCTGCCTAGATTTATCAGAAAACCGCTTAGAATACCTTCCCGAGGACGTGGCGGGTTTAGAAAGCCTTACGGATCTGCATCTGTCACAAAATGTATTGGAAACGTTACCGGACGGTATAGGAAAATTAGAAAAACTGACGATCCTTAAAGTAGATCAAAATCGATTGACTTCGCTAAACAGCAATGTAGGACATTGTCGAAATTTGCAAGAGTTGATACTGACAGAGAACTTTTTGAGCGAACTTCCTGTGGAGGTCGGAAAGTTAGTTAGACTTACCAACTTAAATATAGATAGGAACAGCCTAACGTCGATACCCGAAGAAATAGGCAATCTTGAAGAACTAGGCGTGCTAAGTTTAAGAGACAACAGACTTACAATGTTGCCTGACACCCTAGGCAATTGTGTCAGGCTTCACGTGCTCGACGTATCAGGAAACAGGCTTCCTTATCTTCCTTACACCTTGCTACAGTTGAGCCTTAAGGCTGTGTGGTTGAGCGATAATCAAGCGCAACCTTTGTTGACTTTTCAGACTGATAACGATCCTGATACGGGGAAAACGGTGCTAACTTGTTTTTTATTGCCGCAGCAGGAGTACCAACCGACTATCGGTGAGTGTTTTCTTTAAATATATTTTTTAAGCGTTGGTACAGTTTGAGAAGCGATTAAAATATTAAGACATAATTAACAATGTGAAATAGAATTCTTGTCTATCAGAAATATAACATAAATATGACATAAATATAACATAAATATGACATAAATATGACATAAATATGACATAAATATGACATAAGTATGACATAAATATGACATAAATATGACATAAATATGACATAAATATGACAAATATGACAAATATGACATAAATATGGCATAAATATGACATAAATATGAATATTTAACGTAAAGATTACTCTTTACGTTAAATTTACATTAAATATACATAGGGGGTCAATTTTGAAATGTTTAATATTTTTCGATAATCCATTTAGGGGGTAATCTTTTTAATAGGGATACTTATTCAGTGTGTTTACCCAAGTTGAAGTAAAAATATTAAAAATTAGAAATACAAAATGACGGATCCAATATGGCGCCCGAAAATATTAAAAATTTGCTTGGTTTACAAAAAAAAAAATGAAACCTGGGAGGTTGCTAAGGGGTGTTTGAGGTTACTGATTTTGAATATGACATTAAAAATTAGAAAAGCAAAATGGCGGATCCAATAGAGTGCATGAAAATATTAAAAATTGCAGGTTTTGCATGAAAGTGAGATCTGAAGCGTTTCTAAGGGGTTTTTGATGTCATTAATTTTGAATATTGTAACGATTGTCTAATTTATTTATAGTTTATTTATTTAAAACACTATTTATAATTTAAGACGTATTAATTAATTTATATAATACTTAGACACTAACTAACAATTCTAATTTATTACACTTTAACTTTTCATTACAATACTCTAAACTGAACTGTGCGCCGATGAGTCGGCTATTTATACCAAGCCAATTCCGTGCTCGTCTTTTCTGGGTGCTCCTGAAAATTCCATCTCTATGACTCAACGGCACACTCCGTCCGTTCTACCCGTTTCTTCTTCCGGAATACAGATGCCAGACCTCGAGCGTCGTAGATGTTGGCGGAAGTGCTATGGACCAGCGGGTAGTCTTTTGGAACCATGAGCAGGTCTTGTTGTTGCTCGGTTGTAACACCATGTCTTGCTTTTCCGGTACCTCCATATGCACCCATAAATTCTTCAAAGACAAGGTCAGGTGTTTCTTGGAGCTGGTTTACTTCTTTTTCCTCTTCATGGTCACCCTCAAATGGAGCCAGCCGGTTTTGGTGCACTACCCTTGGTTTACCGTTCGGGATCTTATACGGTAAATGACATCATTGATTATTTTCTTGATGATGTACGGGCCTTCCAAAGACCTTTGAAGCTTTGGAGAATAATCCTTTTGTCTTTTTGGGTTATGGAGCCAGACTTTGTCGCCTTCCTTGAAACATCCTTGTGTGGCTTGGGTATCGTATCGCTTCTTCATTCTGTCACTGGCGACTTGAAGATGCGAGCGGACCAATTCATGCATATCGTCCATTCTTCTTCGTAACTGGATCACATAATCTTCACCAGCTACATCTTCTCCAAGTCGGCATCCAAACTCGAGGTCGCACAATAGTCTCATCTCACGCCCAAACAGGGCCTTTGCTGGTGTTTGGCCTGTTGATTCATTGAAAGCGGATCTATAAGCCATTGCAAAGAGCGAAAAATACTGATCCCAATCTCGCTGATGGTTTGAAACAACTTTTGACAGATATTTTCCAATGGTCTTATTCATTCGCTCTACCATTCCATCAGATTGTGGGTGCAATGCTGTGGTTCGGGTTTTCTTTATGCCTAGTCTGTCACAGATTCCACGGAAGAGTTGGCTTTCAAAATTTCTGCCTTGGTCACTGTGGATCTCCAATGGCACTCCAAATCGACAGATAAACTCTTTTATCAATACGTCTGCAACAGTTGCGGCCTCTTGATTTAGAATTGAGTAGACTTCCATCCACTTCGTAAAATTATCCATGACCACCATCATGTATTTATTACCATTCTCGGTCGTGGGGAATGGTCCAGCAATATATAAGGCGATCCTCTCAAATGAGCTACCAACGTTGTATTGCTTCATGGGAGCCTTCCTTTTTCGCTGAGGTCCATTACTCATAGCACAGCTGGTACATTTCTTACACCAGTCCTTTACATCATCGGAACTATTCATCCAATAAAACCTTTCACGAAGGGGTTTCCTAACACCGAGATGTCCTCCTGATGGACTGTCGTGTAACTGACGAAGTACTTCGGCTACTCTACTTCTTGGAACGACCAACTGTCTTCTGTTCTCGGAACCATCATCATTTTCAAGTACTCGCTTTAATAAGCCATCTTCCAGGATAAAGGAGTCCCACTGAGCCAAATTCGACTTAAGTACTGGAGAGATTAGATACTTCTTGCCAAGTAGGTCGACGATTTTCCTCTTTCCATTGTCGCATTTTCTTTAGAATGGTCTTTCTCTTATTCTTCCCTAATTTTAGCAGGGGCCCACTCATCGTTGACTACCGTTGTTCTTAGTAGTCCACTTTCTTTGGACTCCGCTTTGTTGCAGTGGGAGCGTTCTGCTGGACACGGTCTTCTACAAAGAGAATCGGCATTTCTGTGGCTTATTCCGGCTCTATGTTCGATCTTAAAGTCGTACTCTTGAAGTCGTTCATCGTTCAATCCATCTGGCGATTTGACCCTACGGGTTTTTGAACTGCATCAACCACTTTAGAGCAGCATGATCGGTACTTATTAAGAATTTCTTTCCATATAGGTATTGGTAGAAGTGTTCCACGCATTTCACAACTGCCAGGAGTTCTCTTCTCGTGACGCAGTAATTTCGCTCAGGTTTCGAGAGCACTTTACTAATATAACCCAGTACTCTTTCTTTTCCCCCTTGAATCTGTGAAAGCACTCCTCCAATTCCCACATTACTGGCATCAGTATCCAGGATAAATTCTCCCTCTGGGTGCGTATGCTTGAAAACGAGATAAACTGAAACTCCCCGAGGAATATATTCACTTTATTTTCACTTTCCCAAAAAATTGGTATTCTTGAAATAACGTGAAAGCCAAGGGAGGAGAAAGTAGATGGTGAAAATAAATACAGAGTTGTCAGATCGTTTTAGATCATCCGACCAATTAGAAACTACGAGCTTTTGACAGCAAATGTCACTTCTGGCATTTTAAAAATTTAGGTTATTATGATTTCTTTTTATCGACAACGGAATTTTGACTTTTTCACGTATACACATTTTAAAATACTATTGTTGATTAAAAATAATATTAACTGTTTTAAATAATTATCAAACTAAAAATTCAAATATCTTGGCAATAATTCAAGTAATATTTTTCTAAATAGTTTTAAAAACGTCTTTATTTACAGTTAAAAACTCTACGATTGTAGGAGGTAGGTACCTACCTATTACTTTCCTAAATAATCATTTTAAAAACACACGAGTCAAAGTACAAACAAATTTAAAAGATGTTATTACTATTGAAAAAGGGGAGTATTACCTATAGTGTACGGGGATAGTTTTACACTACTACCTTTTATAACTAAAGAAGTTGTTGCTCCATTTTGTCAATTTGTCTAAAATGTATCTGTATTGAATAAAAATTATTCTTATTATTTTCGCGTCTAAATCCATTTTAAAGGGAAAGTAAATAGCGCAAATGTATAAATATACCTGCAAACTACTAACAACATCAATGAGGTTATAGTAATATTTTGTTTTATTTATTTAATTTCTGACAAGCACTGCGCATGCTTGTGAATTGAATTCTCTCGTTATTTTCATTCTCTCTACCTAAAACTAGGAGAAAGTTTTGAGAGAAATTTCTCCACCAATTTTGGTGAATTTGATTTCAAGAATACGAATTTGTACAAAGGAGTAGAAAGTGAGAATTTTCTCTCAATATTTCTCACTCCCCGATTTCAAGAATAGGCACCCTGGTAGTGGGTAGCCTAATATTGGCGCTGTTGTTAAATGCTTCTTTAAAGTTTCGAAGGCCGTTTGGCAGTCTTCGTCCCAGCATAATTCTCTTGCTTCTTCTGTGAGTCGCGTTAGTGGTTTAGCAATATCTGCAAACTTCTTTATGAATCTTCTGTAGTACGTACAAAGCCCAAGAAAACGTCTTATTTGGTGTTTATCTTTTGGTTGTGGCCACTCTTTGATAGAAGCGACTTTTTCCTTATCTACAGCCACGCCATCCTTGCTGACGACATAACCCAGGTAATTAACTTTATTTTGAAATAGTTGGCACTTCTTGGGGTTTAGCATCAGTTGGGGAGCTTGAAGTCTTTTAAAAACATCTTCCAAGTTTTTTAGATGTTCATCAAATGTCTTCCCCAAGACTATGATGTCGTCTAAATACACCAGGCATGTTTTCCAGGATAACCCTCTCAATACATTTCAAATGTCGCAGGGGCATTACATAATCCAAATGGCGTAACATTGAATTGCCACAATCCAGATCTGGTGGTAAAAAGCTGTCTTTTCTTTGTCTACTGGGTCCATTTCCACCTGCCAGTATCCAGACTTCAAGTCTAAGGTAGAGAATAGTTTACTTCCGGCCAATGTGTCCAAGGTATCGCCGATACGAGGCAGAGGGTAACTGTCTTTCTTGATAAAATCATAACTTTTTTGTAATTCAAGTTTAAAGTTCTCTCTCTCTCCTCCAGAATGGTCAAAGCTTAATTTATTGTTATTTTCAAGCATTAGCTTTTATGCTAATAAATTATTTACAGCAGTTGTTTGTAAGTCTTGAACATTTGAGAAGAAAAAAAAAGTAAAGAAACAATAATCTTTCGTGATTTCAAGGTTAATTTTTACACACTTTCCAACACGAAATGCTACAAAAAAATACTTTGTGTGCAACAAATGACAAATTATTCTCCATGTCTCACTTATGCTTATAGAAATCTTTCCAGTCGTTAAATATTACGAAGTTCAGTTTTGATATTTTCCACTTTTGGCCAAAAAGTAGGCGCAACATATGACGGTGCACCCGCGAATATAGCTTTCAAGAATTGAAATATCCACCATACAGATCTGAAATGGCGCCTAGTGATTATTATTTATAAAAAAAAATCTTATGGAACATCGTTTTAAGCATCTGTAAGGGAAAAACTTTAGATTATTTTTACAAGGATATAGAATTATTAATCGTTTTAATAAAAATGGTATGTCTATAGAAAATTTCTGCCGTCTCCATCGTAAGAGAAACTTTACAAGATTTTTTTATGAAATGTGATCTAAAATCTTCGTAAACTCAGAAATAAAGTATTATAGTGACCCCCATTGGTTTATCAAAATCATTTTAAAACTTTTTTAGCCATTAGTACTTATATCTACCCTATTATTTTCTCAGCTTTTTTATTTTGTAGATACTAACTAAAAGAAACGCTAAATTCTTTATCCAAAAAATTCATATTATTTTTTAAATAAATTGTCCACGCGCTTCTGTTTGTATGAAAAATAAAAAATAGAATACCATTACGAATGTGGAATTTGTTTTTTTTTTCAACGGAAATATTGATTTCAATTATAAATATTTATTTTTCATGCAAACTCACACTGTACCAACAAACAGAGTAAATGAATAAAAGTAATAAATTTTATTAGTGTGCAACGGTTATTTATAAGATTTACATGTGTAGTTTGTTGTAAATAGTCTTGTCACATGCTTCTGCTTTAAATGTCACCTACTACTTTGTACTGTGTCAATTAAATTTAGTGTTTGATGTATTAGAAAATAAAATAAATGAATGTCCATCTCAACCTAAATTACTTTTTGTCTGAAATAGTCAAAGTATTTTTTTAACAGTAAATAATATATAATTTTGAAAAGAATATTTTTTTTAAGAATTTAATTATTAAATATATTTTGAAATAATAAAATTTAAACTCAGTTTTTCGATGTTTAAATTCTTACTTTTATATAAATAAAAATTTCCTTGGTTTATTCGGTCATATTATTTTTATTTTCTATAATTTAAGCATGTGCCCTACATATGTTATGGAACATTTTTCGAATACACCTTCACACGCTGTGAAACAGAAAGATGGGGTTCTGGTATTTACAAAATTTTAAACTGTTTGTAATCGTCCCCTATGTTTTATAAAATTTTGACTGCAGAAAAATGTTCCGAAACATATGTAGTGCTCGTGCTTAAATTATAGAAAATAAAAACAATATGACCGAATAAACCAAGGTAATTTTTATTTATATAAAATTCTACTACGGTCAGGAAATTATCCTTATTAAATTCTTACTATTATCTATTTTATAAGAAATGTTTCTACAATGTGTAACAAGTCAAATGGAATGAAGTCAGTACCTTAATTACTGTGTATATTTATAAAAATCCCGTACTTCAAGTTTAAATTATTATAACATGATTTCCTGTAATGTGAAAATATCACCCCTACCTTTAACCCCCTTCGAGTAACATTTGTAAATAGAAAGTAGGGGCTTGTGATACCTCATTTGAAAGGTCTATTTATTCTCTATTCAAAAGTGATGTGGTTTTCAAATTTGTTGAAAAAAATTAACAGCAAAAAAATAAATTAATTACTAATAGAGTTACTAATAACAAAAATATCAATTTTAATGCAGGAGATGTTCAAAATACATGTCTTCTAACGTTAATTAACATCTGAAGCGTGTCCGACTCAATCGCAAACGTTATTCGTATTTTTAAATGCCTTCTTCTATCAAATTCGTCTTCCATGAGCTCCTGAGTTGGTATAAATCGAGTGATGGATATATGGCTAACACCATCCATTAATGCGGCTGTTTGTCGACTCCTCAAATTCAAGCATTATGGTATCATTACTCAGTAAATTAGAAGTTTTTTTTATCTGCCTTACATGTCCAAGCTGTCGAAATTGTTGTTAATTTTACTAATTGTCCCTTAAGATAGAGGCGTCAAATCGGCAAATTTCGATCTGTGTTCGTGTTTTATCTCCGTAACCAGTCATTTGTAAAATTGTTATTTTATGCTGTTTCTGATCTTTAGTTAATAAAATCAAATGACACGTACAACACTGACAGAAATTAATGCCATGTGGTTACAATCACGTAATCTATCCAGCCCTACTTCAGTGGGGTCTGGAAGAACTCACACCGCACCTGGTGGGTATATTCAGATCCTCGTTGGCTCTGAGGTATATCCCCAAAAAATGGAGAGAGGTAAAAGTGGTATTTATACCCAAACCTGGAAGGATGGATTACACTGTCCCAAAAACATACCGAACAATTAGTCTGACATCGTTTTCCATGAAGATATTGGAAAGGCTAAGCGAAAGGTACATAAGGGATGCGGTGATTACAACAACACCACTACTGATTCAGCCCTTTATCTAGTTGCTGGCCGGATAGAAAGATCCCTGGACAATAAGGAGTCCGCCTTGGGTGTTTTCATATACATAGAAGGTGTTTTTGATAAAACCATCTTCCCAAAGATAATACACTCACTAACCAATAGGAATGTTCCACAAATGGTTAGTGGGTAACGAAAACCCAAAAATTAACTAAATTAACAGCCGTAAACTAGAACAAATTCAAAGAACAGCATGTCTCAACATAACAGGAGCCATGAAAACAACACCGACCAGAGCGATGGAAGTCATTCTTAGTCTCGCTCCCCTTGATATTTACATCAAGGAGGTTGCTCTGACGACAATGACACGCCTCCGCACGGTTGGAATAGAACCTGATGTAGGATCTGGTGAGGCGAGACGTCACTTTTGGCAGGATGCGCTTGATACGCACCCACTGTTTCAAGCGAACATGGATTCCATCTCACCGAGATATATCTTCCATAAGCCATATAAAGTTGTAATAGAACAAATAGAAGAGCCAGAAGTGGCAGGTACGATTCATATCTACACCGACGGTTCTAAAACAAAACAAGGCTCAGGATGTAGAATATACTCCAGATTCTTAAACCTAAACATAAAATGGGCTGTGAGCAATAGTGCCAGTGTAGTTCAAACAGAGCTAACGGGGATTCTCATAGCAGCAAAAGAAATAACCAGAAAGAATATCGCTTGAAGGAACATGCTCATCTATACAGATAGCAGACAAGCACTACTCACCCGGAACAGACCACGAATTTATTCAGGGTTAGTACTAGAATGTCACGAAGTTTTGACCGAAGTATCCATCAACAATGTGGTCACCTTAAGATGGGTCAAAGGTCACGCCACCTCGAAAGGTAACCGTCTTGCTGATTCACTAGCCAAGAAAGTAGCCAACCAAATACTTTTTGGACCTGTCCATTCTATTGGTCTGACAAAATTGGTAGTGACAGACCTAATTAAAGAACATTCCCTTGTGAAATTCAAGGAAAGATGGGATGAAACAAGAAACTGCAGAGTTGCCAGGGAACTCTTAAGTTATCCTGACAACACTGCAGAAAACAAATACTTGACTATGACTAGACAGAATCTGCGCCTAGTCACAGGCATTCTGACTGGTCATTGCAAAGTACGGAAGCATCTCCATATCATGGGGCTATCAGAATCCGCACTCTGCAGAGGGTGCGAACAAGAAGATGAGACCATCGAGCATATCCTTTACGATTGCTCGACGTTCTCATTTATTAGAAGATTTGTATTCAGCGAGTATCGGCTAACACCGGCCGATATAAGAGAAGCACCTCTTGGCGACGTTGTCAACTACATTAAATCTGTAGGCTGGCTCACGAGCTAGGAGGTGCCTATCATCTTAGGAAGATGCACAATGGGCCTAATGAGGCCTAAGTGCCGTGGGGGGTAATCCACCTTTCTCACGCTACAGATACAGAGAATCACGCAGCAAGTTGCTAAGGCATTTTGAACGAATTTCTGAATGCCAACTTTGAAAAATACTAATATCTTTTGTCCTTTTTTGTTAATACCGTCGAAAAAGGCCATTTAAATAATTGTTTTTGCTTGCTTTCTTATTATCAAGAAAGCAACTATTAACTAGTTATTTATTGTTTAGGGTTTTGTAGCGAATTTTTATTATTTTATTAGTTTTATTATTTTTTATTTTTTTACTGTTAATTTTTGCAATAAATTTTTGAATAAATAATGAAGGCACCTTTCAAATGATAATCTACGTTACGTGTCCTTCATAGCGCCGTTTGCTTCTATTTAATAAGAGCGGATATATAGACTTAGATCCTTTTAATTTTTCTACTGCGCTTTTTTTTCTTCAACGTTAATCTTTGTCACTCCTTCACAACGCCGGTTTTCCTGTTTGAATCGAATCAATAGCAACTAAGATATAGACTTAGGTCCTTTTGGCTTTGCTGCTGCATCTATTTTTTTCATTATAAATGATAGTTAAATGACAGTTTAAGTTGAATGCTGTTTTTCCTGTTTGACCAATAACAACCGAGATATAGACTTGAGTCCTTTTGGCATTGCGCCTGGATCTATACCACGTTTCACTCACAACGCCGTTTTTCCTGTTTGAATTGGACCAGTAACAACGGAGATAATAACTAATGCCTTGTTGGCTTTGTCATTGCGCATGATTTTTCTCTTTATCGTTAATTTATACTCGTACATGTAAACGATGCCGGTCATCTTGGATCGCTTAGTCGAGTTACAAACCGTGTATTCAAATTCCAATGTCCAACATAATGAACTGGAGTGGGGTAGAATGCTTGTCAATAGACTTGAGATGCGACTCTATGGGCGAAGACAGGTTATGTTTTATCTCACTCGGGAGTATTTATAATAACCATTTTCTATTTCGCATTGTTATTGTCTGAACTGGACAATAATGTGAAACAGAAAATGGTTATTATAAATACTCCCGAGTGAGATGAACAATAAAAATGGCTGCGCCCATAGAATTGCACCTAGTTCTATTAAAACAACATGCACATTGGCATTCTACCCCCTCCAATTCATTGGTCCAACATTGACAGGTGGCGTCATCTAGCGGTGACTTTTGGAAGTAGCCGGCCAGTATTTGTCTGTCCACTAAAATTGCCATGTTTCGGAATTTTTTTATAAATAAGCACATATTAATTGAACTACTGAATTTATTCCATTTGGTTGTTATACACTGTATAATGGTTGACGTTAGTAACAAGTAAAAATTAATCAATTTTTTCTATAATTATTCCACTAACTTTTACACATAATTTACTTATTACTAATGCAAACTTCAGGAAGAACGAAACATCAAATTCTGATTCAGACCTTCAGAATTAGTTATTTCCAGTTTCTTAAAAGTCCGTTTTCTCGATATAATTATAGTTCATCCCTTTTTCACCTACGGAATGAATATAAATTGAAAATTTTCTTTCACAATCACGATATACATATTTTAATCAAAACTAATCTATTTGTTTTGAAATTAAATTCAAATTGAGGCAAAAACATACATATATGTAACGAGCTTTGTATTTTTTTATATTCCAACATATCGATTATACAAGAACATGTAATTTATTTTTAAAATATACTCGAATCTAATTTAAAAGTATCGAAACAGTACGAAAGCGGACTTTTAAACAGTTTAGAGTGAACTGAATAAACATTAGGGTGGTTCGTTTTCTAGGATCCTTGATTTGATCGGTGGCAGTCCCTAAAGTGGTTCAAAATGATGAATACGAAATTCTCATAAAATAGTTTTGAAATTGAAATTTAAAATTTTGGTGAGCGCGCCACAGTACTAATTTTATTTTTACGAGCATGCTTTGTTTTACTGTTACCTATCACATAAAATTTAATAGAATTATTGTGTGAAAAATATTTTTAAGGTACAGAAGAGCGTCGATAATTCGGACGTCAAAAATCCGGACCGTCGTTAATCCGGTTTCAATTCCGGTGAAAAACAAAAAAAAGTTGAAGTGAATACATACAGCATATTTTTCAAACAAAAGAGTCGATGCGACAGGCTGGGTAGGGTCTTGAATAAATTCATATTAATTAATGATTTTGTTTATCTGCTCAATAATTTAACCACAAAACGGTTTTAGCAAGTTTTTTTTTTGTTATGAATTCAAACAAACGATCTTTTTTTGAGTCTTTTCGAAAATCCGAGACAGTAAAACTTCAAATAAAACTGTAAGCGACACTATTTCTTATTATTCAATTTCAAAAATATCAACTTTAGGGGAAGCATTAAAAAGATAAAAACAAAGCTCTACAGATTCGGAAAAAGAATTTGAGAAACAGATTTTACAATGGATTAAAGCGACTGGTCTGAAAATATATGACAGATTTATGCGAAGAATAATGCAGTAGTTGATTTTGTCAGTCTACATGTCGTAGGCGCGTAGCCGAATATAGTATTTACAATTATTGTGACTTATCAGTGCCAGATCAATCACAAATCAGTTCACTAAAGAGATCTGAGATAAAATAATTTCGAAATAAAACAAATTACAAATTTCAAAGTGACCTTTTTGGATTTTCTCGATTCTAGAAACAATACATTTGTTTATTATTGGAATTGGAAGAACCTACATTTAGAACAATTTCTATGGGGGCTAAGATAGGCTAAGGCGCTTCAGGGTGTCTACAGCTCGAAGGGATCGAAAGCCTGTATCTGACTAAGAACGGGCTACCTCGGGGATCCTTATCGGGCATTCCGACTCAAAGGACACCTTAGTAAACTTGGACTAGCAGAAGATAGTGAGTGCAAGTTCTTTGAGATGGATAATGAAATCTCTATTCACATTCTGACTGAACGTGTGGCACTACAGAATACAGATGCACTATACTTGGGATCATCCCAAATAGAAGAGGCCAACCAGCCCAGCTTCGAGCCACTCCAAATCTTAAACTTCTTGGATAGCTAGAATTCGAAAGATCGTTATAAATGTCGAGACTAATCCTTTGTTGCATTAGCGATAGAAGAGGGAACAATAGGTCGCAGTATGTCTGTCAAACATAACATAGCACATACTGCATTTGAAACAGACTAATAATAATTATTATGATTATAAATACACTCACTGACTTAAAATTCGATCCATTCAAAATAATAATGTATTTAAAAATGCTCTAACTTTCAAATGCGGAGGCTGATTTATTTGAAGTTTTTAGCAACTTTTAGATAAAATTCCGTAGTTTTAAGATTATTATTCCGACATCTAAAAGTAATTTAGTACTCGCCGCATATACAGGGGAGAAGAGAAAACAATTTTTTTCTCTACTTTTGACACGCCCTGTAGGTTAATTCTGCTAGTAGATCTGCACACAATTAACTTTATCAAGAAGACTGATTTGTTTCAAACACTTTTTTTTTATTTATCCCGATATCTTAATTTGTTTATGAAATGTGACGGTTTAAAGAAAATGCTACATTTTAGAAACGGTCTTAATTTAAATGACGGTAGAGAATAAACTACAAAATAAGTAGAGTGCTGTAGCCAACTCACAATATGACAACTGTCAAATATTCGTTACTTGGCAATTGCAGTTTAATTATCAGCATAACAAATATTCATTATCAGCATACCATCATGGTTTTAACGCCTACTGATGCAGCACGAGCAGTTGTTCTGGTACAAGACGGTAGGTCTCAGTATTATGCTTCTAGAATATTGGGTGTTACAAGGTGTAGCGTCCAGTGAGCTGTACAACGTTTCAATGAAACTGGTAGTTTTTCGAGACAAAGAGGATCTGGCAAACGACGTTCTACAAATGTTCGAGATGATCGTTTTGTAACATTAAATGTTTTGCGAGAAAGAAATACTACTGCTGCCATGGCTCGAAATCGTTTAGAAGAAGTACGTCAAGTAGCTGAAATAACGATTCGAAGGCGATTACGAGAACATGGATTACGCTCCAGAAGGCCTGCAACTGGTCCGGAGTTACTTAGGAATCACAGAACAGCACGTCTTCGATTTGCCAGGAAGCATCAACATTGGAATGTCGATGACTGGAGTAAGATTTTATTTTCAGATGAGTCAAGGTTTTGTTTACGTTCTCCTGATGGCCGTGAAAGAATATACCGAAGAAAATGCGAAAGATTTGACCAAGCAAATTTTTCCACAAGACTCAGTTATGGAGGAGGATCGGTAATGGTTTGGGGCGGCATAAGCATGGAAACTCGTACTGATTTAGTCATTGTTGGCGGCGGAGCAATGACAGCTAACCGATATATTCGTGATGTGCTAGATCCACATGTAATTCCATTTGCACCGTTTATAGGAAACGAATTCATGTTTATGCATGACAACGCTCGATCACATATTGTGAGGATCTCAATATTTGGACGAAACAGAAATTCAAAGGATGAACTGGCCATCACGTAGCCCAGACCTCAATCCAATTGAGCACGTCTGGGACATGATGGACAGACGAGTTCATAACCGAGTTCCTTCTCCAAGTAATTTAAATTTTTTGAGAGATGCTTTGGTCCAAGAATGGGATCAGATTGACCAGATGGAGATTCGACATCTAATAGAGGGTATGCCACGACGCATTGAGGCAGTTATTCGCGCTCGTGGGGGAAATACCCGTTATTAATTTGTAATAATTATTAGTTTTATTTGTTGTTTGATATGTTTATAAAATTATGTATTACTCTGCTAAAACTGAATAAAAAAATTAAGAACGTTGTATTTTCTTTAAACCGTCACATTTCACAAACAAATTAAGATATCGGGGTAAATAAAAAAACCGAATGATCTACTAGCAGAATTAACCTACAGGGTGTGTCAAAAGTAGAGGAAAAAATTGTTTTCTTTCCCCCCTGTATATCTGGCGAATACTAAATTACTTTTAGATGTCCGAATAATAATCTTAAAAGTACAGTATTTTATCTAAAGTTTGCTAAACATTTCAAATAATTCAGCATCCGCATTTGAAAGTTAGAGCATTTTTAAATAAATCATTATTTTGAATGAATCGAATTTTAAGTCGGTGAGTGTATTTGATTATTCATCGCATATATGTGTTATATTTTCATCTGGTCATCCGTTTTCAGACCAGTTGTTTTAATGCATTGTAAAACAGTTATTGTTCCAGATCTTTAAAGATGGACCACTCTAATAAACGGCAGTATTAGGTAAGGGCATCAGACCAGGAATTGAGTTGCCAAGTTACATTCAAATGGAATTCTCTTGTTCAACGGTTGGGGAGCTGTTACAGGAACCTCTGTAGACTAACTGCTGAAGAGTACTGGAAGGTGATTAAGATATGGATAGATTGAAGAGCCGAATATAATGGATGAAGAGGGTGCGTAAAGGAATGAAGGGTCTAAAAAAAGAGAGGGATTGTGTAAAGAAACGAAGGGGTTGATAAATTAAACCGTCTTCGGCGGTTAGTTTCCCTCAACGTCTCCCGAACCATTGAGTTCTCTTGTTCAACAGTTGGGGAGACATTGAAGGAACCTCTGTAGATTAACCGCCGAAGACGAAAAAGTAGTGCTAGAAGGTGATTAAGATATGAAGACGGTGAAGGAGCCAAAGAAGATTAATAAAGATGGTGCGAGGGTGTAAAGGAAAGGAGTGTCCAAAAAATGAACGAAAGGGTTGGTAAATTAAATATTCTTCGGCGATTAGTCTCCAGAGACTCCTTCATCGTTTCCCCAACCATTGAGTTCTCTTGTTCGACTGTTGGGGAGATGTTGAAGGAACTTCTGTAGACCAACCGCCGATGACGAAGAAGTAGTACTAGAAGTTGTTTAAGATAAGCAGACGTTGAATGAGCCAAATATGATGGACGAAGAGTGCCGAGGACATAAAGTACTGGAGGATCTAAAAAAATAGAGGGTGTAAAGGAACGAAGAGGTTGGTAAATTAAACCGTTTTCGGCGGTTAGTATTCAGAGGCTCCCTCAACGTCTCTCCAACCATAGATGGAATATATTTTAACAGCTCACTTCTGGTCTTGTGCCCTTACTTATACCTATACACTGCTGACAGCTTATTTGTTTTATATTTTGCAACTATTTCTTTTTCACTTTTTTTTTATTATTTTGCCTTGTGTGTAACGCACCACTTTTTTTGTCTGTCTCTCCATGTGCACCCGCTAGCTTCTGAAGGCCGCTTTTACCCGCGCGACGTTACGCCAGGCTTTTGTTCTAACGGTAGTACCTTGTCCCGTACAGATGGCGCTGCGACGGAGGACGATGACGACGACGACGATTGGCGCGAGCAAGAGGCCAGTCGGACGCACTCCGTCAAATTTACGGACCCGCAAGAGAAGGATAACAGAGAGGTGAGGAACACTTTGTCTTCTACGTTGTCGTACGCGGTGAGGGTATACAATGCCGTTAAAGATTGGGTGATGAAAAGGTGTTGTGAGAATAGTACGGGGAGTTTGAGCAGAAGTAATAGCTATTATATGCTGAATACGATGAGGGAACTGGACGAAATTTATAATACTAGGACTGAGTACGCGAACGATTGAGTTTTATTATGAATTTTTAGGAGATTTTTTAATAATTCGGATCTCGATAGGGTACAGAATGTCGAAACAAGATTAGAACGATTTTAAAAAAAACTTATTACAATTATTTACCAGTATTAGATTAAAATATTATGAAAAAGTCTGTTTATATAAAAGGTATTTAATTAAAATTATTGTTTTTTGTTTAATGGCACAATATACCGGGTGACAATGAG
Source organism: Psylliodes chrysocephalus (assembly GCA_927349885.1). Lineage (NCBI taxonomy): Eukaryota > Metazoa > Arthropoda > Insecta > Coleoptera > Chrysomelidae > Psylliodes > Psylliodes chrysocephalus. Next base: position 60,497,514 of record OV651816.1, read on the forward strand.
ACCAATTATATCTTTCATATATGAAGCAATTTGAATTAAATTTGGGATAAATCTACTAGACATAATTTCGATGTGACACTTTACAAAATGGTCGACTTCCGATTTTACCGGAAATGCCATTATGTTCGATTTTTTAAACAGATTATTGTATTTTTGTTTTGTTTTTGAAATCTATTCTTTAAATTACATATGATAGTGTTGCCAAATTTAAATTTGTACCAAAAAATGTTTGCAATAGTTTCATAGGTTATTTAAACCGTAGATTTCAAAAACACATATAGTGTGATCTATTGAAAAAAATTACAATTTAGTGGCATTTCCGGTAAAACCAGGAGTCGGCCTTTTTGTTTAAGTAATGCGTTCATTCGAAATTGTCTAGTATGTTTATTACAAATTGCTTAATAAACAAAAGAGATATTAACTGGTCCTGGTCTCATTTTAACCCGGTATAAAGCAGGGTCCTTTCGGTTAAAATCTGTCATCAAAGCGTGTTTTTAAATGCCTAATCCTCAAAAGGCTCTGCGCGCTTTTAATCAATATTTTTAAAATAAGCATCATAATTGGTGGTACATATATGTACCATTCAGAAAAAATTAACAAAATATTATAATCAATTTATTACACGAAAACAATAGTAAAATTCTCAAAAACGAAAAAGAAATTAAACGGAACACAAGCCAAATATTTTTAATTTTTTTTTGTGTTTTAATAACTATTTAGTTTTCTTTTGATCTTGCTAGAGTATCATCAGAAGTGACTTACAAAATAAAGCGCTAACTTACTTCTGTTCGCTTTATTAAAAATACAGTAGTTTTCGTCGAATAATCGTATTACTTTCTGGTACAAATACATACCACATTTGTAGTTAGTTGAACTATTAATTATCGTATGGCTGGCCATAAAAGAAAACATGGTACATATTTGTTTCTCAGAGCGAATCATAGATTGAAATATATACTAAGATCGATGTTCCAGTCAAATAGGACGGGCCCATGATCCATAATAACATATATGTATCAACACACATTAAACGATTTTTTGTAAAAAAAAAAAAAAAATATATCACAACGTTACTTACATACAAGACGAATGTTAAGTAATGTACAGGGTGGGCCACTTAGAAGTTCTACTCCCTCTAATCTTCGTTATTAATTGAAATATCATTTTTTGTTTGTTTAAAAGTTTGGAGCAAGAACTTGATTATAACGGATTCAATTAGTGTCAATTAGTGACGTCACGGCGTACTTCATGTTTTTTCAGAAACAACAGTAAATCGCAATTTACTTTTTATTAACAATTCTGATTTATTGAACATTTTAGGATGATAACCGTTTATTGAAAATGGTCTGTCAGATATCAAAATGTATTATTGATCTAATCTAATTTTTAAATTACATTTACATTTTTGAGATTACTAAAAAATATAAAAAATACAAATAAATAAAATTCAAACGCTCTGCTACTTTCTTAAAATTTTATATACTCGTTTGGCAGCTGTAGCAGGTGTAATTTTTCGCTTATTTCTTTCAAAAATTAAGATGCAATATACTCATTTGGATACTTTAAAGATAAATTATCAATAATACCCCCCAATCAAAGAAATTTACATTTTTTTATAAAAAATTGCATAACATCGGTTTTTTCTATTAAATTTCAATACTCGATTCATATCTAAAAATGTCCGAGAAACTTAAAATTTTCAATAATATAGCGGTTCCTTTCAAAAATAAAAAAATAAATTGACGTTTTTAAGTGTATTATTTCCATGAATACCGGAAATAAACCATGAGAGCATAGTAATAGTAAGAAAGTACCTAACCTCTCAAGAAAAAAGTTAATTCCGATATTTCAGTTAATACAGAAGATAATTTTTAATAGGTTTACCAATAATAAAAATGTTTTGATACGCTACTGATGTAGTGTAGGCCTGAAGTTTTTCCAATATTCTATACTACCCCTGTAACTTTGTAAGGAGCCAGTTTTTGATATAGGTAAATATAGCCAAATCCACTTATTTTTTGGTAATCTATCTGAGGAAGAATTTACGACATACCTGTTTGAAACACCCTGTATATTCTGCTACTGTGAACCCCCAAAATTTTGGTCACCAGCCGCCCCTGGTTATGTCCAGAAAAACAGGAAGTAAGTCATGACGGCACAGAATAATTAAATGCGGTATGAAAAAGTTTTCAATAAAAAAAATTCAATATCTCAAGCGGGTTTAATTTGTTAGTACAAAGAGTTTTTAAAGATAACCAATTCCCAGATTATCTAAAAGAATTATAAATAAAACATTTAGGAATAGTATTATCCAATATGGCGATCATTTTGACAAATGACACATTTTCAATAAACGGTTCTTATCCAAACATCTTCAGTAAGTTAGAATTTTCACATATAATACCACTAGTGTCTAAATTATTTCAAATTCACGATGATCAAAAATTTCCAGACAATAATTTTGGCACGTGTGGTATTCGGTAAGAAAATTTTACACGGAAATATCAAAATTTCAAAACTTGACAGACATGCATTAAAACGACTTAAATCAAATTTGCAAAGTTCGCCATGCCAGTTATGCGTATTAGTCATGTTTGAAGTCTTTTAGTTGACGCGAAAACCCTAATTATTATTTTACTTTAAAGTAAATGTAGTGTATTTCTATCAATAATTGGTAGTAAATAAAATTTTAACAATTGAAATGACAATTTTTTTTAATTACGCCGTTGCGTCGTAATATTATGTGCATGAAAGCGCTTTTCAAGGTCAAAAAAAAATTCCAGTGTAATTTTATGCAGGGTATCCACTATGAAGACTACAGATAAGGAGGCGAATCGGCATACTCAAAATACGGTCCCAAAAAACGCACGCTAATTGAGCTTTTATAATTAACCGCAAGGGCGCTGGTACCGCTTACGGTGTTCAAAATACATGGTTTCTTATGGGAATTATACATAATTTTGTCAGAATAATAAAAATAAACTTGTTTATAGCTAAATAAAGCACAGAACATACTGTTGTATTTATTTATAAATAAGTCTTGCATGTTTTAATTGATAAATTTATCTATATAAAATACAAATTAGGTAGGTACGAGGATGGAATGAAAAGTTTCCGGCCTAACATAGAACGCAACACAGTAGTGACTGAATAAGAATGTATTTTTCTACATAGTCCCCTTGAAGGGTAATACATTTGATGTTCAAGCGATTTAATACCGTCACTGTAGTCTGATTTATCCAACTTGTCAAAATAGGCGTTTGTGGCTGCAATTACTTCTAAATCCGTGGAAAATTTTTTGCCAGCAAGAATTTTTTTTAGATTTGGTAACAAATAAAAGTCTGACGGGGCAAGATCTGGCGAATACGGAGGATGGTCTAACAGTTCAAAGCCTAGCTGATGAATGTTAGCCATTACAAGAACGGACTTGTGGTAAAGTGCATTGTCCTGATGAAACAGAATTTTTTTTTGCCAAACCAGAGCGTTTTCGCTTATATTCTGCTTAAGCTGGTCCAGTAAGTCGATGTAGTACTCGGAATTTATTGTTCTTCCCTTTTAGAGATAATCTATTAGGAGTATCCCTTTAGCATCCCAAAAGACCGTTGCCATGACCTTTCCAGCAGACGGTACTGCCTTTGCCTTCTTTGGAACTGGTTCGTCCTTTGCCGTCCACTGTTTGGACTGTTGTTTAGTTTCAGGAGTATAATGATAAACCCATGTTTCATCAACCGCAATAAATCTACGCAAAAAGTATCCTGGATCACGTCTAAACAGTGCCAAATTCTCCTCTGAAATGGTTAGCTGCGTGAGTTTCTGATATGACGTGAGCAAACGGGGCACCCATCGGGCGGATAGCTTTCTCATACCTAAAACTTCACACAAAATATAGTGAACTGGCTCTTTTGATATGCCCACATTCACAGCTACCTCTTCCAATTTTAATCTGCGATCTTTTAGAATTAGTTTGTGAATGGTTTGTACCATTTCTTCCAAAGTTGCCGTTTTTGGCCTGCCAGAACGCGGAGCATCATCAGTGCTTGTACGACCAAGTTTAAAGTCCGCTACCAAGGTTTTAACTGTAGTAAATGAAGGAGCAGATTCCCCTAGTGTAGCATCTAGTTCAGCTTTTATTTCCGTCGGCGATAATCCTTTGATATGGAAATATTTTATCACCGCTCTTATCTCGTTTTTTTTCCATCTTTTAAAAGTGGCGAATTTTATAAGCTTTTAAAATACCCAGGACACAAACTACTTGACGCACTCACTTTAAACTTCGAGCGTATACAGACGACAAGCAAGGCACACATACACGTTGGAACAGGAAAGCAAATCGGGCCTACTATAGGTTAGGTCGGAAACTTTTCATCCCATCCTCGTATGACCAAATTCGAAAAGGTTTGTTAAATGCTGAAATTTGATAAGTACAATTTTATGGCAATTTTTTTTTAATTGATCCTATATATTGTTTTAAGAAATAAAACACAGTTAACAGATTTTTTATTGTTGTAATACAAGTATAAAGGGAGATTTGAGAATGTACATGGTACTACCTCATCCTTTAATTTCAGTTTTCCCCTTTTTAATTTGGCTAACAGTACCATCAGTAAAAATAATCTCATAATATTGGATAATACTAAAAAGTATAGAACAGCATCATCTCTAGAAAGTGCTTTATCGGCACTAGGAACGATATATTGGCTGCCACTGTTCTAATATACTAATATTCTAATATCCTATAAAAACATTTACAATGACACAATTGGGGCTCAACAAAAAAATAACAGTAGCAACTCTATAAAAAATAAATTTTCTTTTCTAGTAAGTTAAATTTAATGTATAATTATTGTTGTTTGTAAGTCAGGATCTATGACTAAAATTTTATATTATAGAAACTTGTAATAAAATAAACTACACTCCGTAAGATACATATTGTGACTAGTTTACAATAAATATTATATTTAGACATAAATATATTATTTCACTTACATTAGAAGCTTTAAAAAGACATTGAATTGATTTATCCTTGTGTGTTTTCTTTATTTACATTTGATTTGTATCCTGTTTTACAAACTGGAACGACGTAAATCTTGCTTTAATGTTTTTTTGTCACTCATGTTACTTGTATTCAGGTACTTTTTTCATATTATTTTGATTATTTTCACTTCATTTTACGTTGACTTACATAGAAAAGTGACACCGCTGTTATTCGACATGCCAACTACAGTCAATTTCGCGAACTGTATAAAAAGAAGGACGGAAATTTGAAATTTGACCATTGCCGATTGGCGTCCTTCTCTATAGTCTTCATAGTACCCTCCAAGAGAAAAATTTCCGGAACTTTTTTCGGGTTGTTATGGAAACGTTTTACAATAACAGCATTTGATCCGCTATAAAATAGAGGTGTAATATTTTCAATAAAAAATAGGGGGTTTCATTCAAAAAGTAAAAATAAATTGCCATTTCATGTTCTTTCCGGATAAACTGGAAGTACCCCATGACGTCACAGAATAATTAAATCCGTTGTAATAAAATTCGTACTCGAAATTTTAAAACAAAAATGAAAATAATTTAATATCTCGGTAAATAACGAAGACAAGAGGTGGTGGAATTTTTAAATGGCCCACCTTGTACAATTATTTTTACCTCTAACCTACTAACTTCTGGACGTTAAAATATATATGAAAGAATACATACACATCGATGTTTTTATTTCTGATAAAGAACATTTTAAATCTAAAAATATCCCAGATTTCAACCCGTACGCGAAATATCCATTTGAATATATAATTATTTAAAATAACAGCGGTCGACTGATAACTCATTTGAAAGGGTGTTTAATTCTCTCTTCAGTAATGTAAGGATTTTTAGATTTCTCAATTTTTTTAATAAAGATTAGTATAAAAAATTGTAAAAATGAAATATTTTATAGCATGAGTTCAAACTAGTAACCACTCACTTTTTGACAATATTAGTAGAAATGTTGACATTTTTATAAAACATTTTGTAAAATTTCTGGAGTGATTTGATACAAGTTTCAATATATTTTTCTTCGTAATCAATTTAAAAAATTCAAAAACCCTTATTAATAAATAGAGAATTAAAAACTCTTTCAAATTAGGTATCAGTCGACCCATGTCGTTGTTTAAAATATTCAAGGGATAGCTAACCGCGCAGGGGTTGAAATCTGAGATGAAATTTTTATAATAAACATGTGCTTAATTAGAAATGGTCGTTTTCGATCAGTCTGTGAAATGTTTTATCGTACAGGAGTTATTACTTGTTCATAGAGTACAGTGCAGTGTGTAAAGCCATACATGCATAAAAGACATAAATATTTTTATTTTTAAATTTCACCTTATGTAATCGTTTGAACTTTTATTTCAGTCCTATGGTGGTGACTATTTGGCACTATTTTATGATCATGAGCTTTTTCGCTAATGTCAATGTCTAAATTATAAATTTAGGCAAATATTATTAACTTGTGACAGCAGTGACTAGTGGCTCACTTGATAGTACCTGAGATAACGTCATTGTGAAACGTCCTGTATCAATCTGATTCGAATAGTCTCAAAAGTGTTGTGATTCGAATAAAAAATATAAAGATTACTAAAAAGATACATATATAAAAAAAATATATATTTTTTTAAAATTTATTCGTTTTAAAATTATTATACACTATACAGTGAGTATGTATAGATTGGAATAAATCGATATTTTTGGGTCAACTGTATTTAAACATAATCGAAATTAATCGATTACTCAAAAATAATTGATTATTTGATTATTTTGCCCACCCCTAATCATTAGAGCACCCAACTGTAGCGTAAGACGCTCGATTGAAAATGAAAATTGACCAGTGAAGCATTTTGTTAAAATACTGTTAGATAGAAAAAAATTGAATTTATTCCAACTCTCCGTCCTCACTGTAGATAATTTTAAATATAGTTTTTTAATAATTACATAAATGACTTAATATATAGTTAAAATTCAATGAACAAAAACTTATTTTCTTAGGTTTGTTTTTTTAATGCGTTAAAATTGTTCTATAAACATAAAAGATGAAATTTCAAATCTTTCTTCAGTAGTATTTTGAGTGTCTCAAAAAAATTATGACAATAATTGAGTCTCAGTCTGATCGAATAATTCCATTTAGTAAATCTACAGATATTATGACTGTTTTATTAAAATCGTTCCGAAATTCTTGTAAGACATTTTGTAAGTATAAGTTTTGCAAGAAAATAGAAAATTATTATATATTTCTGTGATATAAAGGTTACCAAAGCAAAAGGTATAATTAAGTCGATATAAATAACAAGCACAATTTTGGTATTTTCTGAATTGTTCCATTTTTAAGAACAATATCTGTTAAAAACTGTTTCTACTGTGATAAAGTTGAGGTTACAGTTATAGAAACATTTACAATGTGTCCACAAAAAAGAAACAATAAATAGTCCTGGTCCTGAATTTATAAAAACAAAAAAATCTTTTCAAAACTTCACCATCATCCGAAATTTTATATTTATTTTGAAAATATTTGGTGGTATACAAGGAAAATGAAAAATTTATATTGAAAAGTGAAATAGTTTTATATTTAAAACCAAATGAAAATGTTATATGAAACATTGATAGAAATGAAAAATTACTGCAGGTTTAGATTCACGGCCTTCCGTTTAAAAAACATTACCAAACAATATTAATTAATATTTTTTATATAGTGATTTTATTTTTTAACAGAATTCTTGAAATTTTAAATTAAAAATAATTTTTAATTACTATCAAAATTTACATCTATCTCAGCAACCGTTTGAGATAGGAGATGGTGGCAGTTGCTGGGGAACATTTTTTAGTTTCCCTGTATACATACCACCAAATATTTTCAAAACATGAAAATGCCTTATTGTTAAATTCATATTGAGGCCGATCATTTTATTGAGACCATTTTTTCTTGATTAAAAACTGAAGACCAAAAATGTTTTCTATTTTTAGATCCCTGTTGTGAACACTCTATATATCGAGCGTCGTTAAAATGACACCCTTTATATTATCTCCGAAACCAGTGATGATAATTAAAACACATTATTTCACATTTGAATTTTCGGCATAGGCGCATAACATTTTTTATGATTATTCTGTATTCAAATATAATTGTTTGTCATTATCACCCCTAGGTAATTTTTTTACAACTTGTTTTATCAATAATTTATCTTCCTTGATTATTATTATTTTGTTTTTTGTTTTTTTACCGTTTCTACTCAAAATATTTCCAAGTTTTGCATTTTATGATTATTATGATCTACATAAAGCAAACTTTGATCTTGAAAGTTTAAATATTTAGCATTGTTGCAATTAAATGTGTTATTTCTGAAATCAGAGTGGCTTACAGCTGTTTACATCGCTTACCAAAGATGTAATCAACATTTAAGTCGCACTGGTTTAAAAAATAACACTTTATGGAAGATTTAATTGCAAGACATATCAAGTTTTTAATGTTCCTAGTTTGGATATATTCTGCTTCTCGCCTTTTCATTATTCCACTAGTTTGTAAATATTTTCTTGCCTTTTCATTGCAGTTTGACCTGATATTTATCCTGTGTTGAAATTAACCTTATTACCTTTTTTGGAGCTTTCAATTAAATTAAGCTGTTTGGCTTGCTTATATTTGTATGGAATCAAGTCCTCCAGTTTCTATATTTCTTTCTGCCAGTTACTGGATATTGTTTTTAAAATTATGGAACATCATACTCTCGGTTATGGTAGAAGAGCCAGTGATACTTTTTTGGTATACATTTGCGCAAGGCAAATTTATAAATTTTTCGTTAATTCTTGTCTTGTAAGAAGATGGAAATACTTTGCTGCAGACGCATCAGCGGTGGAGCGATTGACGTCTTAAAAACACCGTTGTAGAACATGCTAAAGTCACATAACGTCGTTGTTGCTACAATATGTTTTATCTGAAATAACATGGATTTTCAGGAGATACAGAAATATTAATAACTTACAGGTCCTTTTTGTTTTTTAAAGACATAAGAGGTAATATGTTAGACGCGCAGTCTGCTTTATTATTGGGTTATCACATATGAGCTTTTGCAGTATATTAGAAGCGGTTATTTTGCTTTGGTATAAAGCTTAAACTGAAAAGTGTATTTTTTTGACATACGACCAATTGCAGTAACATCGACGATATTTGATTAGATAATTGACATAAGCCTTCATAGCTCAGGCCGAGAATACCGATCAAGGAGAAGCGACAGTAGCTGTCGGTGCCTTTGATATCGGATGTACCTTTTTCACAATATGACTTTGACTGATACACAACTTAGCACGCTGAGAAAACATGCTTATTTTCTACACTGAGCGAAATAGTTATCTGAAATTATTGTTATAGTCCATGCGCAAATGTTGCAATGTGATTTAATTACATTGTAGTTAGGGTTAATAGCAATGCTGCAATTTCGGCACCAAAATATAATTCATTGTGTAATAATTAATTATTTATTTTAAAAGTAAAAGACGTTTATTATTTTATAATTTATCTATAAAATTTGTTCAATATTTGGTTTATTTATTGTTAAAAATGTAATAAAAACCCCATATTTAAATTAAATTACCTTTTCCTTAACTAAAAATAAGGTAAATAAAATTAAGGGTGTCAAAAAAATTTAGGTAACAATTAAAAGACATTAAGGTTGAGAGGTTTAACTAAATATTTGCAATGTGCATATATTTTCAAAGCTTTTAGGTTTAAAAAGTACTTACATATTTTTAGAATTTCTAGATTTATATTATATTAAAAGGACTTTCAAGTTTATCACTCATTTCTGTAGAAACAAGTGTTTTCTCGCCAAGTTAAACCAGATGTCATTTAAGGTTTATGTATTTAGAGTTAAATACCTGGCCAGGCTATTACGCAGACAATACAAATATGTCCATTGGACGTCCATTCGACATACAATTTTGGATGTCTAGACGTCCAAAAATGAGTTTTCTGGACTTCCGACATCCAATGGACTTCCAATGAAGTATACAAATGGCACACTTTTGACCATTCAGAGGACGTCCAATTCTGGAATATATTTGGATGTCGAATACTGGACATTCAAAAAACGTCCAGGATTATATTTCCATTGAGATCACATCCCCACTTTTTTACAGAACCGCAACTCACCATACACTATTTTATATTATTAATAATTTGTTTATTATTTTCGCAAATCGCTATACACCATTTATTTATTTTTTATTAAAAATCGCTTGACCTGAGCAGGAATCGAACTCATGACACATCCATTATCGTTTTACGCTTTCAATCACTAGACGAGCTCGACCAAGGAACCACTTGAAAACTTTTTACTAGATACAGTTATAATTGAATAAGATTTCAAACTTCCGCTGATAGAATGAAATGCAATATATTCAATTTGTCAATTGTTAATGACCAGTTATATTAAAAAAAAAGAAGTTTATATAGATGGGTATTATCTGGTAGGCTTAATAAATAATTACCTAAGATGGACGTCCACTGGACGTCAAAATACTACTGAACTTAAAATTAAGTCCAAAAACAGACGTTCTCTGGGTATCGATATTCAGCTGTCAGTTTAATTAGCATTAACGGACGTACACTGGATGCCCGGATATGGACGTCCTGACCCTCAAATAGATCTAAAGTGGACGTCCATTGGACTATGTGTGCATAGACGAATTTTTAGAAATAGTACTTATTTAAGTATGCACCAATATTTCCAAAATCAACTCCAGTATGATTCATTCAATAAATGTAAATATGAATGGGCAAAACATCTTTATATTGACATAATTGTAACTTACAATTTAGCCATAATAAAAGGATTTTGCCCACTTTGACCAATCCTAATTGAAATACGCTAATTTATTATATTTTTTTAAATATAATTTCAAAATAAAATAAACAAAATCTACAGTTCATTGTTTATTAAATTTATGTCAAAGAAGAAAAACATATATTTCACAAAATTCAATACCTACATATGAAAAATAAAATGACAAAAATGATTAAATCATTATACTTAATATTTATGCATGTGATAAAATTCTTAGTTTCCTAATAACTTTTTTGGCACATTTTATATCTGTATTAGAATACCTAAGTGTGTAAAATCTTCATCTTATTACTACACAAAACAAACACCAAAAAATATCACTTAACATTGCTCACGTACTAAACACAACTTGGACTGACTTTGACAGATAACATAATTTTGAGTGATACACAACTTATTTTCGCACATGCGCGTTACAAAACGGTACACTGAAATCACCAATCTGTCGCTTCTCCTTGATCGGTATTCTCGGGCTCAGGTCATTAAGCCACATACTTTGATTTTCTAGTATGTGCATTAAGCACTCAACTTACGATTTCACGAACCGGGTTCAATTGACGGTAAAAGCATTTGTTTATTTTTGTTTTAGAAACAATATGAAAAATCGAAAAAAAAAAAATGATGTTTATATATTTTAAATACATTTTATTTATCATAATATGACCCCCAAGTTAGGCAATTCGTTAATCTTTCGACTAGTTGTACTATTTTGATTAATTCAAAATAAATGTAAGTAGGTATCATATTAAATAACAAAAAAGTTCTTGTTAACAGTTGTTCATCGAGTGAGAAATATCACTTTTACACAAGTGATGTGCAATATTTTCCTGCTACAAAATTATTTCACCAAAAAAATGTAAAACTAGGAAATCTGACTATGGAGTTTCAATCAAGATATGGCTAGTTCTAGATTTGTTTTTTATATGACTTATTGGTTTTGAATAATTTTTAAAGTGTTTTGCGGATGGTGTTTTGTCTAAATTAAAAACATTGATATTTCATTTAAAAACATAGGATGATAAAGGTAAAATCATATGAGAATACAACAATGTTCTTTATTAGTACATTTTTTTAATACAACAAATAATGAGATGAATAACTGTTAACACCGTTATCAAAATAGTACAAAATAAATAGTGTAAAGTTTAATGAATTGTCAACTGTAGGAATTATAATTTATTTCAAATAAATAAACAGCCATAATCGTAATTTTTTTTATTTTTTATATTTTTTTTTTTTTCAAAATAATATATAAAAAAAGATTGCTTTTACCGGGAATTGAACCCAGGTCTCGAAATCCAAAGTTGAGTTCTTAACGATCTGAGCTATGAAGGCTTATGTTAAGTTAATTATTTGGTCAAATATGTGACGTTAAAACATTTTCTACAATGGCTTTTTAAACGTCCGTGAAGTACTACCAGTTTGGAATTTTGGATTTTTAAATATTGGAGAATTTGTCGCTTTTTTGTCGTAAATTTGTCGTGGAAAAATAACATTTGTTGCTCATCCCCTTTTCAAAATATGCAACCTCTAGTAGCTTCACTGTAAAGTCAGCACTACCAATAAAGAAAATGAGCAAAAGTATTTTTTTATATGGATATTTTGTCGTGAAAAAAAATTGTTGTTCCTCCCCTTTTTGAAATAAACCCCTTTTAATGTTAATTTTGCTGGAAAGTTAGCACTACCAATCACAAAAATAAGCATAAAAGACAATTTATTTTTTTTAATGACCAAACCAAATATCTCCTTTTCCTTAGTTCTTTCAAACGTGAAAATTTGTATTTAGAGACTCTCTTAAAAATAAAGAAAATTTTACCTACGTAAAAATTTGAGCCAGTGATTCATTTGAAGAAAATAAAGTAATACGATTGTATTGTTTGCCGATCATTTAGATAAGAGAGGCAATTCATAAAACCTGGATACTAACCTCTTTTATATGGATTATTTGTCACCAATTAAAAAATAGCAAAATTCTATATCTTAACTAACTCTGTATTCATAAAAATAAAAGTGTCATTTTAAACTCTACCACCTCAGTATTTTGTATATAAATTATCCGTTTAAAAAATTTCTTTCACCTGATTATACCCTCACTAAATTTTATTTTTAGGGTATGTTACTTTTCCTTCAAAGTAAACTGCTAGCAATGTTAAAGAAGCCATATTAGAGATTTTTTCATCAAAATTTTGTATAAAAAGAAGTTGTTCAAGAATCCCTAATAAGATTTCTTTAATATTGCTGTTTATTTTAAAACGGCAAATTACTAGCTGTGAAGAGACAGTAACATACCCTAAAAGTACAATTTACTGTGAGGTATAATTAGGTGAATTAATTTTTTTAAATCGTTAATATATGAACAAAATTATTGATTATGTTTTAAGAAATGCACAATAAATACATGTGTCGGTAAAATAAAAGAAAACTTAAGAGAATCCTTATATAATTACAAGAAAGTGTTATTACAATAAATACCATATATGTAGTGGATAAACCTTAACAGTGGCAGCAGATATTATGTACTATATATAATGTGGCCAAAAACGCCCCTAGTGGGACTAAGCCGCTGTTCGCTCTCTAAATCCATATTTTGGTTGGATCAATCCCATTCTCCTAGATAATACTCTTTGCAATGTTCCCCCACTTTTCCCTATCCTGTACTTTTTATTTCCAATTATTTACTTTCTGCCCTGCGTAAATCTTCTTTCACTTCCTTCGCCCATCCTGATCTGGATCTTCTACGTGTCCTTTTCCCTCTGGGGTTCCATTGGTTGTACTAATTTTTCATTTCCTGCTCTCCAGACGTGTCCCAACCATCTAACTCTTGACTGTTTTATTTTTGTTGTCTTCGTTTAGCTCTTGTTTAATTTCTGTGTTTGTTCTAATTCTGTATTCTTCTTCTGTGATTTTAATTGGTCCTAATATTGCTCTTATAATTTTTCTTTCATAATTATTAGATCTTCTTCCTCTTCTTTTTGTCATACTCATTGTTTCTGCTTCGTACAGTAATATTGGTCTAATTATAGTGTTGTATATTTTCATTTTGGTGTTTTTTGTGAGTAATTTGCTTTTAATTCATTTTAATTTTTCTGATATTTTCAGTTTCCTGTATCCAGTATTTAAATTTTTGTACTTCTTCGAATTTATGTTTTGCTATATAGCTCTACTCCCATAATTTTTCCTTCTTTTACAATTTCATTCAAGATGCTCTCCATGATTTTTCTTTTTTTTTGAAATTATCACTGTCATCTGCATATGCAATGACTTGTCCTCCCCCTGTGGTCCTTTATTAATTTTCCTCATCACATATTCTAGTGCTAGTAAGAGGTTGAACAGAGTGGCTGATAGCGAATCTCCCTGCTTTACTCCTTTATTAATTATGAATTCTTCTGTCGCTCCCTTTTGTATTTTAATGTTAATTTGTGTTTCTCGTATCGTCATTATTATTAACCGCCTTAACTTTATTGGTATTTCAAATTTTTATAGGACCAGCTGCAGTTTTATTCTTTTTATTGAGTCAAAGGCTTGTTTAAAGTCAATAAAAAACATTTCTAATTCTATTTTCCATTCTATTTTCCATTATTTGCTTTATTGCATGGATTGCATCGATAGTTGATTTCCCCCTGTATGAATCCACATTGGTACTGTCCTATCACCTTTTTTGTTGTTTGCGCAAGCCGTCGATATTGTATGGTGAAATACGGTTGAGGCAGCGATTTTTACGTCGCCTTACGCATATTGCAATTCGCACCACGAATCGATGTATGAGGAAAATCGTAGACTTTAGATAGATTTCGGTTTGTTTTTCGTAGTTGTTTGTCTTTTTGTAAAATGGAGGAACTATGCACTCTGCTTGTGAACAATAATAATGTGGTAAATTGTGTCTGTATTGTGTGTTCTTTATTGAAAAAAGGATTTTCAAGTAGAAATTTTGAAGAGAAAACGGACATTATTAATTCTAGTAGACTAAAGGATCCAATCAACTTAGAGGCGAAAGTAGAAAAGTCAGCAAAGAAATTTACCAGGCATTTTCACGTAGGGTTCTATGAAAAGTATGAATGGTTAACCGGCTGCAAAACTTTGAAGAAATTGTTTTGCTGGCCTTGCCTACTTTTTAATATAGCTGAAAAAACACATTGGAACTCAGTCGGTATTACAGACTTGAATAATTTTCAAAAAAGTGTAAAACGACATGTAAATAACAAATCTCATATAAGTGCTACAATCATTTAAAAATAAGCAACAAAATTCACAATGAAAGGGTAAAAAAATAGTCTTACAACGATTAATAGATGTAACTTTTTCCTGGGAGAGCATGAACTAAGTTTTAGGGGTCACAAGTGGATCCGCCAATCGAGGAAATTACATGGACCTTCTAAGTTTTTTAGCAAAATACGACACCCTAAAAAATCATTTTATTGATTCGACGACTTTCCGAGGTACCTCAAACAGAATCCAAAATGCTTTAATTAAATGCACTGCCGACGTTGTGATGGATCACATTAAAAGTGAAATTAATAAAGCACCTTTCTTATCAATTGCGCTTGATGAAACCACAGATGTAGCAAACTTAAGTCAATTCTCATTTGTTGTGCGATATGTATTGGATGGCATTCCTCAAGAGCGATTCTTAGGATTTTTGGACGCCACTAGCGAATGAACTGCAGATGCATTGTTTAAAATTGTTTGTGACATTCTTTCAAGTTTAGAATGTGGTTCTAAGCTTGTTGCCCAGAGCTACGATGATGCTGCCGTAATGGCTGGTCATTTAGGAGGCCTTCAAGCTAAAGTAAAAGATAAGTTTAAACATGCAATGTTCGTTCACATAGACTTAATTTGGTTTTATCGCGAAGCATGGATTATGTTAAAGATTGCAAAATTTTCTTTTGGACGCTTAGTGGTTTGGCTTCCTTCTTTTCAAAGTGAATATTCACGTTCAAAAAAGGTTTCCAAAAGTTGCTCCGACGCGATGGAACTACAATGGACGTTTAGTACAGTGTTTCAATACCGTGATTCTTTGATACACTTTTTTCAAGACGTTTGGGATAATAAAGAAACATGGGATGCTGAAACTGTTACTGCCGCTAAAGGGTATTTGCATTGGCTCAAACAAAACTTTGATTTCAATTTTTTGCTCAACATTTTTGCAGAGATTTTCCCTTTTACTGACATTTTATTCGACATTTTATGAAGTGAAATGACATTGACTTTTGCATTAAACAAATTGATTTTAAAAATAAAACAAGTGTAAATTAAAAATTTAAAAAAACCGACTTCAAAAACGTGCAGATGCCATCACCACATCTTAACCAAATTTATATGGGATCACCCCTGAGGTACCCCCTTACTAACAAAAAAAGAATCATATAAATCGGACAAGGTGGTAAATCATTATCGCTAAACATACATCAAAAATGAAGAGTTTGAGGATTTTCTCATGGACCCAATTATTAGATTTTGACTAAATTTATATGGGACCACCCCTGAAGTACCCCCTTTCTAACAAAAAAAGAATCATTGAAATCGGACACCGTGTTAAAGAATAATCGCTGAACATACATAAAAAAAAAAAAAAAAAAATATCGCGACGAATTGATAACCTCCTCCTTTTTTGAAGTCGGTTAATGAATAAAAAACGAGATCAATTTGAACACTTTTGGAATAAGACTCAAAACATTGGCTAAAAACCTGAAAGAAAGAGAATTAGAATTGATAATGTCGGCGACAGAGAGACCTTCTATGGTCGATTATACGCCGAAATTTAAAATATTTTACAACAAATGAACTCTCGATTTCAAAACTTTATCGAATTAAAATTTGTTGAATTGTGCAATTTTAATATTAGTAAGTACGATTCATCAAAGTTTCCATCGGAAGCTTTTAATTCACTAAAATTAAATTATGGAAATTTTTTCGGTATTCCATCATTAAAGTCCCAGTTAAGTGTTGTTTATGAAACAACTGAATTTAGTGATAAAAAGACGCCCATCAATGTATTAAATTTTCTTATAACAACTGGTTTAAATAAGTCCCTTTGTGAAGTCCGTCAAGTTGTGTGAATTAGTACTAACCATCCCAGCCACAAGTGCGTCAGTTGAGCGAAGTTTTTCAGCTTTAAAGCGCATTAAAAGTTTTATACGAAATTCAACAAGTGACAACAGACTCTCTAATTTAGCCCTAATATCCATTGAAAAACAGCTTGTTAAACAGTTATCAGAAAATCCAAAATTTTACCACGATGTTATAGACAAATTTGCAGCCATTGAGAATAGGCGAATAGATCTTAAGTATAAATAAATGTCAACTGCTGTGTCAAATGTGCGAAAAATGCTGGAAAAAATAAAAAAAACTTTAGTTAAATGTTTTTTTTTACGTTTAAATAAACCAAGGAAGCTTTTCAATGGTAAGTTTTTTTATAGCTTCTAGTACTAAACTAGGTAATAAAGTAAAAATCTCAATCTCGAATATCCGTAGTACTGAGGAAAAAAGCAAGATTTTGACAAAATAGTGAATGCGCCGCGAAAAATTTTTCATCTGCGGCGCTGTGCTTATTGGCCTGCTGTATTTTTATACAATCGCTTCCCCTTTCAAAAATGTCACAGCACGCCACTGATGTAGTATATAAAGTTATTTTTTTATATAAAGTTATTTTTTTATATAAAGTTATTTTTTTTATATAAAGTAATTTTTTTATATAAAATTAAACTAATTTTTCTTTCCATGAAAATTAGCTTTAACTGTTGTTTATTTCCAAAAGGGGATAAGCGACATTTTTTTGTTTCACGACAAATTTACAACAAAAGGCGACACATTATCCATGTAAAAAAATGTAATTTATGCTCCTTTTCGTAAATGGTAGTGCTAACTTTCCATAAAAATTAGCATGAACTGGGGTTTATTCAGAAAAGGGGATGAGCGACAAATTTTATTGTTCCACGACAAATTTACGACAAAAAAATGTAATTTAGGTTCATTTTCGTGATTCCATCAAAATTACCATTAAAAGGGGTTTATTTTAAAAAGAGAGGGGATACTTTTTCCACGGCAACTTTACGTCCAAAAGCGAAAAATTATCCATATAAAAAATGTAATTTTTGATTATTTTCGAGTTGGTAGTAAAGTTAGCACTTCCCGGGGTTATTTTGAAAAGGGGATGATTGACAAATTTACGACAAAAAGCGACAAATTTTTCAATATTCAAAAGTCCAAAATTCCAAAGTGGTAGTGCAAACTTTACGAACGTCTTTTTTAAAACATCTTCGTCGAGCGTTGCATCACTGTAGGGAGTGCAGTAAAGTATTTCCATGTTCTATAAGGTAAGAATTTCCCTTGCGCAAATAACACACCTAAAAGTGTAATTAGCTTCCCTACTATTATTATGTATGCAGAGGATTTCGATCTTCCGCGCAAACAATTGCGCTTTATAACATCGTTACAAATTGAAATACAGCTAAATTTACGTTCAAAGGCTTCATAATTTCCTTTGTACGAGTAGATCACTACGAGCGCTTTCACGGTTTAAATATAAATTTCGTTAGGAGTTACATTAAAATTTTATCGTTACTTAAAAATGTCTATTTCACAGTTTAAAATTGAGTCATTTATAAGATAATAAAATGGTTATACGAGAAAAGTGCATAGCAGCACTATAAAACGGTAAAAGACTGCATTTTATAGTATTTTTAAACCAAAAGTATTGTACGTGTTTTTAGTACAATTATATAAAGTATACTGATCTCTTTTTATAAACAGGTATTTTATAAAAAATGAAAGTTATTAAATTTACGGTGTCTTATTTTTAATGGTAATTAAAAAAGGTAAGACACACAATAATTCTGAGTCACAAAGAAAAACGAGCACAAATTTAATGAAGCACTAGCTAGTGCAATGTCTGAACGTGTTAAAAGATTAGGTGGTACATATTAAATTTTTTTTATCGAAATATTTAAACTTTTAGAAGTGTATTCCATTAAAAAATAATAACTAAATTTAACGAAATACCATAAACTTTTTAAAAGCGAAGAAAAACATATTTTGTCTACACCCGCGTGGATATTAGCTTATTTACGAACAGACTACAAAACGAAAAAGTAAATTTTTGTTAGTGAGTCGTGTAAAAAATATACTGTACAACTCGAGTGGATTGTGCATGCCCACTCTTGTGACACAAACTACTATTTTCGCACAATAAATAGTTGAAATATATATAAAATATTATATATTATATGCTGCCGTTTTTTTAGAGAAGTATTAAAATTCCGGAAAACAGAATTAATGTAAAAGGCTATAATAATTACACAGTGTGTGCCATAAAATTTGATCCATATAGGATTTGTTGAATATTATGTTTGAAAAATACATCGTAGGCCAATCACCTCTACTGATTTAAAAAATTTAAAATACCCCATATCAAAGTTGACTGACATTAGTTATCTGTCAAATTCGCATTTAAAAATTGCCTTTTTCTGAAATAGAAAAGTTATTAGAGAAATTTGTTTCAAATGAAATTTTACGTCAACATAACGATTTTAAATTAACGGGACAACTGCTCTACGAAATTTTTTTCCAATTGTAATATTAAAAAACTCCCGTATGGATCCAATTTTATGGCACACACTGTATATGCCAGGTGACAATGAGACTAGAGCTACGTTAGTATATCAAATTTGGAACAAACATACTAGACATGATTTCGAATTGACAATATTAAACAAAATGGCCGACTTCCGGTTTTACCTAAAATGCAACTTTTTAAATTATATTTTATATTTTTGGTATCTATGGGTCAAATTATATGACAGAGTACCAAATTTTCATTTTTCCCAAAAAAAATTTTTTCATCTAAATTAGAAATGCCCAGAATAGGTGCCATATAAAAATGTGATATTTTAGTAAAAAAACACGATTTATAATAGTAATATTATGTTACTAGGAGTAGAAGGCCAACATTATATGTTGAGCCCAGAATTTTGCACAGCTGAGGCGTTAGCCGGTTTGTAATTATCACCTTTTCGTTTTAAGAAGGCAATTAATTTTGAATAGTTTTCAATTTTTACATTATGTTTAATATTTAGTTCTGATTTCAGCATTGAATACTGTTACCACATAGTTGAACTTTTGAATTTTTCAGACAAATTAGTAAAATATGCGATCAGAACATTTTCTGAATAAAAATGTACGTGATTTTCTTCACTTCGTTTCACAAATTTTGTGTAAGCATAATCGTAAACTTTCTTCGATTTCGTAGGTATTAAGGTTTCTATCGAAGATTTGGCTATTTCTAGCAATTCGGGAGGTGTTGATTGCATTTATTCTGACATTTTCTTTTTACTTGAAAAACACAGGTATAACGAACGGGTTAACACTATTTTTTTTATATTCTAAATCATACACTGACAAACGTCAAATTAAATAAGTATTCAAATGACAGTTCCAGCCTACTTGATTGCAACGTTCATAATAAGCCATTTAACATTAGGTTTGTGCTTTTTTATACTAGTACAAAAATGAAAAATATTTGTACTAGTATAAAAATAGGCTACTTCTACAACACGTGTACCTTGATATAATGTGAACATTATTATACGCTTGAAGAAAAAGAAAATTTTAATCCGTAGATTCCAAAAAAAAAACAAAATATGTATAAGAGTGCTTAACATAAAAATAAAAATTAATGGAATTTCCAGTTAAACCGGAAGTCGAATATTTTGTTTTGTCAAAAATTTGATCTCGCTTTGAAAATGGCCCTAGTCTCATTGTCAGTAGGTATATAATTATGCTTCTGATTTATCGAGATGTGCCGAAACGTCTATAATCTGGCAACGTCGTTTGGTTATTTGGTAAATACCAATATACAGAGTCTCATTATGAATGGGATACAGAGCAAATGAAAATTCTCTGATTAAAAATAAGATTAATAAACGAAACATGCTTAGATAAACAAAATATTGCTGGCTCCGAAATACGGAATGTTAAAGTTGAATGGCTATAATTTTTATCAGCAAAACAATCAGTTAAATAAACTTTACCAGTGGCGTAAATCATGGATAAGTAACACCTTCATTCCCTTTAAATTTTACGCCACTGTCCAAAAACTTATTTGTGCTATACTTTTACATTTTTTTTGACGTTTTTTTTTTTTTTTTAAATAATTCATATATTCTTGTTGAAAAAAAAAAACATTAATAAATGTTTGCCGAATTTAATAAAATTATACTGAGAGATAAAAAAATTATAGCCATTAACAATTTTTGAATTTTCGGAAACGAGTAATATTTTATTTAAACATGTTTCGCTTAATCGGCTTATTTTTAATCTGAGAATATTCAGTTATTCTGTTTCCCATTCTTAATAATTATTATTATTACTATATACATATATATTATACAGTGAGAATCTTAAGTCTTACCCCCCTAACTAACTCGTTACTGGAGTCTTGTTAGGAAAATCGCCGAGACAGGTCGATTTTTGTTTTCTACAATGTACATTTTTGTATGATTATTTTACCCTTAATTTCATCCCTTACTCGATGGGAACAACCCTTTCGAAAAATTTAAATGGCATGGGGTGGTGAGTGATAGTTCATTTGAAAGGGGGTTTTATTCTCTATTCAACCGTGCAAAAAAATTTTAAATTTGCTTCATTACGTGTTGATTTATTAATGTTTAAAAATAACAAAATCTCACAAAATAGGAAAGCAACTAAACTAATAGTGACCTTCTAATGGCAAAAAGTCTTACTTCTTACGTCTGAACCAAAACCGAAATCATGCAGGGCCGAATTTTAATTCTAAGGATGAGTGTGCTACGTTAATTTCCGTTATTCTGAAACAAAAATTAGTCGAGAATTAATGAAGCAAATTTCAAAATTTTTTACATGGTTGAATAGAGAATAAAACCCTCTTTCAAATGAGCTATCACTCACCACCCCATGCCATTTAAATTTTTCGAAAGGGTTGCTCCCCTCGAGTAAGGGATGGAATTAAGGGTAAACTAATCATACAAAAATGTACATTGTAGAAAACAAAAATCAACCTGTCTCGGCGATTTTTCTAACAAGACTCCAGTAACGAGTTAGTTAGGGGGGGTAAGACTTAAGATTCTCACTGTATATAAATAAGACGCACATATGTTTTGAAATTAAAAAAAAAATACGGAAAATAAAAAATGGTAAAAACATGTTTTAGATTTATATATTTAGATTATTAGGAAACATATTTTTGAGTTTCACTAAACATGTCCACTATAGCCACAGCGATTTTAACAATATTTCTAGCCATTTTTATCAGGTAAATATTGTCTGAGAATTTCGAAAAAAAAATCCATAAAATCCGAAAGTACTTAAACAAAAATTACGTTTGTTACTTGCCGATGGAACACATTGTTATTTATAAAATATCTCTAATTCAGCTTGATGAAAAGTGTCAATATTAGAAATTCGTATTTTTACTGTGCAATTTCTGTTTATATTTTTTTTGTATCGCCTATCTTTGAGTGATGGGGGAAGTATATTTTTTTATAGAAAAATCATTGTAACTTCGATATGCCATAACCGATTTTTATAAGCGTATGCTTAATAAAAAGAGCATTAAAAGTAAATAATAATAATAAAAAAATACATTTGATATGTCAACTGGAAACTATAGTGCGTTTTGTATTGATATATTTTTATGTAAAATTTCGAATGTGACGAAAAATAACTGCAAATACCCTAAAAAATAAACAAACATACAACTCCGACCCTTAATAAAGTAAAGTAAGTAAAGTAGAAACGATATATATAAAAAAAAACTTTCGTTATTTTTTTATAGGTTTTAGTCATTATGTGCAATAATTGCGTCCGCAATTTTGGAAACTTTTAAATCTTCAGGAAAAATAGTTAAAGAATTACATTATCGAATTAAAATATTTTTAAAAATTTGTTATGTCAATGTTATGATAGGCTGAAAGCCTAGAAAATGTAATGAAGAAAATTCTTATGAATGTTACACTCATTATAGTGTGTCTTATCTTGAAAAAAATCCCATTAACCGTGAGACATCTATACATAAATAGTTCAATAATTATTGAATAATTCAATAATTAGTGAGTAATTCAATAATTATAGTTAATAAACCAGCACCAGCGTTATGAGCTTTAATACGCATATTTAAATTAGTGCCTTCCAATTGCATATTTTTACCAATTTCGAATGTGAAAACTAGTCCAAATATTAATTTATTAAGTCTAACTTATGTAGCTTTTATTAACTAAATAGGTACGTACTAACTTTAGTTCTAAAATGCTGAATTGTTGGAAATGTAAACTGTTATTTTTGTATTGAAAAAAATAGCATTTGTTATTTATTTTTTATTGCTTGAAAGAGCTGCAATTTAATTTGGATCCCAAATTACTTTTTTTAATTTTCACTTCATACCATACTGATGCTTTCCATTAGGGAAAGTCCGATTAAATTGACTTGCACCTCTAAAATTCGCATGAAAAAAAAAATGTCAAAATATATTTAAAATCATTCTGTAAAAACTAACAAATTAATTAGTTTGCATGTTATCTATTTCTACAGGTTGTGGTACTACTGCATTTATCAGTTATACTAATTTTTTAATATAAAATTATATTTTCGAAAAATGAAAAATGTAAAACGAAATTTTACTAACCTCTTTTGAGTTCATGAATTGAAAAGAAAAAATAAACTAAATCAATTAAGGGTCAAATTTTAAGAATAATGAATTAAAAATAAAGTTATAATGGCCATTAAAGATATTTTTTCATCCAATTATTCCGAAAAAAAAAAAAAAATAATTATCAATTATTCGAGTTTACAATTTTTGATAGATAAATATGAATCGGAACGTAATAAAAATAGAAAATATATTACACCAGATACGTATTGGTATAAAAAGTTTTGAGATTTGCATCGATTTATTTTTTTCAAAATAATCGTTTTGTTTAGTACATTCATGATGGAGAGAGAGAGAAGTCCCATTTTTATATTTATTTTGCACCAAGTTAACTGTTCTCTTTCGTCATATGTCAGTCGATTCGGCGTTTAAAATTGTTTTAATTCTACAGATTTTTAGAAAGGTTCCGCGCCCCCTTGACCTCCCTATGAAATTCAGTTGAAAATAGGACATCACTAAAAGCCTATATCTGTTTTGTCATAGTGAAAAATACAATAAAATTGTTCTATTAACCTCAAACCACTGAATATTTGTTCGATTATTTTTTTCAACTTCATTTACAATAATTATTCCCTTGTATTATCGAAGTTGTAAAATGATAAAAAAATCATGAACGAATATTCAGTGGTTTAAGTTAAGATCAATAGAAAAATATCTCACTATGACCTTCCTTCTGGGGCCTATAGCTCAATAGTTAAGGCTTTCACAAACAAATACTAAGAGACAAACAGATGTAGGCTTTCAATGGTGTCCTTCCTGTTTTAAACTGAATTTTATTGTCAAAAGTAGCGGGTCAAAGGGATGCGGAACCCTTCTAAAAACCTACAGAAATAAAACAATTTTAAAAGCCACTAACTTCATTTTATTGGTCACTGTATTCTATGTTATGTTGAAAATGGGGTGTTAATACACTGCGACCTAAAAGATCTATTGTGCCCCCTTCTATCGCCAATGCACTAAGGAAATGTCTCAATGCCTATAACGACCCTTCCAATCCTATTTTCTCAAGGAAGTGTAGGATTTGAAGTGGCTTCAAGTTAGGTAAATCTCCCTCTTCTATTTGATATCATCCTAGATATAGTGCCCTTGGATTCTGGAGTGCTACACATTCAGTTGTGAATGGAGGTTTCGTCCTCCTCCTCACAGAATCTGCACTTACTATCCTCTACTACTCTCAGTTTACTTAGGTGTCCTTTTAATCGGGAATGCCCGGTAAGGATCCCTGTTACAATACGTAGCCTGTTCTTGCTCAGGCAGATGCAGGCTTCCGATCTTTTCTGGTTATATTCACCCAGAAGTATCTTAGCCTGTCTCAGCCCCAAGAGATTGTTTCAATTATCGGTTTTTCTACTGCCCAATTCTTTTTTAATCCTAATATTATGTTACTGCTGATACCGTAGAACGGCTCAGGTCCTACAAAGGGTGTTTGAGTCCCTTTCCTTGCAAGACTATCTGCAATCTCGTTACCCTGTACCTCGTTATGTCCCGGGACCCAAGTGAGAGTAACTCTATTTTTCTCGCCTAGCTCATTCAATTGTTCTAGGCATCTCCAGACCATTTTTGAGCTGATTACGTAAGAGCTTAGCGCTTTAATGGCTGCTTGACTATCGGACATGATGATAATATCTTGTCTATGATAGTTTCTCTCGATGTTAAACTGGATACACTTCTCGATGGCGTGAATTTCCGCCTGGAAGATGCTTGGGTATTTTCCCAAGCTTTCGGAGTGCTTGGTTCTCGGCCCATACACTCCTATTCCAGTTCCTTCTATGGTTTTGGAACCGTCCGTATACCACTGAATAGCACGTCTTTTGGTTACAAGCGCGATGGATTCTTGGCACCATTCTTTCTTGCAGCCCAGCTCTGTGGTTTTGAAGTTTTTCACAAAACTGTACTTCTTTAGCATTTCATCCTGGGGCATGTCCCAAGTATCTTTAGTCCTGAAGAACGTAGCCTTTCGTCTAATTGCTCCGTTCCTGATCATTCTATGTGTGTCCTTTTTGCCACATTCTCTATCATCAAATGTAGAGGGGTGAGGTTTAAGATCACCTCCATTGCGGCCGTAGGACAGGTTCTCATTGCACCAGTAATACAAACACAGGCTAGTCTTTGTACTTTTGAGATATTAGCTCTCGTAGTAGCTAAACTAGTTCTGTTACTCCAGGCTATAGCTCCGTAAGTGATGATTGGTCTCACTATTGCAGTATACATCCATCGCAGTATGTTTGGGTTACATCCTCATCGTTTACCTGCAATGTTGCATACCATTAGGGCTTTTGTGGCCTTATTCTCATGCGTGTTCCAGAGAAGTTTGTTGTCCAGGGTTAGGCCTAGATATTTTTCATTTTTCCATTCTATATCTATCCCGTCTAATTTAACGGTTTTGAGATTAAGTTTTCTTTTCCTTGAAAAGGCTACTAGTGTTGTTTTTGTAGGGTTTATACTAAGTCCCACTTTACGGCACCATCTTTTGGTATGTTCTAGTCCTCGTTGGACTATATCACTAGCAAATATGACTATGTCGTCGGCATAACCTTGACAGGGTATGCCGAGGTCAGTCAATCTGCATAGAAGTTCGTCTACGATTAGGCTCCACATTAGTGGGGATAGAACTCCTTGTGGACATCCTCTGGTTGTGCAGATGGAGATGGTGTCCTGCCCTATCTATATATCTGCAGTTCTCGTAGATAACAGCTGAGACACTGTATTCTGGAATCCCATGTACATTTTTATAAAAATATGTAAAGTCGCTTTAGAGAACGAGCACAAAATCACTTCTAAAATTTCTACTTTAACACACTTAAACTTTTTTACTATCTTTTTTATACAGGGTGTTCAAGTTGAAAATTCAGAAATTATTGATGGCTATAATTTTTTTTATTTCTTAATGTAATTTTACAAAATTTTAATATTTTAAGGTACATCTACCAGCCAAACAACCAGTCAAATAAACTTTGCCAGTAGCGTACGGAAGAGATAAATAACATCTTCATCCCTCTAAATTTTACGCCACTGTCTAAAAACTTATTTGGACTAAACTTTTACATTTTTATGTACTCTTGTTGGGAACTCATAAACTGATTGGTTCTCAAGTTATTCACATTCAAAGGAGCCTAAATATTCTTCATTTTTAATTTTGTAATTTTGGATTTTTTTTATAAAATTATGTTAAGCAAACGTTTATGGTGTCATAAGGTAGATTTATCAATAAAACAATCATTTAAATGAACTTTGCCAGTGGCGTATGGCATTAGTAAGTACACTTTCATCCCATTTAAATTTTACGCGATTCTCTAAAAATTATTTGGACTATAATTTTTTAAAATAAATTATATACTCTAAAAAATCCAAAAATTACAAAATAAAACAAATTAAAATGAAGAATTTTCGCCTTTGAATGTGAATAATTTCGAAAACCAATCATTTTATTATAGTACAAATAAGTTTTTGCGTAAAAGTTACTTATCCATGCTGTACGCCACTGGCAAAGTTTATTTAACTGATTTTTATGCTAATAGGTGTATATTATGACACCAAAAATGTTTGCCGAATTTAGTTAAATTATATTGAGAAATAAAAAAAAATATAGCCAATAATAATCTTTGAATTTTCAACTTTTTTCACACTGTTTTTCGGATCTAAGCATGTTTTGTTTAATCGCCTTATTTTTAAACAGATCAGTTGATCTGTGTGCCATTCTTATTGAGACACCCTGTATAAGCAATTTAACTTAAATCAACTTATTTTCGACACCAGAAAAGGTGGTTAAATTTACTGCACATTTTTTTTGTTATACAGTATGTCCCCCTAAGTTGGAATCATATGGAAAACTTTTTTATTATTAATTTTAGGAAAAAAGTTATTCTTCATAAAAAGTTCTGCATTATCTAAAACCTAGAATACAGTCATCAAATATCAAGTTTTTTCAGTGGTATATGAAGTTTGTCAAAAAATATGAGTTTTACTCATATACGACTGATAAAATTTGATATTTGATGGTTGTATTTTAGGTTGTAGACCATGCTCGACTTTTTATAAAGAACAACTTTTTTTTCCTAAAATTAGTGATAAAAAAGCTTTCCTATGCCACCAACTATCTACGTAAATTGGCGGCATATGAATTTTTTTTTATTATTAATATTGGGAAAAAAGTTATTATTTATAAAAAGTCGAGCATGGTCTAAAACCTAAAATACAACCATCAGATATCAAATTTTATCAGTCGTATAAAGAATAAAGGTACTTTACTTTTAAGTAAAACTCATATTTTTTGACAAACCTCGTATACCACTGAAAAAATTTGATATTTGATGTCTGTATTCTAGGTTTTAGATAATGCAGAACTTTTTATGAAGAATAACTTTTTTACCTAAAATTAATAATAAAAAAGTTTTCCATATGATTCCAACTTAGGGGGACATACTGTATATTATTCACAATTTTTATTTTTTAGTAATGTATATTAAAAATTACTTTGTAATTATGTTTAAAAATATTAGAACGATTTGATCAAAAAGTTTGATATTTGTGCCTTTAGTGTCAACATTTGTTTTACTTTTTAAAAATTCCAATGCACAATAACAGGATCACATTAGCCCCCCAGATCAGATGTCTAGTTACGCTGCTGGGTGCGGGACCTACACCGAGCAAATTTTATGGACTTTGAAAATATTCATGAAGAATTGTGGAAAACTCTGGCTTTACTAAAAATAAAATAAAAATATGTGCTTTATTCGAGCAAAAAAACATCTCTGTAGCATTTTTGTAAATATTAAATCTCAAAACTATTTAAACTACCTATACGTATAGCGATTACGATTCTACTAAATTATATATATTAAAATATCCTTTACTGTGATGAAATTGAAGATTGTACAAATTGTGCCTTTGAGAGTTAAATCAAATACTTCTATCTTATTAAACTTCGGAGAAGTATTCTTAATATTTTCATTTATTTGTAGTCTTTTAAAGAGCTGATTTCCGAAACCCTATTTTGAATCTATTATTGTGTTTAATTTTTATAAATAATAAAAAAAAACCTGATATAATGGTTTTGATTTAAAACAATATAGTTACTCTGTATTTAAATTTTCATACTTCATCAATATTTCCCACAGTACTTGTATTCAAAAACTTTTAGCAAATCTATTTCAAGAATTTTTTGTAGACCGATGATACATACCAGTAGATTAAATAAAATAAATTGAATATTTCAAAAGGTTTAAATTTCGTTATATCATTTAAAAAATACTTAACAATTTTTGGTAAAGTACAGTAACCATAGAAGCCTTAAAATATACTATCTTTATCAAAAATTGAAAATCTATAAAAAATATAAATTATTTTTGTACTTTGATTTATTGTAGCGCTAGAATAATTAATATACGGGGTGTTTCAGATACTTTATTATCGAGAAACACGACCGTCCTTTCGAAGCTAGTCGATTTTTATTTTGTTTTAGTTTAACATTTTTGAGATACCCTCAATAGAAAAGTTAATTAATGAGTAGTTGACAGTTTTCAAACGTTGTACCTAATTTTATATAGACTAGGTAGTGTATAAACCTTTATAGGTTTAATTACAAAAGTACGGTCTTTTCATAAATCATACTAACACTACCTAACAGTTCTTAAAATTGACAAACAATTCAGAATTAAAGTTAAAGTGTATCGAGAGCGAAACACGAAAATTAATTTATGCTTTCAAAAACATGTTTTTCAAAATTTTTATTGAAAAGACCGTATACCTGATTGACCAAAGTAGATAGATGTAAATATACAACTTGCATAAACAAATTGTCATAACCAAATGTTTTTGTTTGTATGCATTTTTGTAATAAATAGTTTCGTATTGCATGGATGTTTAATTTTTCCGTTACAAATACAAAATCGTTTCAGAAAGTCGTATGTTGTTTACATTATTTTTTTATTTTATATATTTATTAGAAAATGACTCTCAGACACGTTTTTGTTCATCCTTTTTCATTTTTTTGGTGTCAGTTTCAAGTTAGTTGGTGGTGGCACTGCTAAATGGTTTACATTTCCAACAGTAAGTTATGTTAAGAGTAGAATTTTAATATAAAAAAGAATAAACTAAAAACACAGGCATTTGTTAACACAATAGACGAAAATTCCAAATTATTGGTCTAACAAGTAAAATATCAAATATATTTTTTCAACCTATGTTTTTAGTATTTTTAATTTGATTATCATTGTTTTGGAATGTCTATTGTGATATATTCGGTAAAAGGTAAGTACACATAGTTTTAGTTTTAATCTTTATGTTTGTTTATTTACTAATATTTTTTGTTGCGAATATTTTTTGATATCGACAACAAAAAAAAAAACGTTATCAAACTTTAGCTGTTAAAACATATAATGTATTTTAAACCGTAACAACACAAATGGGTACACGGCACTACAAAACTTCTGACACATTAGAAGTGCGCCAGTTTTTTACAAAAAGCAACCGAATGTTGGTGCGTGAGCTAATCGGCACGTAATAATTAATAGCTTCTTACCGCAAGACGTAATGTCCATGATGCAATAACAATCTTTAAGACAGGTGGACATCTAAAATGTAAGAAGCAGATTTCATGAATTTTCTTTGAACTTTTTCAAGTAAGTCAGTATAAATGTTATGCACGGGATTCCAAACAACAGAACAGTATTCAGTGTTATTTTAACACATTGTTGTTGAGGGATAACGCTGGTGTAATAAGTAAACAACCGGTCCTAGCATACTGCATTGTGGATACCTGCTTTAATTTCTTTCATTTAGGAGTATGCCGCCTCTTGCTTTAAACATTCTTCCCTTTAGATATGATTGAAGAATGTTGACATATTGTCTATGGAACATTTTTTCAAGTTTCTGTATCAGGCCAGCGTGCCAAACCTTGTCAAATGCTCAGGCTACCTCAAGAAATACATCTGAGCATGTACACTTTTCTTCGTAAGCTTTTTCGATGATATCGGCTATCTTGTATACTTGATCTATTGTCGAGTGTTTGTTTCTAAAACCATATTGTTGAGAAGGGACCAAGTTTTTATTTTAAATAATTGTAGCTTTTCAAAAAAGTAGGATATTATTGGTAACAATATATGATGACATGAAACTGAAGCTAGCGCTTAAAATTAACAGCTAATATGGCCTGCCGCCAGGGACGAACTACGTTAGGGGTCCCGTCAGGGCCTCACCAATTTTTTAAAAATTCTGTAACTTCGCAAATAATTCGCGAACTTGGTCAGCGACATGGTGAAAAAATTTCTTAGCCTCTGTAGAATACTCCTTTTAAAAATGAAGCTCTAAAAATTTTGCGGAAAGAAAATACGAAAATTTAAAGTTTCGAAAATTTTTTAACTTCGCAAATAATTCGCGAACTTGGTCAGCGACATGGTGAAAAAATTCCTTAGCCTCTGTAGAATACTCCTTTTAAAAATGAAGCTCTAAAAATTTTGCGGAAAGAAAATACGAAAATTTAAAGTTTCGAAAATTTTCTAACTTCGCAAATAATTCGCGAACTTGGTCAGCGACATGGTGAAAAAATTCCTTAGCCTCTGTAGAATACTCCTTTTAAAAATGAAGCTCTAAAAATTTTGCGGAAAGAAAATAACAAAATTTAAAGTTTTAAAAATTCTGTAACTTCGCAAATAATTCGCGAACTTGGTCAGCGACATGGTGAAAAAATTTCTTAGCCTCTGTAGAATACTCCTTTTAAAAATGAAGCTCTAAAAATTTTGCGGAAAGAAAATACGAAAATTTAAAGTTTCCAAAATTTTCTAACTTCGCAAATAATTCGCGAACTTTATTAGCGGGATGGTCAATAAATATCTATGTCTGTATAGATATCTCCTTGTCAGTATGAAACTCTAAACATTTCGCGGGCAGAAAATCCAAAAGTTCAAAGTTTTGAAAATTCTATAGATTCGCAAACAATTCACGCGTTTGATTAGATTTACGTTTTGTGATCTCCTTAGTTATGATTTCTTCTACACAAGATGAAGCTCAAAATCCGCGTATATAAAATACACAATTCAAAAAACGTGTCTTATTATTATTAGCTTACAAAAACTTGATTTTAGAATTCTTCTCTGTCGGTTTCCGTTTCTGCTCTGTAAATATTAATTTCACTCCATATCATATTGAATTCGCGATCACTTTTTTGTCTTTACAAACACTTTGGCAGTTATGGCACCCCTGAGGGCCCTAACGCATTTCGTCCCTGGCGGCCGCCATATTAGCTATTAATTTTTAAGCGCTAGCTTCAGTTTCATTATGATGACACTTCATTCGGAGGTTTTTCTGGCTTAGCAATTAGGATAAATGCAGCCATTTTCCTTGCATCTAAGGCTAAATGTTTCATTTATGAGGTATGTCAATTTTACGATAGCCTTCTGTGCCAGTTTCTTTAATATTTCTCCAGTAATAACGTCATATCCTGGGGTTGATGTTTGAATTTCTTTCGCAACTTCACTGGGAGTAACTAGCCTAATTTCAAGTTGTTCCATATTATGGATCGTGTCTTTAGGAATGTCTTGATTTTCATCAAATTGTAGGTGATCGGCTAAAATATCAGCTTTTTTTGTTGATTGTCTCTTGTTCATTTATTATCTGCTATTCTGATAGGAGGACAGTGTTTACACGAATTTAGGTATCTGTTAAGGAATTTTTCTTTGTGATTTAGTATTTCTCTTCTCAGTCTTTGGGTGCCCCTGTTTAATATATTTTTATCTTCTGGTGATCTTGTCATCTGCCATTTCTTTCTTAGTTGTCTTTTTTCTGCCACCAGTTATCTTATCTCGAGAGGATAGTTTTTCTAGCTGTTGAATCTTCTTACTTTTGGTGTGTTCCTCCATGCAGCTTCCTGGATTTCAACTATAAACCTTTCCAGTTCTTTAACTAGCTGATTTTTGGTTTTTAGTGTTATGGTCAGTTGAAAAGTATTTGTTAAGTCCTCTTGAAAACCTTCCCAAAATATTTCCGATTTGCTAGAGTTGTTTTTGCTTCTTTTTGATTATATCACTTAGAGTAAGGATTATTGCAGAATGGTCTGAATCCATATGAAAGTTTTCTTTTGCTTGGTGAAATTTTTCTCAGAATAAAGAAATCCAAAAGGTCTGAAATCTTATTTGGGTCGGTGGGCCAATAGGTAAGTTTTCAGAAGATTGGTATGTACAACCAAGTTCGGTGCAATTCTTTTCCTTTGACTGTGGTTAATCTTGAACCCCAGATGGTGTTTTTGAAGTTGTAATCTCCACCGATTATAAATTTGTTATCTAGTTTTTTGAGTACATTTAGATAATTTTCTTTTTTCTGGTTGTGTGGCAATAGATTGCAGCTGGAATATTTTGTCACGCGCTAATTTGTCTCACTCCTTTTTTGACTAACAATAAGAGCCTAGCTTGACTCACTGTAATTTGTATCAGGCGCTAAGTTGTGCCTCATGTATTTGACTCAGCGCAAATTTGTCCTGCGCAGAATTGTCTCGAGCTAAAATGGATCGGATCCTAAAATGTGAGAGACGAGGCTACACTTCAAACATTCACTGCATAGGCGTCGTTAAATAATTATTTTTTATTCATTATTTCAATGAATTAAAAAAAAACATAACTTATTCATTTGCGCTATTTGGTCCTGCGCTGTTTTGTCATGGATCCGTAAATAACATGTACAACCAATCAAACATTTAAATAAATAATTTTGCAAACATTTTGTAATTCTTATATTAAGAAATTTCCCATAAATTTTAATCGAGAATCAGCTAAAACCTCCAAACTTCAGATAACATAAACCGCAAAGAAAATTGTGATATTCACGAACCAGACATTATAAAAGAAAAACCTCTTGGCGATGGTACCTTCACTAATTTAAAACGAACGCTGGCTGAAACTGACAATATAAAAGAAAGCTATTCCAAGAGAATGTACAATGGGTCTAGTATGACCTCAGTGCTCTCGAGTCTATTCCATCCTTTCCACTTTTGGCTAGGTTTGACGATTATTCTTTTACTTTTGATACCCTTTTTCTTTCGTCTTATAACATATACAGTAATCCATCTTTCTCATTATGTGAAATATTTTATTTAACTTGGATATAAGGTGGACTAGGAGCAAAATTCATCATTTTATGAAAATAGCGGTTCTAGGTAATTTTTATGATAACTTAAGGATCAATTCTGTCAAATAAGTCATTAGAGACATATTGCAGGTTTACTTAAGGATATCCATTATGCGCTAGTTCAGTGATGATGTA
The DNA here is from genome assembly GCA_927349885.1 of Psylliodes chrysocephalus. Taxonomy (NCBI): domain Eukaryota; kingdom Metazoa; phylum Arthropoda; class Insecta; order Coleoptera; family Chrysomelidae; genus Psylliodes; species Psylliodes chrysocephalus. The sequence goes on from OV651816.1 coordinate 60,531,300, forward strand.
ATTATGGTTCCACTGACAATTAAAGTTACAGTAGATTTTTTGAGTGCGTTTTGTTTACCTAAATTATATCGTTTTTTTCACTTTTATAAATATATTCCTAAAGCAAGTAGATAGCATGTATCAAATATTCAATCGTTTAGTTACCATTTACATACCTTTAAACTATTTTTTATGACCTGTAAACAATATTTTGAAATAAAATAAAAACAGTAAAAACGTATATGTCAAATTTATTGATGTTTTTGTTAAAAGTTTGGTTAGAATTAAATGTCAGTGGAACCAAAATGACATCACACTGAACCAGCGCATTAGCGTCGCTCTTATTTTGACATCTAAGTATGCGTTTTAGTTCTAGGACTAAGTTTTTAAAGATAGTGTCTTGATTGTGGATTTTTAACGGTAGCAAGTAGTGGCGATTTTATTAGCTTTCGGGTGCGCTCGCCGACATTCGTATCAGCTCGAAATTTTCTAATATTAAATATTTAATATCGTCATCTTCTAAGTCGCCTAAAATGGCAATTTCTAATGCCTCTTCCATATTATGTATTATTATAAACAACAACAAAAGGCGTTTTCGGAAACTTACTCAGATCAGAAAGATTATGGATCCTATTGTTCGTTTACCTATGGTTACTAACCTTATCCGTGTTCGGAAACTAGTAGATTACTGATCCAGTTTTGTGATCAAGATCAATATTTTATGACCCACTCTACGAGCAGATTAGTAATAGATCCGCGAGCGCACCGTAGGATTTTATAAAGGGATATTGCAATTTTTGGAGTTTGGTGTTTGCCAGTAGTAGATTTGTAGTTTTTTCTACCTTCAATTAGTTATAACTTGTAATCTTTATGCCCATATTGCGACTTTATTATTCAGATTATAAATATGTTTAATTAAAATGGTTCTTTAACAAATAGGGGGGGAAAAGTCAGATTGACAGCTGTAGATAAACAGGATCAATAATCCAACTCGTTCGTAAACTGTCGGCACTAAGATCAGTGATCCATGTGATCCATCAGGTAAAACCAGTAATCTGGATTTGTTATCTATAGTAGATTTCTGAAAATGCCTAAAGATGAACTGTGTTTTAAAGTTTTTAAAATGTCGTTAGGAATATGAACAACAAGGATTGTCAGAACTTCAGGTTTTCGATCTACTAAAGTTATTAATGTTGCCTTTAGCCAACTGATGACGTCAATTTAATCACGTGGGATCAGCATGTATTTTTTTAATAAAAGGATCATGGATTATAAGAATTTTAACTGCGTGGGTGCCCTGGGCCCTGGACCGCCCTTGCGTGGAATACGGATATTGTTGAATATTGTACTTCAATGGGATATATTTGTTTGCTAGTAGTGTCATAGTTCTTTTATAGATCCTTACACATATTTGTTTGTATGTGATAATGTACCTATATTTTGTGTTTCTGTAGTTGTCTACGTCCAATTCAAACCTATAGTAGAATGCCTGGGAGTTTTGACCAAGAACTTTTGCTGCAGAGAATAAATTTATATGGTGGAAGTGGAATTTTGTTTTTTATACTATACATTGCAAAGTTTACCAATGTTTTTGTGATTTTGATTTTTTAATTATTTAAACAAAAATATATAAAAAATAATATTTGAGTAAGAAGTGTACCAGTAGATGACATTATAAGGATGTAATTTTACTAAAATAAAAATAATTTGCTTAAAAAAACGTTAAAAAAAAACTATAAAAAAACAAGTGATCACTCATATATTCAGCTATTGAATGCACTAGGTGCTATTTAGTTAAATTAAATATTTTTTTCAAAAATTATATTTTTTTTCTAATACACCTATCTACATAGAAAAGACATGTCAAATGTTCCAATAGCTGACATTGTAGGAAATGGTAATTAAACGAAGGAAAAAATACTAATAAAAATAAAATTTATTAGTAAACATTGTTTAACAAATATATTCTCATGTTCTATAATATATAGACAGTGTAAACATATATAAAATGGTAGTAATATTTTTATTTTTCATGAACACTTATTAATTTTTTTTTAAATACATATCTTAAACGTTCACCAATAGAAATCACCTCAGTGTTTTCTAATATTCCAAAAATTTTAGCAAAAGAGGCTGTTGAAACATCCTTTTCATTTGCAATTAATGTTTTCTTACTTGTGTCAGTACAGTTTAAAGCCATAATACTAATATCGTTCCCAACGATCTTCTGTGCAATATATACATTTGTAAACTTCTGGGCATTTCGTTTGCCTCCTACAAATTTAACCAATACAAAATCACCATTTTTTAGTTCGTTAATGTGCTTTAGAGTCTTCTCTTTTCTGTCTCTTGGACCCCTTCTTTATCTTCTTTAATATTTCAAGTTTAATCATCTGATTCTGCATATTCCACATCTTCACTTGACTCCTCTAATTCCGGTTTCTTCAGATTTGTATTTTCTTGTAATTTATTTTTACTTTTTTCTTCCATTTGAATTTGTTTCGTTTCTATTCTAGCATTTTTTCTGTTGTATTCCTGCCGTGGTTCTGAACTTATAACTAAAGATATTTTTTCCTCTTTTTAACATCTTTATTTTTCCTCTGGCCAAAACAAGGCTCTTTAAAATGGCGATGGTATTATTGACTTTTCTGAAGTTTTGCTAGCTGTGATATCAATCTTAATACTAAGAGTAGTTTGTATTTTCTTCTCTAGAACTTTTTTTTGTGGTATTGAATGAACTAAAATATCAGCCATTACATTGGCAGATGCTTCGTAAGTTGTTATTATTACAGGATGTTGCTTCTCTCGAGTTACTAATATGTTTGAAATAATAGAAGCATTATCAGTTACCCTGGTTATTAATATTTTACTGCTATCTCTTTTTATTTTATATTCTTCCTCGTCGCCATTACCTTGAGTTGTAGATTTAAACTTCAAATATATTTTTTTGCCAAAATACAAATAATGCTTGATACTCTATATATGTTCTATCTTTGTGTTTTTTAAATTCATCCAATAAAATGTTTATCCCAGTAACAATCAATCATTTACCAGCTCCGGATAATCTATTGCAAATGTTATTTTGTAATTATAAAAAGGGATGTGAAGATGCTTGTGGATGTCGTAAAAGTGGTTTATACTGTAGCATGTTTACAATGCAGTGAAAATAGTTGTTTCAATACTCCTATTATTCAAATAAATGAAGCCGAAATATTTAATATGTATTAAAATGTAAACTGTTTAAATAAAAAAACATTTTATTAGTATTTTTTTTTATTTAATTTTTCATTTACTTCTTTTTCCCGATTACTAGCTTAATATACTATTTAAATTATTGCAATTATCATTTTTTTTTTTTAATCAAAATCACAATTTTTAAATTGGTAAACTTTTTTATATATATCGCACTCCTTTTTCAATAGTGCCATATCCCTAAAAAAAATTAAATTGACTTTTTTTGCCCAGCGTATACATTATGAACATACCTACAATATATAAAAGTTCCATATCAATAGTTCTAATAAATTCCGCGCGAGGCGCCATCAATAGTACTGCCATATCACATAACATTTTTTTGTTTTAGGCTTATCTGTGAAGATTTCACATTACATTACATGTATCATTAATCAGTAGAGACATCTGTAATCAATGTGTATACCGAATTTGGTAAGCACAAGTACTGAAAATGCTGCTCAAAAAAATATTAAATCCACAATCGTTTTTGTTTCGCTTCTCCTGTAAAATTGACATTTATTGGGTTATGGCACTATTGAAAAAATGGTGCGATATTAGTAGCAAAATATTCTATTTTGAATTTTTAAATTTCATTCACTGCAGCTCAAGTTCGAGGTGTTCATGTTTTTAACGCCACAGGCGTTCAACTACTAGTTAATTTTTAAATTAGTCACTTCATCTCAAAAAGCTATATTTCCCGGGTTGGCTGGCATTAGACGATGATGGTCTTTTTCCACCCTCACACTCATTTGTATTTCAATTTTTTTTTGGATCACCCTGTATTTTATATTACATTAATTGAATTACTTAGAATGGTATTATAATAGAGTTTATGGTTTGTTACTATTGGTATTTCTTTTTTACGGAATATAAAAGTCCCATTACAAATTATTAAAAACCTATTCAGTTGATAATAAATGACCGCTATTTAAAGTTTAATTACTAATTAATAAACACAAAGTATTTTTTATTAACCAGTGACCAGTTAAAATTAAATACTTTTTTAAATTATTTATCTTTTTTCTTATTTAAATGTAAAAATCTTCCAAATCTATTTACTTAAGATATAAGGAATGCTTAACTCAAGTGAAAGTATACTTTTAAATAGTAAACTACAGAGTGATCAATTAAAAAAAATACTCATCCATAAAATTTAACTAACATCGTAAAAAAATTGATTTTCAATTATTTATTTTTCAGTAAATTATGAAATCGATACGATTTTCATATAAAACTGGTTATATCATATGAAATACCCTGTAGAATTCCATACTATTTGGTATTGTTATATAATGAGAAAAGCCTGGGTAATTTAAATATAAAAAATACATAGTGATCCGTTTGAAAACAGAGACATTATTTTGTACCCTATATATTCGAAAATAATAGTAAAATATGGACTGTAATGCTGCCTTCTGTTCTGTAAATATTTTTTTGTATCCCTAATTTTTTATTCTAATGAATCACCCTGTAAACATTTCGGGATTATTATGCTTGAGCGTGACTAGAGAGTCCCGGGCGAGTTTCAAATAGCACTCAATCACTTATTCATATTAGTTATTAACTATTCCATTTTTAAATTATGAAAATTTTTGTTAGTAACTTTAACTTGTAAAAACAAAAAATTTGTACACAAGAGTTGGAAGCGAAATGGTTAATTAAAAAATACTCAGAGCATTTTTCCTCGTTTCTAGAGTAGCAAAGTTATTTATTATTTACTACTTCGAACATTTCTAATTATCGCCGTTTAATTTTTTATTGACGAACTGGATAAATAATTTAGTCTTTCGTTGGTCATGGTTGAACATTAACTTTCAATCGATCTTTTAATATTCTCAGCTCACTGATAGCAACATGTTTTTTAATTGACATGCACGGCACGAAGGTCAAAGTAAGTGCTACTTTGATTGGGTCTTCGGGTGATCAGGAATACCTTTTTTCTGGAATGATACTGTCATCAGTTCTTTGAACCGCTCTAGAATAATAAATAATTCCGTTTCAAATTAGTGTCATGTTAGCAATAATATAAAGGTTATGAATTTAAACATTGCACCAGTCAAATAAAAGTTCTGAACAAAATGAAGGGGTGTGAAATCTTGAAATTAAAAAATTAAAGATCCACGACCACACCACCATGTAACTTCCATAGTCGTTTATTATTTCTACTGGTTTGTTTTAAGAAACAATATATACATAAATAAAATACACCAGATTGAACTTGTAAAACTCTTGTTAAGAAACCTTCTATTAACCATCTCATTCGGAGCGCACATATCCCTTACAGAGATGGCTTTTTATCTATTACACATACATTTTCTGGAATTTGACAGAATAGGAATTAATTTCTCAACTATTATATTGTCGAACTTGAAATACAAATCTAAATTACTAACAGGAATCGTTGACAACGCAGTCATAAATACAAACTCCTGTATACAAGCTGTTACTGAAATACATGTACATATTAAAAGTAACAAGAGTGCATGATGTCCAAAAACGAATGACACCAATTTTAGCATTCTAACATTTTAAAAATTGTCAATCGACCCTTTTTTTCGATCATTATTCTACGCTTGTTTGTTATATATTAAATCAACCTCATTATCCAAAGTAACAGGGACATTGTTGTCGGTTCAGTATAAAAAGTAATATTTAATATTTAAACATAGATTGTGAATCTTGTTAAACAAACCAATCTCCAATAAGAAAAGAACACAAAAATGTGGCTTGCATATTTTACGAGTTACAATCAAAACTTACATATTTTTTTTTAAATGAGATGAGATGATTTGTTTTGGAATGACCTTGAATTTCAAAAATATACCATAAAAAAGATTCCAAAAATTTAGATTTAAAAAATTATAATTTTTCGTTATATCCCCTGAAATCTACACGCCCCCTGTTTTTTGATGGCTTTTTAAAATTCAGTCACAGACCATAACTTTTATTGAAAACATTTTTTGTATATAACCTTGTACATTTTTAATAAAAACAAAACAAGCTTCGTAAAAAACCTATAACACTAGACTACAATAATGGTTCAAAATATAGCGGTCATTATTATTAAGACAGGCTCCAAAATACTGGTACGTTTTCACGCAAAATTACTACAAATTTTCGCGAAATTTCCGGAATCATCATCGAAAATCATGGTCGAAATCATCACTGCATTTCCGCTCAAAAATATAAATGCAGTAGCTTGTGGATCAAAAGACACGGGAAGAGTACAAAAAAAGGTATAAAATTAAGGTGTACTTTCGGCGACATTACAGAAATCATATAAAATCAATTTTAGGTGATTTCTCTTTGTTAAGAACCTCGGACTCTATAAAATAAGTTAGGAGGAATCTGTTTGATTTCCGATTCCACTTTGTTTATTTTCTCCTTATCAGTGAGCTACGAATTTTGAAAATTATGTTCAACCATGACTGATAAAAGACTAAATTATTTATTTGTCCATTTCGTTAATAGAAAATTAAATAGCGACAGACTTAGATATGTTAGAAGTATTAAATAACTAGAATAAAGATATGCTTGTCATTCTATATTGTACTCTTCACAGTTTAACATAAACAGCCTTAACCCCCCATTATCAATCATATTTTCAGAATTAATAGGCTTCATCCCCTTATAAAGCTTGATTTTCTTGAAGATTTCAATTTAATATCGTTTTTTATTTCTGAGAATTTTTTCAATATTTAACTCCCAATTTTTAATCAGATTTTTTCAAAATGTGTTCTTTTATTCCTGCTCTGTAATTGGGATTGCCTGTAGAGCATTGTAATAAATAAATAAATAAATAAATAAAATCAATAGGCTTTGTTCCCTTATAGAGATGGATTTTTACTAAAAATTTCAAGTTGATATTCTTTTTCATTTTTGAGTTATAATTTTTTTAATTATATCAACCCCCCTTAACCCTTAATTTTTATTCAGATATTTTCATCTCCTTATAAAGCTTGATTTTCCTGAAGATTTCAATTTAATATCGTTTTTGTTTCTTAGTTATGATTTTTTTTTTTACAGAATCAATAGGCTTCATTTCCTAGTAGAGCTTGATTTTTACTAAAAATTTCAATTTTTGATTTGTATTTTTTTAATTTCAACCACCTTAAACTCTCACATTTTTAATCAAATATTTCAAAATTAAATGGCTTCTTCCCCTTATAGAGCTTAATTTTTGCTAAAAATTTCAAATAGATATATTTTCGTTTTTGAGTAAGAATTTTTTTTAATAATTCAACCCCCCATTTTAATTCAGATTTTTTTCAGAATCAGTAAGCTTCATCTTCTTATAGATTTTCTTGATTTTTACTAAAAATTTTATGTTGAAATTGCTTTTCGTTTTTGATTTACGATTTTTTTTATTTCAACCCCCCTTAACCCCCCATTTTTTTTTAAATCAATAGACTGTCCCATTATACCTAAAGCTTGATTTTTGCTAAACATTTCAAATTGATCTTTTTTCGTTTTTGATTTATCGTGCGGATAAAAAATGTGACATCGACGGACGGACGGACGGAACCAAATGCATAATACTCTTCATAGCCTACTGTGTGAAGAGTATAATAACTTTGAAATTTCGCAAAAAAATGTCAAAAATCCCCCTACGAATTATTAAGACCATCTCCGAATCCCAAAGGTAAAAACAAATAGATTCGAACCCAGACATCTCTGTTCGGTACACAAATAACCATGACGATATTGAGTGTCGAGATTCCTGTACTACTTCGGGCCCGACGCCGTTTCAGGCTCGTTCTCAAATCTTCAAATATCTGTATACAGCATCGGTATATATGAGAAATGCATTGATGCATACTAAGCCCGTATCTGCGTGAGTTAAGTTTTCAATGTACGTTAAGCGACGTAAACCTGAGTATGAAAAGTGTGAATTTAATATATCATAGATCGCAAATCGAACCTTGATGACATTGACTGTCGTTCTAGCGTTAAGGGCATTTGTTTACAGAATAAAGATGCCTGGGTTCGAATCCCGACGGCAGCAGGCTGTTTTTCAAATCTTCTAGTATTTGTTTTCACCTTTGGGGTTCGGGGATGGTCTTAATAATTCATAGAGGGATTTTTAAGATTTGTTTCTGAATTTTTAAAATTATTCTACAACTTATTTCAGATAATTCTGACCTTTCGAATTTGCGATCTACTGTGTGAAGATTATAATAAAGAGTATCCACCCTTTGTGTGCCAATATCTCGAAAACCAATAACTTTATAAGTTTCCAACGACAGTACATAATTTATGTAAAAAATGTCAATTTTTTAAATTATTATCCAAATAAGTTTTTGGATAGTGGCGTAGAATGTAGAAGGAATGAAGGTGTTACTTACCCATGCCGTACGCCAGTGGCCACTGATTTTTCTCTCAGGTGTACCTAATGGCACCAAAAGCGTTTGTCGAATTTAGTAAAATTATACCGAGTAATAAAAAACAATTTTTGAATTTTCAACTTTTAACACCCTGTATTTCGGAAACGAGTAACATTTTACCTAAGCGTGTTTCGTTTAATCGTCTTTTTTTAATCAGAGAAACTTCAGTTGTTCTGTGTACCATTCTTAATGAGGCCTCCCTGTATATTAACGGAATTTTTAACTACTCATTACAACCTTTTAAAATATATGAAGGTATGGAATCATTAGGATGAACCCTCGTATATTATCATCGAAAGAAAGATATTTGGTATATATTTTTAATTGAATACCCTGTTCAGTGAGATGTGTTCCAGTTAGAACTATTATTTTAAAATAAGTTGTTGTAAATAAGACCTAGGATCTTTAAAAACATGAGATTTTAGGGCTCGAGGAAAGAGGTTTTTAAGTGGTTGAAAATCTCATACTTGGTGTCCGAAGACATTATTTTATTTATTTATTGCAGTACACTACAGATTTAATCCAATTGGTACATGGCAAGAGCAAAAGATAGTATAGGCAAACATATAAAAAGACAAATTGCATCAAAAGATTAAAACTAGATTTAAAATATACAAACACAATTAGAAACATAATTGCATCAAAGGACTAAAAATAGATTTAAAAATATAAATCTTTCTAATACGGAAAAACAAGGAAATTCAGATAGAGATGTTATTTATAATAGTTTCCAGTGAATTATGAAAGATCGTGATTTGAAAAATTATTATTATAGTTACCTAATAACCTGTCGATAAATGAATTTTTGCCGTAATTAGTCCTATGAGTCCTCGCATGAAATAAGTTTAAGTGACGTGTTCGTCTTAAAGGAACAGAGAAACGGACTAATTTTAGCAAATCTTCACAATCCATCTGGATTAAGTAACTTGTGTAGGAAGAACAGTCCTGCCTCCTGTCGTCTTCGTTCCAAACTTTGAACTCCACACAGTAATAGTCTTGTTTCGTAAGCAATTCCCTGGGATGGAAAGCGTAGTTTAAAGAGAAGATATTTTAAAAATTTGTACATTTTCAAGTCTATTACTGTGTGTGGTATAAGATGCAGACCATATTATGGAACAGTATTTAAGATTACTGCGTACCAAACTTTTAAATAGGCACAAAATTGATCAAGTATCTTGAATGTGTTTGGTGTTCCTCTTAATGAAACCAAGTAGCCTAAAAGCTTTCAGAACGACACTCTGCAAGTGCAAATTTGAAAGATCACTCCTTGTCCAGTAGAACCCCAAGGTCATTAATTGATGAAACTACTTTCAGACAGTCGTTATTTATGTAATAAAGAGTATTACTGGGGTTGGTACATATGTAGAATCTTATCAATTTACACTTTGATACATTTAGTTGCAGAAGGTTTGATTCGCACCAGGATACAAAACTATTCAGGAATATTTTTATAGCATCTGCATATATGAGAAACTGTGAATACTTAAAACATGAAGAAATGTTAATAAATAATATAAATAACACAGGACCAAGATGCGAACCCTGTGGAACACTCGAGGTAACAAACACTTCACGCGACACTGACTCGCAATTTAGAACACGTTGTCGTCGATTCGTAAGGTAGGGCTTGATCCAACTGAGATAACTTCCTGATATTCCCATATCGGAGAGTTTCTCAATCAAGAGAGAATGACAAACTCTAGCGAAAGATTTAGACAGATCTGCATAAATAACATCTATTTGATTTTCCCCTTCAATACAGGCAGTGAGAAATTCCTGGAAGACTGCAAGATTTGTAACTGTTGATCTGTCTCTATAGAATCCATATTGATTGGGAATAATGTAGTGTTTATAACAGTTTAAGATTTCATTTGTCAGTATGGATTTAAAAACTTTCGGGATTGGGTAATGCAATTCCACAGTAGTTCTCAACGTTAGTTTTGTCGCCTGTTTTAAATATTGGAATTAAATTAGAATTCTTCCATTTGTTTGGGAAATAACCTTTATAAAATGATCTCTGGAAAATGGTATGCAGAGGATTTGCTAAAGAAAGACAATTTTTAAGTAATATCGAAGGAATTCCATCAAGAACTGTATGGAAAATTTTTTAATCTCCAACCCTATGGATAAATGGTTAAAGTCGGGTCTTTCCAATGTAAAAGGAATAGCGATGGGATCAAAGGTGAGTCTTAAGATACTCACTCTTGCATTGACTTGTAAAACGTAGAATAACCATCAGCAACAAATATAATTTAAGCTTTCAAATCGCTTGCAGTTTTTTTAAGTACACAGTTTGTCAATAATATATCAATTATTGTCAACGTAAAAAGATAACCGAACAAACCTCCGACAGTAAGTCTGGACATTTTCCAATTTTACTTCGTATTACGAATCTATTTAAGTTTATTTTTGTATCAAGGTAACGCGATTAAATAACTTCAGTCCGATGATATTTGTGTTAGCTCTTAAAGAATTAATTATAGTATTGCCTACGTATTAACGAATGGTAATAATTTGTTTTCGTAACTACCTAATAGCCATTAGAGAGATTTTAAACCGAAACGATGAATGAAGTCTTCATACAAACGTACATCCAACTAGGTGTGTACATGATCTAATAGTGAAAATAAGCGAGACAAAAATAATTACATTTGGTACTTCATGCGTTAACTAGCGCCGTGTACACATTGCCGTACAGGGCGATAAAGAACTTTCAGATACTACAGTTTTAAGCTCTAAAAGGCTAGTCGACACATTAATTTGTTAGACATTTATCTCTAGGTAATTTACGAGTAGTACAAGTGAATTTTGTATTTTCTTGAAATACATAGTGATAAAGTTATGAATTTGACATACCGTTTAACTAAAAGATATATTTATAAAAACGTGAATGCAGTTGTTTCGCTCAAAATGTCATTGATACTATACTTTTCCGTTTAGCGTTTTAATTGTTTATAGTTTACCAATTTTCTGAGATCTTTATCGATTTTATTCGTCTGCTTCATCTTCCTATTGTATTTCTTCCTGTTATTATTCTTCTAGTTGCTCTTATTTATCTCCTTCCTATTATGTTTTTATTTAGAACTTATAATAAAGTTAGAGATATGTCCGACCCGTCTTATGGGAATTAATTTCTGTTATTATTTCTTATCAATGCGCAAGTTGTAGGATTCCAGGACTCTACGCTTCGCCCTGAGATTGACTTACTCATCCAGTAAAATGTCACTTTCGAGCGTGTTATCAACGGAATGAGAAATTAGTAATATTAGTTTAACATATTACAATAGATCGAAAAATGAAAGCCGATGGGACGTCAAAAAAGAGTCTACACACAACCAAACTTATATGGAATCACTGTGTATTTCGGAATAAACGTTTTGTAAGGAAAAAATTTGGTAACTAACTTTAAGATAAGGCCTTTTGTTCTTAACAAACATGATAATAAAGAAGAAACAACTGTTTAGATTTATTATCTTGTAAATTTTGTGTTCAGAACTAAAATCACGATTTTCCGGTAATTTTATTTCGGTCCAAAAAAACAAGAAAATGCCTTATATTGGACTAACAGATATGCAGGAGGGTGAGAATTATTGCTCTCATTGAACAAGGAATGCCCCAATGAGAGGTAGCAGAGGTAGTAAGCGATACCCAGGGTGTTGTATTGAAAACATATGAAAGGTAATTGGAACTAGAAACTCTCAAGAACAGACCCATACAAAATAGTCAAAGAGTAACAACTGAACAACAGGACCGCTTTGTGTGCCAATTTACTTGACGAAATCCCAGTGTTTCTCATCTAGAGCTACAACGACAACTTCTGGAAGCTACAGATGTGAACGTTTCAATTGAAACTCTAAGAGAAAGACTTCGCGCACGAGGTTTTTACAGTAGGAAAGAATTACGGGTCCCACCGTTATCTAGGCAAAATTAAATTGACCGGCTAAATTGGTGCCTCCAACACCAAAACTGGACAATTGAGAATTGGCAAAATGTTCTTTTTTTGGATGAGACCAGAATTGGCCTAAGATCAGATGACCATCGAATTCGGGTTCTCAGAGCTCCAGCAAGATAAGCGAGACTCCACGCTGCCAGATATGTCCCAAGATATCAAAAAGGAACTGTTATGTTTTGGGCAGGCATTATGCTGGAAGCAAAAACTCCATTGTGACCACTTCAAAAAACTTTAACCGGTCCGAGATATGTTTATTTAGTGCTAGAACCAATCTTAAGGCTTTGGAGAGCTGCAATTGGGGATAATTTTATCTTTATGCACGATAATGCACCTCCCCATACCAGAAGAGTGACTACAGAATATCTTGAAACAGAAGATGTCACATTTTTAGACTGCCCTGCATGTTCACCTGACCTAAATCCCATCGAACACTTGTGGGACCAGCTCAAAAGAAGGATGAGAGCTCGTCGAAACAATGCAGGAAATGTCGCACAACTTATTGATGCAGCATTAGCAGAATAGGAAAATATATCCCAAGACAATGTTTGACAATTTAATAAGAAGCATGCCAAGGCGAATAGAAGCTTACATAAGGGTTAGAGGTGATAACACGGATTATTAAAATTACCAATTTTCTTTCTGTTTTTGCTTTTCGGCTATTAAAAATTTAAATCTCATTTCGTTTCGGAAACCAAAAAAATACCATTGTGTTTATTTTGTCAACTAATTTGCTATGTGGGTTATTTGTCATTAAAAGTCTTTGGTAAGGACTGAGTTTTATTCATAAACAAAAAATGTTTATACATCTCAAAAATCATGAAAAATAATAGATGATTCCATATAAGTTTGGTTGTGTGTAAATGAAATTGTTCGAAAAATACATTAATTTTTTTTTTTCGAAACGGAATTTCAACGTTAAAAAAATAGGACTAAATTCCAAAACAATAAGTTTGCCAAAAATAACGCGAAATTTTTTAAACCGGAGAAACTGAAATTTTAGTATTGTAGTTGTAGATGAAAACGTAATAAGTAGTACCATTATCGAAAGATGAAATTGTCGTAAATTAAGGAATTATTAAAAACATATTTATTATTTGGATAAAACGAAGGTTATATCGTTGATAACATGTGACGAGATTTATCGGTTTAACTACGACCACCCGATCGTATTCAAACACGATTTGTAAAATATGAATCTTTTTTCATTTTCTGCGTAAATTCTTAATAAAGTGACGGAAAGCAAGAACAGTAAAATCAACATACTTTTAAAACAAAACATTTAGCCATACGATCAAGCGCAAAGTGATTAACACAGACACAAGAAAAAATAGTACCGTCTTTTATCTCCCTTTTAACATATTTTTCACTTACACGCTTTGCAAGTAAAAACAATTTCAAAAAAGTTTCATCACAGCAAGTCAAATCAACTGATGCTACGTCTAACCAATAAAATTTAAAACTACACATTTTTTAGTAACAAAATTTCACCTGCTCAGGGCCGTAGCAAGCCCCATGTTTCGGGGGGGGGGGGGAGGGGGGGGGGGGGGGGCTAAACAAAAACTGGGGGGCCATTTGTGTTTCTTTATTAGAGTATAGAAATACCAAAAAGGTATGAAAATTTTTTTTCTGTCTTCCTTTTTCCGAGGAGAGTATTTAAAAAAAAAACAAGAAATTGAAGAACGGATATTTATTAAAAAAAAAAAAAAATTAATTAATCTAAAAAATAAACTATCAAAAAATAATAAAATATATTTTTCTATGAACTTTTATTTTAGGAACTGGTTGAAGGGGAGTTATAAATAACTTTTTTTTTTATCAATTATTAGAATAACTGCAGTTTCCTATTTTTTAAATTATTAAACTGAACCAGAGCTGTTTAAGATCATTTTAAAAACGATTTAAATCAAAGATCATAAATCATTTGCATTTGAACAAATGATTTAAATCAAAGATCGATTTTTTAAAAAGAAAGATTTAAATCAAAAATCTTTTTTAGATTTAAATCTTTTTTACAATTTAAATCATTTTAGGAAAGATTTAAATCTTTTCGAAAGATTTAAATCATTTTAGGAAAGATTTAAATCTTTTCGAAATATCTAAATCTTTTTAAACGAAATAAATATTTTCAAAAGATTTAAATCTTTTTATAGGTTTGGGTAACTCTTTAAAAAATGCTTTCGGTAGGCCAAAGATAATGAATACTTAACTAATGTGATTTTCTCATAAATAAAACGCAAAACTCGATCAACTTTTCTCGTATTTATTTTTTATACAATACAATTCTTACGAAAATATTAATTTTAAATAATAAATATCCGATCAAGATAACATTTTTAAGGATTTATGCAGCATGATATCTATGGTTATGAAAATTGTTATTTAAAAATGTCATGTCAATTGGTAAATAGGAATTTTTCAACCCTTTAAAAGATACTTTTGGTATGCCTATGATGCCACAAAACAATGGAGACCTAGTTTTTAAGAAAAGTGATTTTTTTTTTTTGAAAAATCACTTAAATCCGTCAACTCTTCATTGAGTTAACGTGCTTAATGTCATACATAAACACCCCACATAGATGCACATACATCAGACTCTTTAAAAATATGTTTTTTTTTTTCTACTTAGGAGACTCTCCCGGAAAAATGCATTTCATTTTCAAAATCTCCCGGCTATGAATAATGAAATTGAGTGGGTTGAATTAAAAGAGTTCTTCTCTCAACGTGAAGTTATTGCGAGTAAATAAATAACCAAAGTGAGCACGTTTGGGTTAATTTTTTTGAAAAATGTGTGGATGAATCAGGCAAAGAAATAAAAAATGTAATTAATTCGCTCTATCTATGCCAAGCGTGTTTATTGACCTGGTCAAAAAGTCATAATCGTCTTAATGCAACTCATGTCAAAGCTGAAATAAAATTGCATAAATTTAAAATACATATGTAAAGAGTTTTAGGATATTGTAAAATTTCATACTTAAGAATAATCTTAAGTCATTGCAATTATTTGTTACACTTTACTATTTTTTGTTTTTCTTTTCTCTCGGATTTCTGATTCAACCCTTCTGACATGCTGACTAGATTATTATTCAGGAATAGACAGGTTGATAACGATTTTGACGAATCAGGTGATGTAAATCGTTTTAAAAAGATTTGAATCTTAAAAAAGATTTAAATCTTTAAGAAAATTTAAATCATTTTAAAAAGATCTCATCATTTTACAGATTTAAATCATTTCAGAAAGATTTAAATCGTTTTAAAAAGATTTAAATCGTTTTAAAAAGATTTAAATCGTTTTAAAAAGATTTAAATCGTTTTAAAAAGATTTAAATAGTTTTAAAAAGATTTAAATCACTTTTCGCTCTTAATACACAAATAGCTAGTATACTATTAGTATACAAAAAAGGTTCATTAAAACCGATTTCAAGTTTTTTAAACATTAAATATTAAAATCATATTAAAAAGTGGCAGATAAATATTGCCTTGGTATAAATTGCGAAGGAAAAGACTTCAGAGACCAATTATTTCTTCTTTATATCTATTCTTTCTTGCAGGATACTAAATACAGTTTAAAAATCTATAATAATAAAACAAACACAGCGAAGAAGATAGGTTAAATTAAATTGATATTTGAAAATAAACAAACTTACCAACCAGTGGCGGCTTGTGATAATACAAGATGGTAGTGCCAGATTTTTAACAAATGTAAAATCCCCGCCCGAGGCGCCCTATCGGAGGCAAAAAAAATTTTGGGGTGCCACGCCCAAATTTTTACCCAAAAGTCGTTTAAAAAACTGGCTTTGGGCAAAAATTTATCACGGTATTGTCAAAATAGATATAAAATTTTAATTAAAGAAATAAGTGAAGGATATCTATTATATGACTACTATTTATGGGGTTTCTAACACAAGTTCTGCCAAGAAACAGGCCGTCAGGGTTAGTCTTATCCTAAACTTGGCCAATAAATTACTCAAAACTTATCAAAGAACTCTAAAATTAATTAAACATTATAAATTTTCTTACCCCCAGTAATTAATGCTGCAAGTCCTTGCAGTTTGTTATTACCATAAAGAGTCTTTAGTTAGGTCCATATACCAAAAAAATCACAAAAATAAAACTATATCTATTTACAGTATTTACACACGCGCACAAAGTTGCTTGATTTACTAGTTTTAAAGTTTCCGATAAATGAAGTCCATTCTTCTTTCTTTTTTGGTTGCAAAGTTTTCAATTACTTAATTATTAAAATTTTTAATTCCATTTACAAAATGTTTTTCTGCGGACAACATACCTAAAGCACTATCTTTCTTCCTTCATTGTATTTCTGAGGAATGTTTTAATCCGTTTAAGCATTGAAAAACAGCGTTCTGCTTTAGATGTTGACATAGGTATTGTTATCAAAATACCTAAAAGTTTAAGAGTTTCCTGAAATGTACAATTTAAACATTCCTCATTTAATAAAATTGACAGCGGGACAGCTCCGGAGGTGGTACTTAATTCGTCTCTCTGATACAGTACTTGTAATTCATTTTTAAGCATATTTTTGTCTAAAAATGAAAATTGTATACATGTTTCACTGAGGAATGATTCGGGAAACTGATGCTTATAGACCGAAAACTTCTCCGACATAAATAAATTAGAAGCGACCAAATGCCCAGATAAGTTGAACCTTGTTTTTATTTCCAATAGAACGGCATCGCAGATTTCTAAAGCTTCGCGTTTTCTGCTGTTCTCTTCAATTCGTACCTTTTTTTCTTATTGGTTCACAAGTTTCTCCTTGCAACTTGATTATTTCCTTGAATATTGTCAATAATGCTGTCCATTTGCTCCCGAATACCTTGAATTGCTGCTTCGAAATTCTCCAAATCTTTCTTGACCCTAACAGAATCTGTGCATGCTTTTTGTAACTGGTTAAAAATAATTTCCAGGTGAGGCATTATTTGATGAAAAATACTGAACCAAAATATAAAATTTTCATCCTAAAGTTTTAATTTGTACCCACTTGCTTGATTAATAGACGACGAATCGCGTGAAGTACTTTCTATAATGCCCATAACTGTAATGAGGTCTATTCTATTCTCATAAACAGTACGAACACCTCGCGATTGAAAATTCCAACGTGTTTGGGAAGATCTTGACAACCTGCGATTAACTACCTCGTCCAAAATTTTTGTTCTTTGAGGAAACGTGGAAAAGAAAGAGCACAAACCAGATAAATTAGAAAACAATATTCTAGTCTGCTTATTGACAGAACATGTACTTGTCATAACCAAATTCATCTGGTGTGCATATCAATGAACTTAATTTGCAAGAGGATATGTTTGATTAATAATTTTTTACACATCATTTAACCCACCACTCATTACAGACGCGCCGTCATAGCTTTGAGCAATTAATTTATTTGGACTATGTTTTAATAATCGATGTAAACCATTTAAAATGCATTCAGCGATTGATTTGGCGTCGTGTCCATCGAGCATGTAAAACCTCTAAAATCTCTCAACTGGTCGTCGTTTACACAAATATCTGAAAACTATAACTAATTGAAATTCACAAGCAACGTCCGTCGTTTCATCGGCAATCACTGCAACAAAAGGAGAATTTTCTATTTCTTTCCAAACTTCTTCGTGATAAACATCTAAAATGCCCTCAAGAAGTTCACTTTGGGTTGTTTTTGAGGTACCTTTGAGAGTTTTTGAACTTTGAATATGAACCTTTAAGTCTTTGTCTAATTCGGCGCTAAAATTCACCAGCTCCTTAAATATGCCTCTGTTTTCCGAATTATCTTTCTCACCGTGACCCCTTAAGCTAACTCAAAAGCTTCACAAAACCTTATGCAATTTATAATTTGATTTAAAACATCGATTCTTATCCACTTGTTGATTATGTTTCATTAGAGCATCACGTCACCTCCAAACAAAATACATACAAAACAAAACAGTTTATTAGTTTCTTCGCAACCACCCAACCAATTATTTTTATCATAAATAGTTTTATTAAATTTACGACACCGCGATTTTTGCTCACTTCCACTTTGTTTTTCAATTTTTAAATCGGGAATTGGCCGGCCTAATTCTGTAATTTGTAGTTTTTCTTCTAGCGAAAAACCACTAAAAGAGTTTTTTAAGACGCCAATTTTATTCATTGTCACAATAAATTAAATACTAGGAAATAAGATATTTAAACAAGTTTATCGAAAACAAAAAGACACATAGGTATTAAAGTTACTAATACTTCGTAACGTAACGAAAAACATAAAAGCGCGTAAAGAAATTCGGTTAATTCAGTCAACAATCGACATTATCGAGAAACTGCGATTATCTGAACCGCTATCGGCGCTGTGCCTGGCACGAACATTCCTTGATTTTAACATTTAAATACATGTAAAATGTCCCCATCTCTGTTGCTTACATAGACTGCTGGTAAAACCTCTCTTTATCTCTCCCCTAGTGCCAGCTGACAAATGGTTCCGGTTGCTTGGAGATTTATGCAGCGCGAGGTTGCCACATTTCAAATAATTTTTGTATATAAAAAGAAATGCATAAAATAAAACAAAAATATGATTAGACGTTTTAAAAATAAAAAATATATTTTTGCATCAAAAATAAGGAAGTGCCATGGCACAGTGGCACTACCTCACAGCCGCCACTGTTACCAACCACATTCTTCAAGCGTTTATCACTTGTGACGCCAATATCAGTTAATATAAATTCACGTGATAACCAATAAATTTTGTGATAAATAGTCTGAAAATTTGTTCTCTTAATTTTTTTTAATAATGACTCTATTTTGACATCTAAGCATGCGTAGAAAATATAAATTATAATGGCAAGTTTATTAAAGATAGTGGCGGCCCTTGTGGAGGTATAGGAACTGTAAATAATGATGACCTTATATGTTTTCGGGTGCGCTCGAATACTTTCGTGTGTATAAAAATGAGTTTGAAAACAGTCTTACACAAAATATAGAGTATTGACATTTCGATGTGGCTATTATGGTTCTTTGTAAATTGAAATGAGGGTATAGATTTACATTGTTTGCGTCCACTAGCGCAATTGTTAAATTAAATCCTCGTTGAATTCTGCTAAAATACCAATTTATTATTTATCTTCTATATTTACTTTTGTATTTATAACAAACAATGAATGTTTTTTATAAAAAAAGTGCTATTTTAACGCCCTGCTTAATTCTCCACTAATTACATTAGCACTATTAGTGAATGCAGGTGTTAAGGTGCTGCTCGCGACTGGAGATGGATTTCTGTAATGTCTATTATTGGTGGATTATGTAAGTAAAAATAATATAAAGATTTATTAGTTAAATTTAATACCTTTCAATTTGAAGAACTAACAACGTCTATTATACAATTTTTTTAAAGAAATTAACTTATTTTAGCTTTAACGTAGCGCAAGGGAAAGGATTTGTTCGGTGCAATCGCACCATAAAACGATAATTTCTGCTACCAAACCCCAAGTAGCACCGAACGGTTTTATTCAGTACTTCAAAGATGCTTTAAAACTGTAAAATAAAACTGCAATTAAAACCAATTAGTTTTAAAAGGTGCCTTAAGGTTGTAATAAATACGCCTTCAGCATAAAAGGGCCCACTCTGAAAGAGGTCAATAAAACCAAAAATAAAAACCACCATAAAACTATATTACCTTGAACAACTGATTTTAAAGCTGCTGTGAAGACCCTTTTAAAACCACTTTAAATACATTTTAAACACACGCGGTTTTGAAGTGGACTTGTTATGTGTTGTGTGAGAGATATGGCTTCGGACGGTGTCCATTTGCCACAGAATGTTTAAATAATAATAATGTTAGTTACATGTATACTTTTAAAGATAATTTATCTTATTGTTAACATATGAAAATAGTTTTTTAAAACTATATACTTAATTCTTTTAGTAAATAAAAGCAATTTATATTTGAAAATGATAATATGGTGACGCCCTTACCATGAACTATAAAATAATAAAAAGTAAGGTAGTGATTTCGAAATGACATGGCATAAATATATATCGATAAATGTTAACGAAAAAGTCTTAAAAAACTTAGGGGCCTTAAAATTTCTGAAGTTTTATAATCCGAAAAAACAAAATTGAAAAACATAAATTAAAAAGAAAAATAATATTATCTATTTTAGATTTTTCTGTATTAAAATAAATCGAAATTATACGTTTAATTGGTTAACTTGTCGTTTTTATGTAAGCCTTAACATTTTTATCTATCATGGCTTCCACCATCTCGAGAAAGTAAAATGGTCGGAAATTAACTAAAACCGTTTAGTTAATGGACAAGGAAACGTTAAGATCAAAGGGTTTTATTTAATCGAGTTTTATACTGTTCCAAGAGCATATACCCTAAACAAAAGAAATGTTCGCTTGTGATTTAAACGGTTTAGTTTTAATGCGGCTGTGATAAATGCCGCTCCGTTTTAATGTAAATTGTTTTTAGTTTATCTAATTATTACAGGTACACCTCTGTTTGACATGAAACAAAATACGGGGTTCATTTGGGCCACGTAAACATAGGGGATGAGTTTAATTTTATTGTTTCTAACAAGAAATACAGTTGGTCTTTACGATAACCAAATTAATTTAGTTAAGAGCGTTCCGTTTTAATATAGCTATCTAATTGCATTTAAGAAAGCCGTTGTAAGGAAAAGTAATGAAATAGTTTTAAAACGCAATATTTACTGACCAAATGGTCCTAAGATCAAGCAGATTTAATAATAGGTTTTATTAGTTACATTAAAAATCTCTTTAAAACTACTCAAAAACTAAAAAGTCACAATCTAGAACATAATAAAACCAAACAACCTGCAAGTCCTTCATAAAATGAAGTAGTTTTAAAGTTAATTGAAAGATTTATGCGCATCTCGTGCGTCGCAACTCGGGCGGAATCCTTAATTTTTCGCATTTCGGGCGGAAGGCTACAGGTAGATTAAATACCCTTCGCAACTCGGGCGTTCAAGGATCGGTACCTGAGAAGGTGCTTGCGGCTTAAACTTAAAATTATATACGGAGTGCCGTACAGGAGGAGCTTGCCAGTTTTTAAATATTATGTAACTTTCATAAAACATCACATTTTTGAGCCGTATACTAGGACAGTATATGGAAAACTTTTTTTTATTAATAATTTTATGAAAAAAAATGTCCTCATAAAAAATTGTGCGTGATCTCAGACCTTAAAATACAACCATCATATATCAAATTGTATAAGTCGTATACGAGGTTTGTCAAAAATAAATGTACTTTACTCTTGGCCAAAAATATTTTTTTTGACAAATCGTATACGACTCATAAAAATTGATATCTAATGGGTGCATATAAGGTTTTAGACGTTTAGTTTATTTTTTAAACTATACGTTATTTGAATATTAATTATTTAACTATATTTTAATATTATATTTAAACGTTGTTATGTAACTAAAAGTTAATCATTTTGTTAAATATATATAACATGTAAAATATTATTGTATTTCAACCTTTTTAACGTTTGGTTAATAATGTAAACCAAATATCTACGTTAATTTAATATTAATTATTCTAGTTTATTTTAATATTCTTTTTAAATGTTATTATGTAATTGTGGTTCAACCGAAAGTTGGATATTAAGATACATACACGTTTAATATTAACGTTTCTTTAAATTACATAAAACTCGTAATAAAAACGTTAGTGTATCGAAACACTTTGACGTTTTGTTTATATTTTACCTAAAAATATTAATTATTCTACTTTACTGCAATCATATTTTTAAACATTTTCATTGATTATACTTGAAATATTAAGTTGGTTTATGTTTGTTATGTTGTAAATGGCCAAGATTTGAAAATTTTCTCATTTGTAAGAAGAGAAAGAAGATGGGTTATGTTGTAGTCATTTTATTTTAAGTACTATAATTTTATATTAGAGAAAACCATATATTCTAAATAATTGGAAGTTTGCGTCTGTTGTTTGATACATTTCTGAAATATCAGTATGTTATATTTCTGATAGGTTTCAAATTATTATTTATAAAATATATGAAATATTACATTTACAGGATATTTTTACAATTTAGGAATGTTTTAGAAATGTTTCTGAGGCGTTTCGTAATATTTATATATTATTTTATCATATTCATGATTTCCTTAAAATGGTCCGTATTCGAGAATTTTGACAAAAAGTGCAAAATTCGAATTTTAAAGAAAATTCTTCAAATAAAAGTTGCTTACAATGTAATTCTCTATAATTTTTGTTCCATACATTTCTCTAAAATAGACCGAATTCGGGAAATTTGAGGTAAAGTGCAAAATTCGAATTTTTCTCATTTTCACTTATAATACCCCTAGTGACCAAATTATTTTCGGAAATATTTTAGAAATCGCCAATAATTTGAAAATGATCCCAATATCATGCTCTATATTTTTTATTCTACACATGATTTCTCTAAAATAAACCGTAATGGAAAAATCTTCAATTTTTTTACATCAACTAACTTTTCAATGCTCGCTATCTGTTAAAATCAAAGCTTATTCTGCGATGTCATTTATTTCTCTTAAATTTTCGATAATGCATTACTATCTGAATCAGATTGTAATCAGAATCAGGGTACATAAACTATGGTCAAATTTCATATCCCGTCGACGCCCGAGTTGCGAACTCACAGGTGCACAATTTTGGAGGGCGCCCGAGATGCGACGAATTCAGGTAGTTTTATATTACGCCCGAGTTGCGAACGCACGAGTTGAGAAAGTACCAATTGAAA
The DNA here is from genome assembly GCA_927349885.1 of Psylliodes chrysocephalus. Classification (NCBI taxonomy): domain Eukaryota; kingdom Metazoa; phylum Arthropoda; class Insecta; order Coleoptera; family Chrysomelidae; genus Psylliodes; species Psylliodes chrysocephalus. Next base: position 60,554,599 of record OV651816.1, read on the forward strand.
CTAGACCATTTTAAAACTACAACAAGACATACAAACTTTTAAGATTAATTGCCCTTATTAGCGCATCTTATTAGATACTTTAAAACCAGTATTAAATGCTAAATGGCTTTTAAGTGCCCGGCAAGGCCGACTAGAGGGGAGGGGGGGTAGCCGGGACAAATTCCCGGGGCCCGGGCTCAAATGGGGGCCCGGCAGCGGTATAAGGGGGGGCCCGGCAACTTGATTTTTTTTGTTTTGTATGAGAAATTCGACACAAGACGAGAGGAGAAAGTTGAATCCAAGTAGAGGAGGAAAAGTTTTTGCTGGAGGACCTTTTTTTTTGTAGAAAATGCAATTCAAGTACAGGAGGAAAAGTTTTTTGCTTGAGGAGCTTTTTTTTTTGTAGAAAATTAAATCCAAGTAGAAGATGAAAAATTTTTGTTTGAAGAGCTGTTTTTCTGTCACGGGGCCCGATCTAGAGAATTGTCCTGGGGCCCGACTTGGCTCTCGGCGGCCCTAGTACCCGCAGTATATCTACAAGGTAACTTTAAAACCCGTATCTTCTTATTTACCACATTAAAACCATTTTAAAACAGAAATAAACCCAAAATGTTTTGTGGTGCTACTTGGGACATTATGTAAACAGGGTGTTTTCAAAGAGGCGTAACGAAATAGTATTTATTTCGTTACGAGTCCAGAAAATTAGCTTTTCCCGTGCGAGCGTGACAATTTCCCGTGTGAGGCGAAGCCGAACACGGGAAGTCATGCAATGCTAATAATATGTATGTTAGAAAATTTTATTTTTAAACCTAAACCAACAAGTACTTGTCTTAATTTTTACTAAGTGAAATATGTATAGTACAATTTGTGTTAGTGTTGCCGCTGATATTTTTTCTTCTGGAGAAATCATTTTAAAAATATGTTTAACAAGAATTTAAAAAAAAATGAAAAATTAATAATATAAGAATTGTTTATTGTTGTTAAGGAAAATAAATAACAATGTATATGGTTTAAAAACAGTTAAAAAATCTAACAACTGCTGTAATAATACAGCATTGTTTAGTGTTGCATGACAAAATATATAATGACGTCATTTAGCGCACAGGAAAAAAGCCCATTTTCGGTGCCCTAATAGTCACGTAAAGATAGTGTTTTCAGAGAATTATAATGAAAAAATAAAAACGAGATTTAAATTGGTCCACACTACTTTTGACACATATTTTCTCACAATACGATCATAATCACCCTGTACATATTTGACCTTAACGATAATAATCGTCTGTCTCTGTGCGGCTTTATGGTTTTCCGTCTACATCCGGTTTTTCAAAGTTCTGTCCGTAGTATTTTTTTTTGTGTTTGTACCGATTTGAGCTTGAAAACTTTTAGACGTGAACCAAACGTTTTCGAATTATCCATTGTAACTGGAGATACATTTTGGCCTTGGAAGTAGGTTAGAGAGAGGGGCTTATAGAGATTAAAGAAATGAAAATGTGATATTCTTAGGAATCTTTCTAAAAACAATCTAAGTAGTGGAACTCATTGTGATATACTTAACAAAATAAATCTTAGAATACTAAGGGCCAATTTCATAATCAAATTAAAGGAAACTTCAATATTAAAAGGACACTTTAAATGTTATATCAATTTCATAAAACAAATTTATTGAAAAAGTACACTTTAAAGCTTTGTTTAACTAAATACCCTATTCTGCTCCTTTAGAAGCTTTAAAGCGTGCTTTTTCTTATAACGCTTGAAAGTTTTTCGTTTTGATTGAGAATTTTTTATGACATCGCGCCAGTTGGTTTAATTTAATGTGAATTTACAAACAAATAATATAACTTTATTTTGAAATTGTTGAAGTTTGATTTTTACTGTTCAACAGTTGTCGTCACTTGATTTATAACATTGAAACGTAAAGTCAGTAATTTCCAAGCTCTATTTTGAAAAAGATTTTCATATTTATTATGATAAAAATAGTATTCTAGCTATACTAACCTTTCCAACATTGTTTATTTGATCTGTTGTAAAATACAGGGTGTTCCAATGAAAAGTAGCCCGTTTCCATTTAATAAAATTTGGTTACGATGAATTTAAAAGAGGAGATTTTTAAAAAAACACCCTGTATAGGTAATACATAATTTCTGTGTCACTGAAGCAAAACTTATAGCAAAATAACCCATATCAGCATAAACCGCACGATTTGTTTATAAGTTATATGCTCTGGAAATGGGCTACTTTTCATTGGGACACCTTGTACTATAAAATAAACTGAAACAATTTTGCTTTTAAATAACTGATCTAAACTTTTATTTTTCCCAGAGAAACCCTTTTTCACGATAGGACACATTGACATATACTATAATTTCGGAAATCCCAAACTAAAATTTAAAATGGATTAAATGCAATCATTTGCAATTACATATGAGGTTCGTACTTTCGATAAAAGGGTTCTTACAATTGTTAATAGGATTACCCATAGCATTACTCTGCTTCCTGTGTCCTACATTGCAGATATTAATTCCTAGAATAATTAAATTTCAAAACGTTCAATTTCTTTTTCATCTACTTTGGAAAAACCCGAAGAGCTTACATGATATCTATCATTTTACAAAACATTTTTTAGGGAACTTAACATTTTTGTGTCTAATATTCTGGTTAATGTTAGAATTAAACACAGATCAACAATACCAACATGGTAAAATTTTGTTAAAGCACGTCTTAGTAAAAGTACATTAGGAAAACCATTATGAAATGACATTTTTTAAAGGAGGCTTTAAAGTGAATTTTAAATAGAAGCTTCCTTTTTTTAAATCTTCCTTTAGGGTTCGATTATGAAATTGGCCCTAATATGGATGAATTAAAGTACCTACTTATTTATCGTGCGGTATCAAATTGGGGTGGAAAAAAACTGATCGAAAAACATTTGATCGAATTGGAAATTTGATCAAAAATACATTTTATCGAATATATATTTTATCGAAAGAACAATAGATATAAAATTCATTAGATCAAAAGGACAGTATAAAGAAAATCAACTTTAAAAAAATATTGCGACGAATTGAGAACCTCCTCCTGTTTTGAAGTCGGTTAAAAATGGTAAAAAATAAAAAAAAATCAAAGGAAATCATGCCACCGTCCGTCTAATCCCTATTACCGGGGAATCTGAACTCAGCGTATATCGTCAAATTTTTCGATATTCTTAATAGCTGGCTCATTTAAAAAACAACTAATTTACCTAACCTGTGCAGCTTGGTGCCATTGAAGGTTGTTTTACAAAAAAAATGATAAAAATAAAAATAACTTAACTAATTTACCTAACCTAACCCATCAAATTGTTCGTAATAAAATATGAAGGTTTAAAAATAATTTAAAGTGAACTTAACTTGCGTTTAAATCCAATAACATAATTTTTCTAGGTATGCTAAATCGGTAAGTCGTACCGGAAAATTTAAAAAACAGCACACCTAGCTGAAGAATATTTAAATACGTCGGCCACTGAAAACATTGAAATACCCTCTAATAGGCGGCCCTAATAGACCAGTTAATTACAGCATTTGACAAAGCGACGTTCTTGAGAGTAACCAGCTCGTCAACTGTCATCTGTTCCAACCAATATTCGAATAGACCAGTTGATTGCAGCACATCAGCAAGCGACGTTCATGTGACTAACGATTATGTCAACTAAAATATATCTTCACGTCGGTTTCACTGCGTTACATGTTACCAAATAAAAATAAAAATTAGAAATGTACCGTCTAGAAAAAGGCAAGAATGCCCTTAAAGAAAAACTAGAGAAAAGGCCATCCATCAAGATCGATCTTTGCGTCATCATCTGTGCAAGATGTTGATAGTTTACGAGCGTCCTATTTATCTTTAATAATAGCGAAGTCGGGAAAATCCCACACAATTGAAGAGCAGCTTATTTTACCACCCCTTGCGGAGGTCCTCAACACAAGCATAAGCCCGCACATGATATTATAAAGGGAATTCTTTTGAGCAATAATACCGTTTACAGACGAATAGACTAGATGGGTCAAGACGTGAAAAACAATTTATGCAATTTCTTACAGACCAACAGATTCTCTCTCCAGTTGGACGAGTCTGCATTACCCGGCAATGAAGCTCTGTTGTTAGGATATGTTTGGTATATTAAAGATTATAATATGTGCCAAGAACTGCTGTTTGCTACATATTTAGAGACTGAGACCAGAGGAGAATCGATTTTTCAAGCCGTGCAACTTTTTTTACCGGCAATGTTATTCCATGGAAGAACATAGTTTTTGTTGCGATCGATGGTGCACCGCCTATGATTGGTCTTCATCGTGGTTTTATAGCTCACTTTAAGCGACAACTGCCTGAGGTACTGGTCATATACTGTGTGATTCACAGACAGCATTTAGTAGCAAAAAATCCTAGATTACTTCTGCATACTGAAGTCCGCTGGCTACTAAGAGGCTCCCGTTTTTCAAGATTTTCAGTTATTTTTGAATCTGTATTGGCGTTATTACAAAAAAAGATCCGAATTTAAAAGAAAATCTAAACAATTGTAAAACAGATAATTACTTGACAGATCTCTTTGGTATGTTTAAGAAAGTTAATTTGCAGCTGCAGGGTGACGATCTGAACTTGATTAAAACAAAATCAATAGTATTGGCCTTTGTGGGTAAATTTATCCTTTTTAAACCAAATTTGAGCAGAAAAGAATATTCACAGTTTTCGTTTTTGTCAAAATTGCCAGAAATTTTTCAAGACGATATTATTTTAACATATGTCACTCACTTGGATGCATTACACAAGGATTTTACTAAAAGGCTTGAGGATCTCTTAAATTTACAAATTCCTCAATGGATAATAAATCCGTACAATATTGTTGGTCACCATCCGCACAGACGAGGAGCTTAAGCAGAAATTTAATCAAGGCTACCAGAAGTTCTGGTTGCAGCGCAACATTGTGAAACATTGCTGAAAAACACCTTATTGCTTTTCCGTCATCATACCTAGTCGAAAAAAAGTTTAGTGTGGTTACAAACATTTTGACAAAACAAGGAAACCGTTTAAAAATCAACGAACGCAGAGATTTAAGGCTGCAACTCACCAATATTGAACCAGATTTGGTAGAAAGTCACCAGGTTCATCCATCTGAATTTTTTTTATCTTGTGCAATTTTAATGTTTTTTTTTTTTTTTTAATAATTACCTACTTAGTATTTTTACGTATTTTGTATTAATAATTATTAATTACACTTGATATTTTTTACTGTCAAATGTCACTTAACCAACCACAAAGTTTTTAAATTCGTATTTTGTATGAATAGGAAAAAAACTAGAGACAGAATTTGGCTATAGGGGTCTGAGGTATCTATTTGTTTTGGAAAAGGGGTCTCTTGCGTAAAATAGTTTAGGAATCCCTGTTCGAAACCATAGAGGATCACCTCCATGCTCCAAATTCTAAAGCAACGAAACGTCATATCGTAGATTTACCAGTAAATTTACTAGCAAATTTCGTATGAAAATCTTTTTCCATTGTTTTTTCGTCGAAAACAAAAATGGCACATTTTGATTTTCACTGTACAACTCGAAAATGGCAATACACTATATAGATTTTTTTCTATCACTGTAACATTTCCCAAAGTATTAAACTTTTTCCCATTTAATCACTTTTATTTTTCCTTTTAAGGAAATTCTGAGTGCTTCTGGGAACAACGTCAAACTCCTTAATAGCAATCTATCTTTTCAGAATCTTGCGAAAATAAGCAATTTCGATGATAGACAGATACGCTTCTTTTTGAATTTACAAACCAAATTTGCCACCCAGTATGAATATGGTTATCGCTTACTTACATGTTCATCAAAGTTAAAGTTACACCTCTATACCAAAACTAAATAACTTGCTCGACCCACGTTTCACTAACCACTGCTACTATTATTGGTTTTCAGTATAATATGCTCTGAAACAATAATTGTTACGTAATACAAATTACAACTAATTTTCAAAACTGAAATTCACAAAGTTATAATAGTTGTATTCACAGATTGTAATAGAATATGTTATTCAAACCGGAATATTCTTGCTAAATTTAAAGAACGCGCAAGAAAAATTTTTAAGTTTGTTAAAACATAGTGTGACGTTTATTTATCTTAATTTATACACTTATACGATAATTTATGATTAACTAATTTATTTATACCTAATACTAATTTATATAAAAAATCTGATGTGTCCAACACATGACTTTCCTATCTAGTTATTATAGGCTTTTTCCGGTTATTTTGTACAATCTATTGCAGCACCTCTATAAATGTTTAGAGGATAAACTAAATATATACATTTTCCACATACATCTACCTCGAAACATTTTTCTATAGATATTCATTGAAAACGAAAATACTGAAAAATTTAAATTTAACGCTTTTCCTACAATTTTTCCATTATAGTCCATTTTGGAAAAATCATGTATAAGCAAAAATTATAGAGATCGATATCGCAAACAACTTTTAGTACAACAATTTCCATAAAAATCAGAATTTTGCACATTTTGTCAAATTTCTCGAATACGGACCATTTCAGGAAATTTTGACATAAAGCAAAAATTATAGATAATAATATTAGTAGTAACTTTTATTTGAACAATTTTCTTCTCCAAACATAAATAACAGATATATTCCATAAAATATAAAAACGACCTCTCATAAAGTACCCCCCCCCCCCCAGATGTTCCGACTTTCTCCAAAATCTTATCATTTCACGTCAGGCCGAAATAGAACTTAAGTTTAAAATTTAATGTTTTTTTCTTAATTCGTTTTTGAGTTTTCTTGAAAATTCGAAATTTACACATTTTCTCAAATATCTCGAATACGGTCCATTTTAGAGATAAAAATTATAGAGAATTATATTACAAACAACTTTTATTTGAACAATTTTTATAAAATATTTTTTTTTACATTTTGTCAAATTTCTCGAATACGGACCATTTTAGGATAATTTTGTATAAAACAAAAATTATAGATAATAATATTAGAAGTAACTTTTATTTGAAGAATTTTCTTCTCCAAACCTAAATAACAGATATATTCCATAAAATATAAAAATGACCACCTATAAAGTACCCCCCCCCCCCCCGATGTTCCGACTCTGCCCAAAATCTAATCAGTTCATTGGACGCTGGAATAAAGCCTAAGTTTAAAATTTGGTATTTTTCTGTGCATAGGGGACCCCAAAACGTAAAAATTCGTCGAAAACTGGAGGTCGAAAAAAATCATGATTCCTATACTTTCCTTATATCTGTATACAGATAGGAAAGTAAAATGTATTTAAATACTATATTATGTACACATTTACTCTATCGATCCGCTCACAACTGTCTCCATTTCAACTGACTCAACAAATTCTATGAACCCTCCCTCCCTCCCACAGCAACACAACCCATTTATATAAAAAAGTGAAGGCTTTAGATGTATCCACCAAACTTCCTTCGCCAAAAGTTGCAATTTAGGATTAGGTACTCATAGAACTTTAAGTTGGGTTTCGGGGGTCGATTTATTTCTATAAATATTTTTGGCCCAAACAAGGCAGAGAAGGAGCACGACCGGACTAGTAGAAAATGGCTCGCGTTACAATAATTATTGTATGAGGTATCGGATACATGAGATGCAAACACAGGCTAGTCATTGTACCTTTGAGATACATAGTACTCAATTTTAAGAATCAGGAATTTCAGTTTAGATTCAGTATCCGGATACCGGTAGTTTTGTCGTGTTCGGATACTTTTAAATTATTATTCAACAAATGCGTCCGGTAATATACCGCATTACACCTTCGTATTTTGAACAAACGTATCTCAAATGTATACAGGAAGTTCCTTTATGAATGGGAACAACTGAAGATTCTCTAATCAAAAATAAGACGATTAAACGATAGTACTTAGGTAAAATGTTACTACTCATTTTCGAAGAATAGGGTGTTTAAGTTAAAAATTCGCAAACAATTTAAAGGTTCTAATTTTTTTATTATTAAATATAATTTTACTAAATTTGACAAACGTTTTTGATGTCATAAAATACACCTATCAGCGAAAAAAAATAAGTTAAATAATCTTTGCCATTGGCGTACGGCATGGGTAATTAATCTTCTCTAAATTTTACGCCACTGTCCAAAAACTTATTAAGGCTATATTTTTCTTAAGTAAATCATGTACTTTTGTTCAAGGGAGGCTCATAGGGGGGTCATGGCCCCCGTATTAAAATTTTTACATAACCCCTTAGCTTATTTAGGGTGACTAAATGCACAGTATTTCATGGCGGTCTCAGGGGATCATAGTTTCTACATATGCGCGTTGTGTTTATCTTTGGGTTGAGGAGCAAAAAAGAGGGCGTCGCTGTTTAAGGAGCTAATAAAAAGAATGTGGCTCACTCTACGTTTTAAGAAATTTTTGTATTAGCCTGGAGCCGCCTTTGCTCTTGTTGGGGACAAAAAATTCAAAATTTTATAAATTCAAAATAAATAAAAAGTGTCAACCAACGACGAAAAACTACTAGACTAATCCATTTATTTATAATTAAGCCCTTATTTATTGCAAGCATTCGTATGGTGTTAAATGTTAGGCAGACAGATCCGTCGCATGGCTGCCGCATTAGAAAGAGCGAGATGGCTGCTAATTTGAGTGGAATGGTTTGCACGAGATTGTTTATCTGGGGTGCGAGCACACGTTTTATGAATGAATCGATAATTACGGCTACGATGCTTGCTTTACACTGCTGTCATGATTTAAATAATTAAATATAAAAAAATATAAATATAAAATGAAATTTTCCACTTTGGAACATTTTCGGTCTTTGTTTATGGTGCAATTTTAACCAAATTTTAGAAATTATAAAGGTTTCACATGCTTAAGAGGGCATGCATATTTTTTTATATTATTTTTTTACTTTACCCCAATTATACCACTCACAAAATTTGGGTAAAGTTATATAATTGTATAATTGGGGGTAAGTAACAATCAAAATTATTATTAAATTAATATCAAAAAAATATGCATATGCCTTCTTAAGCATGTGGAATCTTTTCCACTACTAAAATTAGTTTAAAATTGTACCATAAATAAAAACGAAAAATTTCGTTTATTCTGAATAAATTAGTAAATTTTATATTTGTTTTTTTATGTTTGATTAGACTAATAACAAAGACAATATCAAAGCATTAGAGAGTTATTGCAAGTTCACTTAAGGTTAGTGACTATTGTTTTTATTTTGACATCTGAGCATGCGCAGATCACTTACATTCTAGAACTGACTTTAATGAAGATTGTGCCTGTATTATAATATTATCGTTGTCTAAACCTTCTAAAATGTTAATTTCTAGTGATGCCGCGAGACAAGAGACGGGAAAGTGGCCTGTCTCGTCTCGTAGGGCGAGAGAAAACTGTTCTCTCGTCTCAACGAGAAGACGCTTCTCTCGCTCGAGAAAAAAATATCAAATTTAAATTTGAAAAAGACGAAACATGAAAAAAACGGTAAAATTTGTAAGACAAAAACAAAGAATTTTTTCAAGTAATTTGCGCATTAGTACCCAAATTTGGCAATAAGAAACACTTATGTCTCTCTATCTTTCCGTCTGTCACAGTCGTTTTACAATTGAAATTTGAAGTAATAAGTGGCCCAGATTAGGCGTTAACTAAAAACGAAAATACTTTGTCTTGTAAGTCAGTTGGGGAGGGGGGAAAAGGTTAAATTGGAAGAATTCTTCTATTGCCTGCGATGTCAAATGAAACCATTTTGTAGTATGTTTTCAAAATGCAATACATAAAACAAGAACGATGTGAAATTAGAGAAACATTATGATATTTTTGTTATAATGAAATGCACTTTACTTGAGGCGTAAAATAGAAGGCGTTACTATCTTTATATTTTCCAATAGAAAGTAAAGTCATGTAATACCTCATTTGAAAGATAATTTGATTATATTTACGTCCAAGCACAGAGTTATAACTTTTTTTTTGTTTTTACAAAAATTACATTCTTGATAATCCTCGTGTGTCGCAATAATCCTAGAAATGTTAGATAATGTTAGAAGAGAATTTTTTAATAAGCTTTTTTTGCCAAGAAGTTATGAAAAATTTAATACGTCAAGTGGTTTTTAAATCACCTTTGATATTCCTAATTTATTTATTTTAGTAAATACAAGAAGCGTTTCCTTACTAATAAACAATAATTGTTAATACGAGAGTTATCAAGAATTTAACTTATTAGTAAAGGCGCAGAACATGTTTGTATAAGAACAAAGTACCAGCTACAAAAAAATTGCCATTTGTGCAGTGTTAAAACTAAAACATTACTTAAATTTATAAATGATACTGACATTTACTCTATACTAGCCAAAATGTTAATTATCCATTGTATACTATTGTAAAAAACAGCATTTATAAGGTATTATACCTCCGGTAATGATCCTTTGAGGTTGAAGCGGTAAATAAAAAAAGAATTTAACCTACTTTATGAATTTATTTAATGTAATTTCTGTAAAAACATAAAAACCTAAATCTGTTTACATGAACGTAAAAATATAGAAAATATCTCTAAAATGAGGTATCACATAACCCTTCTTTCCATTAGAAAATTAAAAGCTAGTAACTTCCTCTATCTTACGTGTCTCAAGTAAAGTGCATCTCGTTTTTGTTTTGTCATTATCCTTTTTCATTTAATAGTTAAAATAGAGGAGGGTACAATTTTCGTCCTCACTGTATATAATACATTCGTTTGTATTACCTTTTCTTTGACAGTTTTTCGAAAAATCGCTTAAAAATGTTCAACTTATCTTCAAAAGTAACCTCAGAAAAGCAGAATGGATTAAATATAAGAAATGATTTTATAAATTTTAAATAAATGAAATGAGAAAAATTTTTTCTTAATCACTATTTATAAAATCCTAATAACACAAGTATCATTTGTTGCCACTTATTATACAGAGTGGCCCAAAAGTCTGGAAACGGCCAATTGTCTCGTAAATTGCTAGTCCTAATTGTACAAAATTTGAGGTACACCTATTTTGGGATATGGTGATTCCAGATTTGATATTTGCAATGTTGCCAGATTTGCCGTTTCTCTTAAATTTATTAGTCACTTTCGTTTTTCAAATTGATCACCCTGTATATTCTGTTATTATTGGAATCTCCTATTCAATACGAGTTCAAATATATGTAACACTTATGTTTTTATGTAGTCTGGAAGGTCTTAAATAGATAAAATAAGTCTGGCAACGCCTAATTGTCTCAATAAATTTTTTAATACAAACTATTTTCAACTACATTAAAACGTAACAATTGAAAGATTATAACATTTTTAACATAATGTTTACTTTATCAAGTGTTCAAAATGTGCTCCATTTGTGAGTTGACAGTACCCTAATCGATGATAGAATGCGTCTACCACATTTCTCCATGATTTTTTCATTTATTTAAGACCTTCCAGACTACATAAAATCATAAGTGTTACATATGGTTGAACTCGTATTGAATAGGAGATTCCAATAATGACTGAATATACAGGGTGATCAATTTGAAAAATCAAAGTGACTAATAATATAAGAGAAACGGCAAATCTGGCAACATTGCAAATATCAAATCTGGAATCTCCGTATCCCAAAATAGGTGTACCCCAAATTTTGTACAATTAGGATTAGCAATTTACGAGATAATTGGCCGTTTCCAGACTTTTGGGCCACTCCGTATATAGAATAGGTGTGTTAGTTAATTTTTTGACTATCTCGAAATCTAATATGTTAAAATTTTATGTTACGATAAGCAATTGAAAATTTCAAATAAGCAAAGAGAAAATTGTTCGAGAGAGCTCGAGAGAAACGAGAAATTCTCGTCGAGAGATGACACTCTCTCGTCTCGAGTCTGTTTTCGAGAGAAAATGTATCTCTCGTCTCGTTCGAGACGAGACGAGAATCTCTCGTCTTGCGGCATCACTAGTAATTTCTAATACCTTTTCCATATTATGTACTATTATAAACAACAAAAAAGATTAACTGTAATTTAAAATTTTTAAAATGATTTTAGAAATATATATAAGGACAAAGACTCTAATGTCAAAATTTCAAGTTTGCAATAAGTCTTATTTTAGCATGGAATTTATTTTCCTCTAATTACGTTGTCACTACTAGTGGCTGACGTTGTAGAAATTTGTAATAACTCTCTAATATCACAGTATCTGAGTGGCGGTTCTTGGGGGTGTTCACACTGACAGAATATAGGTATCAGTACAGTTGTATGAAAAAACTTTCAGTGTTTTAGAAAGTTTATAATATACTTTTCTAAAAGCTATACCTATATCTGTACCGGGATCTATATTCTGCTACTGTAAACCCCAAAATTTTGGTCACGAGCCGCCCCTGATTGAGCCTAAAATATTATTATTTTAAAAGTTATGAAGTTATTAAGTTAATGAGCTAATTTTTATTAAGTTAATAATCTAAATATTTTATTGGTGGGCTTGAAGTGGTTATTGGCTCTTAAATGGTATGGAACAAAAGAAAACATACGAGGCATAAAATCCCTGTGTGTATGATTTTTTATAATAAAATGAAGATATATAAATTAAACATAATTTAAATAAAGAAAATATTGTTTTATGATTTTCTCATTTTAATTTTTTTCTTTTATTTTTTATTTATTTTGCTTATTTTTATTTTCAATCTAACATTTTTTTATTTCTTGTCTTAGATGAATCATTTTTTGTATTTACATTTTCTGTATTTTTGGGAAAAAAAATTAAACTTTTGTACCCAGATAGTTAAAACTTCTTTGTCCTTTAAACTTGGACATAAAACGCGGGATAATGTCCTCCGTTTGTCTAGTGCAGTGTTTATGTATTCCAGTTTTAGGGGAACTTTTGGTCATCAAAAAACTGCACGCTTGGAGAAGTCCTTTAAAACATATCTGGACACATTGAAAATGTCCGTTTTCAGTACTCGGGTATCCAACTCAACTCTGATTTCTATTACATAATTTTCTTGTATATTTTTTTATCATTAAAAATTATGCATCACAGACAAGCCATGCTAAAAGCATACGCAAATGCTTTCAACATATTATGTTTCTATCCTTATTAATAGAAACACCGAGTGATAAAACATAAGCGTAAAGCACGATAAATATCCAACACTTTCTTTGCAGCTGAAAAAGGACGAGCTTTCGCATATTTTAATTTCTACGGAATGTCCATAACTTTACTAATTAAACTGCAATAAAATTCACATAAAACTTTTATATGTACACAGAGCTTTTGTATAAAACTTACTTAAAATAATTAAAAGTTTGCGAAATTGAAAAAGAGAACATGTGAAATTTTTATTATTATTCTACTTTATTACAATCATTTAATTAGTACGGCAGTAAGGATAATATTTTACAGGCATGAGAAAAATAGGGAATGTAAAAAAACATTAAATGATATGATTAGGCTTTGGAATTTATTAGAAAATTATGAATCTAAAATTGATCAATTAGATAGTTCGAAAATTATTAACCCAGAAAAAATTATTCACCTCAAAGTTGTAAATAGAAAACTTAGTTTATCGTTATTGTCGTACAGAATAAAATCAGACATCGATATCAAATTTTGTTCTATAAGACGATACGTACACTGGATATTGCTTAACATTTTACTGTGTAATTTTCGTTATCTAAAACTAAGGAATGTTGTTTTGTTTGACTATGTATTAGTCACAATAAGTTCTACAAACTAAATATGTGTTACCTGATATCACGTCAAATATACAAGGGTGTTTAAAAAAATAGCATAATTGATATTGCTGATGGAACTCTGAAAAATAATTAGGGTTGTCTTAATAAGCAGGAGTTCTATACTGTTGTACTACCATTTGAAGGTAAAGGTTGTCCAAATTTGACCTTCGGACTTAATTTGATAATAAAACACAAAAAGTCCTTGAAATAATATAATAATATTATGTTATTTTAAAGTTTAAATGTTACGGTTAATAATGAAAAACGATAGCCGGCATGTGACCCCCTGCTTCTTTAGCATGCTAACATTCTTTTTACAAAGTTTTTGAAAACATTTTCGCAAACATTCTGTTAAAGTTCTTGAATTATGTTAATTCGAAGCTGTTCAGGTATTTGAAGGTTATTAGCATAAACTTTTCCTTTAAAAAGCCGTACAAAAAATAATCCATTGATTTAAGGTCGCACGACCTAGGCGGACAATTAACCTCAGCTCTTCGAGAAATTATTCGAATGCCAAATCTCTCCCTCAAAAGATTTAGTTTAGCGTTTTATCCGATGTGTGGAAAGTAGCACCGTCTTGCTGGAACCACATGTTCTGGACATCCATATCTTCTAATTCGTTCCACAAGTAATCTCGTAATCATTGTCCTGTATCGCGCTCTATTCACAGTTATCGAATCACCATCTTCATTTTGGAAAAAATAAGGACCAATAACGCCACTAGACCAAAAACCACACCTTACAGTTATATTTACTGGATACAGTCGTTATTTACTGGATACAGTCGTTTTTCCAATATTTCTCTGGGATTTTCTTCACTCCATTTTCTGTTGTTAAAATCTCTTCATAAAATTTTCAATAACTTTAACAGATGGTGCTAAATTTCTTCCGAAATCTGTAAGGTATCTTCATGCAGTTTCAGCAAAACGTTCCCCATTTTGGAAATAAGTTGTAAAAAATAAGTATCCGCAAAGTTTTTAGTTGACATATGTCACCATAGTAATACTGTCAATGAGGATTACCAAAAATGGCGGTCAATTTAAATCGGAATGTCAAATTTGGACACCCAATACTACTACTACTACTAGTTTATTATTCAACAATTTACTCCTTCGTTCATTCCACGTCGTCGTCGTCGTCGATGGTTAAAATTTACAAATTTTTTGCTTACTTCTTACTTAATAGTATTTACAATTGGGTATATTTTGAAGTAGTCTTTGGATGGTCTTAGACACTAATACAAAATATAAAACAAATTACAGTCGTAAAACTTAAAAAGTTTTATTTACCTTGTCTTAAAGAAGTTTTTCGGGAACAATCGTTAAATTGAAACACATCCTTCCAATTTATTAAAGTTGCAGTTCTCAATTAAACACATTTTTTTAAATGAGCACAAAAAAATAATCATAGAAGAACACAGAAGAGGAATGACAGTTTGTTTGATTTGGTACAGTGTTGCCAGAATATGTTTTTGTTATGTACCAGATTTGTCTAAAAAATGTACCAGATTCCTTAAATGTATCAGATTTTTCTAATTCTATTTGCAGTGACATTTAATTCATTGAAGGGGTAAAAAAGGGGGTCTTTATTGATAACGAACACAAACAAGGAACACAATTTATATATTTTACACGTGAACACTGATGCACGCAGAATGTACTACATCTAGTACAATTGTGAATTGTACTAGACTGGCAACACTGGTTTGGCAACCTTGTTTGTGAGCGGCGCGCAATTAATGTGTTCTTTGACTGTTTGAAGGATCTGTTGACGTGTTATCTTCTCTTTTTAGCTGTATACATTCGCAATATCGTCTCACTCGTGTTAGGCTCACTCATCATAATGCGCCACAGACACAATATACTTAGGTATACTGTGTCACAGAGACGCGATCAGCCAGAGGACAATGATGTACCAAAAAATATAGATCAACACGTATGAAAATAAACATATTAAACTTAAATTTATATTTTTATGTTATTTATGTAATATTAAAATATTGTGTTTATGAAATTTAACTGGGTGTTCACTGCACAAATGAATCAATGGAGAAACCGCCCCTGGTGAAGCCATTCTTTCCGCCCGACTGGTGACGACCATAGTCGTCCCATATGATTTACTCACTTCATCGAATATTCCTGGTAACAGAATGAAAAATGGAGGCCGTAAGGTCCCAAATAAGGCAGAGAGGGACTTAAGAGATTAGAGCATAATCGGCCTTGTCGAAAATGGGTAGCATGACAATTCCATTAAAAAAAAAAATTAAGAGTTAAATAATTGGAGCTAAGAACAAAAAATAAAATTTTTAATTTATTTAAAATATTTCAAACAGGGTTTTCGATACTTTTTCCTCATTTAACCTCATCACTGTCTCTACTACTTTACAAGATTTCAGTGTCCCTGTGAAATAATGTGCCTCAGAAAATGAACATTAAAGTTAGACGTTAAGATTGTTGTTTAATATTTTATTTTATAAAAAATCCAATTTTTACGCAAAATGTAAATTTAATTTCTTGTTCTTATAGTCAGTCCTACATTTTTTAATAGTCGCAAAAAATAATAGTTAATATATATGAAGAGCGGCAATAGAAATTTCGGCTCGTGATACAAACAAGATTTTTTCTACTATCAAACACAGTTTGAGTAAAACTATTTATAACTATATAATCAACGAGCTCAGCATACATTTACCCACCCATATTGTACATGTATGTATATACATGTATAGCGGGTCTACTAAAAACAGTCCACCCGATAGTTGGTAGTATCTATTGGATTTAAAAAATATTAAATTATATGATAGGTCGATTTTTATTCCAAAAGGGACACTTTTCCCATATTATAAACGTCTTTTATATGTCAACCCCTTCATTTTAAATAGGAAATTTGTCAGGTGTGGCACATCATTGAAAAGGTAATTTTATGAGGCACAAAAACTTACGTATTGTCAAGCGTGACATTTATTTTAAAAGGTAGATCTATGCCAATAAAGTTAAGATTAAATCAATTTAACTTTATTAAATGTATGCTATTCATTATAAAATTAGCTTTCAAACGAAGTGGCACACTTTATAGTGCATAGGGGTACGTAATTCCGCGTACTTTTCATCCATAGGTAGCTTTGGTTTTTCGAAGTGATTAAAATATTGTATCAGAATTTCAAAAGTGACCTATTATGCAATTTTTTTATTATGAATGTACTCATCAAAGTGTACTCTTTAATAATTCAGCGTGTCATTAAAAATGGAATGGATAGCTGGGGGGGGGGGGGGGCAAACGGGGAGAGTGGTAGTAGGATAAAAAGTATGTTGAATTACGTTCCCAAAAATTTAAGACTCCAACTTAAATTTTACCAGAAATAAAGCCATCCGAAGTTTTCGTGTGAACACCCGGTATATATTTACAGCGTGCCGAAAAAGGTCTGCACGTTAAGGAAAACTAATTGTTGATTTTGCAGAAAATGTTATCGTTATAGATTGAAATTATTGCACAAGGGAAGTAAAAAAAAATAATTGCACTCATGAGTAAAGTTTTAAAAATGGTGATAAATGTTATTTGAAAAACATGTTAAATATTTATTAGAAAATATAGAACCAAAGCTACCTATATTAAAAAAAAACAATTTTTTCTGTGATTTTAAAAAAGGTTGACATTTTATTTCTCTTTCCAGGTAACAAAGTGTCACTTATTATGAAATTGTCTATCCTAAACAAAATGAGCAGGTACTTTTTTCCCGGGTATTGACAGATATTTCAAGTTTTCCCTAGCAACGCAGGTCCAATGACGCAATGAATAGAACAGCCTACCAGTTTAAAATTTCAAATTTCACATCGATTGATTTTCTGACTTTAATATATTTTTTCAATATTAAATCGTCGTTGTGTATTATAAATGGGTAAAAACATTGATATTGGCTTACGAGCTAAAATCTAATACATTTTCCCCTTGTAAAATAAATAACCATTTCTTTGCAGCGGCGAGAGAAGTAAACTTTTTTACATACGAAATTAATTTGGACTAATTTTATTTAATGTAATACTTTTTAGTCAAAATTATGTAATTAATCTCGTTTAATAGGCCCTTTTTTATTATTATTAAAAAAAGTTTTAACAATTTCGTCTTTTTTATTGTACTAACTTTTTGCGACCCATTGTATATAATCGCTTAAAATAATTTATAGTTTATTCTAAATTGTATGAAAGATTCGTGTTGTATTGAAGAACTCAATAATTTTTCTTTATTTTATTTTAAAATTCATCACGTAAATTAATTTCTTATAAAAACTTATGAAATGCAGTTTTTTATCGTATATTTTTGTGTTAATATTGCAGCATTTTGCAGAAAACATTAAAATCTGGAAATGTTTACAAACATTGCACATCTCTAATTATATAGGTGCTGCAAAATAAATTCTACTTTAATTATATAGAAGACGTTAAAGTAATTAAAAATAATTATAGCGTCTTTCAAAGTTGTTATAAGTCGCAATTGATATTTTCATTCATAAGAAAAATACGGAGATAAAACTAATTTAAAATTATTTGAGGATTGAAGTGAAAGGTCATACATTAGTGTGTAAAAAATTTAAATCTATTTTATTTAACACTTCCTGTGGTGGTGTACCGAGTGCCGATGAGACCAGGGCCACATTAATATATTTTTTGTTTATAAAGTGATTTGGAACAAACGTACTAGACATAATTTCGAACTTAAAATGACCAACTTCCGGTTTTACCGGAAATGTTATATTTATTTTTTTTAATGGATTACCCTCTATATTTTATGTTTTACGTACCAAATTACATGACAAGTGTTGGCCATATGTAATTTGATCCCTTAATTCAAATTTGATCCAAATCGCTTAATGAATAAAGAGTCTCATTGTCACCTTGTATAATAGACATGTGTAATTTATTCTTTACATTTTTATTGTTAATATACCTTTTACGATGGCTATGATGATGGCTTTGTAAAATCAAAAGCGCTCAGTCTAATTTTTGCAATAATTTTTTTTACACTGATGATGTTTGCCTTTCACTTCAATATTTATGTTTAGTGCGTACACCATTCCCCGTGTCCTGATTTAAAAATATTTGTTTGGCATAGACATTTTTAAGTGTTTGTTTTAATTTCAAACTCAAGGTCATCTTCTAGCATCGGTATTTTAAAAAAATGCTGTTTTCAAGTTTAATAAAGTAAACAGCAATATTCAATGTTTTTTTTTTTAACTTTATGAAGCAGTTTTTCGTACAATTATTTTTGTTTAAATTGTAACTAAAGGAGGGAGGGAAACTCAAAATATTTAACAGTTTGAATTTTCTATCCTTCTTTGTGGATTATACCACTTCTGTGCAATTAATAACTTACTTACTATTAAATTGTTATTATTTTTACAGACTCCGTTCGTACGTCACAACACGCCACATCCTAAAGAACTCAAAGCAAAGGCACACAAACTATTTGGAAAAGGTCAAAATTCCATTGAAGAAAGCGATCAACATGCTAACGATACCAGCGCCATGGCTGTCGAAGCTATCAACCAACATATTAGGCGCAGCGAAACCCCACAGGTAAGACGATTCCAAAAAATATCTAATACAAAAAAAAAATAAAGAAGGATATTTTTACAGTTACCGTTAATCAATTAAATTTCAAATCTGAAATTCAAAGAGATATTAAAAACTTGGAAACTTCCTATGTGCAATAATTATGTTTAATTCTATTTATAGCTTGATTCGTAAATATTGTAACACTGCTCAACCTATATTAGTAAACATTTTCATAACGTGCTAGCACTATAAGAATTTTTGTATGACCTCCTATGAAGAGAAAGCTGTTATTTCTTCTATCTCCACTGTAACTTCTTTTATCTTTCTTCTTGTAGGGTCAATTTTAGCTTCTTAGATTCCATCTACTCATTAAATCTGCGTAAATCATCCGCATATCTAATAAGCTTGTTACCATAGAAAACATGTATTTTTAATACTCGATCATCGTATACATTCCATAGCGTGGGACCAATTGCCGAGCCTTACGGTACCCCACAGTTTACTGTCATTTTGCCTTTATCTCCCACAAATAGAGATCTAGCCTATAGATATGGCTCTTGCTGTGCATTAAAGTCATTTTGCACATCAACGGTTATCAGTAGCCATAGTTTCCTGCGGTACTTTTGTTTTGCTTCATTCGCAATACTCTCTGTACCTTGTATCGATTGTGGACCTTTTGTTTCTCTATTTCAGATTTTACTCTGATGAGAATCAGTTGTTCCAGCAGCTTCGCCAGTACATTCAGTACACAGATGGGCCTGTACAATTTGGGGTCCTGTCCTGTTTTTCCCTTATCTGTTAACACCAATCTTTGCCGTATTCCATTTATTGGAAATTCTCCTATGCTGCTTATCCAATTTACTGCTTCCACACATTTTTGAGAGTGACTGCGCATTATTGCATTTACCATTTCTGCCGGGATTCCATCTGGTGCTGGTGCTTTCTTTTATTTTAGTCGTTCATTTGCCTTTGTTAGCTCTTCTGCTGCAAAGCTTGGTATTTCCGCTGTTCCTACTGATGATCCATAATTCGGATAATTGTAGCTGTTGCTCATCATTCATGGTAATTGGGGTAGTAAAATGCAGCTTTTGTGTGACTATCTGAATTTTTTAGCTCTGCCTCTTCGCTTGCCTTATGGCTATCTTAAGTTCTTTTCTTTTAAGCTTATAATATTATCTAAGTATTTATAGTATACACTAACCATAACTTATTGCAAAAATGTCTAAAATACATTGCATTTGTATTTACATATACAGGGTGGCGCATCGAAAACGAAACAGATACATTTACTGGCAGCTCAGTCCTTTTTTGGATAAACGCTGCAGTCCCCTAGGCGGGGATGGCACTATCCCTAAAATTTTAAATGGAAACATTTTCATAATGTGCTAGCACTATAAAAATTTTTGTATGACCTCCTATGAAGAGAAAGCTGTTATTTCTTCTATTTCCACTGTAACTTCTTTTATCTTTCTTCTTGTAGGGTCAGTTTTGAATGATTCATCATTTGAAAGGTCTTACAATTCCCTTTATAATGATGTAAAATTCATGTACTTCTCAATAGTTTTGGAGATTTATTGATTTAAAGCTTAAAATAGACTTTAATACATCATCATTAGTGGAGATCAATACATTTAGCAACAAAGTAGTTTAAAAATGAAGAATTAACTGACCCGTCAGCCAAGTAAATGTTGGAAATGACCACCATGACTCTCCATGCAGTAATAAAGATATTGCTGAAAACGCTGCCGCACATTTTACAAAATTTGAGGAGTAATTTGAAGGCACTCATTCACAATTGTTTTTCGCAAATCTTCTAACGATGTTGGCTTAGTAACATAGATTTTGCTTTTTAAGTGACCCCACAGAAAGAAATCCTAAGGTCATAAATCTGGCGAACTTGGGGTTCATTTAATGGCACCTCTTCTACCAATCCATCGACCTGGAAACGTCTGATATAAATATTGTCGAATAAGTAATGCGTAATGTGGTGGAGCACCATCCTGTTGGAACATCAACCTATTCGCAATGTACCAACGATCATTCTGATCTTCAATTATGGCTGTTAGTGCAGGATCTATGGCATCTTGCAGTCATTCCAAATACATTTCACCTCTCAAATTTCCAGGTAAGAAAAAAAGACCAACTAAATGATCGCCAAAAATACCATTTAAGAAAAAGGAACATTCGTCGGAAAAGTGTTGAATAGAAATTGTTCATCGTTTATAATTCGTTCACTCATAGCTTCACAAAATTGTAATCGCCGATCAAAATCGTCTTCATTATGTTCTTGTACGAGATGAATTTTATACTGATAAAAACTATGGGCCTTTAGAATCCGTTGGATACTACGTCGACTAACACCATACACAGTATGCAATTTGCGGGTACTTAACGTAGGATCTACATAAACTTGCCCTAAAACCCTCACTTCTATTTCTTCATTCCTTATGGGATTTTTATAGTTACGTTTTTTATTGGCGACTGATCCAGTTTCCCGAAATTTAGCTACAAGTTCTAGAACATATTTTCGATGCACGTTACTGTTATCATGTCGCTCATTAAATATTTGTACTGTTCTATTAGCGCACTGATTATTTTCGAAAAATATTTCTATAATTTCAACCCTTTCTGCCGTGGAATATACCATGTTTAATTTATGTATAAAGCGTTAAAAGGTATTTTAACAATAAAGTTTGGTCGAATCAATCGCAAAACTATGTACTAAATTTCTATTTAAAATAAGTACGAGGCATTCCCTTCTTATCTTTCTTCAAGAAACAACTTTTTTTGCCACAAAAAACATTTACTTATTAAGTAAATCCTTTTACTCAAATTTCTTTTGAAAGTACTACAAACTAATCTGATGTACCTATTAAAGTCTAATTTAAGCTTTAAATCAATAAATCTTCAAAAGTACTGAACTGAAGTAGTAGATTGACGTAGGGGAAGGAATTATATATTACAGTTGAGGTTATTATAGAAAGGTGTCCCCCTTGAAATAAAAATCGACCTGTTTTTGCGTTCCTTTCAAAAAAAATTCTACTTCAAGATATTCTGAGATACGGCCGGTCGCCACCTTTAATGAACCACCTTGTACATAATATTAAAATTTGGTTATAGATCTACATCATCAAATAATTTCTTATAACATAAAATATATTTATATTCCGTTACAACCGTGCTATTCATTTAATTAAAATATTGCATTTTCTATGTTATAATCAAATACTTGTAACGCTAAAGTAACTTAGAATACGTTTATTAAAATAGTTAATCCCTCATTTCAATGTAGAAAACTAGAATAATAACTAGAAATACCTACACAACGTAAATAAGTAGTTTTTAGTATTTACCCCTTAAAAACTGCTATTTGCACTACTTCATACTATATTTCCTTAGTTTATGCAACATAAATTATGTTTATAATAATATAAATACAAAATACATCTTAAAAATAAGGCAACTGCATCTACTTACCCCTTACTGTTATTATTTTCACTTCTTCACGGCACAACGCTTTCCTCAAATGCATTCAAACAAATGATATGGATGCGAGTCCGAGCCCTAGTGACCGGTTCGAATAGGCAATTTCTTGTTTTTATATCACGTGCATCTCATAAACTCGCATTTGAAAGTAATTATAATTAAAAAATGTAATTGTAATTATAAATGTAATTGTAATTGGAAAAGTAATTGTACTTTTGACAAGTAATTGTATTTAGACAATTTAAATAATATAAATTAATCTAATTACAAAATACAATTCCTCCACAGATTTTGCTGCAATTAAAATTCGAAATTACTTTAAAAAAAGAAGTACTTAAATACTATTACAAATTACATAAAAAAAGTAATTGTAATTATTAATTACTTTTTAACTAGGAATTGCCCAGCTCTGTTATAAAGGGAATTGAAAGACCTTTCAAATGATGTATCATTCGACCCCTTTTTTCATTTAAGATTTTAGGGATGGTGCCACTCCCGCCTAGGGGGCTGCACGTGTTAACGTGATTTTTGCCAATTCTGTGTCCCCCTCGAAAACAAAATCGACCGGTCTGAGCGTTTTTTCAAAAAAGAACTGAGCTGCCAGTAAATGCCTCTGTTTTCGATGCGCTACCCTGTATAATTAAAAGCAAAATAGTCGTTAATTGGTAAAATCTGAGCAATAATATTTATAAAAGTTTGTAGAAGAATCGTATTAAAAATTACTACACATTTGATGTAATGTCGTGTAATCACCTAAAGCCAACCCTGCTCCTCTCGGCGTTACAGCTGTCGCTTCGTTTATGTTTCGAGATGGTACCAGAAAAATCGTTGCGCGTTGTTGAATCATAGAGGAAGAGATTCTAGGCCGTCAAGAATGTTATCGTGCAGAGCTGGCTTTATATAAATAGCGCGACTTTGTTGTCAGAAGAGAAGTTTCAATATAAGTGTTGTATAGCAAAGACAAATTCTAATAAATAAATTAGAATTGTGAGTTATAATAATGCCTAATTATTAAATAAATTAATTAGTACATTATAAATTAATTATAAATAAAGTGTTTTTTATTTTATCTTTGAGACTTGGATAACCTTCTTTGCTTTTTTGTTTCATTATAATTTTTATTAATATATACTGTACAAATGATGTTTTTATGTTTAGATTATAGAACCGGACACAGACTCAAATATGGGAAATGGGCAGATAGAAGAAAGCAGTGAACCCAGCCAAGATGACGAAGATACAGATGAGGTAGGTCATTCTTAATTTCACTAAAATCAATTATGCATGCAATATTCCAAAAATAAAACATCCGTTGCGTTTATTTCCATATTTATATTATTTTATCAAGAAAATTAAATATTAACTGTACATAATTTAACGAAAAAAATTTAGAATCGAAGGTAAGTTTTTATTTTTAGATTTATGTTTTAAAGCACGGTTAATAATACAACGTTGGTATAATCTTGAGAGAGTGAGTATATTTATATGAACTGGTTGAATGTATTTTATTATACATGTTGTTTTTAATAGTTTCACACATACTCTAATAACTGAAGAACCAAAAAAATAAGCTCTAACCTGTCGCAAAGAAAAAATTAATAATAAAAAAAAATTAAACCCCAAAAACCTGTAGGTACCATAAAACAATTTTTTTTATAAATAGTTTTGTGATATAGATTTTGAGCATTTTTCTTTTATGAAGATGACCATATTTCAGTTGTTAAATACCCTCTACGATTTAAAGTTCGGATCAAGGATCGATTCCTGAATGGGTTCTTTTTTTAAGATCAGCTTTTTCAATTTTTCTTTGGTTTGTTTGCACCTTGGGGATGTAAGAATGGATTCCTTAGTTTCACAGGGGAAATTGGGGGTATTCATTTTTAGATTTCTAAATTGTTACAAGCTATTTCTTTCTCAATTCGTCCTAGGCATAGCCCAGTTATCTTCGTACTAGACTTCCTTTTGATTATTTCCTTCTTTTTTATTCTATATCTTGTCTTTGCCACGATCAAATGAAGAAGTGCCATAGGACAGATTCTCATTGCACGATAACCGTTCAATTACAAGAACATTTAAACTCATTATTATTGTTTTGATAATCCAATCACAGACAAGACACATGAGCTTGCTAAAGGGTATAAAAGACCATAATGTCCCTAAAATTGAAGACCTTTGCGTAATAAGGTTACATGTCACATCTTAAGAGGTTTGAGAAAATTGAATTTTAAATTTGTTGTAAATCTGTAAAACATGAATAATAAAAAATAGCGTCATCTTTCAGATTAGAGGTAAAATAATTGGTATGTGGCTAGATTCTTGTTAACAGATGTTTTGAGCAAAAACAGTAACTTCACGACAAATTGTGGCTTACATCTTTTTTACACCAAGGGCTTCAATTATAAAGAAAAATAAAATAATACAACTAAAACAAGTGAAAGGCTGCTGTTGTCTATTTAGACTTCTCTACTGTGCCATGTGGTATTTTTACCTGAGTGCTTCCACGGAGATTAGATTGCAGGTGGAACATCAAACAGAGTTGTAATAACCTATCCGGCCCAAAGATACCACCTGCCAATCGGGCGATCGCTCGATATGCCAATATGGCCCTGAATATCCTTAACGAAACTGTTTGAACTAGAAATGAATTATTAGATTATTTTGCTCGTTTTCTTAAAAGTACCTACTAGATATTCTGTGATGAAGTAATTCCTTCATTTTATTCGAAACTATTACTGAAGTGTCATTTGCTTACTTGCCATCAAATCTGTGTTTTAGGTTACATCCACCGTATACTCCTGACAGCTATAAAAACCATAAAAAATAAAAAAAATGAATTATTTTATAAAAAGGAAACGTTAAGCCGAACGCCGCCAAACGTGACACAAGAGTAGTTTCGGTTTCGGCGGCAATTTCGGCCAGTTTTCTGCCGAAATCGAAACTACAGCCGAAACTCTTATTTTAAACCGAAACCGAACCTTCGGTCGGACACTACTTGCTGCTAATATATATCAACATACCCATGACTGTATTTTAGACTTTGCCAAAAAAATTGACTATTTTTTTTTTTGAAAAATATATCGAGAATGTCATTCAGGATGACAAAAAAAATTTGTGAACATTTGAGCCCTTAATATTATTTTTAAGAGGCCTATCATCGCTATTTTTGATTTTTAGTCGTAATTTGATGTTTTACGTTAGAACTGTCAAAACATTAAAGTGAAAAAAATTCCTTTTCACTTATTTTTATACAAAATTAAATACAAAAAATTTCAATTTTTTCTTCGATTAATCGTGAATAACTTTTGAAAAATTAAATTTAGGCAAACATTTTAAGAGACCTTTTTTGTAGAACATTAAATTTCTTTTAAGAATCCGACGTGAGCTTTTTTAAATATTCATTGATTCATTAGTTACAAAATTTCAAAGTAAAAAGGACAAATCAGACCTTTTTTGTAGAGAATTTAATTTTATATAAAAATAAGTGAAAAGGAATTTTTTTCACTTTAATGTTTTTGACAATTTTCACGATTTTTTTTTGTTGTCATCCTGAATGACATTCTCTATATATTAAAAAAAAATAGTCAATTTTTTTGGCCCAGTCTACTGTATATAAATATTTTGTCACAGTAAAAGTTTTGTCAAGACAATCAATGCACGTCGCCTGAAATTTATAAAAATTCGTTTTGTAGTAGACTCCATAGACTAGGAAGTAGTTCTCCAAGGTAGCTAGTTATCCTTGGTTTTTCTTCTCCAAGTCTAAGACATCTGTTTTAATAGACATTCGCAGTAGCACAAACGTGTTCTGAAGTTTCTTCCTCTTCCTGACATAATTGGCACAGGGTCTCTTCTGTCAGATCGATATTATACATATTATGTTTGTTAAGCCTACAATGCCCTGTTAATAGACCCACTAGTACATTAGTATTTTTCCTATTTAGGCTTAGTAGTTGCTCGGTGAGTTTAGGCGATGAACCTTTCAAGAACTCTTTATCCTGGTGAAATTTTCCACCATTGCTGAGATTTTTTAAACATCCACTGCTTTGTGCATGTTCTGATAGTTGTCTTTGTGACACCACAGAAGGGTTCTCGGCTAATAAGAGCCTTTGAGGCTCCTTCCCGGGCTAGTAAATCAGCTATTTCATTGCCCTTATGTCCTCTATGGCCTATAAAATGTGATGTTATATCGCATTTTTTTTAAATTATACATTTTTATTGTTGGTGATAAAAGTTTGTGTGCACATCGTCAGCAAAATATCTTTATCGAACTCGTCTGTCACTCGCCTCATGATCTCAAACTAGTACGATAATCACTATACTGATGATTTGATACATAAATAATTACAAAGAAAGGTGAGAAAATCGGTTTAAATGTGAAAATATAATATAAGAAGTAAAGGAAAGAAAAAAATGAGTACATTGGCCAGGGACCGTAACTGGAATTTTCGAGTTGAGCTCTGGGCGCCTCTACTAATCGGACCACTGAGACGCATAGCCACGATGGTCGAATTAAGTCGTCAAATTCCGACTCTCGTCGGTACACACTGTGACTGCTTCTGTTCACCTACAGTGAATTACGAAGTCTGTATGGCGCTAAGATGGTGAATTCAGAGTAGGGGTTGCTCGGGCGCCAGTTTTGGTAACACAGTTTGCTCTGCTCTATAGTGTACTCAAGATAAACTCAATGGAGTTAAAAATACTTCCAGGCGGTCACTGCTAACATTAGCCACTAAATTAAAATTAAAGCACTTATCTCCCTTATACCTTATATTCTGAAAGAAAACGGTTAAGAACCGGTAATAAAAGAAACACAGGAACAAATAACTAAATATGTTTAAAAAAAAAAATAAATAAATAACTCCGGCTTGGTATTGGTATACAGAAAATAAATTCTCACTAAAATAAAATTTAATTAAATACCAACGCTAGAAAATATTTGAACGGCAATTTATGATTCTTCCTGTATACATAAAATAACTTTTTAAATAAATTAAAATTTTCCACATATTAAAGTAAATTTGAAAATAAATAAAACAGTTCAATAATTCAGGAAGTAATTATAATCATCCCTGTATACAGGAAATTAATTTTTTAATAAATAAAATTAGTTAAATAAAATAGGTGATTTATAAAGAAACTACAAAGTAAAAAAAAATATTGATACGGAAATTTACAACGCTCTCGGTATACAGAAAATAAATTTCTCAACAAATAAATTTAATTAAATGTAGCAGGTGAATTATATATAAAGAACTAAAACAACTAATACGGAAAACTACAGCTCTGGTCAAAACGGGATTTTCGGGGCCTTCATGTGTAGAAAATAACTTCGACTAGTAAATTAATAACGCACGACGATCGAATGATACAGAAGTTAAAAAAAATATAATATCGAAGTTTACGTCGCTTGGGCATATGGGAAATGACATTTTACAAGGAGTAGAACTACTACGTTACCCTGGGTAATCGATGGCTTTTACAAAACTACTAGAAGAATAAACAATAAACCCCGTCAGTGAATTTCGCGACGCCGCCGGTCCGCGTTACGCATAAAATGATACTACTCACATGACAATTATGAATGCTATACGGGACGTTCGGTTGTAAAGCTTCCTGGAACAGAGCTTATTAGGGAAATCCGCAAATAGCTCGACCAAGGGAGGTTTGACAACGCTAGCTCGCTGTAATTTAAATTTTTTTTTTTAAGAATTAATGCTATACCGGAAGGCGCGTTGTAAAGCTTCCTGGATCAGAGCTTATTAGGGAGAACCACAAATAGCTCGATTAAGGAAGGTTTGACAATGCTAGAACGCGATAATTTAATAAAAAAAAAGGAAGCAAAATGAATGATTGGTTAGAGGGCGTGACGGAAACGGTGACTTCGTATCAAAAGAAAGTCGAATTATATCGAAAGACATACCTTGATTATTATTCGGAGAATACGGACACAGAAAATGATGAACGGTTCACTAACTTTTCACTCGTCTGAGACGTCGGAATACCAGTACTAAAAAGACACGTCGGTCAGGAATCCAGAGCTTCGGAGTACAGGAACTAAAGTAACTTACGGTGGTCAGGAATCGAGAGAGAAATTTCTTTCCGCACTCCTTATGCCCTTCCACCACCACCAGGTTTCGAACTGTTTACTACTGATGGTAGAAAAATGACTTTTGAACACCTTGAAAAATCCATCTAGATAATTTGCATGAAATTCGCTCTTTTAATACGAACATGATTTACGGTACATACGAGAATATTTAAAAAAATGGGGGCTCTCTCAGATGTTCAAAACCGGCAATTACGAGTAAATCCAAAATACGGGGGATCTTTAAAGCGTTCCTCGACGGAAATTAATTAAAATACACATTTTTATAATTAATTAAAATAAAATTTAGTGACTTCTTCACAACACACATTTAAAACCTGCACTTAGCGTCCTTCTATATGATGTTGAAAGGGTAGCTTTAAAGAGAATTGAGATAGATTGGGGGAGAGGAGTGTACAATATGTGTACGCAGGTGGGAGTCGGAGTCTAATGACTTCAAATCTACAAATTCGTCTGTAGTAGTTGTGTCAAGGTGGTCCAATTGGTCGAGGCGTTGAGGGCTCAAATCAGAGGCTCCAGGTTTGATACCTGGCCGGTGGACTCATTTTTTCTTCTCTGTCTCGCTTTTTCAATTTTTCTTTGCTCTCTTTTTACTTGTGTTTACATTTTTTATTTTTTTAGGATTTCCAAAAATTATAGATAAAATATCAATTCGATAATCTTAAGAATATATCCTCGTATTCAAAGCACGAAGTTAATCAAAACCTATTTATGACGAAGCATTTTAAAACACTATCTTGTCCCGTTGTTTGAAACTTAAACATTAAACATTAAACCGAAGCGAAATAAATGTCAACCATCTGACGAGACATATCAGCAAAAACGATTATGGAAAACATATTTTTTGTTGTTTTATTAACGACCGAGGCTGTACTGCCGTTGTAGGTGAGGTACAGGACCGATTTAAAAATATTTTTTTTTATTTTATAAATTTATTTTGTAAAATTAATAGTTAAATATGTCTTAAAATGATGATTTAAAATCAAGCTTAAGGGTAATATCGTTTACTAGCTCCTGATTTTAATCTAATCAAATTTAATGCAAATAAAGTGATTTTACACTTTGTGTATGGATTTGCATAACAAGTAGATTAAATGTTTTCTACTTTAAAATTTGTATATATAATTCTAATTTTGAAATTTTGATTTTTCTAAACCAGTCTTTCGTTTCTTTCTTAGTCCATTCCCTTTTTCCGAGATTTTATCATACTTTGTCCCAAAGCCAGCAAACTTCTAGATCACTGAAATCAATAATAATTAGGTAAATACATTTACTGTTTTGTCCTCATTTAGTGATATATTTTTGCTTTTTAGTACCTAATTTACGTATTTAGTAAACTAGAATAGTTGGTAACCTAGCATAGTTCATAAGCAGGCCTAGAAACATATAGGGTGTCTCAATAAGAATGGGACACAAAACGAGTAAATATTGTCTGATTAAAAATAAGACGATTAAACGAAACATGCTTAGATAAGATATTACTGGTTTCCGAAATACAGTTGAAAATTCAAAAAATATTAATGGTTACATGTTTTTTATTTCTCTATTATATAATGTTATTAAATTCAGTTAACATTTTTGGTGTTATAAGGTACACCTACTAACGAAACAATCAGTTAAATAAACTTTGCCAGTGGCGTATGGCATCCCCTCTAAATGTTATGCCACTGTCTATAAACTTATTTAGACCATACTTTTACAGTTTTTAATGGTTTTTAATATTTTTTAATGTTTTTTAAAGTTCTCTTGTTGGGAACTCATAAAGTAATTGGTTTTCAAAATATTCACACTCAAAAGGGGTTGCTCATTTTATTTTATTTTTAATTTTGTATTTTTGGTTTTTTTTCATAAAATTATACTGAACAAACGGTTTTGGTGTCATAACATACACCTATCATCAAAAAAATAGTTAAATAAACTTTGCCAGTGGCGTTCGGCATGGATCCCTTCTAAATTTTACAAAACTCTCTAAAAATTTGTTTTGACTATTATTTTGAAATTTTTAATGTGTTTTAAATAAATCGTGTACTCTTGTTGAGAATTTATAAACAATCCAAAATTACGAAATTAAAAAATAAATTTAAATGAAGAATATCCACATTTGAGTGTGAATATCTTGAAAACCAATCACCTAATGAGTTCCCAATAAGAGTACATGATTTATTTAAAAAAAACATCAAAAAATTTTAAAGTATAGTCCAAATAACTTTTTGGACAGTGGCGTAAAATTTAGAGGGTACTTATCTGAACCGTACGTCACTGGTAAAGTTTTTTTGCTAATTGGTGTATCTTATGACGTTAAAAATGTTTACTGAATTTAGTAAAATTATATCGAGAAATAAAAAATACGTGTGGCACTCGGGGACTGCCGCGGTAAAGCTATTGCATATAATTTTTTATCAACTTATGCAATTATAATTATTTATTTTATTTATGCAGTATTTTTTTTCTTTGATATTAATTCAAGTTTTTTTCTTTGATATTAATTCAAGTTACACTTTTTGAGCGTGGTGACCGATAATAAACCAATTTTTTTTCTTTTATTGAATAAATGAGAAGTTAATATTGTTTAAAATATTTTTATTATCTTACAATACATGTAGGTTATTCAGGAATTTTTATCATTGAAACTATAGGTTTATGGTAACTGAAATAAGAAACATAAGTTTGAGACGATATCCTCTAAAAATCGCGTCAATGGTGGTCCCATATTTTGTTGTGGATTCTTGTGGATCATTATTCATTTTCAAATTCAATTTTTCCGAAATTGTGTCTAAAAGAGATAGAATTAGTTGAGCATTTAGCAGCTAGTCTACACGCATACGTCTAGTCGTACGCACACAAACACCGTGCCGAAGTCTGCCGAACTGAAACGACGTTAGACGATGCACGGCTTTCAACGCCGCACCGCTGTGCCGGTCGGAGTGGGAGGTTTATTTTCGTTACGGAATTTCTTGATTCGGTCGCCACGCTCAAAGCCCGCGATAAAAGCTAGGCAATAGCTTAAAAATTATAGCCATTAATAATTTAACACCTTGTATTTTGGAAACCAGTAATTTTTATCTAAGCATGTTTCGTTTAATCGTCCTATTTTTAATCAGAGAATCTTCAGTTGTTCTGTGTTCCCATTCTTAATGAGACCCTGTATAATTATCAGCTTCTCAGTTATATTTGACTAATGTTGAGGTCTTGTAGTCTAATTCACAAACGTAAGTTACTGATCAGTAAACTTTAATAGAGTTGGGTGATATTTCACAAACTGTTATTTAATATTTTAACAATTTTTTACCATGATAAAGTCGTCTCTTATTATGATCTTCAAAGCCAATGTTTTATGTCCAATCGACTTTGATTTTTATTTTTTTTTTATAATTCTTTTTCTATTTTAAGATAGGGTGGCGTAGTGTCAGAAGTTTAACGTAATTTTGTTCGAAACACGTTCGAAAAATTTTTGTTCGAAACACGTTTGTTCGAAAACCCTTAGTTCAAAAATACGTTTGTTCGAAAAACCTAAGTTAGAAAATAGGTTTCTTCGAAAAATTCTAGTTCGTAAAATCTATTTTTCAAAAAATCTTAGTTTGGAAATTTTTTTGTTCGATAAAGTGTGGCTCGAAAATACTTTTGTTAAGTTTTTTTAAATTTTCTCACTTTCTGTATAATTTTTTTTTGAAGCAATCCGCGATGACTCCAGGTTAGGTATATTAATTAATATTTGTTTAATTTTCTCCGAAGCAACTCGCAGTGACTCTATGCCGTACAGGTTAGGTGAGTTAGCTAAGTTTTTTTAGTTTTAATTTGAACACTAGGAAAATATTTCTATTTTCTTATATATTTTACATTTAGATTCAATCAAAAAATCTCTTTTACCAACGTTTCAGATTAAAAGTATATTTGAATAAAAGTTTTTATAACAACCTGTCATTCGAACAAACCTATTTTCGAACTAAGGATTTTCGATCAAATTTTTTTGAACAAAATTCTGCCAACCGTGTCAGAACAATGTGTTTCTGCCTTTATTCTTTTTGTAGTGTTTATACTATAGCCACTATGTGTGCTCTCATCCATTTTCAAATAAGTTATTATAAATTAAATAAAAGCAAATAAAAATCCGGGATTTGCCTGTTCTGGCCGACGCCAAAGCACATTTTCAGTTTGTACTATGCTATAACTGACTTTCTCTTTTTGTTTCTAAGGATATGTAAGAGACAGACAATAAACTCTGACAGATATATCAACGTAAAATAGATCTCCGACAATCGGATTTCACGTTTCACATGGTTGCCAAACATGATTTATTTAGCAAATGCAGCGTCTTTTACATTATACATAATAAATTATAAATAATCAAAACATTTTTGTTTAATACAAATACAAATCACGGGTAACAAACTACATTGTGGCAACATGATTTGAATGACGTCAGTTTGCAAACTTTCGGGACTGAAGTATAGTTCCTAGCAATGATTTATAAAGTTATTGAAAAATCACGATATCACCCAACTCTACTTTTTCTCTTAATTGACGTTTCTATCGTTAACGAGTTACAAGCCCGTAAATGATTCGTTAAGAAGTGTATTAGGCTTTTTTATTTTTCTTCTGTAAGTTTTCCTTCGATAAACTGCAATCTTGCAATTCCATACTTTCCTTCATCAATGATCATGTTTGTGCTTTCCTGTAATTTTTTTCGACTTCTAACTAATACACGTATACATCAAACATGATGACTTCTACTATTCCATTCCATTATTATATTTTTTCTTATAATTTATTCAAATGCAATGTTAATATTGTGGACAGTGGTTCAACTTGTCTTAGTTTGTTTTTTATATGATGTTTGCATTTACTTTAACTATTCCTCTTGTATTCGTCAGGGACAGTTTCAGTTTAAGAGCATGTTAAAAATAGTTACGTTAAGGAAAGGAAGTGAATGTGAAAGATGCGAATTATTTTGGGTTACGTCATTCCCAGGTGTGAGCTTACGTGACAGAAATGCTATATTCTGTTGAAGAATTGAATTTATTTATTTCTTTAAAATTTTATATCTTGACTAACAAGTGTCATTGACACCCAAAAGTAGGAGAAGAAAAGTTACAATAGAAAAAACTCAATAAAGAACGCTATTACAATTTTACAAATAATCTAAATTTAATTTGTCTTTTATGCTAATACCAAAATAAATGGAAACAAATTCTCTCAGCCATGTATCACAAAATAGGTAGAAAAAAAAATTATAATTGATTAGACAGTTTCGTTTTAATAATCGAATTATTTAAAATTAAATTAAACAAAACTTAAATTATTAAATAATTTTAACATAAGTAATTCACAAAATTATATTAAAATATTGATATCATCCAGATACCAAGAATATTTAATGTTGTGGAAACGGTCCTGAACTTAGTAGGTGACATAGTTTGAACATTGGCCTTAACCTGGACAATCTTTCACTCTGCAGATCGCGCGTGTTCTAAAATATATTACAGACATTTATTAAACACCCACAATCTCTCACAAATCATTTGAATGCCGTTTTATCGCGATAATTTAATCAGATACTAATTCTTAGGTTTTTTTCGAATCTATTGTTCAGTCACAATAATGCATTCTTTAAATATTTCAGTACTGCGTTGACGTAGAACATGAACCGTAAAGATTATTAAAAACTGTTATACATTTATTGGATATTTATTAAATTGTTACAATTATTTTTACCTAAGTATGAAAAGGTTGCAGTGGCAGTTTAAGAAATCGCTACTAAGGTTGTAACAGTTTCGATAGTGTTCCAATTCCAATAGTTCCGAAGATGGATCCTTATGCTCAGCCCCTAACCTATTTATAGTAAAAAAGAATATTTCAACAAATACTTTATTTTATGTACTAGCCCTTAATTAATCCTGAAACTCTTGTCCCAGTGATGATAAATAATTATAAGAGCATTACGAAAAAAATGCTCTCCAAACTCTTCAAACCATTTATCTACAGCTGACATAACATAGTTATCACTTCAAAATTGTCAATATGTTAAACTGTCAAAAATATAAATCTAACAAACTACTGTAAATAGATGAATGGTGAAGTATGGGGATCACCCCCCAATTAACCTTTCGAATAGATAGAAATAATGATTAATTCTCTCCCTCTCCAAAAAAAGGGGAATTCAACTTCTCAGATATATACTTAAGATAATAGCGGAGTAAAACTTGCTTAGTTTTTGAGGCCGGCGTAGAACCAAACCAGACTTAGTGCAATTCTTTAATAAGGTAATCGGGTACACGAAATCATTTTTGACGGCATTTTTTGGTGGTCGAGAACTTTTTTATTTAAAGAAAATCAATGGTGTTTCTAAATTCATGCGACAAAATTCAGGAGGTGATTGCTCGTATGAAATGAAGATGGGTCTTTCCTATAACAAAATTTCCTCAGCCCTTTCCGATATATCACCCTTAAAAAGTGGTGACTAAAAATGAGTTTTTATTTTTTTTTTTCTAAAATTTCAGTAAAGCTAGAAACTTGATATTTTGTAATTTTCGTGCACTCGCAAAGGACTAACCACGGGTATTTTTTCAATATTCCTGTTACATTTATTTATAGGGGGTGAAATTAGCAACCCTTACTTTATTTCATATCAAAACTTTTTTTCGAGATGAAGCTTTATGAAATAAAATTATAACTTAAAATCCTTGATTTATTTAAAAATTGAAAAAATACCCGTGGTTAGTCCTTATGTTATGTTGAGAATGGGGTGTTAATACACTGCGACCTAAAAGATATATTGTGTCCCCTTCTGTCGCCACTGCACTAAGGAAATGTCTCAATGCCTATAGCGACCCTTCCAATCCTATTTTCTCAAGGAAGTGTAAGATTTGAAGTGGCTTCAAGTTAGGTAAGTGTCTCTCTTCTATTTGATATCCTCTTAGATATAGTGCCCTTGGATTCTGGAGTGCTACACATTCAGTTAGGATGTGAATGGAGGTTTCGTCCTCCTCCTCACAGAATCTGCACTCACTATCCTCTACTACTCTCAGTTTACTTAGGTGTCCTTTTAGTCGGCAATGCCCGGTAAGGATCCCTGTTACAATACGTAGCTTGTTCTTGCTCAGGCAGATGGTTAGTCCTTTGCGAGTGCACGAAAATTACAGAATTTCAAGTTTCTAGCTTTACTGAAATTTTAGAAAAAAATAAAAATTCAATTTTAGTCACCACCTTTTAAGGGTGATATCTCGGAAAGTGATCGGCTGAGGAAATTTTGTTATAGGAAGGATACATCTTAATTTCATACGAGCAATCTCCTGAATTTTGTCGCATGAATTTAGAAACACCCTGTATATGCTGCGAACAAATTAAAGCCAATAGTCGAAAAAAGTTTTTAGAATAAAAACTTTTTATGTGTCGGTTTAGTATCGAGTTAGCGATATTTCTTAAACGGGCCAAAATCATATTATTGCGCGCTCGGCTCCGGCCTGCGAGCGCGACCGGTGGACGGTCTCGGTCGGTCAGGACGTTCTGTTCTGAGTTCAGATAATGTGTAGGAGTTGGACTTATTCCAATAGCTCTAAAACAGGTAGGGATATAAAGTAGTTGCTTAAGTTGTCCAAAGGTAAAAAATATAATAAGAGATCCAAAAGATAGGTGTTATATAAATACATATAAATTTCAATCAGTGTTATAAACTAATATACCTACCTAATTAGTAGTATATTAAACATTTTTAATTGATTTTAACTAAAAACGTAAGCATAAAGTAAGGTTTATCGTTGAAATATTTATTATTTAGATGATTCATTAATAGTATTCTAATTCGTCATCTTCTGGATCTACGTCGAAATCTTTAATACTGTTGTTACAGGAACGACATTTACACTCGTTATATTTTAGGCCTTCTTTAACACAAGACCATTTTCAATTTTCACAGTTTTTATCTGAGCAATAAATACTTATTGATTTTCGAACAAAATCAGGAATTGGCATCTCAGCTGAAAATACATGAGACCATACCTCGTCAGTTAAAGGTATTTGGAATTGATGTGGATATTCTACTGTACCGTATTCTAAGTTGATACATACACCTGCAGCAAAATTAAAGCATATTAGATAAAAAAATATGTTACAATTTATATTTACGTCTGATCAAAAGCGCCCGATGATGATTTATTTGTTGTTGTTGCCAATTTGATCCTTAGGTCGTTTAATTTCTGGACTTGTTTATCTTTGTTTTTGTATAGTAGAAGAACCAATTTTATAGCAATTTCTAAAGCTTTTTCATTTGACAGCAATGGCAAATCCGACAACTTCTGAAGAACGTTAATATTTTTTTTTAGAACATCAAATGCGGATTTCTTCCCTATTTTAAAAATCCACTAGTGGTGTCACAACCTGTGAAACAATGAAGTGTCAAAAGACAAGAGCAAAATGTAGTTCCTAAACTTTGCACTACTTTGTTTATTGATAAGAATCGTTTGGAAGGGCCGTGTCCAAGTTGCATGAATAAATTTGTTTTATTTAAGTCAGAGTTCGAACAAAAAAAGTGAATAAGAAAAATTAAAACATCTGTATCAACTGATTTCACCAATATGCCTTTGCTAAATTTTGTTTCATATATTGCAGGCAAAACTATCCTGGTTTCTGCCTCTTCCTGACTGCAAAATAGATCTCTGAGAATTTTTGAATATTGTTTATGTTAATTTAAATCCTCCAGCTATTATTAATGTTTTGTTTTCGTTAAAGTACTGTGCAGCATTCTGTGACTGTTCTTTCCAAAAAATTAAAAGGGACTGTTTGTTTTTATACGACTTTAAAAAAGTTCTATATTTTTGTGTTCTGCAACTCCCAATAACATTGAAATTCGATACATTAGCATCTCCCCGTCTTAAACGTTCATCAGATTTTATCGAGTTCTTATTGTAAGTTTCAAAAACTACAGTTATTTGAAGTGCTTGGCATTTGCGTCCAGTGTTAATTACATATTTCAAAAAAATCCTGCCTAAATCGTTAAAAGTTATAAATTCTTTTTCGTTTAGTTCTTGAATCGCTACCATTCCATCTACTATCAGCGATTGTACTGTTGGGAAATCAATAATTATTGCTTTAGCTCGTCCTCAATTTTTTTTAGCCGGGTCATCTTTAGTTGCTTTCCTCATAGAGCCATCATCATGAAATTTTAATTTCGCCGTTTAAATTACCATTTTTTGCACATAATTGGTGAAAATTTTAATACATAAAATATATATTTTTACTTTATTTGATTTGATTTTTAGATAAATAAAAGTGGGAAC
Source organism: Psylliodes chrysocephalus (assembly GCA_927349885.1). Classification (NCBI taxonomy): domain Eukaryota; kingdom Metazoa; phylum Arthropoda; class Insecta; order Coleoptera; family Chrysomelidae; genus Psylliodes; species Psylliodes chrysocephalus. The sequence goes on from OV651816.1 coordinate 60,592,729, forward strand.
TGTGTCCAATCCGCTTGTATGGCTAAAAGCGTTATAATGCATGCTTTAATTTGACACAAAAATAATTTCAGTATCTTTATTAGTTTTAAAGATATCATGGTGGAAACAAAAAAAATATATATTCTTTTTTAATACAATTAATTAACTTTTTTTATTTACAAAATTTGAGACCACAAAAAGATGTCAAATGCGATTTCATATACCCAGTGACATGCTCAAAGAAATCTAACATGTTTGACCTGGTTCTACGCCAGAAAAAAAACGACCCGATAGACTCATGAAATCACTGCTCTATAAATCACACTCAAAATAATGAAGTGATAAGTCGCTTCTTGCTTCTGATTAATTGGATTCTTCAGGAAAATATGCTTATCCTCTACAACTTTTTTTATGGTTTATTTAGACTTAGACAATTTTGTCCTTAAAAATTAATCTAAATGCTAGTCACTGAATTATATTTCTGGTAAGTAAATATTTTTTTTATTTACCTTTCAAAGTAAACACCTTTGAGGTTATGTTTAAAGTATTTGTTTCTTTCACTATGTCAAAACCTAATTAATAATTATGAATATTAGTAGGCTTTGAAAATTGAAACAATTTCCGATCAGAGTTCAAACTGACGGTGCTCCTTTTAGCACTAAACATGAAACATTACCAGTCTATTTTGTAACTTTTTTTATGGAGACTTTTCTCGCTATATTTTTAAAACGGTACCAAAATATCCCATAGATGTTTAAATTTTAAAATCATATTAATTACTTAATATCTACAACTGAAGTTTCATGTACGCAGCAATACTTGCATTAGCAGTTACATAATGGCTATTTGTGTATTGAGAGCAGAAAGTAGCACTTTGGCAATCTACCGGGACTGCCAAAGGACTCTCTGCTCAAATTACACACAAAAAATGTTCCACGATCACACCAAAATAAAAGAAATAATTAGAAATGGGTTACCTTCTTTCTTTATAATATTGTAGGTTTATTTGATATAAGCCTACTCTTCGAAGAGAAAAATTGTTTTAGTAATGTCGGTAATTATTTATGATTTAATCATGTAATTATTTACGGAAAATACTATTGGATGATTGAAAGTATTAGGAAGTCATTTAAAATATTTACCTATTTAGGCTATAGTCTTTGTTAAAATAACTACTAGCTCTATTTTATCTATAAATAAAGTGAGGCGTGCGCCAAACTTACTGTCCTCTTAAGAGGGAAAGATCACTTACGCCGACTGATCGCGCGCGGCAATACTTTTGATGTTTTTAATTGACTCAAAGCTCATTAACGCGGTTCTGTCGCGTGGTCGCACGCGGCTAAGAGTCATTTAAAAACATCTAAAGTATTGCCGCGCGCGATGCCTCGCGATCAGTCGCGTAAGTAGGTTTTCTCTCTTAGAGCGTCAATAACGTCTTTTTAGTTACTTCCTGTTATTATATGGTAATCAGGACCCCCTTTTAGAGATTGATTCTCTATGTGACATTTCTTCAAAATTATACATTTTTGAAAATGGTATCTTAGAGAATTAAATCGATTTGCATTGTATATCTTTAAAAATAAAATTGGATAATAGTAAAACAGTAATAAAAATGATGTTTTATGGTGTAGAAAGTATTCTATGTTTATAGTCTAAACATATAAGGCAAAAATGCCGATATGATGAACATGAAACAAGATTAATAAGGGCATTTTAAAATATACCTTTTTCATTACCTTTGATCTTTAGAGAATATTTTTCAGGAGATAATTGAAAAAATAATTGTTGATTCAAACTCGGCTCCCAATTATTAGATTAGTTGTTATTCAATAATTAGAGTCACGTGTTAACATTTGAATTTCTATGGAATTGAAGTAATTAGTAATCGTAATTGAATTATTGTTTGCCCGTCTCTGGTTGTATGTTTGTAGGCGACTCTATATCAAAAATTACGAGGTATTATTAATAGTAACTTAGTAAGTACTTAAATTTCTAATGTGTATAATACGAAAAAAACAATAAAAAGGGGATAATATACAAAAACAATCTAAAGAACGACTGCCTTTATGATATACAGGAATTTCAACGAAAACAATCCACCCTGAATAATTTTAAAGGTGGAAGGAAATTGAAAAAATAAGTCAAAAATCATATTAAAGAGGACGTCTTAGGAGAAAAATAGAAGATGACGAAAAATAAACATGAAAAAGGTATAGAAAGAGATCGTAAACAAAAACGCAACTTCCAAACGATTAATTTTACACCTCAGGTATACTGCCAAATTTGTAATGGTTTTTCGCCACATCTTGAGAAAATGCGATTGGTAGGTTACTCGCGCGCCAGATTATTTAAAATGGTTTACTCCACTAACGCTTGAGACTGCGTCAAAAGTACTCTGGCAGCTTCAGATGGAGATAAAAATTTCTGAGGTCACATTGATTTTACAATATCTGAACTGAGGGTACAAACACGGGCTTTAATCGTTGTTCGTGCCAAAGAAATAATTTTATAGAAGCTGAAAATAAAACGAAAAATCAAGGGTAAAAACGGTTCAATTACCGCAATAATATGCCAGTTTTAAATTAAACATATCCACTACCCACCCATCTCGGAATAATGAAACCCCGAATGAAAATAATAAAAAATAGCCGTGCGGTGGTTGAACGTGGCGAGGCCTCAATCAGAAGATATTGGGGACTATTTCAAAAAATAAATAGATCGACAAACGGAACGGTTTCAGATTTTTGGGTATATGACTGACTAATAAGACAACTTTGATTATCAGCATTAATTGAGCACGTACGGAATACCATACGGTAGAAATAAATATTAGACCATCCACGGTTCCAACTTCGTACTGCCAGAATAGAGCGATGTCTGACCTACTTTAAGTTAAGTTACTCTATACGCACGGAGATACCTGAATCAAAATGGCCTGTGGTTCCAACTAGGAAATAAATGCTATTTAATCAACGTTAGTTTATTTTATTGCATCACGGTTCAATCTTTATAATCGAATTAAATTACGGGTTTTGAGCTTACATTAAATTGTAATTAGATGAAACAAAATGGATTCTATGTATTTTGAGGTGATCTTTTCGAAAAAAGGAAAAACAAAATGTAGCTGTTTTTCGAAAGTGCCGAAATTTTGGATTTTGTCAATTTTTCAATTTTGCGCAGGCGCATGTCGGAAATAAATCAATATTTTTGAAACGCAATTTACGACATTTGAAAGCTTAGAAAAAATGCTAATTTTCATATCTCTTGAGAAATTTTGATCCGATGCACCGTTCTCGCGGTATGGACGATTGAAATTTATTTAGTATTTTGAGACGGCGAAGGTCGAAAAATTGAATTTGTTAAATATTCAAACACTAAATTCTTCATAACTTTGGCAAAAATTAAGATATTTGAAAGAACAAAAATGCGTTTGAACTTAAGGGATGTAACTATTGATTCCCAGAGGGGGGCAAGAGAAATCCCAAAATTGGGCAAATGGCGGAAGGACAAAGTGTACCGCGGGCCTAATTTCATTGTTTGCCTATTACGGCCAAACTATTAGAATTTTTTTAATGCCACTTACAGAGCTTACTTTTGAATGTGAACTCTTATGTGTGTGTGTATTTCACCGAAATCGGACTATAATTAAACAAACTTTTTTCCCTAAAAAAACTAATTTTTTTTTCTAAAGTATGAAGTGGCACAAAAATGCCAAAAATGCACCCAATGGCTCAAAACTTTTTTTTTGAGTACTTTATTGTGTCTAAAATACGATTACATTATGGAAAATTCTGCAAAAATAAGTTATCTATCTTTTTGACCACTGTTCATTGAGTGACGACCAAAAAACACGGTTCTTGAGAAGAGTTGCCTAAAATTGTCGATTTTCAGTTTTTTAATCTGAAAATTGAGCAAACCCCAATTTCATGTCTTCTGAATGTGTACACAAAGTTTAAAGTGTGTATGTTTCTTCTAAGTTGTAGAATTCTCCCGACAAAAGTCCCATTACACGCGCTCCGCGGGATCCAAAACTCGTGTATACACTGCATTTCTGTACTTTGATTTTTTTTTGCGATTTCCAGTTTTAAATGTCTTACATACCTAAATTTATTAGGCTTAAAATTTATTAAATTGTATTTTAGTGACTTGTTATAAGACGTTTCTTGAGTTTTGTGCAAAATATAGAATTACCGCAAAATTAGCCGCACGTCGCTTCAAGGATAGCCATGGTCTCGGCGTTCGCTATCCGCTATCAAACGGTCATATTATTACAAATTGAATCGCTTGATAGTGTTCATCGGCATAGATTTTTAATAACCATGTTCAGCAAGCTCTGTGTACACGTGGTTTTTCGGACTTCTTCGGCAATTTATTGAGTAAGTACGTTCCTAAATTAAGAAAATTCTATCACAGTGCTATAATTGTTTTGCAATTTTTTCATAAAGGATTGCAGATTTCGCCACCCAATCCGTCTCATTCGGAACGTAACTAGAAAATACATATTTTTGTCATGCATATATATCATTTCAAGTTTTCTTGTAAATAACTAAAAACCAGGTGTTAGAGAACAAAAAACAAGCTTATCACCAAGTTGGAACTCAGGCTTAGGATTAATTTCCTAACATTTTTAAAGTATACCTTTTTGTGTATTTCTTTGTGCTCTTTCCGATGGCTAAGTTAGTTTCTTCAAATACATTTTTTTGGTAGATGTTTTCGGAAAACCCGGAGAAAATCATATGGGAAAAAAATTAAAAAAAAAACTACGCTTTCGGGTTTCCTGCGAATTCCCGAAAAATTATGGCAGATCTAGCAGCGGGACTTATTTTATTTGAGAGCCAACAAAAAAATACGCAACTTCTCTCATAGGCACATATTTATAATTTCGCCACACTTCTGGCGGCGAGAAATTCGTCATTAAAACTACCTGTGCAATGAATTTCCGAACTATTTTTGCCTCCTCTTTCGATTGGTGCATTTATTTTTACTATCGGAATGATACTTGCCTAGATAATTAGCATTTTTACCATGGAAAATTCCGGAACATCCGGTTTTTCCTAATTTAAAAAAAATTGTACAGCTACATATTTTTTTGCTTTTTTTCGGAAAGATCACATTAAAATACAAAAGATACACTTTGTTTCAGCCAATTACAAATTAATGTAAGCTCGAAGGGGCTTTTTTTCGTTATTTAATTGGACTATTAATAAAAACAAAATTTAACAAAAACCCGGAAACATGAAAATACCTTAAACGAAATGATTTGAAAATTTTGATCAACGATAACAATCATCAGTTTCGTACGTATTGGTGAGAGTTACACGTTGTCGATCTATTAATAGCTATTGCCCATTTTTCGTAACCATTTTCAACTATAAATTTTTATATAATAAAGTAAACTCTCGATCACTAGTTATAACCTCAACACCATCACCATTAGGAACCATTTCATGTAAGATTTTTTACAGACTTTAATTACAAATTAATGTCTGCTTGACGACGATAATTGTGATGTGAATGTGGCTTGTATACACTCAGTTCCGCTATAATTTGACATGAGTCTGTAGCATTCGTGCAGATTGTCACGCTATTATAATAAAAATCTCCGATAAATGAGTAAGATTAGAACTCTCGAAGAATTTTTCGGTCTTTCCTATCTTTCCAATTAATGCTAGGTGTTATTAGGAGAGTTAATGTCTCCGGTATGGGGGTAGGTTGAAAAGTTCAGCCTGATCTCTATCACCGATTGTCTCATTTGATGCTTTCCAGTGTCGTATATCAAATATTAAAATTCGTATCCTGATTAAATATTTATTTTTGAAATACTTATCACAACTATCAAAATTAATGACCGGTAATATTTTCTGGTCATGTGGCGCGGGTAAAGAAGATCAACGAGAATATTCAAGCGTTTCTTTATTTCTTCATACAGAAGTTAGATGGCTCTCGTGGCAAAGTTTTGACTCGTTTGTTTGAATTGAAATCTGAAGTTCAAGCATTTTTTTCTTGACCATACATTTCATTTGGCCTATTGTGCAACCGATATTCTTTGATTACAAAAACTTGCATACTTAGCCGACCTTTTTTCTAAATTAAATGATTTAAATATCTACAAGGCCCAGGTGTCACTATTTTCAATGTGCATCGTATGAAGTGATCCACAAAAAAAGGTTTACTCCTAAATGATTTATTTCAACGTGTCTGATCTACGGATCTACGGTTCCTGTATCAGTGCTACTTCAAACCTCTTGATAGCAGCTGAAAATACTGGGAGGCATGCCTTACAATGTTAAAGGTTGATATAAAGCATCCCGATTCTTTCGTTAGGTCGCCTTAAGACGCATCTCAGCCTAAAATAGGTTCCGGATTGTAAACTTTCTAGAACCTTGTATTATGCCTCATCGTTTGAAAAGTTATCTCTCCTTTTCAATCTTTCGGCTCATCAGCAGCCAGTCCTGCGTCTTCAGTCCCTGATTTTGAAGCTGAAGACGTCTCCTGGTTTTATCTATTTCGGACAGGTCTGGGGTAAAGACCAGCACTTTGGATCGCCTCGGAAGGTCCTTGGATTCGACCACTGTTCAATCAGAATTTTCCGGGAATGCATACCGTTCCTCTCAGCCAGTCTGCTGTTCTTTGATTAACGCAGGTCACCTAGATGACCCCTGCTGTGGATGATGTTTCGAGGGGTGCGACAGTGTATAGGTGTTCCACTAATGTCACTTATACCAAGTCTATCTGTTCTCGGACCTGTGTAGTGTCCGGATATGACAGCCAGCCGGATTCCTCTTAAGGTGTCACTGAACGGGAAAGTCGATGCCGGAGCATTCCTGGCTCTTTTTGACTAGGGAGAGTCTGCGACAAATCGGGGTCTTTTTTGTCCTGCTATTACATCGTGTCTCAGCCTTTTGTCCATGGTCTACTACTAAAATTATACAGAACAACATTTACTTGAAGAAATTGCTTCCTATATTCGTTTTTATGTTCGCCGTTTTCTTGTTCCATCCCGTATAAACCAATAAACAATCTTAACCTTTCCAATGCCATTATGCACTTGCATTTCATCTTTCACTATTATTTTTGAGCCGCGAAGTGAAATGCGAAAACGAGAAGTGATCAAATGGTTCTTTGTTCCGTTCAGACTTTATCCGACGTCGATCTTAATGTATGCGCAAATCATAGAACGCGAAGAAAAAGAAAAAACGAATTCGTAACAATGCCGCGGGGCCGTTCGGATACGAAAAATCCGCACGGAACAGTTATGAGAGAGGCAGGAAAGTTCGACTAGATACCCGCGGATTATCGTGATATTTCACGGACGTCATCGCTCTTTTGTTGAAAATAACGTTGTTTGAGTAGTTTATGGGAAAGGATGTGTTTTTTTTTAAGAAATCAATTGTATTGTACTTTTAAATTATTATTGGTTTATTAGTCTGGTACTATTAAGAACTCATTTTCATTCCCTCTATCAAATTATGGATCGACAGTAACAATCGGAGAAAAAATGTCCATTTGATTAATATCGGTTGGGTATTATAAAAATTAATCGTTTATTAAACCGCGAAAATGAAAATTTTCTTTTTGAACAAATGCCACAACCAATAAATATTTATTGATTATTTTAGTTCACATTATTGGTCAATCCATCCTGAAAAATTTAGCAATCATAGCCGTAGAACATAGAGATGCTATAAAGTATTGATTAACGTATTTGCAAGTTCGTGAATTTATTCTAAACCGTAAATTTGGATTCATTCTTTTTTTATGTACACAATTAGCGAAAGTAAAATAAGTTCATATTGTCATGTGTTTTTTCATTTTTTTTTTTTAACATTGGAAATTTTATGTTCGTATATGGGACTAAGTTACGAGTTTTTGTTGAAAACTCGCTTAAGTCGCTCGAGTGACGCAATACATAAGGTTAGACAGGGAATTAAGAAGCGTAGTGGAGAACTCATTTCACTAAGAGTTTCGACGTGAGCACATCGACAATACAATCGGACGCGCTTGTTATTAAGAAGCGTAGTGACAGCTCATTTCACTGAAAGTTTCGAAGTGAGTACAATACAATCGGACGCGCTTATTTTGTAGCTATAGAAGTTAATCATTTTTTTTTTATTTTTAAATCAGTGGCAATTCTCTCAAAGTAATTGTCAATACATTTTTTTTAGTAATTAATGCGTAAATATTATTAAAAATGAGTAATTATTGTGAAGAATCGATAAATAATGGCAATCCCCAAGTCAGGGGCGGTTTTTCCATTGGTTCATTTGTGCAGTGAACACCCAGTTAAATTTCATAAGAGCACATCATTTTAAAATCACATATAAATAATTTAATAATATAAATTCACTTTAATATATTTATTATTTTCGTACGTATTAATCTCTACTTTTTTTGGTACCCCACTGCGCTCAAGCCGATCGCGTCTGTCGGTTCAATGTGTCTAGTGAACGCGAGAGTTGTCTGAGAATGAATGTTAAAAAGACAGGTTAATAGATACGTGAAACAGCAGTGTGCCTGTTTGAAACCACGCTATTTATAGCATCATTTTGTTCATCGCACGTAGATTACGTCACGACAGTTAACTTCGCTTGGTCCAACGATTAGTTATTGGCTTGGTCAAGGTCACTCTGACTGGGAGTCTTTAATTCAACGTTGCTACATTTGGTAGATTTCTGCTTTTTTGGTAGGTTTTCAGCTATTTTGGCTAGTTTTAGTAGACAATTTTCTTTTGGTAGATTGCATTAGATTTATATAAATTAATAAAAAAATCCAATTACTCAAATATAACTTCCTATTTAAATAATTTTGTTGCCAAAATGGATTGCTAAAAACGTTAGGGCCGGGCTATCTTTAAAATATATAATCAGTTATTTTCCACTAGTAGATTACTTAAAAATAATCGATTCTTTATCATTTATCGATTATTTCGATTCTTTTCGATTCTTTTTAATTCTTTTCGATTCTTTTCGATTCTTTTCGATTCTTTTCGATTCTTTTCGATTCTTTTCGATTTTTTTCGATTATTTTCGATTCTTTTCGATTCTTTTTGATTCTTTTTGATTCTTTTTGATTCTTTTCGATTTTTTTCGATTATTTTTGATTAATCGTTTTTTTCAATAATTGATTACTTTTATGAATCGATTATTTATTACTAGAGTACAGCAAGTTTGTGCGAAGTATAAAAAGCATATTTCAGGATTCACTGGCAGCTCTTAGGTTTGTCCTCTCTAAAAACTAACCAAAACAGGGAAAAATTTTTGCTTTTTTAGATTGATAAGTTCTTCGAAAATGTCACGAGTTTCAGATGAAATAAAAACGGTAGTTTCTGCGCTTATACCATTTCTAGTAATGGATCATCTAAGGGATGGTATCAAGAAACCTCTTCATTACTCAGGAATCTTATAAAAAATTCGGAATTTAATTGTATTAAAACGGACGATGCCAAAGAAGTTTTGAGGGATATTGGCTCTTGTACAAAGTTTTACAAATGCTAAAATTATTGGAAAAAATTTAACCCCCATTTTAAATTACCACGAGCCGCCACTGCCTCCAGGTATTCGTTTAATCTGGAATATTCTAAAATTTACCGGAAGCACCATTCTATAAAATGGCCTACGTATGTTCTGGTTTTAGTGGAAGGACGTCTAGAATCTTCGTAGCAGGTTCTGATGAATGCGAGAACATTCTTGAGACTATTCTCTATAAACAGCAGTTCTGGTTTTCTGGATTTCAGGATTTCAGAGGACGCTCACTCAATTTCAGAACATTAAAGTCAAACAAGTTCACTGATTTTCTCATGGTTTTTTATACTAATACGTTAAATCCGTATAGAAACTCATTCCTATCGAAAATTCTCAATTATAGGTACCTACTGTTATTGTACCTATTTTATCTATATTACAACGATTTGTTTCAAGAATGTGCGCATTTTCTCCGTCACATTTCCTCTAATAAAACTGCAGAGTGTGCAGAGAAGCCTGGATCAGACTCACTCAACGTTTTTTCAGACTCAACGTTTTTGAGGTATTATCTGTCTAATGTTTACCCTAACTTGGATATGTTTCTCCGCATCGCACTTTCCACACTGGCTAAACATTGTTCTGGTTTTTCTTGTTTAAAACGCGTGAAAAATTATCAAAGGTCTTCATTGTCTCAAGAAAAAATGAATTCTTTAGCTCTTCTCTACATAGAAGCAGAGATAATGAACACCATAAACTATAATATTGATGATTTTGCTATTAAAAAGTCCCGTAAAAAATTGTAATGCTTGTTTCCTTTTTACGCTTTTTCTTAATGACTAATTCATTCATTTATTTAACTTTAGTGCCTTCCTTGCTACAAATTGAAAATTACTATTTTATAAAGGTACATGGGGCGGTGGAAATAAAGTGGCCTACACTAATAACAAATATAAATCCGGCCATGTTTGCTGTTGGTCAGTTTATACTCATAGTTATAGTCATTGTTAGTCATATGTTGTTAAAGTAAATTAGAAAAAGAGTATTTGAGATTAATTAGTGTTATATTGTTAATAAATTAAATGATAAACTATTGAAAATAAATAAACTTTAAAATAGGTTCAATAAAATGTACCAGTGACTTTTGAAAGACCGTTTTGAATCAAAAACTAAAACTTTACATTTTCACTTTTCAGAAATATCTGAATCATTTTGATAAGTAAAATAAAAGTTTTGCTATGACCACTCTGTCATTTAGAGATTGTTTTCGCCCAGAAATTAAACAAGATGCTATTTTACCATTTCCTGAAGGCATCCTCCTACTTATCGTCGTAATCCTTGCCGTTAATAATAATTAATAACAGAAACTTGTGCCATGACAATTCGATTTCTACAACGCCCATCTCTGATCGCATATTTGCACTTTTACTCACCCACTCGCGGATGGTTTCGTTAATAAATTTAGATGCATCGCGTATTTATTTGCAATCCCTCTACTCATAAATATTCTCAATCTTGCTCTCAGGATACTGGGTTTACTGGAATATTCGTGAATTAGTCCCAAAGACGATAGTTTCTAGTTAGAAAAAACACTATACGTCTAGCTTTTGACGCAATACTAGGTACATGATGGACACTTTTTCACAGCCACAGAATTGCTTTATTTTTCGATAATATCAGGAGCGGTTCCTAAGATATTTAGAATAATCCAGCAGGTCTCACACTGTTTCTCCTTGCGAACCCCTTTTAAAAACCTGAATAAATTGGTGAATCCCCTATGTACACAGAAAAAAAGGTGAACTATATTCAAGATGAATGATCTTATTTCAATGCTTTGTTGTGTTTGTATATGCGCAAGTAAAACTCGTCTCGATTTGAAATTCTAGTAATACTTGTCCAACAATAGCTAATAAGCCTAGCTTCAAGATTAGAATTAACTTGCCCTAACCAAAATACCTCTAATTAAATGAAGAGTATCTACTGCTCAAAAGGAGAATTATGTACGTCTTAAATGAAATAGTCTTACACTTGTTTTAAATATACTTTATTTATATTCAATACCTTGTTCTTAAATCCAATACAACTAAATTTGTTACAATAATAATATGATCTTTGACATAATTATATTGATTTTGGTTGAATTATAGGATAGTTTCATTGAAGAAATTAATAATCTTGAAATAAGATCAGGTTGTTCTTGCTTTTTAATAGGGTTCTCACTGGTACCTATCCACCGAGAAACATTTTTCAAAATTGTTTTTAGTTAATATACCAAATTCATCTGTCCTCTGAGGTGTCCCACCTATAATTAAAAAAAAAAATAATTTTATAACTTAAAAGGAACACAAAAGTGTGTCCTACTAAGATAAAAGGTCGTATTTACAAAATGAATATTTTTAGTAAATGTGAGTAGGTAGTTAAGTACGTTCTTTTAGACTTCGCAAATAAGTTTTCCATATTTTACTAACCTTTTCTTATAATTATAGTAAATATTTTCTAATGCCAATAGGCCTTTATTATTTTGTGTTATTTGTCTTATAATAAAATAAAATGTAAGCTTATTAAATTTTTAAGAATGTTGAAATCAGAATTTTCGTAGATACGACCTCTTGTCTTAGCAAGGCAGAAGTCGTCTTTCCAAAAAGTCGTCATCCAGCATCATACATTTTTTTTACTTCTATTCCAGTTTGTTTCGTGTTCTTATGATTATAAATTGACTTATATTATAATAATACCCAACAAGAAGTGAACTAAATATACTTACATTTAAATATTGGTATTAGGTCGCTGAAGCCCCATTCATTTAACAAATGTTCCATTTCCATTTAATTTATTCATACACTTATTAATTAAATCACAAAGAATTTATAACAAAAAGTAAAACGCAACCCTAACGATACGATGCAAACATGTTAGAAAATGGACAATAGGATGAACACGTGCTAATGCCAATTTGCCAGATTCTCTATAAATGCGTTGTCTCTGACTTCCGAATAATAAGTATCAGATCTCAACATGTGCCAGTCATATATCTACCGTATCAGTGCAGGGGTTGCATTTTAAAAGAAGTTTCAGCTGGCAACACCGTGCAGTGAATTTGTACTGGCTAATCTTTTGTGAAGTACATAGGTTTTTGATTCGAATTGTTTAATTCTTGTTCTGAAATTTAAAAGCTTTGAATCGAATCCTTTTATAACATTGAATCAAGTACGCAATAGTCGGTTTTAAGAGCATATTATACTTATAATAAACGTAAGAGCTTTCTTGGATTAATTCACAATTCTATACTCGAATGAAATAATTTATTCTCAGATTAATTATTATAACTCTTAAAATACAAGATTATGCCTATACTTCACTAAACATTTATTTTCTTCTTGTATCGAGAAATATTATTTGAAGCAAACTCTGCTTTATTTCAAACAAATGTAATCTTCCAAGTGTAAAGCTTTTCTTGAATGTAGATGATAATGTTTTTCTATGTAGTCATTTTTTTTGTATTAAAATGAATTTTCTACATTGAATAACAGTTCAAAACGAAATACTAAAGCATAATAGTAAAACGTTTACAGAGACAAACATTATTAAAACTAAAATGAGCTCAACTTACAAAAAAATAATTAGTATGAGATGATTAAAATAATATATAACTCGAAAAAAACTTTATCTGAGTCAAGAAAAATTCTTGAACTTTAGACTGCAATTCAAACAAGCTTATTCAAAACTTTGCCACGATAAAATCATCTAAATTCTGTTTGAAGTGGAAGAGTCCTTACAAAGCGCACGGAATAGACGAGAGGTTGTAGCCGGCGATTTTATAAAGTTTACAATTTAACTTTACGAATACCTTTATTTTTTATCATCATTTACAATACAGGTATTTGGTGAGACGAAGTCTAATTTATTCACAAAAATTTTACTATTTAACAAAACATTTGGAATAAGTATAAAAAGTACAATTAATTATCATAAATTTGACAATTACAGAGGTATAAAAATATAATTAATAGTATGTATTGTAACGAAGTCAATTTTTCCTTGATCACTTTATTTTAATTTATCATTTTTAATAAATAATATACGTGCTCGAACTGCTTGTCTTGGGCTATCGTGTTTATAAATCCATTAGGTAAAAAACCTTTTGTTTCAGTTTTATATAGAAGAAACGTTTTATATTGAGAACGCATTTAGTTTAATTTAAAAACCGAATTATCTTTTGGAAATAGGAACATTTTAATTCATTGTTGAGTTTATTAATTTTTTTAAAGATATTTTTGTGAGAAAGATTTAATTTGATTTAATTAATAAATATTAGAAGTTAGTTCTTTGAAAATAGAATATCGTTTCTTTAAACGGAATTGAATTTGATTTAAATAATAAATGATAGGATTTAGTTCTTTAAAATTGTAATACCGTTGATTTAGACATTTGGTAGTAAATCGGGAATTAAATTTGATTTCATTGATAAATACTTTTGTTTAGTAAGTGCCACGTTATTAATAAGTAGGGAATATTTAGAAACGGAGTTTTCGAGGAGATGTTTTCCTTTTTTTAATAGTTAAGTTTTCTCTTTCACCGTCAATTTAAATAATCTTAAATAGTATCCTGTTCCTGTCTGAGCGGGCTCGTGATGACGATCAGCTCATTCTTGGATTAGGTACTATCCGCGTTAGATTCTTTTTTTTTTTTCATGTTAACGTGCAAACGACAAATTTAAATAATCTTAAATAGCATCCTGCCCCTGTCTGAGCGGGCTCGTGATGACGATCAGCTCATTCGTGGATTAGGTACTATCCGCGTTAGTAGTTTTCTTCCCTCTGATAATAGTTTTGTTTTCTCTTTCACCGTCAATTTAAATAACCTTAAATAGTATCCTGTCCCGGTCTGAGCGGGCTCGTGATGACGATCAGCTCATTCTTGGATTAGGTACTATCCGCGTTAGTTTTGGATACCAAATATTATCCTTACAAAAAGTTTATTCACAAATACACAGTGATTCCATAAAAATTTGGTTGTGTGTATTTTAGAAAATAATTACAACAAAACTGAGTACTTTAATATATTAAATAAATTTGACTACATATCAAAGATTAACAAACCTACTAGATTTTCCTTAAACCAAAAATGTATGAAATGGGTTGATATGACTGTCCCAATAATATTTAAATCCAACATTACTGGTCATGATGAAATTATTCTGCAAGTCGTTTTTGAGGATAAAATTTAAAAAATCAATTACTTCAAACTACAAAGAATTTATAGATTATCATAAACTTATAGAATAATTTAAGAACAAGTCGTGGGAATCTCTTTTCACACTAGAGGACCATATTGCAGCAAATATCTTTATTTCAGAAATTAAAACAATAGAGAGTTATTGCAAGTTTACGGTCAGTCACTATTAGTGCCGCTCTTATTTTGACATCTGAGCATGCGCAGATCGTTTACGTTCTAGAACTGACTTTATTAGAATTGTGCCTGTCCTTAATAATTGTGAATGTTTAAGGGCAGCAGATAGTGACGACTTCATAGCTTTCTGGTGCGCTTGCCGACATTCGTATCAGTTCGTGATTTTTTAATATTAAATATTAATACCATTGCCATCTAAACTTTCTAAAATGGTAATTTCTAATGCCACTTACATATTATCTACTATTATAGACAAAAAAAGGAGGTGAATTGTAATTTAAATTTTTTTAAATAAGGTTAGAAGTATGTATAAGGACAAGGACTCTAATGTCAAAACTTCAGATTTGCAATAAGTCTTATTTTAACATGGAATTTATTTGCCTCTAATTCCGTTGTCACTATTAGTGAATGACGTTATAGAAATTTTGCAATATCTCTCTAGTGATAAAACGTCGCATTACAAAAAAAACTATGTGCACGGTAAAACACTAGCTTTGCACCGTGTCTCACAAATAACTTATTAAAGTTAATTAATAAAAATAATAAAATGTATAAAGAAAGAATATTCGTCGTTCGAAAATAAACTTACTAATCAATTAAAGAGAAATAAACAAAATTATTACAAACTTGCAAACAATTTAAATAATTCAAAATATTTGTGGAACACGGTAGAAAGACTTAGCGGAAGAAAAACTAAAAACTGTAATATTAAAAAAATAAACGATATTGGAGCTTTATTATAATAAACAATTTGTCAAATTCGGAAAAACACTTGCAGAAAAAATTGAAAAAGATGCTAATTATAAATATAAATCAAACACTTTATCTAATTCTATGCTACCAAAACATCATTCAATACATAGATACAACCTATTATCTAATAAACAATATGGATTCAAAGAAAATACCTCAACTGTGGACGCTATTTTAAATTTAACAAAAAATATATAAAAATTGCTGGAAATTGGGAAATCTTGCTTATGCCTATTCATAGATTTAAGTAAGGCCTTTGACACTGTAAGTTATCCACTGGTATTCCAAACCCTAGAACTGTTTTTAAAAGTTATCTATTCACAAGAAATAAAGTGGTAAGAGTAGGGGATAAAATAAGTGGAGGCATCTATTAGGTATGGTGTACCACAGGGCATAGTCTTAGGGCCTATTTTGTTTAATCTGTATGTCAATGGCTTGTTTTACTTATTTAACGATTATTTATTTTAAACAGTTTATTTAATTTATTTTCACTAAATACAATTTTTTTTATTTTCCAATTATTTGTTTTTACCTTTGGGGTTCGGGAATGGTCTTAATAATTCGTAGGAGGATTTTTGAGATTTTTTCCGAATTTTCAAATTATTCTAACACTTATTTCAGATTTTTCTGACTTTTCGGAATTCGATTTGCAATCTACGATATATTAAATTCACAATTTTTAATGCAATAATATATTTTACAACTTAATTTATTTACACTCGAACACTTATATAGAAATTTATATTTACAACATTTATGTTAACTGATCGGTCTCTTATCTAAAAATAAACTCCTTATGGCAAACACCTTATTTATATGCAAATGTGGCATTTCCAAAGTGATCGATAGCAAATTCTGGCGGACGCGAACATTCTCGACCGTCGCCAAAATTGTGATTTCGTTAATATCGAAGATTCTAGTGGGTTCCAGAATGTTCACTATAGTCGTTCCATATGAGGTTTTCGGAGGACTTATTTTATCAAATAGTCTTGGTAACGGAAAAGTGGGAGCCATGAAAGGCTCAAATAAGGCAGATAGGGAGTTAAGTGATTAGAGAATGACCGGACTGGTCGAAAATGGCTCGCATGGCAATAGTTTTGATGTAATGCATAATAATGGTCTTTTATAATATTAAAGGTATACAAAAGGGTCTAATAGCACGCAATTATTGGCTATACGCCCTTTGGGTATACATTTTATAACATGTAGTAAGTTTTGCCGTTGTTATTAAAATTGTAGCAAATGTATTACTATTTTATTGAAGTCTAACTCAAAAATATATGTAATTCCGAATGTCATAATTTCAGTAAAAAAAGTAACCACAGTAACAATAACAACGGTAATCCCTGCACATAAATCTTAACTTGACACTAGAAATAATATCTTTAAATTGAACTTTACCTACTGGTTCAAAATTCTATTACAAATAAATTAATTGGTATAACAACAGTATAGTTTGTTTTGCCTACTTATACAACGCGGGAGAATTAATTTAAATCGCGAATAGCTCTCCCAAAACAAAGTAATGTTAAGAGTGTATCTTTTGGTATTGGATCAGTTTCTATACCTTACTTCAGTGCTCCGCAACCGGTGTGCCGCGGCACACTGGTGTGCCGTAAGCCGACTTGAGGTGTGCCGCTCTTGCAGACAATACGAATCAGATTCGTATTGTAGCGAGACCCGCGAAAAATAAAGCAATCTGACAACAGCGCCGATGGTAAACGTCTATCCGTCTATCGGCGCGGCGCGGCGGCTTGATTCTCGAAGGCGACTAAACTAGAAAGATCCGTGCCGTTCGAGGCGCGACTCGATGTTTTCCTGAACATCGCCACTGCCTATATAAGCGCGCCTGTCGTCGCTCAGAGACTCAGAGAGAGTCGAATAGTCAAGTGAATCAGATAAATACGCGGGCAAACAAATAAATCGTAGAGTGAAATAAATAATGAATTGCTATATAAATAAATTCTTGTGCCTTATAAATAAGTGAACTGGACTAAGTTTTGTTGCAGTATCTACTTTTATAAATAACTATAGTGCTTCAAATATGGATAAATTTTTGCTGAAATCACGAGCAGATGACGAAGAACCTAGCACAAGCTCCAGCATAAGTGCTGCAAAAAGAGCAAAAAAGGTGCTGAAAAGGAAGTACAATCAAGACTACCTTCGATATGGTTTCACTTGGTGTGGCGACGAAGCGGCTCCAAAGCCTGAATGCGTCATTTGCGGTGAACAGTTGTCAAATGAAGCAATGGTACCCAGCAAACTAAACCGTCATTTGATCACAAATCATCCCAGTTGCGTCAAAAAAGACATTCAATTTTTCCAACGGCGCTTGGATCAAAATAAGAAACAAAAGCAGTTTATGAAATCGGCGGTTACGGTTTCTGAAAAGGCATTAGAAGCAAGCTACCTTGTTGCAAAATTAATTGCACAACAAAAAAAACCGCACACTATCGGTGAAACGCTTATTAAACCAGCATGCATGGAAATTGTTAGACTTATGCTTGGGCCAAACGAAGTTAAGGACGTGAGTAAAGTTTCTTTGTCGGCCGATACTGTTAAAAGACGTATCCAAGATATGTCAAGTGATATTTTGGGAACACTAATTAAAAAAATCATTTCGGCTGGAATTTTTGCGCTTCAAATCGACGAATCAACCGATATTAAAAATAAAGCACAACTGATGGCTATTGTACGTTTCGTTGACGAGGACTCTATTAAAGAACATTATTTATTTTGTAAGGAGGTTCCAGAGAGAACTACCGGTGAACAAATTTTCCAAGTAACTGATAATTTTTTTAAAATACATAATATTCAGTGGACCAATTGCGTTGCTATTTGTACAGATGGTGCTGCTGCAATGATGGGCAGTAAGAAAGGTTTTGTATCTTGTGTAAAACAAAAAAATCCGTCAATACAAATTACACATTGCTGCATACATCGAGAAGCATTGATGGTCAAAAATTTGCCCGAACAGCTTTCGATCACAATGAATGAATGTATTAAGATCATAAACATAATTAAATCGAGAGCCTTAAATTCGCGAATCTTTGGAATACTCTGTGAAGAAATGGGAAGCGAACATGAATCCTTACTGTTTTATACAGAAGTTCGTTGGTTATCCCGGGGAAAAGTTTTAGCTCGACTGTTTGAACTTCGCTACGAAGTGCGTGAGTTTCTTTCAAGTCAAGATATGTACGATCTATGCCAGCACCTTCATGATGAATACTGGATAGCCAAACTTGCATACATGGCGGATATATTCGAACATCTGAATGAACTTAATAAAAAAATGCAAGGACGGAATGAAAATATATTGACGTGCTCCGATAAATTACAAGGGTTCAAAAAGAAACTTGAACTTTGGCAGGAACAGTTGCAAAAAAGATGTCTAGAAATGTATCACAGGACCAACCACAGTACGATCGAAAACAAGCAGTTGATTGTGGATTTGGCCCAACAACATTTAAGTATGCTTCAACAAAAATTTGAATACTATTTCCATTCTATCAACACGGAACAATACAATTGGATTCGAAATCCTTTCGCAACCAATGCAATAAGTTCCACGGAAGCACTGCCATTGCAAACTCGAGAGGAGTTCACAGAATTAAGTAATGATATGACCCTAAAACTTAAATTCGACGAAGTTCCGTTAGATGTTTTCTGGATTTCCATCAAGACAGAATATCCACGCATCATTGACAAGGCCATCTTCACACTACTTCCGTTTTCCACAACATATTTATGTGAGCAAAGTTTTTCAACGCTTGTATTAATTAAAAATGATAAACGGTCATGCTTAAAAGATCTTGACCAAGAAATGAGAGTTGCGCTGTCTAAAATTGAGCCGAATATAAAACTTTTGTGTTCAACGAAGCAAGCGCAGGTATCACATTAATCAGTCATCATCATGTCAAAATATTTATTACTATTGACGTGTCAACAGAAGTAAATTTAGTATACCTACCTGTCCTACCTAGTATTTAGTATAGTTCTCATGTATGTACCTATTTGTATTTTTCATTCTATCTGAATAATAAAAAAAAATAAAAAAAAAATATGTATTATGTCCTGAGTGAAAATTTTGATGCCCCAAATCTGAAAGGGGCTTCTTCACATTTTAAAACAATAAAAAAAACTAAGGTAGTTTGGACATCCATAAATAATTAGTATACATGGAGTGAACTGACCCCCGACCTAGCTACGCCACTGCTATAAATATATTTTAGATTTTGGTGTGCCACGAAATTCTAGGGAGCAGTTTGGTGTGCCTCAGATGAGGAAAGGTTGCGGAGCACTGCCTTACTTGATGACTCACAGATAATTGTTGGTCCTGTAGAAATAGATACGATCGTTCCCGCATTATAAGTACTTGCAAGGCATCAACATTTCTGAAAAATCAATGAAGTAAAAAACAAAATTAAAAGGTTTAATAGATCAAAAACAGCAAAGGTTTTGGTGTTATTAGTTTTAGTATATAAAATAATTAACAACGCATCTTCAACATTTAATATTTCTAAAGGGATGTATTTGATTAAATTGCATTGCATTTTAGGTATACCAATTAACAATTTAAATAGCTTAACTAACCATCTTATATAATCGGCTTAATTTTAATTAAATTTTATTTAATCAGTTTTAATAGGGCATAGTACCTTGAAATTAGAAATTTTAAATCTTATATGTAACACGTTAATAAATTAAGCCTAATTATTTGAAGTAATTGAAATATATCGACATATTCAAATCAGACGGCACAAACTTTAAGGGAAAATTCGAAAATTGACTAATTTTTCTCGTTTCTGACATTTTTTACATCTATGCACAGCATATTTTGATACTGTAGAGGATGGAGAGGGTGAAGAATAAGGAAACAAAACGAAAAAGCTCAAAACAAAAAATGTTTACATCATATTTACTTAGTTGGGCTTAAAAAAAAAATAATAATAATAATAATGTTACGTGTTATTTAACATAGTAGTTTTCAGCAATTTTAAAAATCTTGAAAACTGTACAAATTACAAAAATATTGTATATGCATTCGTTAGTTTCAGAAAAAAGTAAGTGTGACACCTCTACTTTTTCCTATCTCTTCTGGTGCTGGAAATATCCTATAAATGCATCCAATTTGGAATCGTAGATCACCGGTCGTGACGTATAAATGAGCTACAACTTTAAGGTTATCATCGTTATTAAGTTTTTTTAGTTAAAGTTTTCTACATCAGTGGCGTATGTGTTTTGTGAAGTAAATTAAAAAAAAAACATTAGCAATATTCTCTGCTAATAAAAATAATATATATATTTTTTAATGTCAAGAAAGTTTCGAGATGTCCTGTTTCAGTATGTCGATGTAATTTAATTACAACCTGTATATTTAACTATTTTCTTAATTACACGATAATGGACGTGTACAGTGCTGGCAAGAACAAATCTACGGTTCTGCTATACTTATAGTCCAGGATCCGCAAGTAAGGTCGACCTTCACCCATCTGTTTAATGGATAAAAGTTTTTTTTATTAGATAAAATATGTTTTTAAATATACCGCAAATGGGTTGCCTAAAAAAATACAGTCACGCCCATTTTTTGCTTTTCTTTTTGTGTACAGATAAGGAAAGTATAGGAATAATGATAAAAGTTGCTTATGATGTAATTCTCTATTATTTTGTTCCTATACATGATTTCCCTAAAATGGACCAAATTCGAGATATTTAAGGAAAAGTGCAAATTTCGAATTTTAAAGACAACTCAAAAACGGATAAAGAGAAAAAAACCAAATTTTAAACTTAAGCTTTAATCTAACCTGCGGTGAGCTGATTAAAGTTTGGGCATAGTCAAAGCATCTGGGTACTACTTTACAGGGTGTCGTTTTTATTATTTCAAGAAAATAAATACTCTGGACCGTATTTTCGTAGGCAACCCTTTTGCAGTATATTTATATACAAATTTTATTTAATAAAAAGAAACTTTCATCCTTTAAACAGACGGGTGAAGGTCGACCTTACATCGGATCTTAGACTATTACTTGTGTTGGAATAATAAATGACGCTCCTATATGAAGGAAAAGAAAGATCTTGCCAGTGCTGTATAAAGTACATGGAGTTATATCGTATTTGTCTTATTTTATCGTGGACCTTAAATCCTATGTTCTCTGATCATAAAAGATTTAAAGGTACCGATTCATTGACATGATCTAGAACATAGAAATCCTTGAATATTCACAATTCAATAAAATGTAGAGATATATTTTCGATCCAATAAGTACTGTTCTTATTTGAGTTTACACTGTAACATAAAGTTATGACTCCATGTATAATAGTTTGAATACATTCGGGCGTATTTTGATGCATTTTGAGTATTATGACGTAAAATACTTTCATAACTAATATGCAGTAATGCAGTACACATTTTTTTCTATATGAAAGTGGGACGTTTTAAAAACCGTGTTCAACCTGGTAAGCAGAACTGGGCAAAGCCTTCAAAAAAGTACTTCGAGCACCAAGCCCTTTGGAAAAGTAATTGCCAGCATTAGGCACCAAGCACTTTGCAATTACCAATGGCCGAGAAAAGTAATTACACAATTCAGTTACCAAGCTCCAATTACTCACAACAATCTTGACTGCAAAATTTTGTGAATAAATTTGTTAATGATAAAATGTCTTTTTGACCACTGTACTCTTATTGATTGTTGTTGCTGTTAATAGTTGCCAAGTTGCCATAAGTCCAAATTTCGAAAAATCTTGCAAAAATGGCAAGTATAGGAAATTTATTTTTTTTTTTAGAATCTGTGAAATTCAGTTCCAATATTTTTAGGGGTGATTCTACATATGAAAACAAAAATTTTTTCATATAAATACAGGTACGGAAATGCAAAATATCATTAATATCCTTTACCGGATTTTGTTAAAATTTTGCATTGTCTTTTAAAGTAATAATGGGCCAATTTAGCCCCAATTAGATGAAAATTATTAAGTTCAGTGGCGTCCCAAACAACGTACAAACAACACTGCCAATTTTCTTTATATGTACATACATAAGAAAATTCATAGTTTTCAAGATAGGTGAGTGTTTACTTTTTTAAAATCAGTTTTGTATAAATTTCATTAATATCCTTTACTCGATTTTGTTAAAATTTGGCAATA
This sequence comes from Psylliodes chrysocephalus, assembly GCA_927349885.1. Taxonomy (NCBI): domain Eukaryota; kingdom Metazoa; phylum Arthropoda; class Insecta; order Coleoptera; family Chrysomelidae; genus Psylliodes; species Psylliodes chrysocephalus. The sequence goes on from OV651816.1 coordinate 60,615,471, forward strand.
TTGTTTGTACGTTGTTTGGGAGCCACTGAACTTAATTTCATCCAGTTGGGGCTAAATTGACCCTTTATTACTTTAAACAACATCGTCAAATTTTAATAAAATGGGGTATGGATATTACTGATATTGATAAAAAACTGATTTAAAAAAACCTATGTTTATATGAATACATTTTCATGTTTTCTTATGTAGAATCACCCCTAAAATTAATGGAACTGAATTTAAGGACACCCATGTCAACAGATTCGAAAAAAAATCCTTTATTCGCTTTTTTGCATGCTTTTTGTAACTTTGGAGTAAAATGACTATGGCAACCAATTAAAGCAGTGATGATTCATTAAGAGTATAGTGTTCAAAAAGACATTTGGCTTTGCAAAATTTCTCAGTCGGATCTCTCTATAAGAAATTTGGATGTATATGAAAAATAAAAAACTAAATACAAAAAAACAGTAATAATTCCTAAGCAAGTAGTTAAAATCTAATTGTGCTTGCAAGTTCTTTAGTGCTTGTACGCAATTTAAGTGCTTGCTAGCACTATAAATGACTTGTAATGCGAAATTCAATTAACAAGCACTTTTTACAAAGGGCTTCAATTACTGGGAACTGTATTTTAAAAGTGCTCAAAGCACTTTTTCAAGCACTTTTGAAGCAATTGCTGCCCAGCTCTGCTGGTAAGTACAATTTTTAAAAATACCCGCATTCCTGATAAAACTAGAAATTTAATGAAATTGCCTTTTATAACATCTTGATGATTAGTTTTGTTAAAGACGTCATTGTTTTGGGTCTTGAGGTTACTATTGAAATTATTAATGTTATTTTTACCCATTCTCCAAAAAAAGAATAACAAAATAAAACAAAAAAAAAACAAAAAAAAAACAAAAAAACAAAAAAAAACAAAAAAAAACAAAAAAAACAAAAAAACAAAAAAACAAAAAAACAAAAAAACAAAAAAAAACACAAAAACAAAAACAAAAAAAAACAACAATTATCAAAAAAAAAACAAAAAAAAAAACAACAAAAAATGGTTGAAATTGATCAGGGTCCGAGTAAAAAATCCGCTAAGTGAGCTATTTGCAAAAAAATATGGCCTGTCAGAAGTACAATCGTTCAAATCACAGTTTAGTTTTTCCACTGTCTGGGCCCTCATCATCACTAGGATTTTAGTCTTCGACTGGAAATGTATTTTATCTTAAATATATAAATTTTTCTCCACAACTATTTCACTTTATCTAGCAGTAACTTAAATGGAGTTTGGAGTATATTTATTAGATCTTAAACGTACGTACACATCACTGTTTAGTAGTTTTTATCAAGAAAAATCACTTAGAATATTAGAAACCTGAAATAATAAACTTAATGACTTGCATTTCTGACTTCCTGTCGTACAGTGTTCATGCCGTGTTTATACCAGCGAACCTAGCGGATTTTTACTCGTAACCCTGATCAATTTTACGTTTTATTTTGTTTTTGAATGGGTTTGGTTTACCTTATAGTCCCACTGTGCTTTTAGTCAACAGATGAATCAATTTGATCACGTAGGATACGGGTATTGAATCATCAGTGCCACCATGATTGACTGAAACTTCGTAGCCATGCCATACAAAAGCAGTAAATCCAGTTAAGGTGCTTACACAGTGTTATATAGTACTGCCTTAGACAAAATCTACCTATTCTACACTCTTCATAATAGATTTAATATATTTTTAAAGATCCATAACAAATTTATACGATAGGAAAACTCTGGAACAGATCTAAAGAGAGTTACTCTAGGGAAAAACTACACTGTATACACTTTATATTTAGTGGTACCTGGAATTCGCTTGTTGAAGTATAATAGAATGAAATCAAATAGATTAAAAATCAAATTTAAAGCTCTGCTTGCATTCTCTCAATAACGCCCCGCTTTCAAATGGAATACGAGCCTTAACAACTGTGTTGGGACATCTATCATTTTCTAACAAAAACTAATATGAATGAACAAGGAACTCTGTAATTTTTAACAATAAACACATATCAGAACAAGAACTTTTAGTGCTTATAAGTGCCAATTGTGTGACTAAATTATTACAAAATCAGAATCAAACCAATGTTTTTCAGGCAACTAAATGTGCGGATCCAAGTTCAAGTACGTATTTTAAATGAGACTCCTTACTTAAAATTGTTTCTGGTGCTAATGTGCCAAAATCTACTGCTGTCGAAATAATCAAGTTTAAACGAACTTACCTTCTATGAAGGCTTCGTCGAAATAAATTATTTGTATAAACCATGATCATACTTTATTTATGAGTTGAGATCTTTTTCTTTCTGTCCATACTACATTTTAACCATCCACAAGGTACATTAATCTGTTAATCGATCAGTTGAAATAGTGACGATATCTGTTGTTGTTCCACTTTTTCTTGGGATTTTGGCGAGGGATCTGATGAGGAGCCCATTGAGTTGTCCGCTCTATCTGGCTTCGTATTTTTGGAAAAAGGGACTCTTGTAGTTTTCCCTGTTTTTTTTTAAGAAGTGGACGCTCTTGTAGGTGCTTGAAAAATTGTTCTGTAAGGCTTATTTTGGATTTTTAAATTTGCTTCCTTAACTGTTTTTATTCTGGTATCCAGATCATTTCGAAACAAAATGGAGTTTTGCTCAAGGTGTCCTTCAACTCCTTGTTATGTTATGTTAAGAATGGGGTGTTAATACACTGCGACCTAAAAGATCTAGTGTGCCCTCTTCTGTCGCCAATGCACTAAGGAAATGTCTCAATGCCTATAACGACCCTTCCAATCCTGTTTTCTCAAGGAAGTGTAGGATTTGAAGTGGCTTTAAGTTAGGTAAATCTTCCTCTTCTATTTGATATCCTCCTAGATATAGTGCCCTTGGATTCTGGAGTGCTACACATTCAGTTAGGATGTGAATGGAGGTTTCGTCCTACTCCTCACAGAATATGCACTCACTATCCTCTACTACTCTCAGTTTACTTAGCTGTCTTTTTAGTCGGCAATGTCCGGTAAGGATCCCTGTTACAAATACGTAGCCTGTTCTTGCTCAGGCAGATGCAGGCTTCCGATCTTTTCTGGTTATATTCACCCAGAAGTATCTTGGCCTGTCTCAGCCCCAAGAGATTGTTCCAATTATCGGTTCTTCTACTGCCCAATTCCTTTTTAATCTCTCCTAATATTAAGTTACTGCTGATACCACAGAACGGCTCAGGTCCTATAAAGGGTGTTTGAGCCCCTTTCCTTGGAAGACTATCTGCGTTATGTCCCGTTATGTCCCGGGACCCAAGTGAAGGTAACTCTATTTTTCTCGCCTAGCTCATTCAATTGTTCTAGGCAGTTCCAGACCATTTTTGAGCTGATTACGTAAGAGCTCAGCGCTTTGATGGCTGCTTGACTATCGGACATGATGATAATCTCTTGTCTATGATAGTTTCTCTCGATGTTAAACTGAATATAATTCTCGATGGCGTAAATTTCCGCCTGGAAGATGCTTGGGTATTTTCCCAAGCTTTCGGAGTACTTGGTTATCGGCCCATACACTGCTACTCCAGTTCCATCTATGGTTTTGGATCCGTCCGTATACCACTGAATAGCACGTGTTTCGGTTGCAAGCGCGATGGATTATTGGCTCCATTCTTTCTTGCAGCCCAGCTCTGTGGTTTTGAAGTTTTTCACAAAACTGTATTTCTTTAGCATTTCATCCTGGGGCATGTCCCAGGTATCTTTAGTCCTGAAGCAAGTAGACTTTCGTCTGATTACTCCGTTCCCGATTATTCTATATCATGTCCTTTTTGCCACATTCTCTATCATCAAATGTAGAGGGGTTAGGTTTAAGATCACCTTCATTGCGGCCGTAGGACAGGTTCTCATTGCACCATTAATACAAACATAGGCTAGTCTTTGTACTTTTGAGATATTAGCTCTCGTAGTAGCTAAACTAGTTCTGTTACTCCAGGTTATAGCCCCGTAAGTGATGATTGGTCTCACTATTGCAGTATACATCCATCGCAGTATGTTTGGGTTACATCCCCATCGTTTACCTGCAATGTTTCTGCATACCATTAGGGCTTTTGTGGCCTTATTTACTACTTCTCATGTGTGTTCCAGAGAAGTTTGTTGTCCAGGGTTAGGCCTAGATATTTGACTTCATTTTTCCATTCTATATCTATCCCGTCTAATTTAACGGTTTTGAGATTAAGTTTTCTTTTCCTTGAAAAGGCTACTAGTGTTGTTTTTAAGTCCCACTTCATGACACCATCTTTTGGTATGTTCTAGTCCTCGTTGGACTATATAACACAGGATATTACCACTAGCAAATGTGACTATGTCGTCGATATAACCTTGACAGGGTATGCCGAGGTCAGTCAATCTGCATAGAAGTTCGCCTACGATTAGGCTCCACATTAGTGGGGATAGAACTCCTCCTTGTGGACATCCTCTGGTTGTGCAGATGGAGATGGTGTCCTGCCCTATCTGTGTCTCTGCAGTTCTCGTAGATAACAGCTGAGCCATCCATCTAGATGTGATGTTATCTACTTCTCTATATGCAAGTGCTCTTTTTACAGTTTCCTCCTTGTTTAAATTGATGGCAATTAAATCTCTTCGGGACAGGTATTCCGAGTGGAAGTTGTTTCTGTATCACTAAGCAGTTAAATGTAGTTTCTATTGTCCCCTCCTTTTTTAGCAGTCAGTTAAAGTAACAGGGATTTTTTTCCTGGATTTGTCCAATTTAGTTTCCGACAACCCTGAAGTCTAATGGTATATTGTATTTGACCCATATTAATTCATAGTACCCACTCTGTCACCTTAGTTCCTTGTACAAGTTTGTACAATTCCCTGACAGGGTGTGTTCTATAGGTTCTTGAATCAACCTTTGGTTGTCCAAAAAGTGCCTATCTTTCGTGATCCAAAGCCTCGCAATTGCAAAGCATATATTTGGCTGTTTCTGCTTCTTTGTGACAGAGTCAACAAAATAGGTCTCCAGTGTACACGCCTATTTTGTGCAGGTGTCCCTTTACCGGGGCATGCCCAATTATGAATCCTGTTATTGTTTTCAACTGGTTCCTATTCATGGAGAGTAGTTCTCCTGTTCTTTTTTGAACATAGTTTTCTTATAATGATTTTTCCATGTGAATGTTTTGGTACATTCTCCCAATATTTGTTGTGTTTTCTCCGAACCGAGTCATTTATGAAACCTAGGACTGTACTTTTTGGTTCGCCAAGGTTTATATTTGGTTCCGCTCTAACAGGGATAATCTAGTATCTCTTAGAGACACTGGCTTAGAGATAAATATCACTAGAATCTCGGCCTACACAATTTATTTATGAGACGACGCTGAATAGAATTAAAAATTTAGGCGTCACGAACAATACTGAAATTGCTGGATAAAGTACTGGGGGCACAACAGCACAAGACGAAACAGCAGTCTCTTGCCTAAACTTTGTAAACAAACGCGACATTCATCTTTAAGAGTCAATGGAATAATGAAACTCGACTGAGTCACGAAAATGCTGGAGGAAGTGGATACACAAGCACACTTTTTTGTCACAGACTAAGGAAAAGCCGTTATTAACGGGACAATAAAAAAACGAAAAGTTAAAAAATACTCCTCTGGACAGAGGAAAATTGGAACTGATTATTTTTAGGATCGAATCAAAATTTGAAGTGACAATAGGCGATAGCCAGTCTCGTGTGATTCGACTAAAAAAGTAAAGCATTCCATTCAGACAGCTTAAATCGAACTGAGAAATCCGCAAAAGGTTTAATTCTTTGGGGATGTATGTCATCAAATGGGTTGTACACTTTGAAGTTCATGGACGGAAACGTTAATGCAGTAAAATATGAAAGAATACTCTTTGACAACCTGTTGCCTAATTTCAAAAAGTTGTACCCTGATGGTATTTCATCATTCACAGGATGATCTTGCCACCCAGCTAGTTCAACTAGAACTTGATTTGTAAATAACTGGTATAGACTGGTATAGTTCTGACGTTAATATTATAGAAAGAGTGTGACATAAGATTAGAACTGTTCTTAAGGAAAATCCACAAAGTACAATGATGAATTTATGCGCTAAACTACTGGAAATTTAGAACAATTGTTCAATAGATGAATGCCAAAATGTAATTGTGGTAAAAGACGATGTTTCAGTATACTAGTGTCAAATATTACTAGCTTGTCCGAAAATTTAGTTACCAGCTAAATATTGGCTTGTTTTGAATTTTATAATAATTAAACAACATAATTCACATTTAATTATTATATCACATTTTTTATTATATCTGTATTTCCAACTATAAATTTCAAACTGAAATAAGAAAGTGTATTTTTCATTCATATAAGTTTTTGTTAGAAAACGCTAGGTGTCCGAACATATATTTGTCAGGGCTGGTAGAATTCGCAACGACTATGCATAACACTTCTTTGCTTCGAACTATCACAATTTTCTGAGGTCGGTGTCTCTTCGCAGGACCACGTGACGCTGCGTCGCGTCGGATTCGTCGGAGGCACGTCCTCGGCGTCATCGGCCGACGAACGAGATTCGTCGATGAAGCAGAACCGACTGCACAGGCGCGACACTCCCCACCATCTAAAGAACAAACGAATCACGACGGTGCCGATCGACAAAGACAAGGTGGCTTCGATCATTGCACAGGTCTCTATCTCTATTTATTAACTTTTTTTATCTGTTTGTGACTGTACTACTGTGTATCTTTATTTATGCTTGCTTTTTGTTTTGGGTTTGCTTTGGATGATGGGAAATTGTAGAAAGGTGCTAAAAATAATTTAATTTAAAAAAAATGAAACACTGCATGTAGCATGTTGTGTTAGTCGTGCTGATTATTGGGAAGTAAAGAAAATATTAGTTTTTAAAAATAAATTATTTATACATTGTGTTTCAGGATTCAATGTACATACGATAATCGTAGGTGTGGGGTACTTGAATAATTCGAAATCGCCCATTATGAATGGGTCTATCTTATCTAATTAATCTAATTAAATGTATCTGGAAAATAATAGGACTTAATAGCACAAATGCAAAGAAGGGGGGGAAAAATTATGTAGCAGTAACCCATAACTCGAAAATGAAAAAAAAGTGGACTTAATATTGTTTGGCTTTAAAGTCCAGATCTATAACTATGCCGAATTTGTGAAATACGAATGTCAAACTTGCAGAAAAAATTTCAAAGTACCCTGTGACAGTAAAAACTAAAATATAACATGATTGATATAGTTTAGACATAAATATTATTGATATATAATTCATCACTATCTTTCTAAGATATAAATTCGTGGCAATATGACAAAGATCTGTTCTTTATAATGCGCATATTCACCAACAACTGCAGAAACCAACGTACACGATAGGAAGCAAAAATGAGGTAAATTTGTTCCGTCTTATTCAGGCATAAATTTATCATTATTATTATTTTCAAATTGTCTCGATATTTTCTAATCAAATGGTTCATCGAGTTTAAGCAATGCTCATTTTATTATTATTTATGATTATTTATCAACCCAAATACGTCAAAGTACACAATTCAAAATTACCGTTCGCATCGCACAAACTGTAAGCACTAATTTTCAATTGTTAGAAATCGTCATGGTCGAATTAACTTGAAATTCACGAAAAAAAGAACTCCTGACCCGATCCAGATATCTTTCTTTCATCTATCTATCTATCGTACCATTTCGTTTCGACTTCCAATCATAATTAAGAAAATATGTGGTGCACTCGCCAATCTAATTCTAATTCGAATCCAAATTTCTAATAAAATCTGATTGGATCTGCTCGATACCGATACGCTGTGTTGCTTCTTGTTAATCTTCTGAAGAATGTCGATCTAGTCTGCTCTAGTAGCAGTGCCGTCCGAAAAAAATCGTCTGCGAAATTTATCGTTCAGGTGTCTATTTAAGGAAGGAGATATGGCACTTTTACAAGTAAAATATTGATTTAAACACATATATTAAAAATATTTATTTATTTATTCACGGGTAACCCTATTTAAAATTCAAGTAATTTTGTTTATTTGAGAATTAATTGAAACACATGAGTAATCTCCTCTTATATAACCCATTTTATAGGCGCATATTCTCAAGAATTTATTCTGAATAGTCTCAATTTGATGCTTATGAGTATTGTAATATGGGTTCCAAATAATCGAACAGTATTCTAAATGTGATCTTATTAGAGAACAATACATCGCTTTGAACGTATTAGCAGAAAAATCCGTGGAAGACCTAGAAATGAAACCTAATAGTTTTGATGCCTATGCTGTTATAAAATCTATATGTGCCTGAAAAGACAATTTACTATTCATCATAACACCTAGATTTTTAATGGTATTAATTCTTGATACACTATGATTGTTAATTTGATAGTCATGTATGATGAGTGAAAAATTTTTGCTAAAAGATATACAGAAGCACTTTCTAATATTTAGATCCATTTGGTTTAGTTTGCACCATATATTCAGGGAGTCAAGGTCTGTTTGCAATTCAATTATATCAGAATGTGAATTAATAGATTTGAATAACTTAAAAGCATCTGCAAAAAGTAGGTATTGGCTAAATTTTAATGTTTCACAAATATCGTTAATAAACAGATTAAATAGAATAGGTCCACAATGAGAACCTTAAGGTACAACTGAAAGAACTGTAATATCATGAGATACAACACCCGCAATTTTCACGCTTTGAAAACGATTTGTTAAATAACTTTGAATCCATGTCAGCATGACACCCGATATTCCAATATTTTTTAGTTTGTTAATAAGAAGTTTGTGGTTTACTCGATCAAAGGCGTTTAAGAAGTCTGTACATATCGAGTCAACTTGTAACTTGTTTTCTAAACATTAATTATGTAAGTGTTGTAAAGCAAGAGATTAGTCACTGTTAACCGACCAGGACAGAAACCATGCTGTTCATTAATGATGATGTTTTTACATTCCCAAGATTAGAACTTACTCATGAGATAATCGAGTGCTTTAGGAATATCGGACTGGATACAAACAGTTCGGTAGTTTTCAATTTTTTCTTTTGGGCCCAATTTATAAATTGGTTTCAAAAAATGTTTCCAGAAATTTGGAAAGATTCCTGATTCAAGGGATATGTTAAAAAACGATTTTTAGAGGATTAGCCAAAGTATAAATGCATTTTTTTAAAAAATAAGTTGAAATTCCATCTGGACCATGGGAAAATTTCGATGGTAGACTGTTAATTCTTTCCATAATGTCGATCACATTAATTTAATAGGTTGATATATTCACAGTATTCTTAAAATTATTTGAAGGTAAATTTTGTACTTTGTCGGTAGAAAAAACTGATGAAAAGAACTTGGCGAATTCATTCACAATGCTGCTGACAATATCATCGAAGCTCCCACAATTATTACAGGTCATGATTTTTGGAAGATCATGGGCTTTCCTTTTGTTATTTATGTAGCTCCAAAATATTTAGGATTAGTGTTAATATTATTTTCCATCTGTCTGTTATGATCTTTGAAACATACTTCAGATAGTTCCTTGCACCGCCTACATAAATCACTAAATAGAATGTAATCGTGGTGTTGATTGAATAGCTTGTATTTCTTATGAACTCTTTTTTTTTCAGCTACTAATTTCTTCAGTTCAATATTAAACCAACAAGGAAAATTGGATAATGAATATTTTTTCACTGGTACAAATAAATTGAGTGCCGTATAAATTTGGTCATAAAGAAATTCAGTTGCTTCATTAGCACCTAACAAAGAACATTTCATCTCATTCAACGTCTGCAAAAAAGTTGTTAATGCTGAAAAATCTGCGTTTCGAAAATCAAAATGGGAATCATGGGTTATTATATTAATTTCTAAAGGCTCGTGATGTATGCTTGAGGGAAAAAGAGGATCTAAAGCCGAAACAATTAAGTTTTCAATTTGTGAAAATACCAAGTCTAATATTTTTAGTCTAGAGTTTGTAATGACATTTTTTTGATAAACATTTAAAAAACTTAAATTATTAACTATAATTTTAGCAACTCCCCTGGGACATAGTTAGTTCCATTTTGTGTTTGATTGAATCCCGAATTGTGACAGATTACAGATCACAAAGATCGTTACTTTGTCACATCCTATATTTAAAGAGCTCGTAAAAGAACACGTGCATCGTGACATGCAGATACGATTTCGTTTGTACAATAATAACTTATATCGTGACAATATTTAAATAATACTAGATGTATGTCATACTTATGTGACGAGGTTTCAACTCATCTATTCATTCCAGAGTCCAATATACAGAATGTCCCATTCAAAATTCACATATTAGTGAATTCTATAAAAGCCAATTAATAACGTGTCTTAAGTTTTAGATGCAAATAATTTTTGAGTATTTTAAAATATAGATGGCGCTGAATTACAAAGAAACTTATTAATGACTAGACGTTTGGTTTGTAGTTTTTAAAGGTATGTTATTTTTAAACAAAATTCGTGGTAGAACTGTAACTGTAACCATTTTTGTGATATTTGGTTTTCAACTTTGCTATTTCTATACAAAAAACAGTAGTTTGTGCAACAAGAGTGGATATGATGGCCATATCGCATGAAGACAAAGTATAAGCACGAGTACTCAATCGTCTGAGTGCGATATGAACAATCCACTCGAGTTGTACAGTATATTTCTTCTACTACCCACTAACGAAAATCTTCAAATTAAAAAAAAATATTTTATGTTATTAAGACAAAATAAGTAATTTTAAAATTATTTATGAAATATACTAATTTAATAAATAAAATAAACATGAAAAAAAAAGATATAATTTAATTAGTCCCCAGCTCAGATTCAAACCCGGGATTTCCGCGTCTTAACCGCTACTTTTAGGATTTTAGTTTAAATAGTCGTAATTAAATTAGTTTCATTTTTTTTTTTCAATATGTGGACCAAATAAAAATACAAAAGCTGTTATTTATCGATTCTACACAAAAATAACTCATTTCAATGTATATTTAATCCCAATAACTCAAAAATATACTAACAATTAGTTTGACAGAATTGTCACTTATTTAAAATTTTAAAAATAATAGTAGTTGGGTGTCCAAAATATGAACTAATATTTAATTTTTTTGCAGTTCTCACTACCTAGAATGGATATGAAATATATTCGTTCAGTTGAACGCAACAGCATACTTTTTCGTTTTGTAGTCTGTGCGTGGATACGCTAATTAATATCCATGTGGGTATAGAAAAAATCTTTTACAGCGAGATTCAAATATTACTTTTTCTACCACATAGTAGCAAAGTGAACGAATATATTTCATATACATTCTAGTAATAACAAGTGAAAATTTTGTGGCAAAAGTATTATCAGTATATTTTTTTAGCTTTAAAATTTACCACACACAAAACTTCTGGACATCGAATTAGCTCAATTTAATGTAGCGTCATCTATGAGTTAAGAAACTTGAAAATAATTTGTATCTAAAAGTCAAAACAAATATCCTTACTAATTTTTCCAAAAATCAAATATCTCTAATATTTTCCTATTTTATTTTGAATTGGACTTATTATTTCTATAGTAATTCTAATCCTGTCAATACCTTCATCTGCTACTTTTTAGTATGTTGGTGAGAGATTTACTGTTGAGTATAATATAAAATTATTCAATATTTTATAGTGCTTGAATTAGTTCCAAGTCTTCAAATATGTCCATTTGTCACTAATATTTATTTAGGTATTAAAGGTTACTTAAAGCGGCATCTAAGGTAATTAGGTAATTACCAAGTAGGAGATAGTTACTGGGTAAGATAATTTCACTTGGAAGTGAAAAACAGTGCTGTAATCAGCCCAGTAGCAATACTTGTTTATTTACTTAGAGGTTAAAAGGTCGGCCCTTTTTAGGGCCAGTCTTTTCACCTCTGAATAAAGTTGAAATTAACTACTTGCTGATTAAACTATAGGGCTATTGTTTGTTAATCTGTCAAGTAAACTTACATGTAACTTTACTCAGAGGTGAAAAGAGTGGATGTCACGGAATACATTCAATAACTTTTGCAAATTTTTTATACCATTCCAGGGATTACACCTGTATCTAAACCCACTAATTGGAAATAGTTGGAGCCGTGGCTATGGGTGCCTATTTGTTATTATCTATTTTTGATGTTGGTCCCAGTTTAGCTAGCAAAGTGACTATTTAAATAAGACAATCCCATTTTATATTTCACCAAATATTGTGGGATATAATCCATTGAAATCGTTCATAAAATAAGTAGTTAAGTCACTATGATTGGCACCTTTTACCTTCTTTGAACATTATTTTGTCGAAGAACTCCCGGGAAATAACCGTTGGCAGTTTCTCTTGTGAATCGTATGAACAAAAACAGAGCCAACATGGCTTGTTCGAAACATGCTGGTTTTTAGACGGGGTAGAGAGGGTCTGGTGTCGGCTTCTGCCCGAGTGATTCTACTAGTCTTGTTTATGTACGATGCCTTGGTCAATTTCCTGAAAAATGTTACGTTAATTTATAATAAAAAAAACTATTGAATATATTATATCAAATTAAACTCGAAAACCAAAGGTATCAAAGACCAGAGTGAGTAATAACTACACCGATTAGCCCAATTTTGCGGTATGGGATTTATATCGCGCCAGAACCTTTTCTGGTAAAATAAAGCACACAATTCTTCGATGGATCGAACTCTGATACTTATCTTACAAATGTCCAGGGTTTGCCACTGAACGAAACTCCCTCTATATTTTTTTAAATAAGGAAAAAAATGTTGAAGAAATTCTGAAGTTCTCCCAAAGATTTTAATAAACGAATTCCTCTTTGCCTTCTTGGCACATTTACGGTTTTCAATATCGTTACATGAGTTTTTCACTTGGTTTGGTTCCCATTGTTCTTACAATCAGAGCCAGGTTATCTACGCTAGTGTACAAAAACAAAGATCAATTTATACGGTTTACAACAGGTTTAAATCAGGTTTACATAGAAAACTTGATTCTTCCAAAAATAAAACATACAGAAGGTTAATATCACAAGTTACCCAAGTACAATATAATAAAAATAAAACAGTTATGGGTTCTTAGCTACAATTAGAAATAGGTTGACAAGTGACCTTACCCTATGAGATAAAATAAACTAATGATCAATGATTATTGGGAGAACAATATTCCCTGAAAATAAGGGTAAAAGTTTATCAATAAACTATTGGATAACAAATAACCTGATTATAGTTTCAAAACCTGTCTAGGAGGAAACGTTTTAACCAAAGTAATGAAGTAAACTAGAACAATGAAAATATACTCATTTGAGCAGCAATATAAAAAGAACAATATAAAAAAAATAAAAGGAACAATATAAAAAAAATAAATAACCGGTTCACTTAACTCACGCTCGCAATTTACCAGCGCTCAAAATTGAACGAGCCAACGAGCCCACAGGTTACTTAAGAAGGAAATCAACGTCTTCATCTTACCATCAACATCAATTCTCGAAGATTGAGGTGGGAAAGAGGGGTGACCCAACCTCTTGGCCGGCAAACTACAACCCTCAGGCTCCATAATAGAAAATATTACTCTTGAGGTAAATACTCCAACGGAATCGACATCCAGGATAAGTAACCCCAACCCTAGGGTTTGAATATCCCGTAAAATAACGCTTCCGGGCGAAGGCACTATGAGGTGAAATGGCGTCGTAAAGTAAAATACGTGTTTTATATCCCCAACTTGTATAAATCGTACACTACTTTCAAAGCTCTACAAACAATTCACGAATTGCATATAGCCGAAATCAGACCAATCCGGGACGCCCCGATGATACTAGATTTACTTTTAATACCAACCACGATTCAACTTTCTTCCAAAAGCCACATCAGAAGCCCCAGAAGCCCAGCAAAAAACTTTTCTTCCCTTTCGCTCCAGAATGCGTGAAGTGTCAACCCTTCACTATTTATATTCAGAGGCCTTAAATACCAATAGGTATCGAGACATTCTAAATATAAAATTTACAACAGCCAAACATTATGTTCCTTGCCTTAGACTATTATGTTTACAAAAACTAAAATAATACCTAATAAATTCCCAAAATTCCCTTTATAACATTATTGGAATATTATTATAACAATAATACAAAAATATTAACTGAATCCTAACTATATACTTATCCTTAGGCCTAGACCTCTCGAATTACACACAACCAAACTTATATGGAATCACTGTGTATTTCTGAATAAACGTTTTGTAAGGAAAAAATTTGGTAACTAACTTTAAGATAAGGCTTTTGTTCTTAACAAACATAATAAAGAAGAAACGACTGCTGAGATTTATTATCTTGTGAATTTTGTGTTCAGAAGTAAAATCACGATCCTCCGATAATTTTATTTCGGTCCAAAAAAACAACAAAATGCCTTGTATCGGACTAACAGATATACAGAGGGGTGAGAATTATTGCTCTCATTGAACAAGGAATTCCCCAATGAGACGTAGCAGAGGTAGTAAGCGATACCCAGGGTGTTGTATCGAAAACGTATGAAAGGTACTTGGAACTAGAAACTGTCAAGAACAGGCCCATACAAAGTAGTCAAAGAGTCACAACTGAACAACAGGACCGTTTTGTGTGCCAATTTACTTGACGAAAACCCAGTGTTTCTCATCTAGAGCTACAACGACAACTTCTGGAATCTACAGGTGTGAACGTTTCAATTGAAACTCTAAGAAAAAGACTTCGCGCATGAGGTTTGTACAGTAGGAAAGAGTTACAGGTCCCACCGTTATCTAGGTAAAATAAAATTGGCTAAATTGGTGCCTCCAACACCAAAACTGGACAATTGAGAATTGGTAAAATGTTCTTTTTTTGGATGAAACCAGAATTGGCCTAAGATCAGATGACCATCGAATTCTGGTTCTCAGAGCTCCAGGAAGATGAGCGAGACTCCATGCTGCCAGATATGTCCCAAGATATCAAAGAGGAACTGTAATGTTTTGGGCAGGTATTATGTTGGAAGCAAAAACTCCATTGTTACCACTTTAAAAAACTTTAACCGGTCCGAGATATGTTGATTTAGTGTTAGAACCAATCGTAAGGCTTTGGAGAGCTGAAATTGGGGATAATTTTGTCTTTATGCACGATAATGCACCTCCCCATACCAGCAGATTGGCCATAGAATATCTTGAAACAGAAGTTGTCACAGTTTGAGACTGGCCTGCATGTTCACTAGACCTAAATCCTATCGAACACTTGTGGGACCAGCTCAAAAGAAGGATTAGAGCTCGTCGAAACAATGCAAGAAATGTGGCACAGCTTATTGATGCAGCATTAGCAGAATGGGAAAACATACCCTAAGACAATGTTGACAATTTAATAAGAAGCATGCCAAGGCGAATAGAAGCTTGCATAAGGGTTAGAGGTGATAACACGGATTGTTAAAATTACCAATTTTCTTTCTGTTTTTGCTTTTCGGCTATTAAAAATTTAAATCTCATTTCGTTCCAGAAACCAAAAAATATCATTGTGCTAAAGCAAACTTACACTAAATCGTTAGGGCCTGATTATTTAATTTCCTAAAAATAAAAATAATATACAGAGTTGCAAAATTAAAATTGGAGTGTAACAAAAGTTTCATTTACTTTAGTGAAACCTTGTATAAAAAATCGATTGGAAAATCCAACTAAATGTAATGTACAAAAAATAAACTTCATCTTAATTGGTATAGTTCTATTTTAAGTACTGTATCATGTTTTCAAATATACAGGGTGTCCCGAAATTAGACGGTCATATTTTAACAGCGTAATCTACATCCTAAAATAGGAGTAAAAGTTCATATAAACATAGGTCCGATAACGTTTCTTTTCCGAGATACAGGATGTTAAAAGTGAAGTCCTGTTGACACACTTTTGTAAATATTTTCTAAACGTTTATAGATAACTAAGTGAAATTTGGTACAAATGCTTACCTTTTTACGCTCTATTTAATGGAGTAAAACCCAGTTTTTGATCTTCTTCATAGGTGGGTAAATATGAGCAGCTTAGGGTAAAATTGCCCTGTTTTTTTTGTTGACAGTTTTTAACATTTTTTGACTATAAAATTTGGAAAACCAATTGTTTCTTTATAATAAAGCAACTTTTGTTGCATCTCGCTAGGACGCACCATTTTCCAGAGAAAAGCATTTGAAAATTTCATGATAAGTTGATGTTATCTTATTCGAAAGTGTAAACAATAATTAGTAGGACTGTAAAATCAGAAATTTTACTTTTTTTTTAACTTTGAAAAACCCGTAAATAAAGAAATTTTAGAAAATATTTACAAAAATGTGCCATCAGAACTTCACTTGTAACACCCTGTATCTCGAAAATGAAACGTTTTCAGACCTATGTTTATATGAACTTTTATTTCTATTTTAGGATGTAGATTACGCTGTTAATTTGACCGTCTAATTTCGGAACACCCTGTAGTGTTAATTTTTAACTTAATTTTTGAAATTTGGTCACACTAGGCAAGAACTAGTTCTTTTTTCACCACTTTAATAGATTATGTAATTAAGTAATTTAAGAGACATTATAGACATATTACTTTCTCTTAAAAGTTACTAGTAACCCGCAACAAAAATAACATGGTGCGCCAATAGTACTACTAGTTCTAACTAAGGTAGCAACCATAAAGATATTATTATGCTTTCGGTACGGATTGCGATTGTCTCATTAAACTTTGATTTTTCCTCTACCCATGAACGATTTTTTTCAATACGAAAGATAGACCTAACTGTTCATTATGACTGTTTGATTTATTATCTTTTAATGAACGGACTGCCGATATGTCGCTTAGATACTATGGGCATCATCAAGAGTATCGCAATAATGGTAGATGACTAGCATTTGAAGGCATGACTCTGAAAAAATTTGTAGTGGTTTTATGCAGGTTTGCAGGAAGTACGGCTTAATAGTCTTGGAATTTTTAAATTGGTCTCCTCATTCAGAAAGAGGTAGTAAGTTGTGTTAATAAATTGATCAATAAATCCATTATAAATCGTCAATTAAGGACAACTAAAAAAAAATAATACATTACAACTTTAAACGAGACATAAATCAAAGTAATTTTTTTTGTAGATAGAAAAAATTAAATGTATAATGAACATTCTTAAGTAGTGTTCTTTTATTGTGTTTATTGGACGCCACATATTCAGAACTGGTTTTTTTGTAATAAATACTTAAAAACTATCTATCTAAATTGGTAACAAACTTAACATTTAGTTTTTGTTGGAGCCTCCCTCAGATCGATTGTTTTAAATATTCTATTCCAATTGTTAAAATTTAAATCGGTCATCTGAGAAACGACACATGTCACATTTTTGGCCATTTTTGTTTTTATATCAAAAATACAATATTTAAAGGTAAACACATCTATCCACGTATAACATCACTTAATATCTGATTTAGAAACAACGTAAGTCAGTGACATGTACTCTTTCTAAACGCAGTATACTGGTGTAAATTATTTAAAACCATGGTATCAACTGCTGAAAGTGATTCTGATAGTATCCGACTAATTTAATAAATAAAAAAGGAAACAGAAAGTTAAGTGCAAAATAATAAAAAAATGCTAGAATAAATGGTGAAGAATTACAAAAATGTTGTAGTTTCCGCGAAAAAACAGGGTAATGTTAGTTTTTTAAGTAGTGTAAGTTAAAGTGTTATAACCGATGTACTGAGGGTGGCAGAGAAGAGATTCTTTAAAGATTTTGACTCCTGACAACCAAAAATGAGCAGGATGCCTATTTACAAGCATTGATGGCTTGCAATAACGCCAAAGTTAAGAGGCCAAGAAATTCGGAATGATCTAAACTAAACTGAAATCTTACTTATTTAAATGGACAGATGCCGTAGTAATACCAGTACTAAAACATAACAAAGATCGCACCGATCCAGACTCTTACAGACCGATTTCTCTCACCAATGTGGTATGTAAAATTCTTGAAAGAATGGTGAATAAGAGACTACTGTGGTTCTTGGAACAGAACAATCTAATTATCAAAGAACAAAGCGGTTTCCGGCATAGAAGGTCCACCACTGATAATCTAATCGATCTAGAATCGGAAATCCATGAGGCCTTCACCAATGGACAAGAATGTCTCACTGTTTTCTTCGACATCACTAAAGCATTTGATATGACACGGAAGTATGATATCATCAAAACTTTAAGTAACTGGAATGCCAAAGGAAATATTCTGCATTTTATAAACAATTTTCTTAGTAATCGTCAGTTCAGTGTCCGAGTAAATGGTTCTACATCTAAAACTAAATCTCAAATTAATGGCATTCCCCAAGGTTCGGTCATAACTACTATTATTTTTCTGACAGCAATAAACAAAATTCTAGATAACCCTAAACTTGTAAAAGCAAGACTGTACGCCGATGATCTCGTGTTATTTTTGAAAGGAAAAAACACCCAAACCCTCCAAAATAAGCTTCAATCTGCTTTAAATGGCTTAGAACAATGGTCGAACGAAGTAGGATTAAAATTTTCTACAACTAAAATAAAATGTGTCCTTTTCTCTAAAAAACATAACCCAATAACACCAAATCTCAAAATATATGGAAATAATTTATCATTTGTAGAAAATATAAGATTCCTGGGCATGACATTCGATAGAAAACTCAACTGGAAATCACATGTTAAGTACCTTAAGAGATCTTGCCAAAATGGACTTAATCTAATGAAAACCTTGTGCAACAAAAACTGGGGGGCAGATTACAAAAGTCTCTTACATGTCTATAAATCCCTAGTCCGATCAAAACTAGACTATGGATCAGTGGTCTATTCATCAGCCAAAAATGCAGTACTTTCTCAACTGAATTCTATTCAAAATTCAGCACTGCGAATAGCCACAGGAACGTATCGAACGAGTCCAGTTAGAAGTCTGGAGTGTTTAACTGGTGAACCATCTTTGGACTATCGAAGGAAATATCTCTCACCAGCCTATGCATCTACAATACGTGGTGAAAAATCTCATCCCACACTCCATCACACCATTGCAAATAGATTCAAAGAAATATACAATAGTAAACCTCGCTTAGATCCACCTTTCTATGAGAGAGTCAACAGATACTTATGCTCATTAGATATCCAATTTCCTAAAGTTTTCAAAGCAAATGAAAACACTCCGCCTTAGATCATTCCACTTCCATTCTTTGACTTATCTCTTACCCAGTACCAAAAGTCGAATACTCCTCATTCAATTATTAAACAACTATTTCTTATTAAAATTGCATGCTACAAAGACTATTATCATATATACACAGACGCATCTAAATCTACCACAGGTGTAGGTTCAGCGGTTGTATTCCCCAACTCACATTTTGAATTCAAATTACCCTCTTCCATCAGCATTCATACAGCAGAACTATATTCCATCTTGCAAGCACTCACTCTCATTAATCAACAAAATTTATCCAAATCACTCATAGTAACAGATTCTCTCAGCTCTCTACACACTATAAAACAGCTATATACCAATCATCCACTAGGACTTCTTATCAAATCCGAGTTATCACAACTTCATGATAATAACTTAAAGGCACATTTTCTATGGGTTCCATCACACGTAGGGCTTCCAGGAAATGAAAAAGCAGATTCTCTCGCTCGTCAAGCCGTCAACAGTAATGCCTCAACGGTAGTGGAAAATATGATATCTGCGGATGTAAAATTATTCGTCAAAGACAAAGTGATAAGTGAATGGCAAAATCAGTGGCAAAGTTCGCGATCAGTGCTACGTAAAATCAAATCGTCAGTTCAACCTTGGTGCGAAGTAATCATAAACCGATCGTTATTTGTCACATTAACATGGTTACGTCTCGGCCATACAAGACTAACACATAGCTACCTAATTTCCAAGACAACCCGACCAGTTTGTGATTTGTGTTTGACCTAACCATCCCCCATATTTTAATAAACAGTCCTAAATTCACCCAAGAAAGACAAATTAATTCACTTCCAAATGACCTAAATTCATTATTAGGACTTAATTGTAATTTTGTTAAATTATTCAATTTCTTGAAAATGATTAATGTAATTAACCAATTGTAATATTTAGTTAATAGCTAATAACCCTAGTGGTTGATGCTAATAAAAAATAAAAAAAAACAAAATACCTTATAACATCCTATTCTGGATGAATTACGATTTTCCAGAAGGCTTTTATCAATATTCACGAAATTACAATATAGCAAGAGTTCGACGTTTAACTAAGGCAATCGACAAAGACAAGTGTATTTCTGGAAATACAATTAGGAAATATAGCAGGTCAGATTGATAACCATTTCAGGACTTTCCTACAAAAAAAAAACTATAGTAGCACAAAAAAATATCTCAATGAAACAACGTAAAAATTATGTACGATTTATTTAATACAAAGTATCCGAGTACCAAATTAATAGAAGTACCACTTGAATTTTTTTTAAGAAAAACGTTCCCAATATGCACCAGACTTTTATACCTAAATATTAATTTTATCCGAAATAGGGCAAGTTTTAAACGTTAAGTGTACAAAACTATTTTTTTAACCACGCTTTGAGATTTTTATTTTTTCTTATTTTTTGAAAAATGATCTACAACGGACATGTGCTGTTTCTCAAATGACCGATTCATTTATATACTCTTGCAGTTTAAACTTTATGTGGTAAATACACTTGCTTGAATGTCTGATGCCGTTTCTCGTAAATCCTGTGATTTTTGTATTTTAAATTTAGACCGTTTTTTGAACAATACTAAAATAGGTTTTATGCAGTATTTCAATTAATATTGACGTTTAATTAACGTACGCTTTTTGTAAAATAAATTGAGAAAATTCAATCTTCAGAAGATTCGTTAATGTATTGACGTTTTGTTCCTGTACACTTATACTTAATTAATTCATTTGAAGTAATTAAGACACGGTGCCGTTATAACGTTTCCTCTTTGGGCGGATTTTAATTGATTAAATCGAAAAAACGCGATAGACTTGCCTTTTTTGCTATTTTCTTGTTTTTACTTCATAATCGATAATGTATTGGGTTCGAAGCGTGTAGTTTATTTTTGTTCATTGTAAAACAAACATACAATATTGGCCATTTGAAATGTCCAACCCTTGCTTGTAGCGTTGGTGCGAATGAAAGATATATTGTCAAAAATACACTATTTGAGTACTCAAACTGTGAAAAAGTTCGGAAAAAACAGAGATAAAAGTACAGGGTGGTCCAAATTCGACACATTTACGAAAAATTCCTGTAAAGGAAAATTTATTCGTCTATTTATGTGCATTCATGTAAAAAATGTTTACACAAGTCAAATATACAACAATAAAATGATGAAAATGTAAAATATAGATATGTAGTTAAAAATCGAATGGTTTACATAAAATAAAATACTCTACAATATACATTGAATTAGAAATAATCCTTTTTATATCGCGGGAGTATCAGAATATGTACTCCGCAGGGGGTGCGAACAAGATGATGAGACTACAGAGAATATCCTCTACGATTGCCTGACGCTCTCATTTATTAGATTTATGTGCGACACACACTAGATTCAACACAGCAAATGAGTGAAGACTATTAAAATTGTTTGACGATGTGAAAACAATCAAATATGTATAACTACCTACAGGGTGCTTTGCTTTAAAAAGTATAGGTGTGGTCAGCATCTTATTTATGGACGACCCTGTATGTTTAAGAATAATTGTTAAATATGGTCATATAACTGTAGTAAAACAGCTATCGATCAATTACCCACTGATGGGACACCCTGTATATGTGTTATTGGCTATCGCGTTGGTATAGTTGGATAGGCAGATTTATAAGAAATTTCATGCTATAATATACGGGATGTTGCATTTGAAAAAATTGAGTAAATTGAACTTAAAATTAGCCATATTTAAGACATGTTTCAAAACACTCTGTATAAAATAAATCAGTTCTATCACCACTAGTCGTTAGCTTAGTACCTTATAAGTCTGAATATTAAATAATTTTGAAATCAATGTAAACCTACCTAAATTATGATAATTTAATTTGGGGTCTGCATCATTCTCTAATTTCATTAAAAAATTAATTGCTGCAATATTTAAAAAAAAAACTAATTCTAGGGTTGAATACAGTGTTACCAAATCATTCTAAAACTGTAATAAAATACAGGGTGTTCAATTTAAAAAAATATATTTTTATTTGCCAGGCAAAACTGCAATACCCTGTGTATCCAAAAATATTTTAAAGACATATATTTTTAAGATCCATATAACTTTTATTAAAACTTATTTGCGTGTCTATAACTCATTTGAAATATTAAACAATTATGCACTAATGGGACACTCTGTATTTGACTCGTTTTATAATGTTATTATTTTTGTAAAAAGTTTCAAAGGTGAATAAATATTTTTGTCCACGACCACTTAATAATAAATCAATATTCTACCTCCTAACTAAAAGCATATAGTACCCATATATCACGGAGTGAATTATGATAATTCACGCTTTTGTAATTCTGGCACATTCGGTAGATAACTAAAGATAGGCGATACTTTTCATAACGATATTTTCTAGATCGAAAAATCAAAAAATCGATAAATCAAAAAAATCAAAAAAATCAAAAAATCGAAAATCAAAAAATCGAAAATCGAAAAATTTAAAAGTGGAAAAAACAACAGTTAGTTACCTATGTTTAATAAAAACTTTCCATTCTACACTTAACTTTTATTTAATAAAAAAACCATAATGGTCGTGGACAAAGTATAGTATTAGACTCGCAAATTTATGGCCATTATTAAATTGCTCGTTTAATAATATACTATTGTCATTACTATTATGATAAAATATCTACAATATTTTCGAGCACCCAAAGGTGTGTAAAGTGAAGAATCTAGATTACCCCCCACATCACTTAGGCCTCCCTAGTTCTATTGTTAGGAGGAACCTCTGTTCTAAGAGTTTGTAACTTTATTCTAGACTAGATCATTAAGAAGTATTAAAACTTAATATTAAAATAGGAACGTTATTCGCTGAGAAATTAGACCTTATTGAAATATATCGGATATTTTATAATAATATATTGTTATAAATTTGGATATAAAACAAAAACAAACA
The DNA here is from genome assembly GCA_927349885.1 of Psylliodes chrysocephalus. Taxonomy (NCBI): domain Eukaryota; kingdom Metazoa; phylum Arthropoda; class Insecta; order Coleoptera; family Chrysomelidae; genus Psylliodes; species Psylliodes chrysocephalus. The sequence continues at coordinate 60,638,544 of OV651816.1, forward strand.
CTAAAACTCTAATTGTAACCAGCGGCAAATACAATCCGAGATTTTCGGTGATCGTATATGACTGACTGATCCCCATACGATCGGTAGCGGCTAGAGACATTCAGAGTTTAATAAATGAATAGTCATCTTTTTTTTTGGAATAATTATACAAGAATTAATAATCAAAATTGAAATAATTGAACAAAAATTAATATTAAGAACAGTGGATCTAACAATATTGTATAACAAGATATGATGGCACCATACATATCTCAAACATTCCACACCTTATAAGCATACCATGATCTAAACTTGTTACGTAATGACAAATCAAAGATGTTGTGATTTTTTGTATTTTTTTCACAGCCCAGAGCTCGATACGCAGCTTCCTGGTTTTAAAAACAGGTGGTACTGCATATTTACATTTACAGTACCCATCTATCGGTACTTACTCGGTACTACTAGAGTTCAAGTAACATGATGGCAGAATAAATAAAAAAAAAACATAAACATTTAAGAACGCATTCGATTTCATAATGAGTTTCTATTTTTAGATATGACGTAGGTACCTAAATAAAAGATTTAGTTAGATTGTAATATGTCCTTTAAACTTACTTTTCTAGAGTATATTTTTTAAATCTACAGGTAGTGAGAGAAATACGTATGCATTAATTACCGTTTTTTGTTTGATTTATTGACTACGAGGGGTGTCCGAAATCATGCATAGAAATGTGGAGCAAACACGCAAATGCCGATAAATCCAGTTTTACTGATTTTGAGATATTGGTCAAAAACATATACAGCGGAATCCGCTAGGTATTTTTTAAAATTTATTAAAGGGTTTTGCTCTTTTTTGTTTGTCTTTGATTGTCCCAAAATTTCGTGGACGTTGTATTTTTTGTTTTTATTTTTTTTTTAGTTTTTTTTTTTGGATTTATCGGTTTTTGCTTGAAAAATATGTTTTTGTGGCTTTATAATAGGGGTGTATTTAAAAATCTATTTGATTTTATTTTATCCTTATCAATATAGTGATAATATAAATAGATAACATACACGATTAAATAGATATTTTATTCATAGCACAAAGCAAAACAGTGAATATGATATAACAGAGCACACAGTTAACAGAGAAAGAGTTTGGACAAAACATTTTATTAAAAAAAAAAGTAAATATGAACAGCCACTTCCTCTTCAAGACAGTCGCATATACCTTCCGGTTAATGTATTTCCATGAAGTAATGTCCGATACTATTGCAGATCCTCTGACTCCTCCCAATTCAGACCAAATTGCTGATTTAGCAAATGCTGAAGAGATTTTTTTTTCTTCTCTGGAATGCCCCGTTTGGTATCTTTTTCCACTATTGTTAAATCTTGATCCGAAAACTTAGGTTTCAACAATTTTTCAAACTTTTCTGTTCCTGAGCAGTAGTAAAAGTTTTCAAATGCGCATATTTTAATCAACGCTCCATCGTTAAATTTTTGAAAAACTACTTTTTTCATTTCTGATAGCCCTTTAACCTTTTTTTAAACCCACTTGGAGTGTTTTTACATCAAAAAGTCTCCAGTCAATGCCTAGTCTTTTTACTACTCCAACTTTTTCGTAAGTTTTTTCATAATGCTTTCTTGAAAGGATTGTAGCTTGTTTTCTTAGAAGTTTTTCCAACCGCCCAAATACTCTATCGGCTGGTAGGAAGGAATGACCCCTTACTGGAAAAACTATTTGTAATTTTGTAACTTTTATTGGTGCTTTAAATCTAAGCCAGAAATATAGAGTGTGCAAAATATGATTATTTTTATTTGGTCCTCCACATCCGTCGCAGAATAGACGAACTGTGGTGATATCGTCATAATTCATTGAATCCAAATAACTTAAAAGTGCAGATCCTACCTCGATTGATCCTCTTCCTGCCATATCTTCCGTCCAAGTAAAAAAAGTTGGTTTTTTGGATTGACGGTCCACGCAACAAAAAATATACATGCTAACTTGTTGGGCATAAAACGCATCGTTAATTGAGGTTTTGGGCAAAGGCTGAATTTGTTGAAGATCAAAGCAAAAAGTAATTGAATTGTTAGGGTTCTCTTTTAGCAGCCTATAAAAAGCATTAGCCCTCTTTTTGTGAATTGTAACTTCGATTTGTAGCACCCTTTTCTTTTCTGTATCAACTTCACTTTTGGTCAAGTATTAAAGCCTAGTACATTTTGCGCAAATATCGGTGGCTGGACTAGAATAGCCAATATTAAAGTCATTAACGAATATTCTTCTAAACATAGAAAAGTTAACTTTATGCTCGACATTACACTGACTTTGATACATGTTGTGCAATTTTTTTATGTTTAAGTTAGCATCTAAATAAATCCTTTTCTACTTTTCTCTATTATAGTGACTTTCCTTTCCTTTTAGGTTTCCAATGAATTCTTTTACTTTAACTTTTGTTGCAACAGATTTAGCGGACACGTGAATTCCACCACGGTTTTCTTTTGGAATATTCCCTTCAGATAAAACCTGCGCTATGTGATTAATTCGGTCTTTTTTTACATTAACACATTTGAGAAAAAAGCCTGGAATACCTGAATTTTTTTCTTGGACACTCTTTTGGGCAGAAAATAATGCACCGAAACATTTGCTACTTCTGGATTGTGCCCCCTTTGTAGCTCTTTTTCTATCAATCGGTTCTACTGACATGTAATGGCACCATTTAGTATCTTGGTCCACTTTATTATTAGTGTCAAAAATTTTGCTTCGTAAAGCACGTACAGGGTTTTTCATTATATTTTGACCACTACTTATTTTCATTTTTCTTGTGAACACAAAAAAAGTTTCAAGTAAAAGCTTTGTTGTTTTACCTTAACTTTTTCGGCCACAGTATAACCCATTACAAGCAATCAACTGACAACTTTTAATTAACAAACAACTGTTTTACTTGGAAACATCATTTTCATAGCCATCTATGTTTTACGCTTTCATAGTGCAATAAGTCACTAAATAATTAAAATATTATATATTTGTAATCAGGAAATGCAAGTCCACTTAAAATGACAAAAATATATAGGATGTCCCATTAAAAGAATGAAATTATATTTTGTTGGAGGCGCGCTGTCTATATAATTCTGCCAGTTATTACATTTTTAGTTGGTACAAGTGAAACAACAAAGCTTTTACTTTTAGGTACTTTTTTTTGTGTTCGCAATAATAGCGCATATAAGTAGCGGTCAAAATATAATGAAAAACCCTGTACATCACTTACTGCAATATTTTCACACCGATATGTAGGTCCTTTATGATCGCAAACCTTTTTAAAATTAATCAAATCCGGATCGTCATCTTTGTATCTAAAAAACAAACAGAAAGTAAACAACACGTTCCAAAAAAAAGACGCTAATGTAAATTTTTACCTTTGCTTTTTTTGCATCTGCCGTTTTGTCTCATTTGTTTTGCGTTCTCTACTTCCTATGCTAATATGAAATACATTGGCTTCTCCTTCATCCATCATAAACAATTCCAAAAACAATATTAAAAACGAGCAACCGGTTAACTGCTAAAATGCCACTGCACTTCTAAAAAAAATCAGATGTTTCTCTGAATTTAAACAATAATATTCATACTAGTGCTCCCTTTATCTTTTAGTTTTTATTGACAAACGGAAATAACTATTTTGTAAAAAAATAGCTGTAATTTTCTGGCGTCACGTTACCTTAGTAATCCGCATAGATTAATGTTTTATCGAGTTTTGCTTGAAATTTGGATTTATCGTTATTTGCATGAAATGGACAAATTAAGGTGCTTTTTTAATACGATGTATCGGGATTTGCTTGAATTTAATGCGCTAGATCGGTAAAGCACACCAAAATTAGTAAAAATCTTTACTAAGTCCAAAAAATATAAAAAGTGGATTTATCGGCTTTTACATGTTTGCTCCACAAATGGAATGAATATGTAGGCAGAAATTAAAATCTACTGTACATAAAAACGGTACTGTGGTCTAACTTAACTAATTAAATGGGGATAAGAAGAAGCATACAAATAGGATTGCTACCTTTTCTGAAGCGAATAAAGGACATTTTAAAAATATCTTGATAATACCGGCAGAGTATCACGGTAAACCACTAAAATTGCACCTTAGGTATTTTTTTTCACTTCGTAATAACTTATTAGGTCTTAATTACATAAATTAATAAAATAAATAAATATATAAAAACCGCATTGGGAGCGCGCGGAATGCGTCGGTTAATCTAGAAAAATAAGGACATTTTAAGGTTTAAAAAGTCACAAGAATAATAATTGTTTTGAAAAAAGCATATTTGCCAACCCTACATACAAATGCTTGTTCCTGAGACTCAATATTCAATATTCTACTATTAGTACAGGTGCTTTCTTCCGTTGATAATGCCTTTTTTCTGTGACGGAGAAAAAGTTCGACATTTTACCTATGTTGGCAGGTAACAAAATGTCATTTTTTATGACGGGAAAAAAGTGAGCACTTTTTTTCCGGATAAAACTCGAAATTAGACATTTTTGACTGTATATTATTCAAAATAACTACTAAAAAACCACTAAGTTCTTAATTTTTAAATTAATTCACAGAATTAAATTGACATAATATGTTTGATTATTTTAAAGGTTTCCTGAGCAACGCAGGTCTAATTGTAGCTATAATTACAACAGCCTACTAGTTTAAAAATTCAAATTTTCTGATTTTAATACATGTTAATAATATGTTTTTCCTACGACCACTTAGGAAAGTCACACTATATAGTCCTATGGAAAGTGCCCTATATCACACGCATATGAATAAGAATTTACTTTCCACCCGTGTACGAATAAGCTACTTTCCGCAGCAGCTGTCACAAAATGTCAAACACATTTCTATTTTGATCTATATTAATACTAAAATCGATATGATTGTTAAATTATTGAAATTGTTGTAAATTAGATCCTAGATATTTATCTTTAACAATTATTATTAAAATAATTTTAAAATAACTAAGATATGTTTGCTATTTATTCTGGTTAAACACATAACCGATTAGATCATTCAATTCACGCAAGGCATATTAGCTCAGATGGTTACAATGTCAAACTTATCAACTTTGTCATTTGAGACCTGGCGAGCGACCGCGTTCAAACCCAGGCGGGGCCAGAATTTTTTTTGTTTTCTTTGTTAATTTTTTTTTTTTTTTTAGAAAATATGAAAATTGAATAAATACGATTATTGTTGATTATTTTTTTAAATACATTTTAATTATTATAATAATAACCTGGTTTTACATTTTTTTATAAAATTATTTTGTGGTCGTAGGAAAAATATTGTACATCACTTGTGTGAAAAGTGATTTTCCACACTCGTGTGATAGTCGCACTCGGCTTGTGCCTCGTGCAATAATATTTCCCACTAGTGTGAAAAATGTCACTTTCCACGCTCGTAATGTAATATACTATTTTCAATATTAAATCGTCGTTTTTACCGTCACAAAAATAGTGTATTGTTACGCTGGTTTTTGGTATCACAATTTATTTTAACTCAACTTTTACAATAACTCAATTCAACTGATACAATAACTCCAACTGATAACATTAACGTTTAACGTCTATCATAAAACTGAACTCTGACGTCAGGTCGTCGCCTTATATAGCTTGCCTCGACCTTCTAGAACCTTCTCGAACAATCTGGACTTTTCTTTGACAAGGAATGACATTTCGAGACATTTCAGGATGTTCTATCTTCTTCATTTACTCGTACCTTTACTTATGACGACCGCAGCACGCTACAGGGTGCTGCGTAACATTGCTCCCTCCTCTCTAGTTATTCTCCACGAATAACTTGATTACTGGTACCTGGCTGGAGCTAATGGGGAGGATCTGGACCACGGTATGTCGCTAACTTTTCAATGTGAACTACCTTGGGTTTACTTCCCGCTGACAACTGAATGCGGTAGATGAGGTCGTTGATTTTCTTAAGGACGGTGTAGGGGCCTTCCCAGTTCCGTTGCAGTTTCGGACAAAGTCCTCTTCGGCGCTTGGGATTGTACAACCATACTGGATCGCCTCTCTCAAAATGTGTTCCTGTGGCGTGCATGTCGATTCTAGCTTTTGCTTTATCGCTATTGACTTTCAAACGTTGCCGAACGAATTCGTATACCTTTTCGAGTCTTTCTCTTAAGTTCTGTATGTACCAAAAAGAAGATTATGAGGATGTTTCATCTCTCTTCCAGTAATCATCATGGATGTAGTATAACTGGTCGTTTCATGTTCAGAACTTCGGTAGGCTAGCAGAAATAGAGGAATTAAAGTGTCCCAGTCCTTTTGATGATCAGAGACGAACATTGAAAGATACTGGCATATCGTTATATTGTGTCTTTCTACCATTCCGTCGGACTGTGGGTGGAGAGGTGTAGTTCGTGTTTTCTTAATGCCTAACAGTTTCATCAATTCTTGCCATAATTCGGATTCAAAATTCCGTCCTTGATCAGAATGTAATTCCAGGGGGACTCCGTGTCTCGCAATAACGTTCGTCATAAATGCTTCCGCTACTGTCGTCGTTTCCTTATTAGGAATAGGCACTATTTCGGGCCACTTTGAAAAATAATCCATAACAACCAACAGGTATTTGTTTCCTTTTTCTGTTAAGGGAAGTGGTCCTAAGATATCTATGGCGATTCGTTCGAATGGTTCTCCGGAAAGATACTGCGCCATTTTACCTCGACTTCTTGTTTTGGGCCCTTTTCTGCCATTACAAAGGTCACATTCCTTACACCAATCTTCTACATCCCGTCGGCAATTGACTCAATAAAATCTTTCCCGAACTCGTGCAAGTGTCCTTTTAGTACCAAAGTGTCCTCCTGAACGGCTGCTATGAAGCTCCTCTAACAAACTTCTGACCTGTGATTTCGGCAGTATCACTTGGCGGACTACATGTACTCCATCAGGGCTCTCCCACTTCCGGTGCAATAGGCCATCGTGAAGATACAGGGAATCCCACTGAGTCCAGTACCCTTTAACGGTTTCACTATATTTGGCTATCTCTTGCCATGTAGGTCTGTCTCCATTTTTAAGCCATTCTCGGACAACCTTCAAGTTATTGTCTTTCTTAGGCTTTCAAGGGTAATTCCGTCTTCGTCATCCTCTGGCTTGATAGTGGTCGCCTGAAGACTAACTTCTTCAACCAGTTCCTCTCGTTCTTCAAGCCTTTTACAGTACTGGCATTGTCGATCTAAACACGGCCGCCTGGAAAGAATGTCTGCGTTGCTATGGAGACGTCCCCTTCGATGCACTATCTCGAAGTTGTATTGTTGCAGTCTTTTTACCCATCTAGCAACTTGTCCTTCAGGTTTTTTAAAATTCATCAGCCACTGCAAGGCGCTATGGTCACTTCTTATAATAAATCTTCTGTTAAAACGATAGGTGTGGAAGTGTTCGAGGTGCAATGGCTAAAAGTTATTTTCTTGTGGCGCAATAATTCTTCTCAGCTTTTCCTAAGGTCTTACTAAAATACGCAATTACTTTCTCTTCCCCCTCCTGTTGACAACACAACCTCGAGCTAAAATCTAATACTTTTTTTCCCTTAGATAATAAATAACTAGTTGTTATTAGAACCATCATTGCGCCGTTTTTTACGATACCAACGACAAAATATCAGTCTTCTGTCAGAGTCTCCGGCGTGTGATATTTATGCTTCTTTAAAATTCTTTTAACTCCCATTAACTCCATATTCTTTACCTATTGGTCTAGTATAATTTTTAAGGTTTAATAACATTAATTTCATTAACAGTATTTCGAACCTAATATGTAGTTAGTCCTACACTAAGACACTTCGTCATATTTTTTGAAATATAAGAGAACATCGCTATTCCTGCGGACTGCGGAACAGTAACGCAAATGTAATATTTTCAATAATTAGTTAACCCATCATTAGTGTTAGGAAAGTTCAATATAAATGGCAAAATCAAAATAACGACGGAAGTGCACTACCACTTGTTACCGCTAGATGACAGTTGCGTCGTTTTCAAATGCCACATATTGGTAGGCGGGCATTGGGAAAATACTGACACATTTATTATGGTTAGTAGCGCCTAGATATTCAAGTGGAAAGCTACTTATTCGGAAGAAAAACGTCGCAAGTGCAGTTTGTGTTGTTATTGGTGCTAGAAACTTTTAATATTTTTGTTTTAAAATTTTGTGAAATAACGACGCTAGTGTACCTATTTGTCAACGTCAATGTTATTTCATAATTTCGTATGAAATTTTATAAGATCAAATCGTAAATGTACTTTATTCCATTATTGCTTCAAAAATTTGTTGACTTTATCAAAAAAATTAGTTGAGTATAATGGCGCATTTGTATCTTACGTCAGTGTTGTACTGAATTTTAACTATTCTTTATGGTAAAAGTGTTTTCTCGGTTAATATTCTTGTAAAAACTTTAACAAATATTAGTATGATGTGCATATTTATGTTAAAACACAAATGCATTATGTATTAGAGAGTTGTCTAAAGAGTTATGTGAGGAATATAAAAGATGAGTTGAGGAACTGGAAAAACATTAGAGCGCTTGCTTTTACTTTCAATTTAAATAAGAATTACAAAAATAATTGTCAAAATTTCAACAAGTAAATGAATTATCGACACCTGCAGATTTGAATGGTTTTGATAAATACTACATACTGTTTAGACGTTGTCTACCGATTTGGACAAAGATTTCAACAAAAATAATACTGAACTCTACGACTGCTTCCAGGACCGTCGATTTCTGCAGATTTGGATAAAGTTTTAATCAAAAATTATTCTAAAAATAAAGATTGGTTAATACCAAAATCAGTGCTCAGCCAAGAGTGCAATTGTAAAGTTTAAAAAAATAACCCAGATTGACTTATAATGATCCGGATGATTCAACAGAGGACGACGATTTTTTTTCTAGTTCTAGTAGCTCATCAAGTGATTAATCTGAACCTTCTATTCAGAACACTGTTTCTATCTAAAAGCCGTTTAACACTTCAGGAACTATTAAGGACGAAGACAATTATTCAATTGCTAAACATGGCAAAACAGAAGCGCAACCCTGATTACTTTAGAATTTTTTTAATAGTTACTTTAGTATTTTTTTTTTCGAAATTCAGTTCCTAAAAAATATTTTATTAAATTAAATGGGTACTACATTTTGTTATCTCTGAACGTAGAGACTACAAATACTTTAAAATATTGTTAAATTTCCTAATAAAATATTTTACTCAAATAATGTCAATTTTAAATTCTTCACTTTTGGGAAAACAATAACATAACTTCAAAATTAAAGGCTTATTTTATGTAATATTATATAGGGCACATTCTATTTAAAGTAACGCACATTGGACGTATTAATACGACATTTATTGCAAAGTTTTGGTAAGAAATAAAGAAAAATGTATTCGTTTTTTGCCTCTCCTGAAAAGTTTTACATTTTGAAGTTGCGTCACTATTCTTCTGGAGCAGCGACATCCTTTTAGATGGCTGCTGTCTATCAGGAAATAATTCTAAATGAATATTAGTTGCCTGAGTTTTATTCTTATTGCATCTTAAGTACACATCATTCATAACCTTCTTGTTTTACTCAAGAAAAAAAAATGGTATTACAAAAGGCTACAAAACTGGTGATATTATCATAGACGAAACGTAGTAAAATGGTATCGTGTAGGTAACGTATATTTAGCTATACAAAATGTATAAAAAAAATTCTAGTAAAAATAGAGTTAAAAGAAGGCCCTGGAATTGCGAAACGTTATAAAAAAAATTTTGATGTGGCAGGTTATTGGGAACTTTTTATGTAACAAAAACTTGATTTAAAATTTATTTGTATCTTTTAAACTAGGCTTAAATTTTGTCGAATGTATACACAAATTAAATCCTGCGTAACAATACTATATCTATTCACTTCCTTACAAGTGAATTTTAACCCCAGAAGCAGAGCTTGTTCGGGTTAGGGACGCCTATTATTATTATTATTTTCCGTGGCGCTCCGCGGCGACTTAAAGATGATTGATAGTGCCATTTGACTTACAGGTGAGGAAAACAAGGAATACCTCACCCACCATCACAATAATTTTAAAGATTATCATATTTTTGAGACTCATATATATAAATAAAATGACACCTTTTATAACTATCTATACACTTAGTGGTGTCTAAAAAGCAACCGTTTATTGTCTTCCTTCGAACGACTTTGCCTACTTTTAAATTTTTTATTATGCTTGTACGAGACGTATAGTTACGTGTTCGTACAAACTACAACTTGATATTTATTTCGACATTTTGCTTTCACTTTCCAAACCATTTGTATTTATTTATAGCAGCAGTTTTAAAGTTTAAACGTTAGGTAACGTTTAAAGGGAACGGGGTTTACAGTTTTTTTTTGTAACAGAATTATTCTTTAAATTTACCGGTTCGTTTAAAGTTTATATCAAAAGTTCAGATGTATGTGGAATATTAGTTTATATAGGTACGCTTAAAGTCAGTTCTATTATTTAATGCTGTTCAAGATTTTTTATTTATTTCAAACAAAATATTAATTAACTTTTGAATAATTTACGTATTTTTGTTTGTATTTTGAATTATTATTTTTACTATTTTTTATGTTTTAATCTCGATTGGATAAGATGATTTATATCCTAATCTAAAACATTTTTATTTTAAGTACTTATAGTCAATATTTTGGGATTGTCATCGAATGAAACTACGGCTTTAACAAATTCTAAAATCCAACTAACTGTAACGAATAGTTTAATTTATTTATAATTTATTTATTGAAAACACTTTACTAATTAATTTATATAATACTTAGGGGTCTATTCTGTAAAAATTCCTTTATATTTAACGGCCTTTAAAAATATTTTCTTCTTTACTTCTGTCATTATTTAAACGGATCTTTAAAATAAATTAGAGTACTATCTTAAAGAAATCTGTTTAAATAGTGACAGAAGTAAATTAACGAATACAAATATACTTTTAAAGGCCGCCAATATTTTTAAAGGCCGTTAAATATAAAGGAATTTTTACAGAATAGACCCCTTAGGCACTATTATAACTCACAATTCTAATTTATTTATTACAATTTATATTTTCTGTCCAACACTTCAATTGAATATTCTTGTCCTTCGACAAACTCGCGATATTTATATAAAGCCAGCTCTGTACCAGAACTCTCTCGGCTTTCCAGAACAATCGAAAACTGCCTTTCTATGGCTAATACGCCGCATCGCGATCATTCCGGTAGTTTTGAGAAGCGGTGCGTTTGTCTCTATATGGCCAGCGCTAGACTTCCTGTCGCGGTACGGTAATAAACAAAGCTTTGCGTGACATAACTTTTTTTCGTCATTGTACAGAGCGAACACACTTTACTATTCATTAAACCAGTGCTCTTTTTGTTTTGGGTTTATAAGTTTAAGTAATATATAGCAACATTGCTTTCTTAATTCTTAAAGCCTAAAAACATGGTATAGATAGGCACCAATCTCAGATCGTACTAGAATGTATTTCTGAGATCCATCATTCGTTTGCCAGTATTAAGTTTTCGAGTACGATCTGCGGGTAAACGTGAAGTGCCAAAGAAAAGTGAAGTAAGAAAATCGGAAGGAAGAAAAATGTGTGTGTGTGCCGACGAAAGTCAAATCTGATTGACTTTAAATCTACAAATTCGACTTACGCAGTCTTTTATTTCATAGCCCAATTGGTAAAGGCGCCGACGGCTCTAGTCTGAAGGTTTCAGGTTCGATTCCTGGTCAATTCATTCTTCTTTTCTTTATTTCTTAGCTCTTTAAATGTTTCATTTTGTTTTAACTTTGGGGATGTAAGGGTGTATTTTTCATAATTTCTTAGAGGGAATTGGGTATTATATATTACAAAAATATGTATTTTTCACAAATGTTCAAAATGGTTCCATTTTCTGGACCGTTTTGTACCACATGTTTTGTTGAACTACAATATTTATGTAATCTAGATAATTTTATTTTTATACGTACAAACAATTTAAGTAGTTATTTTTGGTAAAAAATCATTACCTTGACTTATGTAGGCGCAAATTTTTTGTGACTACATATTGAAAAAGAGACCGAAAAAAATAAAGGTCAAAAAAAAATTCAAAATGAATGTGTTAAACGAATAGTCGCAAAAGAACCTAATTCTGTTTTATACAAAAGTTTGGGGGTTTAGGGGATGACAACGCTATCAAACGTTTTTTCTTGACTTCAGAATATCTAATATAGTTTATGACTTTTTTTACACTCTGTATAAATGCTGTTCCTAAATGATGGGCTCATGATGATAATTACTATATGTACTTCTTTACACAAAAAAGATACCCTGTTGCAAATCGTTTGGATAGCAACGTTTTTTGTAGAAAATCGAATGTGAAGATGTTGCAGCACGTTCATTTTAAAAACATAAAAATCAAATTAAAGTAGTTCACTCGTAAAACGGCTTTTCTTGAGAATTCAATAAAATTAAATTTGAATCAAAGTGTTTTTTACGTAACTAAAAACAATTAAATTTTTTGACCGTCTGTGAAACGAGATATTATCAATTAAAATGTGCATAATTAACACTCGTGAAGCCTGTCAGATACACAAGCAATACATTTATTTCAAGATATCTCGAAAACTAATGTAAATCAAGAAGTTATTATGTGTGTGTGAATTCGAGAACTATGGCTGCGGAATCTGAATCCATTTGCCAAACTAATCAAGAAGTTATTAAATTTTATAAAAAAAAAAAAACGCTGAATTTTTTGACCGTTTCGGTAAAAAGATTTTTAAAATAAAAATATTTTTAAAGCAGTCGACGCGTAGTTGCGAAAAATGATTACAACTTGGCAACATTGTAATCGCTACACTTGACGCCGGATAACAAAATAACACTCGATCAGCTAAGAGGTTGTTATAACCTCGCTAGGTGTTCTTAAAAAATTAATTCGTCCACTGTATTTGAGAACTGGAATCAGCGGTTCTCTTTGAACCAAAACAAACCCTTAAAATTAGTATGAGGAAGTCACAAATTTCTATAGCACACCATTTATATATTTGCGACGTTGTCGGATGGATTTTATTTGAATTTATAACATATCCATATATAAGTTTACATGTGTTTTGTACAGTCTCTTACAAAAATAAAATTGTTTAGCATTGAGAATCTCGTACTTTTGGTATTCACCATTATGCGATATTTTTATGTATGACTGTCGCGAGTGAACTACCTTAATATAATTTTTATTTGAATGTATCTTAAAACGTTTTTTTTTTCGGAGAGAAAACATAATCAAAAAGAACTTTTAAATATACTTCATATGAATTGCCGAAAAACACTTTTTTCTAATTTTGACATATAAAGTGACATTTTTTTTTAATCGCAGCACGTGTCAAAATGATTTGCTTTACGCAACCAGTTGCATAATATTGAACATATTGAAACTGGTTTCGAAAAATTCATTACGTCACCAGTTGCGAGAAGAAAATAAATAAAAGTAAACCTTTGTTTGTTTTTAAAATCAATAATATATATTTTAGTATTGAAAATGTACATCAAAGAACGGCAGGTTAACTTATAAAAATAGAATTTGGTTTAACTTACAACCTAGTAATAATATTGTTTTGGTCCTTATTTTCCATTCTTAATTAGCACAAAATAATTAAAACACAATACACGACAAAATAATCTACTTTTTTGAAATCTAAACAAATTTAACAAGCAATACCTATAAACACACTACAATAAGTCGTTGAAAATAAATAAATTAATATGATTTTCTATTTGACAATAAAATAATGAAGTTAATCACCTGCAACTAACAATACAAGAAAGTAGTAATATTGGTTGCCTGGATGTTAGATATTTTACCAAAACACAAGTTTATACGAACTCGTTCATGTTACGGGACCTCGTTGTGCTCGTCCTCCAAATATTCACTCGTTACATAAAATAAGACATTTCGTAACTGAAAAAAAATAGCGCAAGCAAATAAATCCTCATGTAACCTCTATGATTACTGTATTGTCTCAAACTTAAGGGCACAGTGTAAATTTCTACCTAGACAATAGTAATCTCGAGTGGACAGCGCAATCCATATTAATTCCAAATTTTTCTGGAGCTATTATAAATCTTTAAAAAATGACTCTTCCTTGCCTGGCACTATGTTCACTTTTCTACTACTTACAGTTATGAAAAATATTAATTTAGATATTAAAAACACCTTTCATATTCCTTCTATCAAGTTTTCGGTTCAATAAATTTTTAATGGTATATTAAATCTTAACGATAAATTAAGCCATGGACCACATGGAATTCCCTGAAAAAATGTATTTTTACATCGACTCGTCCATTATTTTTACTATTTAATTTCTGGATAAAGTTAAATTATGATCCAGACATCTAGAAAAGTTGTTATGTAGTACCACAGTTTAAAGAATATACCACAGTTTAAAGAGTAGTACCTACCTATATTCAAAAATGACAACAAAAACGATATTCAGAATTACAGACCTTAGTAAGCTATCCATTATTCCTAAACTTTTTGAAAAATTAATTGTCTGTGATCTTTCTTGGTATTATAATAATTTGATAATCTATTATCAACATGGTTTTTCCAGAGGTAAATTAACAATTACAAATTTGATGGTTTATCAGCATGATATTCTTTCCCAATTTGGTGTCAATTTGCAGATGGATTTAATTTATTTTGACTTCTGTAAAGCCTTCGATCGTGCAAACCATTCATTATTATTACACAAACTTAATCTTTTAGGTTTTCCTGATCCTTTGATTTCATGACTAAAAAACTATTTAACTGGTAAAATCCAGTTAGAGAATTGATAGCTGTACTTCAGACCATGCACATTGTGGTGCCTTCTGGAGTCCCACAGGGCTCTCACTTAGGACCCTTGTTGTTTCATCAATGACATTGGTAGTATTTTCAAATATGCCAAGTTTCTACTTTTTGCAGATGACTTAAAACTTTACATGGCTATTCGTAATATAATTGATTGTCTTCTTCAAATTGATATACAAGCTCTCCATAATGGGTCTGTGAAAAACTGTATGTCTCTCAATATTTCTAAATGTTACACGATTACATTTGGTAGGGTGCACAACAAAATAATCTTTGATTATTATATTTGCACAACAAAATGATATTTGATTATTATATTTGCGATACAGTCGTCAATAGAGTAACTGAGATAAAAGACTTCTGACATTTAACCTACATATTAATCAAATCATTGGTAAAGATTACAAGGTAAAACTAGCGTGGGTACCAGGGCACAAAGGTATCCAAGGAAATGAAAAGGCTGATGAACTCGCCAAAGAGGGATCAGAGCTACCATTCACAGGACCCGAACCTGTATTTGGGATAAGCAAAACCTCTGCTCGACAGGCAGTGAACAGGTGGATAACCAAAAAACACCAAATTCACTGTAAACAGATAAGAGGGCACAGCATTAGTAAGCTCATGCTAAAGGGACCAAACCCACGCATGGCTACTGAGGCACTACAACTCGCAAGGCCTCAGATATCCACCATTGTGGGATTACTAACGGGGCACTGCTTGCTGAAACACCTTTATGTGATGGGATTACACAATGATCCCACTACGTGTAGACTGTATGGAAGAGGAAGAAACCTCATACCATGTGATCTTCGAATGCGAAGCTCTTACTAGGCGACGTTTCATCCTTTTCGGCCTAGAACCGGAAATAACGCCCCAGGAACACTTGGTAGGGAATCTATTAAAACTAATCAAAGACACAGGACTATTCCAAAGATAGTACCTGAATACGGGGAAAGCAGGGGAATACAATAGACCCAAGAGGCCGCAGTGTTCTGGGCCAAACCTAACCCTACCTGCTTACAACTGATAAAGATTTAAAAACGTTTGGATTTATACTGAGAAATTCTAGTGGTGTCTCGATAAATTCAGTCAAAGTAGTATATTCTGCATATGTCAGATCCCTGGTCGAATATTACAATGTTTTACAATGTCCATATTTCGTCTATTGAAGCTGTTCAGAATACCCACATGGATATTAGCTTATCTACGCACAGATTACAAGACGAAAAAGTATGCTATTGCCTTCAAATGAACGAATATATTTCATATCCAATCTAGGTAGTGAGAGCACTGCAAAAAAATGAAATCCACTAATCACAGTTCATATTTTGATCAACCACTGCTATTCTTTTTAAAACTTTAAATAAGTGACAATTCTGTCAAACTAATTGTCAGTATATTTTTTAGTTTTTGAGATTAAACATACATTAAAATGAGTTATTCTTGTGTACTTTTTAAATTAAATTTTTAGTGATCGGATTAGGCAATTCATTTCAGGCACGAATCAAAAAATTGAAATCAATAATTCGATAACCACATATGTGAATATTTTGATTTTATTTCATCGTTGGCTTTTGGGATGATATGTAAAAATGTTTGAATAAAAACGTGAGGTTTTTAAATCCATTTGTTTGAAGAAAATCATTTATCGATTTAAATAATAATTTTGATTGATTCTTCAGTATTGAAAATAATAATTAGTCATATCGTTGTCCAGTATCAATTTCGTGATTTTTTTGAAGGCATTCCCGCAATTTACTCATCCGTGACATTATAGATATTTTCTTTGTGAACAGCATTATTAATGAATAATGAGATTATCGGATTCTTCGATTTATGCATAACACAAAACATTTAATTGAATCACTGTAGTGTTTGAAGTGGAATTTTGCAAAATTTAATAAACAACAATTATTGGAAATTAGTGAATACGACTGTGCTTATTTAATTATAAATAAAAAATTAAAATAAACTATTTTGTGAAAAATTACTAAGAATATGTTTTAATAACTATTATTGTAATCTTTCTTACAAGTAGAATTTTGACTTACGCTGACATTTCAAGCAAATAGCGCCATGAGATATTTTGTTTTATAAATATAATTAATTTTCAACTAAAGTCAATTTTAATTAAAATTTATGCAACCTGTTACGAAATGCCTTCAAAACGGACATTATTAATTCTAGTAGACTAAAGGATCCTATCAATTTAGAGACGAAAGTAGAGAAGTCAGAAAAGAAATTTACCAGGCATTTTCACGTAGGGTTCTATGAAAAGTATGAATGGTTAACCTGCTGCAAAACTTTGAAGAAATTGTTTTGCTTGCCTTGCCTACTTTTTAATATAGCCGAAAAAACACATTAGAACTCAGTCGGTTTTACAGACTTGAATAATTTTCACAAAAGTGTAAAACGACATGTAAATAGCAAATCTCATATAAGTGCTACAATTAAAGAAAAATCATTCAGGACCTATCGCATTGAACATAGTTTGGACAATCATTTAAAAATAAGTAACAAAATTCACAATGAAAGGGTAAAAAAAACAGGGACGTCTTACAACGAATAATAGATGTAACTTGTTTCCTGGGAGAGCATGAACTAAGTTTTAGGGGTCACAATGAAGCAAGTGGATCCGCCACTCTAGGAAATTACATGGACCTTCTAAGTTTTTTAGTAAAATACGATGATACTATAAAAAATCATTTTATTGATTCGACGACTTTCCGAGGTTCCTCAAACAAAATCCAAAATGAACTAATTAAATGCATTGTCGACGTTGTGATGGATCGCATTAAAAGTGATATTAAAAAAGCACCTTTTGTATCAATTGCGCTTGATGAAACCACATATGTAGCAAACTTAAGTCAATTATCCATTGTTGTACGATATGTATTGGGTGGCATTCCTCAAGAGCGATTCTTAGGATTTTTGGACGTCACTTGCGAATGAACTGCAGATGCATTGTTTAAAATTGTTTGTGACATTATTTCAAGTTTAGAATGTGGTTCTAAGCTTGTTGCCCAGAGCTACGATGGTGCGCTGCCGTAATGGCTAGCCATTTAGGACGCCTTCAAGCTAAAGTGAAAGAGAAGTTTAAACATGCAATTTTCGTTCACTGTATAGCACATAGACTTAATTTGGTTTTATCGCGAAGCATGGATAATATTAAAGATTAAAAAGTTTTCTTTTCGACGCTTAGTGGTTTGGCTTCCTTCTTTTCAAAGTCATCGAAAAGAACTCGCGCTTTGGACAAACACGTTCAAAAAAGGTTTCCAAAAGTTGCTCCGACGCGATGGAACTACAATGGACGTTTAGTGCAAACAGAGTTTCACTACCGTGATTCTTTGATACACTTTTTTCAAGACGTTTGGGATAATAAAGAAACATGGGATGCTGAAACTGTTACTGCCGCTAAAGGGTATTTGTATTGGCTCAAACAAAACTTTGATTTCAATTTTTTGCTCAAAATTTTTGCATAGATTTTCCCTTTTACTGACATTTTATTCGGCATTTTACAGACAAAGTCCAATGAGATTGGCTTTTGCATTAAAGAAATTGATGATTTTAAAAATAAAATGAATAAAAAAACGAGATAAGTTTGAACACTTTTGGAATAAGACTTAAAATATTGGCTTAGAACCTGAAAGAAAGAGAATTAGAATTGATAATGTCGGCGACAGAGAAACCTCCTATCGTCGATTATATGCCGAAATTTTTGATAATATTTTACATAAATGAACTCTCGATTTCAAAACTTTAACGAATTAAACTAAACTAAAATTAAATTATGGAATTTTGTTTCGATATTCCAGCAATAAAGTCACAATTAAGTGTTGTTTATGAAACAACTGAAATTAGTGATAAAAAGACGCCCATCAATATGTTAAATTTTCTTATAACAACTGGTTTAAATAAGTCCATTTGTGAAGTCGTCAAGTTGTGTGAATTTAGTACTAACCATCCCAGCCACAAGTGCGTCAGTTAAGCGAAGTTTTTCAGCTTTAAAGCGCATTAAAAGTTTTATACGAAACTCAACAAGTGAAGACAGACTCTCTAATTTAGCCCTAATATCCATTGAAAAACACTTTGTTAAACAGTTATCAGAAAATCCAAAATTTTACGACGATGTTATAGACAAATTTGCAGCCATTGAGGATTGGCGAATAGATTTTAAGTATAAATAAATGTCAACTGCTGTATGAACTGTGCGAAAAATGCTGGAAAAAATAAAAAAAACTTCACTTAAATGATTTTTTTACGTTTAAATAAACCAAGGAAGCTTTTCAATGATAAGTTTTTTTATAGCTTCTAGTACTAAACTAGGTAATAAAGTAATAGTAACACTTCAAAAATGTCAATCTCGAATATCCGTAGTACTGAGAAAAAAAAGCAAGATTTTGACAAAATGGTGAACGCGCCGCGAAAAATTTTCTCCTGCGGCTCTGTGCTTACTGGCCTGCTGTATTTTTATACAATCGCTTCCCCTTCCAAAAATGTCACCGCACGCCACTGATTCACCCGTTCCACAAAACAGAATTTCCAACGTGTTACATAGAAGATTTTTTTCTAATAACAAAAATGCTTGTAAATTTAAATCGGATAGTTTTTGAATTACGATATCAGCTGTGAGAAAATTGTCAGAATTTAAAAAAATAGCACTATAAGAATTTTTGCAAAAAAAGGTTAGAAGAAAAAAGTTTGAGAAAGATAAGTAATGACGAATATAATTTATTAAAAGAGGTTGAAAAGAAGTTGGAAATAAAAAATTAGTATTTTTGGAAAGGAGCTGAGAAAGCAGAGGAGGTAAGCAGACAGTTGGACGGAGTTTAAAAATGGTTGCAGTAACAAAATCAAGCAGATCAAGAAGATATAAAGAAAGGCAAAGGAGAAATAGAAACTAGGGCGTCGGGATTAGAGACGAGACGAGAAAAACGAAAATACAAGTAGAGAAGACAAGGAAGAATTTAATTTTGTTATATTTTGCTAAATTTTAATTCGGCATTCAGTTCTGTTAACTTTTTCAGTGGTTTGAACCCAACACAAGTAGACATATTATAAATTTCAAAATTTAGTGTATTAAATTCCATACCAATAAATTTTAGCTTCAGTCTTAGGCTTATTTTAATTTATTGGTAATACCGTGAATGCTGCGAAACAGCCTGCTACCAAGTATCATGAAGTTAAATATTGGCGATAATTATTTTTTTCAGTAGGATGGAGCAAACAAACTGTCATACGTCCTTAACTACAAGAAATTGGTTTTGTGACCACAACGTAACTGTTCTTAACCTTCCAATAGTCCTGACGTCATTGAAACAGTATGGCACAAAACGAAACCGATATTAAACAACAATCCATAACGAACAATACCAAAACTTAAAGCCAAAATAAAGCAGATTTGGAATTAATTTTACATAGTATTAAAGTATAATTAAAATAAAAAAATATATTATAAAAAATACTGTCATATACTAGAATTAGGCATGAATTTTATTTTGTCCCAATGTATACACGAGAATTAACGCATAATTTTAAAATTATAATTTCGGCAGCAACGAATAAATTTTTTGCTTTTCTTTTGTTTTTTAAGGTTGGTTTTAGAACATCTGAAATAAAAAATATTGTTTTTTTACGAGATATGTATTGCAATAAGACTAACTGACATCATGAAAAATGACAAAATGGAAAAGTTCAAAAGAATTAATCTAATAGCAAGTATTGCCTCCTCTAGCGTTTATTACTGCTTGGCAACGATCTCTCATACTAAGAATTAACGTTCTTATTTGATCTTGATCAATTTGATCCCAAATTTCAACCAATCGCAAAAACAGTTGATCTAATGTGTTTGATGGGTTAGGTAGTTGTTGAAGTCGTCTTCCTACGATGTCCCAAACGTATTCTATCGGGTTGAGGTCAGGACTTCTCACAGGCCAAACCATGGCCGGAATCCCAACCTCCTGACGATATTGTTGCACAATTCTTGCCACATTTGGCCTTGCATTATCTTGCATAAGCATGAAATTCTCCCCAATAAATGGTGCAAATTGCAAGACATGCTCTTCTAAAATGTCTGTAATATACCTTTGTGGTATAAGCCGTTCTCTATCTTAACTAACGCCGTACGAGCCTCAAAATTAATCGCACCCCACACAATTACTGAGCCGCCACCGTACTGTTGAGTCCCTATAATGTTACACTGTTGTTACTCTGATCCGCCTGTCGTCAGAAAAAAGAGAGTACCTGGATTTACTGGTGAGCAATATTCTTTCCCAATCTTCATTATTCTTGTCAATAATGGGCCAGTAAGTGCCCTTCCAGCGCGCAGGCTATTTGCCGCAAGTCTTCTACTTATCGTGTTTTGGCTTATTATAAAATTATAACGGCCAAACATTCGTTTTGTAGAAAATGATTGGTAACAAATCTTTGTCTCAGTGTACGAAGTCTCAGAAACCGGTCTTGATAAGGAGTTGTAACCCTTCCACGGCCTTGACCGGGTCTTCTTGAGTTACTCCCAGTGACAGCAAAACGTGTTAAAACTCTTGAAATGGTTGACTGAGTGACATTAAACCGTTCTTCGCGAAGAGTAACGATTCTAATACAATCTGATTCTGACACATTTCGATTTTCTTGCTACTGGTGGTTCATTTTAAGGGAAAACACTTAATAACTTGAAAAACGCCTTTGAAGATTTAGCCAAACGTATTCAAACCAAACTAAATTGGAATTAAAATGAAGAACTGCTATCATGTTTTCAATTTACTTGCAAAAATGATACAAACTATCAGCGTTTTTGCAGTTCTAGCGATAAATCTTTACATTATACCGGAAGTGAGAATTATATGTATATCATCAAAAAATCGAAACACTATAATCATTTATCACGATTTTTAAAATTATCCCTTAATTTTGGTGCGCAGTGTAGTTATTCGGGACAAAACATAACATTCATAGATTTTTAAGAACAAAAATTAATACTTATTAACATAGTAATAAACAATAATAAAAAGAGTAATAAAATATATACAACTAAAAGTAAAAATTAAATTTATAAATTAAATTAATCTATTTATTCAGTAGCGTACGCTATCCAGTTATTAATGTGGTTATTAAAACGAAAATTCAATGTTAAATTCTACAACCAACATTAAAAGGCACTTTTTTACTATAATCCTTATAATAAAAAAATCAGTGGAATGTAAAATTAATGGTGATATATGTAGGTAGATTTATAAAACACACCTAATATTTAATATAATAAAATTTATTTTAAAATGTACAATAAACATTTGATCCCCAATTATTAATGTAACTAAAAAAACACCTTTTAGAAAATTTAAGCACGTTATAATATATGACATAAAACAGCAAAAACTTTTCAAAACAACTTTAAACTTTTACTTAACATTTACTTTGCAATAAAAGCAATAAAAGCAGTGCTTAACGATATTTCTTCTGAAAGTGACCCACTGTCCTAAAAAGGTTGCCGACCCCTGATCTACAGTGACCTGAGTAGTAATTTTTATAAATGATCAGGTATTCGATTTGTACGACTAGATTCAGTTTCTTCTCTTTTAGAGCAAAAAAAACTAATGATGCGGACTGGATTTATTTAAACCGTCTAACGGTATTATATAATTGCGACAAGAAAAGTAATTTTTACGCGATAATTTCCAGCGCGAAACAGTACAAGCGCCATTATCTAGCAATTTCTAAGGTATTAAAAAGGTTTTTTAAAATGTAATAAAATGTTGTGTACAGTTCATTTTTAATCTAGTTCTACAGTTAGATACATACAAAAATATGAAATTGACTCTTACGAACAAAATGACAGGTCGAACATGGATAGGAAAATTTTTGTGTCATTGGCTTTTCAGTGTCGGAGTATGATATTTATTTACTATATTATACATCTGATTCTTTGCTTTTGGCAACTCCTTGATTGATAATCTTACAATGGTATCTAGTGAGTTTTTATTGAAAGTCAGATATGCTTTAGTCTTTAATTCATTGATAGTTGTAATTTGTATATGTGCAACCTTATATAGTTTAGGAGCCCACTGCAAAATGTTGGGTCGATCACTAGTATGGCTAATTTTCATAAAAACGTCGGGTAATATATTGTACAATAGTAATCCGTCGGCAGCCGCCCCAATATCGTTTGCGTTTTACGTTATAAAAAATTATTAACAATTGAAAATATGTACCACTCTCCACCCATCGCTTTTTTGCCAAATTTTCTACTTAATTGATAGATAGTAATTAAATATAATTTTCTATACCCGGCTGCCGACCATCATCCTTTGCATTAAGGGTGGCTGATGGGGCTGAAAAGTACTATATCGATGTTGCTTTTATACACTTATCGCTTTTATAGTCAAACTAAATACCGTTGGAAAAGTCGCAAAATTTCCAACACGAAAATACCCGGCTGCCGCGCGAAAGCGTTTGCGTAACTTAGGCTGCCGCGATATTGTGCGCGCGCAAGATTCGATCACGTATGAAATCCGCGCTTTAGATAAGGAGTTTGGGAGTGTGCGCACAGCTGACGTTTATTTGACATATGTTATTGTCTCTGATTGGAACACGCGAGTTTACGATTAAAGCTAGAGCGTCTCGCTTTCATGTATTCTTTAAATATTTGTTATTCTGTTGTTTTTATAAATATATAGTTTATGTGTTGTTTTTTTTTATTGTTTTTAGTTATGCTTAAAACGTCCCTATATATCTAAAGCAGAGAAAGTAATTAATGTTCAAGAGAGGCAAATAAATAGAGATGTCTTAATTTTGTTCTGTTTTTTGCAATTTATAAAATTATACATCGTTAAAGTTAACAAAATGTGAAAAAATAAGTTTAAGAATATACACTAAATTCCTCAGAATAAGGTATGTGCAGTGAATATGCCCATATTAAGCAGAATCCTTGATAAAAATTAGAAACGACAAACCTTTCAATTCGATTTTTTATAAAAAGCGTACCTTTAAACTCAAAGAAGTAATGTTTGGACAGAAATCGATGATTTTTTCTTTGAGATTTTTTTTATATCGTTTTTTTAAAAACGCATCATACTGGGCGTATTACTAACCCTGTCGTTAATATGCCCATAGGGTGATCCTAATATGCCCATGTCATGTTCCTAATATACCCATTATTTTATTTTAACAAAAGCATACAACCTTCGTCGGTTAAGTATACTAACAAACTAATAAACAAACCCAAAATTAAAATATTTCTGAAAAACTAAACATTACTTTACACTGGTAAGTAGACAGTAAAATTTCTGACAACCTTAGCCACAGTCTGAACAAACAAAAACTGTCTTATCACCTTTGGTGAGCCCGACGCACTCTTCGTGAAAGTAAACTAAACACATCGAGCACAATCGCATATCTTTTTTTATGTCTTCTTGACAAGCTTTGCAGTACCACGATTCTTTGGGTTTTATTTTTTCTTCTTTATCTTCGTCTTTTAAAACGATTTTTTTTTCTTTGGTAAGTTTTTTTGTGGTTTTGGTGGGAAAAACTGCCTTTTTCACAATAAGCGCTTTTTTCTTTCTAGTTGTTTTTGGGACATCTTTATATGGTGTCTCCAACATTTCAGTAAAACTCACGTTTAAAACCTTTTCTTCTGCATCGTTTCTTGTCTTTGTGTTATTTTCTTCCTCTTTAGGCGGGTCCTTTGTTTTTTGGTCCTCATCTTCTCTCTGGATGTTTTTGATTGACTTCGGGTTTTCTGCGTCCATTTTTAAATTCTTTAACGCCCTTTGGTCTCTGATGTTCGGCCTTTTAGCCTCTTCGTCATCCAATGTTGCCGATTCGTCATCAAGTTTTGCCTCGTCTTCCGAAGAGAACGTTTCTGTTAAGGTATCGCTGTATAAAGACATATTATCATCTGTTGATGAGGAGCTACTTGATGATGACCGTTTTCTCTTACTCTGGCGTTTTTGTCCAAAATATTCAGGATAATTGGAGATCTTTGACGGAGGAGTTTTTTCTATGGTGCTTCGGTCATTCCTTTGTTGACATCCAGAGGATCCAGGTTGGGGTGTGGTTTCCCTTCTAAGCTCTTGTCTTTCTTCTAGTCTGTTAATTTCTTCCATGTTATTATCTCGTTCCGTTAAAATGCTAGGAGCAAAAGCTACTTCGGGAATAGCATCTGGATTGTACGGATAGATACCCGTAGCAGAGAAACCTGATGTTATATTTTGGGGTGTTACTGACTTGTCCCAAACGATAGAGAAGAGCTCCCCAAACCTTTGTTTGGTTATAGCTCGGTCTTTGTGGCGAGTCCAGTATAAAAGTACCTGTTCATCCCAATGATGTTCGAAAGATTTAAATACAGCCTTGTCCATTGGCTGCAGTTCATGTGTCGTATTACTTGGGAGATATAAAAGGGTGATGCCATAAGAGTCTGCAGTTTCAACAATAGAAGGATCTAAATGGCATGATGCGCCATCAAAGATTAAAAGGCAGTTGCCTGGAAGTTTATATTTGCCAAAGTGCTTTAGCCATCGCTTTCTGAGTAATTGATATCGGAATGGACACCGCTGTCACCCAGATAGCACATGACGTCCCATGGACGTCCTAATTTGGTCCCTTGTTGGTCCGATTGGCCCCGGACCTAAATAAGACGTCCAGTGGACTTCCGATTACCGTGAACACTGGAACGTCCTTTGACGGACGTCCTATTTTGGTCCCATTTCATCAAAGCGTTTAGTTTTCGGTCCGAGTCCAGGACGTTAATGGGACGTCTATGGGACTTTCTATATACTAACATCGTTGGTCTTTAAATCGATAACTTGAAATTCAACATTTTGTTTTTGCAAGAGTATGAGGACAGAAAACCTAACCTATCATTTATTTTCAAATGAACAACAAATTTCGGAATTAAATAATTAACTTATATAAGTGAGTTAGATTAACGAAAAAAAAAAAGAAGGTAATTTAGTGTTATTTGTTATTTTTTTTATGTTGGTGGTTAAGAGGTTATAAGTGAGTGTTTTTTGTTGAGGTGAGAATAAGTGATGTGTATTGGCGGTAGCCGGTAGTGAAAAGAAAAGACCTTAATGGCGGAAAGTTGGAACAAAATAAATTTTGACAAAATTATAAAACTTAGTTATATCGACACAAGCTATAAGTAGGACCCAAGGTTTCATCTTACCAGCCCTGTGTGTTAAATTTAATTCATTCCTGTTTTTTTTTGTAAACTGAAAACGTTTTACTCTAGCTAGTTATTTCAGGATAAAAGTTGTTAAATAAAGCCCTTTTGATGTTAACATTTTTGTTATTATTACCCTTTATGGATTATGGTCAAATATCGTCCCTCGGTCGTCTGATTTACGTCCCTAGGATGTCCCTCAATGGTCCCTATGACGTCCTTTTGGGATGTCCCAGGGACGTCCCTAAAATGGACGGAAACGGGACATTAGGACGTCCATTGGTCGTCCGATTGACGTCCCGGTACCAAAATAGGACGTCCCTGTAGGACGTCTTTTAGACGTCCATAAGACGTCCGTGTGCTATGTGGGCATATTGCTCGATAATTTCGTTCGCGTTGATAAATAATCATTTCTTTCGAAATACAAATATTTTCTTACGGGCAATTCCACAACCACTTAATTTTTATTTGTTTCATTTTAATCTGCATTTAATGCAGTAGATAGATTTATAATTACATAAAAAGTCAATACGTACAGTTGTTTGCAAATTAATATTTTCAAGTTTAAGTTCATCTCGGTATTTTGGGTTCAAAGTTGTTATTTTCTTTAAACATTTCGAATGATATTCGTTTCATACGTGATCAAATGTTGCGCGCGCACAAAATCGCGGCAGCCTAAGTTATGCAAACGCTTTCGCGCGGCAGCCGGGTATTTTCTTGTTGGAAATTTTGCGACTTTTCCAACGGTATTTTGTTTGACTATAAAAGCGATGAGTGTATAAAAGCAACATCGATATAGTACTTTTCGGCCCCATCAGCCATCCTTAACGCAAAGGATGATGGTCGGCAGCCGGGTATAGAAAATTATATTTAACTACTATCTATCGATTAAGTAGAAAATTTGGCAAAAAAGCGATGGGTGGAGGGTGACACATATTTTCAATTGTTAATAATTTTTTATAACCTAAAACGCAAACGATATTGGGACGGCTGCCGACGGATTACTATTGTACAATATATTACCCGAAGTATTCATAAAAATTTAGCCATACTAGTGATCGACCCAACATTTTGCAGTGGGCTCCTAAACTAATAGATTCTACCGCGCTAAAAGAATTTACTTTTTGAAAATTATCAAAATATTATTTAGTACATGTTATTTAGTAGTTCTAGATTGAACCTTTTCCAAGAGATATATTTTCTGAGATGAGACAACGAAACCGAGACGGCAAATATTAATAACCCCCTTTCTCAATCATCTGCGTAAGAAGTAAATTTTGATTTTTATCAGACAAATTTTCACTTATAATATCACAAGAGCTTAAATTATTTTCAGGAATAATTTAAGTTTGCGTGGTATTCGGTAAGAAAATTTCACACCATAATTTAAAAAAAAAATATTAATCCAACCTGGCAATTTAAATTAATTTCACTGCTTGTCAAGTTGGTCAGGGTATTGTTGTTTTTTTACATATGCTGATTTGTCATTTTTGTTTAACCATATTTAGTTAAATAAAAAAAAATTACCAACTTTAGTTACACCAAATGCTAAATTCAGATGGGTAGTCAATATATCACCCTTTGGTAATTTTAAGTCACTAAAAATGGTACAAATCTATTTACATGATGCAATTTCAAAGAAATTCGTTTGTAGGTATATCCAACATATTTCGTTAAATAAAAAAATTACCAACTTTAGTTACACCAAAACTCAGATAGGTATTAGTTCAGTCTATCGTCCTTTCATAATTTTAGGCCATTAAAGGTGTGGTAGAAATGTATTTTTTGTTAAAGTAATCAATAATACTTCTAATGTAAAAAATATAATATTAATATAATATAATATTTGTTGCAGTAGGTGGCCGTGATAAATAGGCGGCCATGCTTTTGACAGATGAGGTCTATATTGGTAAACTACATTGAGTTACTGTATAGTAAACCAGCAAACAAAGATATTCTTATGTAAAACATTTCTTGTAAGCATTTGCGTTAAACAATTTGAGAAAAATGGAATGCTTTAAAAAGTGCCATTTATGTAAATACTGCAAAGAGTTGAGTCAAGTGCAAATATGTCATCCGAAATTAATATATTTAACGAATTTAATGGAAGATTGCGACCAGGAAGCGTTAGAGTCGAATGGTTTGTTTACGAAAATCCAAGAAAGTCTGCTGAAGATGTCAAATAAATATGGCCTTTTGCCTAAAAAAGATTTGAACTTCTTTCAAAATATTACATATATGTCTTAAAACAAATTAATTTGTCACTTTCCTATTCTCCATTAAGAAGAGAGGATGGGTTAAAATTCAAGCAACATTTAAATCTTATTATGTTTGTACATCCTACGTTTTTTAATGTTTACCTTTTCAACTGTCAAAAAATTTCTACTTAAATATCGTGGCGCCTCGAAAAAATTTTTTTTTGTTCCCATGGTAACTAGTCAAAATTAAGGCATCTTATTGGTTGAAAAGTAGAGGTCTGAAATTTTCACATACACAATATAAACAAGTATGGACCTCCGAGTGATTCCGCTATCAACTCCTTGAGCATCACTTAATTTATCATTCACTTAGACAGAAATAATAATTCAATAACTCAGTCAGGGTCGGATTGGGACCGCCAGGGCCTACCGGTCAGGAGAGAGAAGAGCCACCTTTTTTGTGGGCCTATTTTCATTGTGGGCACGAGGGCCCACCGCTTGAACGAGGCCCCTCTTCCTGAACGAGGGTCCACTTCCTGAACGAGGGCCCACTGCCTAAACGAGGGCCTACTGCCTGAACGAGAACCGGTCTATTGGCCCGTAGACCGAAGGCCTAATCCGAAACTGAACTCAATAGTGCTATACCTTCAGAAGCAATCTTCTAATTGGTTTGGTACCTTATTAAAGATAAGAGAGAAGTCGATGTAAAGAATGAAATAATTATAAAAATAATGAGTTACTGGAACTGTTGCAAACCGATAATTGAAGGCATGAAACTTATTTCCATTTTTGAAGGAATGGGTCCATTTGATTTATTTTGACATCTTCAATACTTCAAAGGCTGAATCAGAAATATCGATTAATTCCAATAAATTCTGGGCTTACAGCAATAATAAAAAATGCTCCAATAAAGTTGGTAATACCATGATCTATGAAGGTAAATTTCTTATTAATCCATCAGATATATTAAATGACTTTGCTACCTTTTCTAGTAAATGGCGTTCCATTTTAAATATACAGTTCACCGGGAAAAGATTATTTAAATATACACCGACCGGGAAAACAAGTACGAAAAAAATTCACTGGCTCCTAGACTAGTACTGTATCGAAGGAATTTTATGAATGAAACAAATTACGACCCCACTTATAAATACTACAATAATGGTGAAATCTCGTTACGCTGTTGTCAGACGTATTTTTTTTTTTGATAATTTAAAGACAACAGTATTGCAAGCAAACGTAACTACACTACAGTTAAAAACATCGTAAACTTGGAATCAATGTTTTATCCAAATATTGCATTTCTGCCGAGGATCATCTGCGTTGAATTCAGAAATTTTGTAAATAATCATATCTGTCTTGATTATATATCTATGGTTAAAAGCATCGTAAACTTGGCATCAATGTTCAATCAGATTATTGAGTTTCTACCGCGGAAGCTAACGTTGATGCTTCAAAAATTTTGTACATAATCCTATCTGTCTTGGTTATATATCTATGGAACCAAGTATATATGCCTTACATAAAATGCTGCTCTAAGAGATAGAGTGTTGCTGCTATGAGAGATCATTGTGACTGTGTTAAAAAATACAAGGTCAAAGTTGAAATTTTAATTTAATTGCAATATTTTGGTATATATAAAAATTTTATTTGGTAAACGTTTTGCAAAGGCCCATATAAACTAAAAAATATGACCTTATAATTATGGCTATTTTTAATTTTATGATTTACCCAAAACGCTTTGTTTTATAAGAATTATTATATAATATAAAATGGAAACTAAAAATAAATAATGTCGGAATCGGATAAAGATATAGAAATTAAACAAATGTCACATTTTATATAAAGAAGGATGATCGTTCAGATGTTTGATCCATTGTGATAATAATTTTACACACAAAAATAATAGACTTGCTTTTGGTAACATAGGAGAATAAAACTAGCGCTCTTTAATATCAATGTTAAAATTAATTGAAAGCCAATGTTGAAGTTGGTACAACCTTTAAACATGATTAAGAAATTTAAAAATAAATTTGAACAAACAGCAATATCTCCAGTTTTCGAGATTTTTCATTCTTAATGAATCACCCTGGATACAATGAGAAATGTGTTTTGCATAGAATTGAAAATACTTTGAAGCAGAACTCTTAAAGCTTGGTTCAATAAATATTTCACATTTGTCTCACGTTATTTTCCGATACATCCCCGTATGTTGCTACTTGAAGTCCTTGGGTTAGTTTTTCTACTAAGTATGTAATCCTCTTTTGATTGCAAAAGTTTTCTCGGCTCCTCGGCAGCCCTACTTTATCCTATTTTAGTTGCACTCCGTGGTGAGCGCTAATAATTTTTCAAGTATTATTTCATTATTTCGTGAATGAAAGTTATTATCTGAAATCGCCATTACCACTTTCTTAGATATCGAAAGAACTTTCAATAATGCCTTAACTAGGTCAATAACGAAAACTGTCCCAGTCACAATGTGCCAATGGATGACTACCAACCTAGAAAATAGGATAATTTTATCCACTCTAGGAAAGGCAATCATATAGGAAAAAGTTACACGTGGCTGCCCACAAGAAGGAATACTAGCTCCAAAGCTGTGGTCAGTTCTAGTGGAAGACCTACTTAGACATTGTCCAGAGAAGGCTACCAGTACATAATATACGCGGGCGACCTAGCAATTATCGTCAGGGAGTGATTTGCAGGCACAGTCTCGGAGTGATCTCGAACAGCTCTAAACATAGTGAACAACTTGTGCAAAAAAGAGCAATTGTTTATTAACGCACAGAACACAACAGTTGTACCATTCACAAAAAACGGATACTTACAGGACTTAGACCACTAGTACCCTGTTCCAGGCTGAACTAATAGCCATACAACACTGTGTAAAAGAAATAATAAATAAATAAGTATCAGGCAGAACTATTGCCATCTACTTTG
The DNA here is from genome assembly GCA_927349885.1 of Psylliodes chrysocephalus. NCBI lineage: Eukaryota > Metazoa > Arthropoda > Insecta > Coleoptera > Chrysomelidae > Psylliodes > Psylliodes chrysocephalus. The sequence goes on from OV651816.1 coordinate 60,669,662, forward strand.
ATAGCCAAGCAGCTCATAGAAATCAAATCACGACTAGAATGACTTCCTAGAAGACTTGGCAGAGCTAAGTAGTCAAAACAAGGTGATCCTGGCCAGGGTGTCAGGACACGAGGGATATCAGGCAATGAAAAGGCCGATGAACTAACCTGAGAAGGCTCAGATAAGGCTATTACAGGCCCCTAACCATTCTGTGGAGTTGCAAAGGCAATGTACAGAGGATCCATCAAAGAGTGGATGCAAGAAGAGTCTCAGGAATGTTGGAACGACTATCCAGGATTGAGACAGGCTAAAGAGTTCATTAAGGAACCATCGTCCTTGTTTACGAAAGACCTACTGAATCAAAAACGACAAATCGTTATAACAGTAAATCTTTTTACCGGATACTGTCGCCTAAGAAGGCACATGAATGTCATCAATGCAGAAGAAGAAGAAGAAGCAACATTGGGCAGGTTCTGTGAAGAAGAAGAAGAAGAAATATCAATCCACGGCTTGCGCCAGTGTAAGAGTTTGGCTAGATTGAGGTTTCTAACACTAGATGAAGAAATGTCCAATACTTTTAAATCTAATCTAATCTACTGAAATTCAACAGTTTCTTATGAAAGTTTGTTTTAAAAAAGTACATAAGTCACCAAATCAAAACGTATTTCACTCAACTAATAAAAATTATGCAAGAGATATGGATACTACAGAAACTGCGAAGACATATTAATATTACTTTAAGAGAGAAGAAAAACAAGAACAAGTATAATCACACAAAAAGCAGAAATGGAGTAGTTTATAACAAACAAGGGAGTAAAACAAGGAGATTCACTATATGCGAGACTGTTTAATATAGATAGAAATTCCCAATTAATTAAAAAATTTCAAAAATTTTGTCTCGAGGGAGGATTTGAAAAGGAAGAAATATAATAGCGCCATTTTTATAAGAAATACTATAAGGTTGCTTTTGCAACTCCACAGAATGGTTAGGGGCCTGTAATAGCCTTATCTGAGCCTTCTCAGGTTAGTTCATCGGCCTTTTCATTGCCTGATATCCCTCGTGTCCTGACACCCTGGCCAGGATCACCTTGTTTTGACTACTTAACTCTGCCAAGTCTTCTAGGAAGTCATTCTAGTCGTGATTTGGTTTCTCCATTAACATGAATAAGACCAAAATACTGAGAATTACATATCAGTTTAAAAGATCCAGGTCGATACACTAAAATTTTAGGAAGTTGCAAAATTCAAATATTTAGATGTAGTAATAAACAACAAAGGAACAAGAACAAATGAATTAAATGAAAAATATTAATGGCAATAAGAAAATATATTAAAAAGTGGAACGGGTGGAAAGAATGGCTTCATCCGGGCATTTATCAAATGTGCGCTTCCCAAAAATGTGGCATCTAGAGACAGCTCTCTGCAATGTTATTAACCTGCAAGACTTTAACCTGAGAGGCTGGCTATTCCTAGACACCCCCAGTGACAACCAGCAGGTTTTTGATGAGTTGATAACCTGCAGGACTTTGACGAGCTGAGATAATGACAGATACATTTCTCAGCGACAACCAGCATGTTTTGACAAGTTGAGAGTGAGATTCTATATGCCCCTGGAGGTTGCACAATGGGCCTTATGAGCCTAAGTGCTGTGGAGCAACCCACCCTCTCTCCATCTACAGATACAGAGAGAAACTAAAAAGTAAGATAGGAAGAAAAAGGAAAATTAAAATGTGTATTATTTTGATGAGACCGACATTATTATACGCAGCAAAGTTAATTAATAATGACAATTATAAAAAGAAATTGAAGATAGGATAGGGAAAAATAGGAAAGATTTCGGGACTCGGCTAAATTGCGGATGGAGAATATAGAAGTATAAAAAATTCAGAAATATTACAGGGGAAGACATTGTAAAAGGAATAAAGATAACAGCGTTTGCGTCCGCCGATCGAGGTGAAGTAACACATCTTTGGGACCTAGAAGAAGGTGAGGCAGGCCGAGATCAAAGTTGATAAAGGAAGTTATAACTGATATATAGTGAATGGGGATTTGTAATGCAGAAGAAAAAGTACACAGAAAAAAGGTGTACTATATTCAAGATGAATGGTCTTATTTCAATGCTTTGTTGTGTTTGTATATTCGCAAGTACAATTCTAGTAATACTTCTTCAACAATAGCTATTAAGCCTTTTTCTTCTCCTGGGCTCGTCTGACTATGTCTCCGAATAACACTGAAGCCTATTGGCTTATTGTGTTTTACCCCATGTTAGTTCATAGTACCCACTCTGTCACCTTTGTACCTTGTACAAGTTTGTACAGGTCCTTGGGTGAGTGGGTTCTATACGTTGTTGGATCAACCTGGGGTTGTCCAAAAAGAGCTTCGCATTCGCACAGTATGTGTTTGGGGCCGTTTCTGGTTTCTTGTGACATAGTTGGCACATGAATTCCCCATTGTACATGCCAATTTTGTTCAAGTGTCCCTTTACTGGGACGTGCCCAGTCATGAACCCTGTTATCACTTTCAACTGTTCCTATTCATAAAGAGTATTTCTCCAGTTCTTTTGGGACATGGTCTGCCTATGAAGGCTTTTCCATGTGCCTGTTTTGGGGGTGCCTTGCTTCAAGATTAGAATCAACTTACCCTAACCAAAATACCTCTAATTAAATGAAGAGTATCTATTGCTCAATTGCAGTATTATGTACATCTTAAATGAAATAGTCTTACACTTGTTTTAAATATACTTTATTTATATTCAATAATACCTTGTTCTTAAATCCAATACAACTAAATTTGTTACAATAATAATATGATCTTTGACATAAATATATTGATTTTGGTTGAATTATAGGATAGTTTCATTGAAGAAATTAATAATCTTGATATAAGATCAGGCTGTTCTTGCTTTTTAAAAGAGTTCTCACTGATAACTATCCACAGAAAAGCATTTTTCAAAATTGTTTTTAGTTAACATACCAAATTCCTCTGTCCTCTGAGGTGTCCCACCTATAATTAAAAAAAAATAATTTTATAACTTCAAAACCTAAATGGAACATAAAATGAATATTTTTAAGTACGTCCTTTTAGACTTCGCAAATAAGTTTTGCATATTTTACTAACCTTTTCTTATAATTATAGTAAATATTTTCTAATGCAAATAGGCCTTTATTATTTTGTGTTATAATAAAATAAAATGTAAGCTTATTAAATTTGTAAGAATCTTGAAATCAGAATTTTCGTAGATACGACCTCTTGTCTTAGCAAGGCAGAAGTCGTCTTTTCAAAAAGTCATCCAGCATCATACATTTTTTTTACTTCTATCCCAGTTTGTTTCGTGTTCTTATGATTATAAATTTACTTATATATAATAATATCTAACAAGAAGTGAACTAAATATACTTACATTTAAATATTGGTATCAGGTCGCTGAGGCCCCATTCATTTAACAAATGTTCCATTTCAATTTAATTTATTCATACACTTATTAATTAAATCACAAAGAATTTCTAACAAAAAGTAAAACGCAACCCTAACGATACGATGCAAACTTGTTATAAAATGGACAATAGGATGAACACGTGCTAATGCCAATTTGCCAGATTCTCTATAAATGCGTTGTGTCTCTGACTTCCGAATAATAACTATCACATCTCAACATGTACCAGTCATATATCTACGTATCAGTGCAGTGGTTGGCATTTTAAAATAAGTTACAGCTGGCAACACCGTGCAGTGAGTTTGTACTTGCTAATCTTTTGTGAAGTACATAGATTTTTGATTCGAATTGTTTAATTCTTGTTCTGAAATTTAAATGCTTTGAATCGAATCCTTTTATAACATTGAATCAAGTACGCGATAGTCGGTTTTAAGAGCATATCATACTTACAATAAACGTAAGAGCTTTCTTGGATTAATGCACAATTCTATACTTGAATGAAATAATTTATTCTCAGATTAATTATTATAACTCTTAAAATACAAGATTATGACTATACTTTTACCTTTACATTTATTTTCTTATTGTATCGAGAAATATTATTTGAAGCAAACTTTGCTTTATTTCAAACAAATGTAATCTTCTTCCAAGTGTAAAGCTTTTCTTGAATGTAGATGATAATTTTTTTCTGTGTAGCAGAAGATAGAGTAATATGGCGGAGAATTAGTAAAGAAGTAGCATAGTAGATGATATGGGGATAGCTTTTAAAAAGCGACGCAGCACCACATGGGGTATATAAGACATATATTAAATGGTATTGATAATGGTTAAAATTGTATTACACGAACCGTAAACTGTTTTCTTAATCCCAACAATCAAGAGCTACAATTAACAATTATTTTCCCAAATTAAATACCTACCTCAAACGCTTTACAAAACAAGCACGAATCTCCATATCACGAATCCTTTTTTCTCTCTCAGACATTTTTTTTTTCGTGAATTCTCAAGTGATCCTTTTAAGATGTAATTATGGCGATAAAAACATTTGAAACGATAAAAGCAGTTTTAAAGAGAAACACGAGATGAATTCAACAATTCGAGACTTAGAAAGTATTTTTTACCGTTTTTTCGTGGTTTTAGTGTTTATCCGTGGAATATAGGTTGCGATCTGGTCTTCATAGCTCCTTTAAGTATGTCAACGATTTGATATGTGATAGAATTGTCTCTTGTCTGCGTTTTGGGTGAAAATATTATTTGTAACATGATAGGGAAAAGCTGTGGAGTAGGTTAGGAATCGAGGCGCCTGGTGTCAATAATCATTACAATACCCGTAACATTTTATGAAATGAATAATAAACCAATTATTCTTGATATTTTAAATTTATTATTATAGTCTAGCAAAAAATAAATAAAATTAGTTATCTCAAATTATGCCTACCAACATAATATGTAGAAATAATAGAATGTGCTATTCGCGATTCAAGATAAGTGATACGTCCTCTGGATGAAATTTGTAAAAGTTGTCTATAAGTAGGACTTTTTTGAGGGTTGCCAGGATTTTTAGCCCTTGAAGAAGTGGAAAGACCTTTTTTTAAGTAGCGAAATTTGTGTCTAGCAATATGTAATCATATTCTATATTTATTATAGGATTTTTAAAAAATAATTTGAATATATTGTTTGTTTTTTACTTTCCTATCTGTATACAGATATAAGGAAAGTATAGGAATCATGATTTTTTTCGACCTCGAGTTTTCGACGGATTTTTACGTTTTGAGGTCCCCTGAATCCGTTTTGACTATTTTCGCGATGATGTCTGTGTGTGTGTGTGTGTGTCTGTGTGTCTGTGTGTCTGTGTGTCTGTGTGTGTGTCTGTATAACGCATAACTCATGAACCGATACACAGAAAAACACCAAATTTTAAACTTAAGCTTTGTTTCAGCGTCCAATGAGCTGATTAGATTTTGGGCAGTGTCGGAACATCTGGGGGGGTACTTTATAGGTGGTCATTTTTATATTTTATGGAATATATCTGTTATTTACGTTTGGAGAAGAAAATTCTTCAAATAAAAGTTACTTCTAATATAATTATCTATAATTTTTGTTTTATGCAAAATTTTCCTAAAATGGTCCGTATTCGAGAAATTTGACAAAATGTAAAAAACATAATTTTTTATAAAAATTGTTCAAATAAAAGTTGTTTATAATATAATTCTCTATAATTTTTGTCCTATACATAATTTCTCTAAAATGGACCGTATTCGAGATATTTGAGAAAATGTGTAAATTTCGAAATTTGAAGAAAACTCAAAAACGGATAAAGGAAAAAACATTAAATTTTAAACTTAAGGTTTATTTCGGCCTGACGTGAAATGATTAGATTTTGGACAAAGTTGGAACATCTGGGGGGGTACTTTATGGGAGGCCGTTTTTATATTTTATGGAATATATCTGTTATTTATGTTTGGAGAAGAAAATTGTTCAAATAAAAGTTACTTCTAATATTATTATCTATAATTTTTGTTTTATGTCAAAATTTCCTGAAATGGTCCGTATTCGAGAAATTTGACAAAATGTGCAAAATTCTGATTTTTATGAAAATTGTTGAACTAAAAGTTGTTTGCGATATCGATTTCTATAATTTTTGTTTATACATGATTTTTCTAAAATGGTCCGTAATGGAAAAGTGCTAAATTTAAATTTTTCTGTATTTTCGTTTTCAATGAATATCTATAGAAAAATGTTTCGAGGTAGATGTATGTGTAAAATGTATATATTTAGTTTATCCTCTAAACATTTATAGAGATGCTGCAATAGGTTGTACAAAATAACCGGAAAATGCCTATAATAACTAGATAGGAAAGTCATGTGTTGGACACATCAGATTTTTTAATTTCCGTTCTTTTATCAATTTTGATTTAAAATCAGTTCATCAGTTGGCAAAATTGACGTATGTGTTCGCTGTTTATATTTTAATATGTATCAATTATAATTCGAAATTTTCTTACTTGTGAGCATTAAATTTGTTTCTTATAGTGTGTGAAAGTGTTTATATTAAAAATGAAATGTATGTAAAACCCACCAAAAAACTGCAATCTATATGATGTTAATGTCAAAATTATTTTATTTATTTATGAATTTTATTGCGGTACACTACAGATATAATCTGATTGGTACATGGCAAGAGCAAAAGATAGTAAGAAATAGATATAAAAAGACAAATTGCATCAAAAGATTAAAAATAGATTTAAAAACATAAATACAATGGAATTGGATTACAAATACAAAATTTACCAATACGAAATAACAATGAAATGTAGATAGAGAAGAGATCTATAGTCTAATGTTATTTTTAATAGTTTGCGGTGATTTATGAAAAATATCGTAATTTGAAAAATTATTATAATAGTTATCTAATTTTCCAAGAGTAAGTCGTAAAATTTTGTTTCTTATGATAACTTGATATCTTCAAATTCACATTATTAATATTTTTCAAAATGGCATGTCTCGAATCAAATAGCATTCTGCATTGTGACAGTTTTATTACCGTTTATACATGTATGTATACAAAGTACTACACTATTCACTTCATAATAAAAGAGTAAGGATAGTAAGATTTTTAATTAAGTTTATCAATAATAAACGATAGGTACCTGAAATTTCCTTTAAACCACATATTAAAACATGTCTTGCGTTCAGAAACAAATATATCTAGATGTTTGTGTAACATCTAGATAGGTGAAGATTTGTAACAAATTAGTAATAAACACATGATAAATATTATATTTATGACGAAAGAACGGAAACTAAACTGAACACTAAATGAAACTCAAGAACACTATTATAATGATATTATCAATATCCTACTTATAGATGACAAAAGACAGGCGCCCGAAAATTAATTTGAATCGCGAATCCTTCCATACATGTGTGTAGCTGTAGAGGTTATTGGTACGTCTGCTCATTATGTTTTAAAATCTCGAAAGAGCTGTCTTCAAAATATTTGCGAATTAATAATACTCAATAATTGTTTAATAGAAAACAAAAATATTAAAAATAAAGTGTGAATGGTTCGATGTTAATTTCATCTTTTACTGGTGAGTTTCCATTTACATTTTTCCCAATCACCTTTTTTACCTCTTCTCTTGTTGGATCAGCAATTATGTTTCTTTTTTCAATTTCCTCTTCATCTATCTAACCTATCCACACCTGCTTGTATTCGTCATCTTCATCTTCTAGTATCACTTTTTTATTCCCTTAGTTTTGCCTTCGTAGACTTTATGTTCTTTAATTTTCTTGTAAAAGTCTTTTGTAATTTTCTTACTTACGTCTTGTTCAATTATTTTTATTTTATTGTCTATCCACCCTTTTTACTTTTTCTTTTAAATTTTCTTGGTTTGTTTTCTTGGTGTGTTTTCTTAATTCTTCATAGGCCATTTTATCTTCTATTTTATTTGTTCTCAGCCAATTGATTCTTGCTTGTACGTTTTTTGTTGTTGCTTCACTACATTTTTCTTTGTACCATCTTTTTCTTACTTTTTTCTGTGCAACCCCAATATATTCATCTGCTGCTAGTTCTATGCTTTCTCAAATGACTTTCCATTCTGCTTCTATTTCATTTTCTTCACGTTTATTGCTTAAAATTGATTTTAATATGTCTGCATATTTATCTTTTACTTTTTCGTTGTTTAGTTGACTTACATCCCATACTTATAATTCCTCTTGCCGACTCCACACATTGGAGCCAACGTTGGCGCCAACAACGTTCGTCCAATGTGTGTATTGACAAAACAGCATTGGAGCCAATGTTGGTACCAATGTTGCGCCAACGTTGGACTGTTTCCGTTGGTTGTCGGTTTTAGCGACGCAGATCAAAGGGATTGGGACCAATATTTGTGTTGCCGACCACACAATCGCGCATGACGTACTGGTGAAGTGGTGAAGATAATTGTTTTTTTACAAAATACCGTCTGAGCCGATATGGGAAAATGAGAAAGTGTTAGAGTTCTTGAAGCATAAAAACCGAAATGCCATTGCTGATACATGGCAACGTTTACAAGCTAGTTTCAATATGGGTTGCTCAGTTGTTGATTTAATAAACAAATTTCTATATAAGACATGTTGACGTTGGCTCTGACGGGAACGGACTGACATTGTGCCAATTCTTCCCCAGTGTGTGGAAACGATAACGAATATGAAACCCAACGATTGCCAACGCTGGCGCCAATGTGTGGAGCCGGCATTATGTGTAGTTGTAGAGGTTGTTGGTATGCCTGCTCAATAGGTATTAAAATCTCGACAGACCTGGCTTCGAAAAATTTGCGAATTAATAATACTAAAGCAAGTGTTTAGCAGAAAACAAAAATATTAGATATAAAGTGTGAGCGATTGATCTCGGACTCTGTTCATTAGTCACAGATAAATAAATTTCATCTAATTATTACTAACATTAAAACAAATTAGTTACTCAAATTTCCTAATCTCAGACGTATTTTTCCGATAAATGGTTGATTTTAGGTAAGTTGTACATTATTATGTTTATGTAGGTAATGTAATGAACTTCTTACAGAAGTCCGTATGTGTCTTGAAGAAGCGGCTTGTATCCTTGCAAACAAGTTTGCTGGTGTCGTACACTAGATACTTCATGTGGCAACAAAAAAAAATATTAAACAGAATGTCATTGTTCTTTCTTTGTATTCGAAAATATTCCATGTTGTAGTTGTATGTGTCGGAGACTTTACCAACTGTTTTTAAAATGTAGATTGATTAATGATCTTGATAGAGCGAGCCATTAGATTACAAAATAACGCGTATGCTCAATTTGGCTAATAATAGTCAAGTGGCTGCTTAAGGTGACTATTCTCTTGCAATACCTGTTTTACCGACATCAAGAGCCGATACCCTCCCACTCGATTCAAATCTGGTCGTGTTGTCGTTTACATGACCGTTGCACATGTGACACATGAAGATATGAATGTAATGTTAACTATTAGAAACTACACTTTACATTAGAATAATTAAACGATTAACAAATAAATACACTAAACAATATGCTGCTGTTTACTTCAAGTATTGGCTTCTGATTTTTTCTTCAGAACTGATGCATTGCTGAGTATATATGCCCCTAGTGACTCTAAGGCCCAGTTGTACCACTCCATTTTAGGGGAGATTCAACTGAACCTGGCTTAGACTGTGACAAACGTCGTACTAACTATATCTAAACGTCAGAATCAAAACCAAGTTTAGTTAAACCTCGCCTGAACTTAAATGGTACAACCGGGCCTAATGTGTAATCCTTTATATCAAAATGCGTTCAATACGGTCTTGTCTAAATTAAATAATGTGTTCAAAGTTACCAACACTCACATCAACTCTTTATTCTGGTTTAAAAAAATGTGTTTTTTTGTCTATTTTTTTTAAAATAATTTTTGTAACGCTAAAAATACATTAAAAATTGAATTTTGTAGATGTGTAGTAAATTACTAACCGACAAATACCTTTAACAGAATAAAATTACTATCTTAATCTTGTTTTTTACAGGCCCTTAAAAGGAAAGAAGACGAAAGTGACAGGACAAGCGTTTCGACCCCTCCAGGCTCCGTCGGAGATCGCAGTTGCTCCTCCAGTCAAGGTAAGCGCTGACTCTTGCTCTTCGCTCTTCGCTTGTCTTTTGTTTTCGGCTCGACCTCGACACCGTTGCCAAGTCTGGCAACCGGTTTACGAATAGTCGGGGCGTTACGATCTATCGGGTATCTATCTAACTATCGTGGACTACCGGTTTTCGTATACGTGCGTATGAAATGCAATACATAAACGATGCAAGCGAGTTTTGTTAAATTGGGAATTTTTATTTATTGAGTGAGTAATTTAAATTTGATTAGGTTTGTCAGTGGCATACGTAGGATATTTGTAAAAAGGTGTTATGCGATGATACTTCGAAAAATAAAATACGATTACATGCCTCTATATTAATTAACATATTGTGAGGTACCTATAGTAGATAACAAATTTTACCCAAAAAAATATACAAAATATAATCTGTAATAACCCGTGAAATAGATTACAGCAGGCTCTGTTATATGAACCTACAGATGTAAAATACTCAGCTTAGTCTAGGGCTAATGTGTGATCCAAACTGCTTACTTATAAAAATTTAAATTTGAATCAATTTAAGCTATCCCTTGTGTTTTAAAAATAAGAATTATTAAAATAAAAATTAAATTTGTTTTGTATTTTATTTCACCCAAAAGTGAAATATATATATTTTTTTAAGATTATTCAAACTCTTGGTTTTTGGTTAAACTGAAAAAAATATTTGTATTAAAAAATATGAACACGTATACCAAATGGTATTTGTAATTTGAAAGGTAGTAATTAAAATAAATAAAAACAGTCTTAAAATCAGTAAATAAAAATTAAAAGTGCGTTTACATGAAAAATAGTAACCGTAAAATAATAAAATTATAGATTCTGTATATTCTATATTGACCACTAATTTCCTCAGTTTAAAATCTTTTATTAATATTCTTATAACATAATAACGAAACATTTACCCACATGTAAGTCCTTAAAGGTAGAAATGTCATTATAATGAATATCCAATAGAGTTTGACAATATGTCACGAACTGTTTAATTGTTTTAATCTTGGTAAACTTACATTCTTTACATGTTTTCCAGAAAAATATTGACGAATAATTAATTTGAGGAAACATAATCTCATTTATTTCAATTTTACTAATCAAAGGAACAATTCAAAGTGTTGAAAAATCACGCCATCGTCCACCTCTATTTTTTATTTGAATTGACGTAAATTTAGAGGAATTTTTATCCAGAAAACGTAAAATATGTGTTTTATATATTCGTTTAAAGCAAGACCAATTAAAAAGTAATTTAAAACACAGTTGGTACGCCATATATTAGGGCGCTTTAACACAGACATTTCAAAAAGACTGAAAGAAATATTTTTGAGTTTAAATTTTCATGAATATTTTAGTTGCATAATTATTTAGAACAATACTAAAAATGGTAAAATAGATGAACAGGAAGAGTGTTTAGTAAGAAGACATTTATAGGAAAAAAAAATACCTCTACCGAAGTTTTACACCACCATTTTTAAGCCAATCAGAGTCTATTTTTTGTTTGGTTTCCATGGTAACCCAAAAAATTTCCGGAAATTTTCATCCTCCAGGGTACCCTGGACGAAATTAATAAGTGAAAATTTTTATGTCAAAATAATGACACTTGTAATGGGCTTGATTCAAGACTTTTTACATTCAGAACTTCTTACTCCATCAGTAAGTTGTTTGTCAGAAATAAAGGTAAGATAGGCATCCTGGACCAATCAGGTATACATAGATTGACTTGTGCAACATGTCCTTGTTCCTGTCTCGATAGAAACTTTCGTAATGTTAAAGTTCGTCTCAAAGAACACACATGTTGCTTTAACACTAACACCACGGGCTTTTCTCACTTTGCTTCGCACTATTTATCATTTTTAAAAATCAAACACATACATTTCTACCAACTGTAATCCTTAAAATTTCACCAGTAATTTTTCTTTGGATTGCCTACACGCTATACTCTCCTGTATTGCCTAGTTCATACGTATAATGCAATACAATCATAATTTTGTTAGTTTTCTATAAATATTACAGAAAGATGGGGTTTCTGTTTGTAATCGTCCCCATGTTTTATTAAATTTTGTTTAGTGTTTTCAATTATAAATATTTTAAAATAGTCTTACGCAGGGCCATCTTTAAATCTTTTCAATAAGCATTAATTAGATCCGATTGTCAAAATTTTATTGTCCAACTCAAATAGAGGTCACTATAGGTACCTTTTTTAATTCCCAACATTGGTTATTTATTTGTTATCTATTATTGTTTTTTAATTTTTTTTTATTATGATATAAATTTAATTAACGCCATTATAGCTTTAGTCTTCGTGTTAAATCTTGTTTGTCGTATTTGTTTAATGTAATTTTTTAATACTTTTAAATTAACTTAACTATTGGAACCTTTTTAAGCACTGGTTGTCATCAAAATCAAACAGCTGAACCGTCACCAATTCGAAAATGATTTAATGACCGCAAACTATCACTAACTGAGCCTCGCATAAGTTTGTTAGTACGAAATAAACAAAGTCACATTAGCTAAATATTTTTATGTACCTGGTTTGTGGAAAAAATTTCGATATAATAAATTTACCAAATATATTTTTTTCCTACGACCACTTAGGAAAGTGACACATACCACACTATATAGTCCTATGGAAAGTGCCCTATATCACACGCGTATGAATAAGAATTTACTTTCCACCCGTGTACGAATATGCTACTTTCCGCATAAGCTGTCACAAAATGTCAAACGCATCATTTCTATTTTTATCTATGTAATGTCCATATTATTACTAAAATCGATATGATTGTTAAATTATTGAAATTGTTGTAAATTAAATCCAAGATATTTATCTTTAACAATTATTATTAAAATATTTTTAAAATAACTAAATTATGTTTGCTTGTTATTCTGGTTAAACACATAAACTATTAGATCATTCAATTGACGCAAGGCGTATTAGCTCAGGTGGAAACAGTATCAAACTTTATCAACTTTGCCATTTAAGACCTGGCGAGCGACAGCGTTCAAATCCTTGCAGGGGCAAACATTTTTTTTGTTTTTTTTTTTTAATTTTTTTTTGGGTTTTTATATTTTTTTGTTAGAAAATATTAAAATTGAATAAATACTATTATTATTGATTATTTTTTTAAATACATTTTAATTATTATAATAACCTGGTTTTACATTTTTTGAGAAAATTATTTTGTGGTCGTAGGAAAAATATTGTACATCACTTGTATGAAAAGTGATTTTCCACACTCGTGTGATAGTCGCACTCGGCTTGTGCATCGTGCGACAATATTTCCCACTCGTGTGAAAAATGTCACTTTCCACACTCGTAATATTTCAATCTAACTAAAAAAAAAAGATATACAATATGGATATTAAGCTTCGTTATTTAAAACAATCATTGCAAAACTGAATTTAAAATGTATCACAATTAATCCTTTTTAAATTAGGTGACATACGAACCATCTTACTATTAAAAATGAATGAGAAGGTTTCCACGTAGAGGAGATTAGAGAGGAACGCATGATTTTTTATGAATATGCATTGATTAAAATAAAAATGTTCTAGAGTTTTTCACCTTTGTTTCAAATTCTTCATAGTGAGTGGATAAGAATGCGGCTGTACAACCCAAATTATAGCAAGGCGAGGCGTGGAGATTTTCATGAGTTATGAGGTCTAATCTCAAAAAAGTTGAGAAGCCCTAAATTAAAGGGACTCTCTAGTAGGGATGCGCACGATGTATCGATTTTTCGGTGTCCATTTTCGATGTTAACATCGATGTTTTTTTATCCGATGTTATTAGTTAACATCGATGTTTTTAATTATTAACATCGATGATTTCTTTTTCGATGTTTGTCAAGCTGTACGTTTCAATTGATGGTCCGAAGACCTTTTGTTTTTGCTCTTCAATGAATGTTTTTAAATCGATGTTTAGAAAAATCGATATTTTCTTTTCCGATTTTTTTACAATATCTATAGTCTTCGATCTATCATTTGATGTCAATATGGATGTTTTAAAAAATTGCCCCTACTGTCTAGAAAGATTATATCATAACGTATTAAATGATTACAAATCAGGCATTTCAAACAAAATGGTTGTCAGCTAATATTTTTTTTATTTGAAATAAAATCAGTAAAATCTCTTATAATAAATTGAAACTCTCAGTGAATTTATTCAAATAATTAAATTCAATATGTCGAGCTTTATAGATTACACTACTACGCTACAAATAGAATCTTTCGACAGAGCTATGATGCGAGATGCGATGTATCTTATTACATCTTGAACGCCCGGTAGGACGAGCCGAGGTCGGCGACCTTTCCGCTGTTTTCGCTGATGGGAGATGCGGTCTCCAAAACGCATCTCGTTCGTGCTATTAATACGCGAATGCGAGTATCGTAATCGTGTTCTTCCCCTTAAATTTAAAATCTAACAGATACGTTCACAATTTTTTTTTAAGTATATTACTTTAATATAGTTCATCACTCTTTTTTATTATTTTGATTATTTTTTTTAACCTGTCACAGTTTTTGGTATACTTTATTAAAGAATTTAATAAAAAAATACTTGTTGTTTCTATAAAAAGTGAATCACAGTTACTTATTACAGCCCCTTGTATCGACGCCACACTACGCCACTGCTGTGGGAATTGATATGGCAACCATTTGGGCCTGGTGGATTTGGCAGGGTCATTTATATAGATAGTTATATAGATAGATTAATTATATATGTTTTTCAAAATATACATAAGCTTTTGAAGTAAAAATGTAGGTAATTATTTTTGCCCATCACCACTCAGGAAAGTTGATATTTATACCTGGAGCCTAGATATTTATTTTTAATAAATTATTAAAATAATTTTAATGTGACTACATTATTTTTATGTTTTCGGCAAAACCCATACGTAAAATACTTTAAAAATTATTGAATAGGGCATACAAAAAAAAAACATCTAAAACCAGCGACATCTTGATTGAACCTTCATAGCCAGATTTCTTGTATTTTTTTTATAAAATATTTTTTTTACACCCATATGGATATTAGCAGTGCCGGATTAAGACTACTTAATGTCCTAAGCAATCCACGCCAAATTATGTATTTAATACAAAGAGATAGATCATTAGGCCCCTTAGAATATGCATGAAAGACGAAAGAGATACGTGGAGAAGGTATTACATACAATAAAACCCAAAGCATTTTTTATTTATTTATTGAAATGCAACTGGCGACTTTTTCGGGCATTAAATTCGCGGAAAATAGTTTTTAAGTCCAACGTTTTTAGCGTCTGTGACTATATATAATATTGATAAAGCATCGAGCCTTTCCTGCAGCATCGTCGTTCTTTTTTCATTTTTTATTATTTTTTATTTCGAAAAAGATCGTTCCCCTGTGCAGTTTGATATCATCGACTACGGTAGCCTAGGTGTCTACGGCGCTCACATTCATTTATGAGCCAATTTTGTGGCTTAGAATCCTACAGAAGTCCATATGAATTTATTTGCATGGTTCTCTATAGGATTTTTGGATGCCGTATTAGCAGAAAGGTTAAATTACAATTATTTTATTTTAAAATAGTAACAAAAAAAAATATATACAAACAAATACCCCCTAATTTACCCAACCGTACACTCATCAGAGTCTTAAAAGGGTAGCCATTGTTACGTTCCACAAAACCGGGCGGCACAGGTAAAATTCTTAAGTTCACCATACCTTTTAACTGCCGGCTCTTTAAAATCACACATTTTGCTTGAGTCGCCTGTGCTGTAAAACTCCCATACAATTTTAATTTATTACTCCGTGTCGATTACGATTCTACCATAGCAATTTTTTGTGCTATTTGCTGGTGCCCCCAAGACGTGATGCCCTAAGCAATTGCTTAATTTGCTTATGGGCTAATCCGGCACTGGATATCAGTTATTCTACGCATAAACTACAAAACGAAAAAGTATGCGAATATACTTCATATTCATTTTACCTATGCTGAGTTCGGGCAGCACACTCCACGTACGCGGAGTGACACTATTGCACTCTATCGCACTCTGTCGCGTTCAAATTAAACTTTTCAAGAGATTCGCGTAAATTATATTACGTTTAAATAGGATGGAGCAGAGTACATCGACTAATCAATACCCGTTTGTTATTTTGCGACTTGTGGATATTTTTCTTTTTCTTTATCCTCCATGTTGTTGAATGTGCAGGTTAAATTAGATTTAGCTTTGCTATTTCCAATAACTGCGTCATCACACAGTGTTACAGTTATGCAAAAATGGATAAAAGGCTTGTTCTGGTTTCTTCAAAATGTACTGCAAACTGAGTGCAAACCTTCCGAGATCAAGTGGAACAGTTGATGATCAAATTATCCGTCGCGTAAAATTTTTCAACTTTCTACAGTTTATCTAGTACAGTTTTCAACATATTTCTGAAGGACCAGAACATACTTAAAATATTGCTTATTGAAGATCATATTTCTCTATTACAGGGAATATCAAAAGTTGCTAATTTCATACGAAAATTAAATCAATATTGATTATCATATTCATATTGGGTAATGTTTTCGGCAAAATTATAAATATTGTCCCTCATCATTGTCAAAATAATTATCCACTGCAAATCTTATAATCCACATTAAAAAGTAATTTTACCACAATTTTCAAGAAACTACATTAACAAATTAGTTTAATAATCTATTATAAAGAGTGATCCACAAAAAATGTTTTTTTTTTAAATAGACCATGACCGACAAAGACAGGAATACTAGTCATGTCTGTAGTAACTACGCGCGGCTCTGAATTAAATCCAAAGTGACACTTAAAAGGAAGAATAATTATTATACGCTCGACATACGTGAATTTTTCCAAAGCCGGGTCCTTAACACTTTAGTGTCACAAAAAGTAAGCGATTTAGAAAAAAAATTGAACCATTTTGAATGTGGTAGAGACAGACTAATTCTTTACAAAAAAGTGCGGATTTTGTCAAAATATAACCATTTTTTTCTAACCTCATTTTTATTTTTTGAAACATGAGTGAATTGTTCGCTGAGTTCAGATGCGAGTTTTGCAAAAAATTTGTCAACACCCAAAAATAACTAGTTTCTATAATAAATTTTCGCAAAAAAATATAGAAAACCAGTATTTTTCGAGAAAAATATAATCAAAAACCATATATTTTGTTGTTTGGAAAAATGCAGTATGCAGTATGCCTACCTATAGAGAAGCGGCATTAAAAAAAAGTTTTTCGTCATGAAATGTACCTCCCCAAACATTTTTTCCCATATTTACACAAGAAAACATCATTAACAAAAAAATTATATATTTGTTCTTCTTGAAATATCAAAAAAATTTAAAAAAAATACGTAACCGAACCCATATAAAAAATGAATTAAATGTCGCCTGAAATGAAAACATAATTTTTAAAAAATTCGCTGACAGATCAAAGAATATAGATTCTTGCTTTTCAGCCTAATATCACTATGTACTTCCAGTGTTGTTCCTAGTTGTACAATTGTACAAAAAGTTGTACAATCAGTTATGCGGTTGTACGCATTTTTGAAAAAAAAAAACAGAAATGTTGTACAATTTGAATTGCTAAATATTTATGTAAATCGGGTATATAAAAGC
The DNA here is from genome assembly GCA_927349885.1 of Psylliodes chrysocephalus. Taxonomy (NCBI): domain Eukaryota; kingdom Metazoa; phylum Arthropoda; class Insecta; order Coleoptera; family Chrysomelidae; genus Psylliodes; species Psylliodes chrysocephalus. Next base: position 60,687,318 of record OV651816.1, read on the forward strand.
TTTTCTTCGCTCAAAAAGTCTACGATTCGTTAAATAGCATGCATTAAAATTATTAAAAAAATTACAGTTTAAATTTGGCGCCATTCGCGACCAATCAGTACGCCGTTTTACATCGAAAATATATTTTAAACTGAAAAAAAGAAGAAATTTAAGCATGGGGAAATAGTAGGCCATAGTCTGTCAATAAAAAAGAAGAAGATTAATTAGTGGTTGTACAATCGAACGTAAAAGTGTACAATTTTGACACTGAAAGTTGTACAATTCAAAAATTGCTAGGAACAACACTGTGTACTTCTACCAAACAAACCTAAGCTGCCTAAGTGTAAGTACCTACTGATTGTTGCATAAACACAACATAAAATTTAGGAATATTTATTGATACTTATTTTTCTGCAATATGTTAACAAATATTGGTCAATATATATTTAGTAACTTTAGTAGCTATACAGGGTGTTAAAAAAAAGTGTCACAAAATGAAATGGTGAATAGTATGACCCAAAATAAGCAGAAAAGTCTTAATAAATATATGACCGCAAATTAACGGTTTCGGAGATACAGACCATTTTGTGTTTATAACAATTTTTTATTATTATAAAAAACAATGATATTTATAAACAATCAATAACAATATAGAGTTAAATGAGATGTTCAAAGTGCCCTCCCTCCATTTCAATGCATTGCCATTTGCACGACCGTACATAAAATGCATGTCAGCTAATTCAATATTAGTGTAAACAGGCATAACGAAAATTTATAAAATTATTCACCCACAACAAAATAATAACTGCAAATAGTATTTATGAAAAAACATCGGTAGACTCCGATAAGAAAAGCAAGTTTTTGAGAATGAAAAAAGATAATCAAAAAATGATACAAAACTCAAAATATGTTTATTAAGACTTTTCTGCATATTTTGGCCCATACTACCCCCCGTTTTATTTTGTGACACTTTTTTTTTAACACCCTGTATATTTCGTACCACATAAATAGTATTTAATAAATAATCAATAAAACACTTAAAACCTATGTAAAACATAAAAACACAAATATATTTGCGATAAATAAAATCAATCAAATTCTTGACAAACGCACACAGAACTGAAATTAGGAGAATGGATTTGATGTCAATTCTTGCTCAAAATTTACGTTCCGTTGAGATTCAAAGTTGAGGTTTGAGTTTGCGCAGTAAGTATCTGTCAGACATGTCAGTTGTCATTCGTGAAAGTAATTTGAAAATAAATGTTAATTTTATTCATTTAAAAACAATTTTTTGGACGATTAACCGCGTATTGTACAACCCGCTGTAAATTTTTTTCTGAAAACATTGTTGTATATATTTTTTCAAATTATGACCCTGTTTGGCACCTACTGCGCAATCTCAAAAAAACCTCAATTTAATTCCCTTTGTAGGAACGTTTATGTAAACTGTCAAATCCATTCACCTAATTTCAGTTCTGTGCAAACGCACAAGAGAGCAACCGCGAATCGAAATTACTACGCTTCTATTATATCCAGTAATAGGTAGTTTTCAAAATCCGCAATAAAAAATAGTCAGCTTGAAAAGGTCATATTTTTTTTTAAATCATGAAATAACTATCTGTAGTTTTATTTAAAACATATGTCAAACCTGTAATTTTGTGACACTAAAGTGATATGTTACCCCAAGGCCTACTTTAGAAACATTTTTTCGGGGATCACACCAACTATGATACAAGATAAATACATAGTTTAGTTTTATAAATTATTTTTCATTTAATACTATAAAGTAGCGGATTTCTTGATGCTCGACGAGACTTGGCATCGCCGCCGAATTGCACTTAAGTCATTTACATTTTATTGAGAGAGGATAGATGTTTGCGCTGGCGATTAGCGCACAGCCTACTCAGTAACTTAGTCAGTTCTTATTACAACCGAATACCAGCAAGGTGATCGGTGTTGTAGCCCGTCTCGCTCGCGAACGTGTTCGTGTTTCGTGTGTCGCGTCTTTTGTTGATAATTTCTGTTTACAATGTCCCGCGTTCCCCTATTTTCCCTATCTGCTGTCAGATAAAATATGCGTCAGTGTTTGATATCGATCGATAAGACAGTAAATTCGTTCATTGTTGTAGAAAATGAGCACGTTGCCGAAAATTCGCGTTAAAGCTCGTGGAAATAAGTTTATTATCAAGTCTGATACGTTGCCAAAGTCGAAGAAATCGGCGGTTTTGACGCTCACCCGTAAACAAGATGTCAAACCTTCCCCTAACATTCCTAAAACCCCTCAAAAACAAGCCAACCGCAATGCTGTGAAGAATAACAACAACACTATTCTAAAATATTCAGGTTAGGATTATTATTTTTATTATATTATTCACAATTTTTAAACGCAGTTTGCGATAGTGTTATTTCACATTTTTGATAGATAAAGTATTGGGTTATTGTGTAATTCAAGGTAAACTTGTGTATGTATAGCATATGCCTAGTTCAATCTACAGAGTGTTAATCAAGAATAATAACATTAGTGAGTCACAAAGTCGGTTTAAATTAGCTAGGTAAATAAATTGTTATAGGTCACCTTCAACAAACAAGTGTTAATCTTAAGTTGTTTTTTAAAAACCTTCCCTTCAATTTTTGACATTACCTATAGTCTATTACGAGTGCCTATTCAATAATAATGGCCGTCCCTTCCCCGAACAAGCTCAGCTGTTGGGGTCAAAATTAGGGAGATTATTATTCTTATTATCCAGGCATCTAGTTTTATGAAAAATCGAGCTGTAAATTTCTTAATTCTTTAACTATTAAATGTTTATTTTCTAAATGCACATTTGATATTAATAATTTTATCAGTAAAGTAATCAACATTATCTTCCTTAAGATACGTATATTTTTTGTAATACCTAATATAAAATTCACAATTTTTTGATTATTCTAAAAGGTTTCAGATAAAATACCTATTAGGGTCTCAGTTATAAAATTACTTATGACCTTTATAAAAGTTGTTTATAAGATTTGTTTTTAATAAATAAGTAATAACAATAATTATTATAAAATGTAAGATTCGGACACATGGAACGACTAAATAGCTATTTATATTTAAGAGTTTGCTTCGATAAAGCTTTCTAGGTATGTACCATGGTAACCATAAAAGTTCCATGGTAAACTACGAATTTTGATTAATTCCCACAGTATTTTCTAAACACGCAGCTCTCAAAGACACTAAAATTTAGTTCTGCAGACTAAGTAAACTTGATTTTATTGAAATAATAAAAAATAACATGCAGTTTAAAAAGTACCTGTGAAAAAAAATTTTTAAGCCTTTTAAGTCCATGAAAAGTGCTTTGATTGGTATTTCTGATTTTTTATTACTGGCAAAAAATTTAATTGAAATATTTTGTTCATACAATTATTTTCGCTTTTCGATTTTAACATACATAGGGGTCTATTCTGTAACAATTCCTTTATATTTTAACGGCCGTTAAAATATTGGCGGCCTTTAAAAATATTTTTGTATTCGTTAATTTACTTCTGTCATTATTTAAACAGATTTCTTTAAGATAGTCCTCTAATGTATTTTAAAGATCCGTTTACATAATGACAGAATTAAAGAAGAAAATATTTCTAAAAGCCGTTAAAATATAAAGGAATTGTTACAGAATATACCCCATATTGTCTTAACTGTATTTAGACAATAGAGATATGTCTCGCTACAAAACATTTTAATGAGAACAATTTTTTTCAAAAACTACCCGAATGGCAGTTAAAAAACTGACCAAGTTACTACCTATAGTTGCCCTATTTCTATAGGATATATCTATTTAAATTGCTTTAGGTACAGGGAATATTAAATTGTAAAATTTATTGTCAAATAATTATTAGGTAGTTTTATTTTGTTTAATACCTTCCAAAAACTGGTCTAAACAATTCTTATATCTTTAAATTATTTTACTATCCAATTTTATGTTTTTCTGCTGTTAAATTTTAAAAGTTTTATACATAATAATTATGAAATAATGTAGACTCGAATGTAGATAATTGTAATAATTTTATGTCAAAAAATAAAAGTGTTAAACATAAACAACTCCAAATTATTGTACATATTTCATAGTATATCGACTCTGTAATTTCAACTAATTGGGTATTTCATTTATCACCTACTAATTTGTTTCTAATAACTTCTGAATTCTTATTAACTTATACAAACAGAAACTAGCAGTAAGTAAATACCATCGCACAATATTAGAGAAACAATTTTTTCCAGTTTACACAAAATGTTTTATCTATCAATAAAAATTATTTGTTTTATATCCATTCGATATACATATTGTACATGAATTTTTTCATAGTATGATTCTATATATTTGTGTGTGCTATATTATGTGCTGCCTATAGGATATAGTATAAAGCGTGACCAATATCATATCATGTCTTATGATGTTGGAATGTTATTAATTTAAGTTTATGTGTTTTTCGAGATTGTTCTATTCAGATGCACGTGTGAATTTTAAACTAAATATAAAATGTGCACGACATTCATTGTTTATGTACCTGTATCAGACCTTTTTTATTGTTTTATTATAACATTGGTGATATTTACAGGTTGAAAGCCAACCCATTACAAATATAATTCGAGAGACGCTAAAATGGTGGTTCCCACCTTATCGAGACTGAAGCCCACAAGGGTAAACTCGTAGCGTAACAAAAACGAGAAATGATTTAACTTTGAACGAAAGACCGAAAGCTGATGTAGTATTAGGACGTTTTGTGAAGCATTGACATTACTTAGGTTAAACCATGTGATGATTTTCACAAGCCTTGATTTTTAAAACCATTCTGTATCGCCTTTTGATTAGGGTTTAAAAACTTGTTCGAGCAATTTATTCAATAATAATTGGCCCCTTTACCTCTTAGACCTGCTCATGTAAAATATTTGGGCTCCTTACTTCGCCTATTTATATTCTATTAATAAAGGACAGAAGGATTGCAACTATGTTCAAAGAAATAAATTGGCTTTCAGTTCAGAATTATGTTCAGTACATGACTGATATGTATTTATAAAATAAAAATGACATAAATCCATCGCATCAGATCTATTAGAAAAAATATTCAATATAATTCACAATATCACAACTATAATACAAGAAGCCAATCTGACTTTCATGTGTGGCAAGCCATCATTAAAAGTTCCCAAAATACAAGTTTTATTAAAGGTTTAAAAAATTTACTAGACTGCCTATAAAAATAAAAAAAAAACAATAAAGGTACCATTTCGGTAGGCGCGTCAGGAGACAGGAGACCACCGAGACGACCACAACGACGACAGATGCATAAATGTTACGCTCCGTAGAAAGCAATGTAATTTACAAAGGCATTTTTTCAACATACAAATAAATGACAACTTTATAATTAAAATAATAAACACAACAAAATACCTCGGTATCATAATTGATCAAAATTTGAAATGGGTTGATCACATTACGTCATTAAAATCCCTAGGTAAGAAGATTCATTTTTAAATTTTATGAATTGAGTAAATTTATGACTACGAGTTTACTAATTATTATTTACAATTCGCTGGTTGAATATGTAATCCAAAACTGTATATTTAAAATTATCTACAAAAAATCAGAAATATATTCTAACTCTCTTTTATATAATAAAAAAGTGCTTTAAATTATTTGCAATAAATATTAAAAGAAACATACATTTTTAAATAATTTGACATTTAAGAGCCATTCACACATCACAGTTGACATCTTGATACTTGACAGGCACAGCCAAGCATTATTCTGCTTTTTGCCAAATAAAATAGCCGGTTAATTATTCTATGAGGTTCCGACAGAGAACCAGTAAATTTGATGAAGGTGTTTTTGTGACTAGGGGCGAAATAGTAGTACGCTAAGTTGTTTGACAGGTCGTTAGAGAATGTTTGCAATTTATGGAATGTTGAGAATGTTAGGAATGTTGACGTTAGAAATAATTGGAATTCCTAAAATTGTCACATAAGAATTTCATAGGCGGATTTTAAGAAAATTGATATTAAAGTAGTTAGGACGAGGGGCGAATCACTCTTTGTAAAAATGTACATGTATTGCCGAATTCACATGATTTCCGCAATCATATGGCGATTTCTGGATGACTGCGGTGATTTCCATGTGACTTCCTACAGATTTCTAGTTACTGCGGTGATTTCCACATGACTTCAATAGATTTTTCCTCGGATTTTTCGTGACTGCGCGATTTATGCACTGACTGCGGCGATTTTCGTATGGATTGCTACTATTTTTTCAAAGTTGCAGGCATTTCTGAAAGATTTTTATGACAATTTATGGCTTTCTTGTTGGTTTCTAGTAAAAAGCATTAGCTGGGCGTTATATCAGGAGAACTAAATTTTATATAGTGCATGTATGGCTCATACAAAAAAAAGAAAAACTAAAGTTTGTATAAGACGTGAAAACAACGTGAAATTTGTTTTATTGAATTAACTTTATTTTTTAATGTTAAATAAGTCACAATTCTGTCAAACTAATTGTGAATATATTTTTTTACTTATTGACATTAAATGTAATTAAAAATGAATGATGCTTGTGAAACACCAGCAAATAAAAGCATGTCCAAGATATTCGAGTATATTTATAAATAATTATATCGTAAATTAAAATTTTTGTTCTGTTTTTGTTTTTTAAAGTTTATTTTATTCAATAAATTAATAAAAGTCATCAACTATTTTTAAAATAGTCATTTTATTTTAATTATCTCTAAATAAAATTTTAAAATTTTGTAAATTTTTGTTAGTGGGTCGTATAAAAATATACTGTACAACTTAAGTGGATTATACGTATTACATATTATGGCCATCATATCCACTTTTGTTGCACACACTTCTATTGTGGATCACTTTTTATAAACTTTTTATTTAAACATATCTTCTTAAATTAAATAAACTCATAGCAACACTACACCTGTCAACTATTATTCTAAAGCTAAAGGGATGAATCAGGGTGTTTTTATCCCTATAGTTTTTGTGTACTATTTTTGCAAAAAATAATTGTTTCCGCTTTTTTACATAAAAATCTGATGTGTACAACACATGACTTTTTTGTCTAGTTATTACAAGCTTTTTCCGGTTAATTTGTACAACCCACTGTATCACCCCTGTAAATGTTTAGAGATTTTCCATACACATCGTACTCCAAATATTTTTTACATGTATTTATTGCCAACAAAAATACTAAAAAATTAAAATTTAACCCTTTTTGTCAAATTTTTCTATTACGGTCCATTTTAAAGATATATCATGTATAAAACCAAAATTTTTCGCTAAAAAACTCATTGGATAACAGCTACTTGGATCTATACTAAATAATTCTATTAAGCAGATTAACGACCCTTTACAATTCTATATATGCACTTTTTTGTAAAATTTTTTGAATACGAACAATTTTGGGAAAATTATTTACCTATAGGATAAAAATTATAGAGCAACACAAGAAATTTAAGGAATGTTTTTCTCTAAGCGTAAATAACATATATTCGTAGTAGAAAAACGACCCCTATAAAGTACCCCCACTAGATATTCCGACTATGCCTAAAATGTAATTAACTCATTATTAAAGGATTAATCAAAGCTTAAGTTTAAAATCTAGTGTTTTCCTCTTTATCTCTTCACGAGTTATTGAGTATACAGGCAGACATACACATACATCATCGCGAAAATAGTCAAAACGGATTTAGGGAACCCCAAAACGTAAAAATCTGTCAAAAAAATCATGATTCCTATACTTTCCTTATCTTTATATACAGACAGGAAAGTAAAAAATGTATTCTGTCAATAAATTAATTCCTTTTTAAATAAAATACATTCAAAACCCAAATTAAAATGTGTATGACCCCCAATAATAAAATACAAACAATTTTATTATGCATTAAAAAAATTTCAGGTGAACTAGAGTCAATTCTGGACCACGTTGGAATTATCTTCAATCAGATCAGATCAGAAATTTGATGAACTTTGCAAAAAATGACACTTTAAAATTAACAATAATTGATGTAACGACTTTCGATAAACGTAAATGCAATTTGTTTAATTTTAAACAAGATGACTTAGTTGGTCTAGTCAAAGCACAATGGCGAATTGGTGAAATGTCAACTGACTGCGCGCGATTTTTAATGATTGCTAGTGATTTCTCAGCGACTGCGGGAGACTGCGAGGGAATTCTGAACGACTGCGACGATTTCTTAGCGATTGCCGCTAATTTTGATGGGACTGCGGCGATTTCCAATGGGATTTCGGATATTTTGTACATGTATTGCGGGAGTGATTCACCCCTCGAGTTAGGATGAACCGAAAATTCTAAGTTGGAAGTAATTATTCAAGAAAATCAAAACCGTAAGTCAATCAGAACTAATCAGAACTTTCGTTCTAGAGTTATTGTGCCGACATTTTGCATTTTCGTACTCAGAATGATCGGAAACATGAAAAAAGTTTTAAAAAATGGAGGTAAGAAAATTTTTTCGTCTGCACGAATGCAATACTGAGGCCCCATAGGCCTCAGTAATAAATCATATGAAACTAAAAATTACATTGTAAGAAATGGAATGTTTTAAATTATCTTAGAAGTTATTAAGATAAAATAATGATGGTGGATAGGGTTTTCTCGAGGGTTTTCCGGGTTTAAATCTTTAAGTCATATAGCAAATAATTAACACCAAGATTTTAATTTATGACTTACTAAATTAAAAATAAAACAAAAAAAATAACAATATAGTATAAGTTGGGTTAACATTGATAATTAAACTGAGATAATTTTATTAAAATTTTCGATTTGTAAATATGTATAAACAAATCTTGTGGATTGCCATTACTTATCGCTTCTTCATTAAAATCTTTTTAAAATAAAAATTAACGTTAATAATAATAAAAATTTACTGACAATTAGTTTGACAGATTTGTCACTAATTTTGAATTTCAAATAAGAATAGTCTGGTACTAAATATGAACTGTGATTGGTTGATTTCAAATCCTTACTAGAATATATATGAAATTATATCCCTCCGGTAGGCTAATATGACCTACATATATAAATTTTGTAGAATCATGATTTTGGATATTATTACTTGTTTAAATAATTATTTCTAGCCCATCAATAGTTACTATTGTCCGATTCTGCAGGTAATAATTTAAAATGTTCGGTATTGTTTTCATTCTACGATACGGTAATAGTGAACAAACATTACCGCGAAATTCTCGAAGTCGTCCGTTTACCACCTCTCTACCTACCAAAAGCCTTTTACAACTTCTATCCCTGCTATATATGTGCACCTTCCCCTACCCTGGCACTGGGTGAAAGCAACGGGCGTCCGAAATAAGTGCAATTTTCAAGATAATAATAATGACATTCATCCTGGTGTATTTTAGACCATCAGGTAGTCACTACATTTTTTTGTATGTTATGGTTATGTTGGGAATGGAGTGTTAATACACTGCGACCTAAAAGATCTATTTTGCCCCCTTCTGTCGCCAATGCACTAAGGACATGTCTCAATGCCTATAACGACCCTTCCAATCGGAAGTGTAGGATTTGAAGTGGCTTCAAGTTAGGTAAATCTCCCTCTTCTATTTGATATCCTCCTAGATATAGTGCCCTTGAATTCTGGAGTGCTACTCATTCAGTTAGGATGTGAATGGAGGTTTCGTCCTCCTCCTCACAGAATCTGCACTCTCTATCCTCTACTACTATCAGTTTACTTAGGTGTCCTTTTAGTCGGCAATGCCCTGTAAGGATCCCTGTTACAATACGTAGCCTGTTCTTGCTAAGGCAGATGCAGGCTTCCGATCTTTTCTGGTTATATTCACCCAGAAGTATTTTGGCCTGTTTCAGTCCCAAGAGATTGTTCCAATTATCGGTTCTTCTACTGCCCAATTCCTTTTTAATCTCTCCTAATATTATGTTATTGCTGATACCGCAGAACGGCTCAGGTCCTACAAAGGGCGTTTGAACCCCTTTCCTTGCAAGACTATCTGCAATCTCGTTACCCTATACCCCCGTTATGTCCCGGGACCCAAGTGAGAACTCTATTTTTCTCGCCTAGCTCATTCAATTGTTCTAAGCATCTCCAGACTATTTTTGAGCTGATTACGTAAGAGCTGAGCGCTTTGATGGCTGCTTCACTATCGGACATGATGATAATCTCTTGTCTATGATAGTTTCTCTCGATGTTAAACTGGATACACTTCTCGATGGCGTGAATTTCCGCCTGGAAGATGCTTGGGTATTTTATCAAGCTTTCGGAGTGCTTGGTTCTCGGCCCATATACTACCCCTATTCCAGTTCCTTCTATGGTTTTGAAACCGTCCGTATACCATTGAATAGCACGTCTTTCGGTTGCAAGCGCGATGGATACTTGGCTCCATTCTTTCTTGCAGCCCAGCTCTGTGGTTTTGAAGTTTTTTTACAAAACTGTACTTCTTTAGCATTTTATCCTGGGGCATGTCCCAGGTATCTTTAGTCCTAAAGCAAGTAGACTCTCGTCCGATTACTCCGTTCCTGATCATTCTATATCGTGTCCTTTTTGTCACATTATCTATCATCAAATGTAGAGGGGTGAGGTTTAAGATATATTTGACCATATACCATATTGTTTACTTGTTTAAAATTAAAGTTTTCAAATTAGTTGTTAAGTGAATGTTTTATTGAAATACAGTCCATACCCCTACAATAATAACATCTAAATTAATCTAAACAAATAAATAGAACGCGAATCATATCGATTAACTTTTTTTCTAACATTTATTAAAGTGACATTTTTTCTAATAACAAGTTACAAGTGGTTTTTGCTAAGCAACAATTTTATATAGGGTATCCCTTAAATATGCCGACAAACTTTTAGGGGTAGTAGGGGACATCAAAATAAACATTTTTAGCTCATAAAACATGTCTAAAAACGTTTCTATTTCGATATCAAACTTGCCTTGTGGGCACGTTTATGGAAGTTTTGGATACACGTTAATAGATTCACAAGATATTTCATTAACATATCAAACTGATAATTTCATTAAAATCGGTTAAATTGTTTTATTTTTTAACTTTAACAACCTGTACCTCGGAAACGATTTGGATTTACCCGAATCATTTAGGTTTTATATACATTTTTGGTACCGACTATTGCATAATAACCCAAAAAAAACTTACAGTTATTAGATACCGGTCCATATTTATCACGATCTACTGTCTAATACTTATAGGATCTCATTACTCTTTTGTTATCTACAAGATCATCTTATTGAGTGCAAAAATCCATTTTTTCTACAAACAGTGGCGTGCTTAGGATTAAAGCAGATGTTACAAAACATCATACTTAACATTTAAAGCTATCGAATAATGTCAAATTTCATAATCCAAATTACATTTTTTAAGCTAATTTGTAAAAATAATTTCGGAACGATTTACAATGTACAGTTGACCCATTAAACATACAGTACGTTAACCATCGCATCAGGCAAAATAATTATATTTGGTCGTGAAAGGCTTAAAGAGAGAAACGCGGTCGGCGATCTGTGATTGGACCCATGATTACATCTCTACAAATAGTTTTAGCTCAGTTTCAAAAATTCTAAAAACATGTTTAAAATTATGTTCTGAAAAAAATATTTGTTTATTTAGTTTAGTATAGTACCTACTGAGAATATTTTATTTTAACTTAGTTAAATTTTTTATAATGATCTCTATAATTATTCATCACAATGTACATAATATGTATAAATGTTTTTTTATTTCTAAAACTGAAAAAGTGAATAGGGCGGACTCTGGTTAACGCTCATTAGGCCCATTGTGCATCTTCCGAAGACAGTTGATTTTTATTAGCACCACTAAATTAAATTAATAAACTAGTTGATAACATCGCCTGTAGGTGCCTCTCTATGTCCATTTAGTGTTTGTTCTTTTAGCAGCCTTTTACAACATCTAAACGAAGACGCTAAATAAATGTTTGTTTATTGTAAATTTTTCAGGGACATAAAAGAAAGCTAATAATAATACGGTTGAGTAAAAGTCTCATTTAAATATCTGTGTAAATTTATATAAGTATCATTAATTTATCTCTGCAATCTAAATCTATTAATTATTCCACCAACCGGTATGATACCTTGTAGAAATTATTTTTATTCCCCAACTCATACATTTTTACAATACTTAAATGCTACAACGGTATAACATTGGCTTGGCATTGACACTGTTAGAAAACAACATTGAATACGGTGTTATAATTTTATCAATGACGTACTATTTTATTTATCTATGAAATTACCTTAAAAAGTGGTACCGGGCATACAAATGAAAAATTGTCGAAAATGTGTAGTAAATTTTAGATCAATTTGGGATAAGTAGTAATTTAGAACAGCAATAAATATACTATATATCTAAATTTTTTAATATGGATATTACGTTGTAAAAATTAGAAATTCCTTATATCATTCACTCGTATTGACAAAATTAAAAGTCTGAAAACATCTCATAACGAACATTCTCTGTGAATCTCTAATACCAAATATTTCATATCAGACATGCATTTCATTCAAATAGATGTAATATATAGATCGTTCCATGTATAAATTTAATACTTTGAATTCCTTAAGACTTTCCAGTTGCATACCTTCTTATATCCTTATGATGTTTATTTCTTTTAATGCTAAAAATACATGAATATTATTACCGTTTCATATATACGTAGTAATGGAACCAATATATTTAATTTTTGTCAAAACAGGCTGCTTGTCTACTCTATACAATCTTTGCATTTTTGCTGGTTGTTGTTAAATGTTAACGTAAACGTAAACCACGTGATTTTTATCATTACTTTAGGACAAATAAAATAATTTTTGAGTGCTAGATCAGGACTATACGGCGAATGCCATTTTTCCGTTCATATATTTGAACTTTATCAGAGCTGGAAAAACTTCAAAGTCTTATGAATAATATTGACAAAAAATATACGCCACTGACCTTTTTAAAAATTTTATTGGTTGGGAATTAAATATTTGCTATATAATAATATGGGAAATTTTTAAGATATTTTTCATTGTATCCTTACCTCGTACAAAGAGAATAATAGCAATTTTTAGTAAATTTTTATAATATTTCAAGAGCCTTAACATGTGTTGTGGTTGTTTTTGTAGAAAAAGCTTTAAAAAACTAAAGTGCTCTGCTCGAGGAGCATAAAATATTTGAATAGGGTATAAAAATAAGGATCCGGACAGTTTTTCGAATGATAATTATTCGAACGACAGTTCTTCGAACGACATTTATTCGAATGGACAGTTATTCGAAAAGACAATTCTTCTGATCATTTTTCGAATGTACGATTCTTCGAATAGACAATTTTTCGAAATAAGTTGGTTTTATTTTATATAATTTAATTTTGACATTTTGACATTGTATTCAGTCTGATTTTAGTGTTTATAAAGGTGCCTCTCGAATTCCTTTTTAGTGAAAAAGGAAAAAAAAAAGTTATTTTTGAACGGATTTTTATTCCTTAAAGACAAAGCCGTTGATGAAAAAACATATTGGAAGTGCGAGTTCTTTTTGTCTAAGAAATGTAAATCGCGAGCAATTACAAGCCATGATGATGTTTGCAAAGAGACTTCTCACAACCACCCCGCGGATGCAGCAGAAGTAGATGCCATACTTTTTAAGACTCCACACTCCACACTACCTAGTATCGGCACTATCAAGTGAAGTGGACAAACTAACAGCAGCCAAACTAAGTAAAGTAAATAGTTTAAAGCGAACAATACACAGGGAAAGAGTGAAAGAAAACATGGAACCCACACAGCCGAAAAGTCTAGAGGAGTTGTATCTACCTGATTCTTTTAAAACCACCACAAAAGGCGAACCATTTCTACTTTTCGATTCTGGAAACATTAAACAAAGAATTCAGATTTTCAGCACGAAAGACAACCTGGATTATCTACAAAAAGCTGAATACATATACATGGATGGAACTTTTAAGACTGCACCTATGCTTTTTTACCAGCTCTACACCATACATACATTTATAAACGAGGAATCCGTACCACTGGTATATGCACTTCTACCTGATAAATCAAAAGACACTTACATAAAGTTAATTTCGGCCCTTAAAGATCTAGCACCAGCTCTCAGACCGCAATCGGTTCTTCCACTTTTCACAGGCAATTTACAGAAAAATTCAAACAGCTGGCTTTAAACAGCGATATGACACCGACAAAAACTTTGCACAGCACATGAAGATTTTAGCTGCATTAGCTTTCGTACCTACAAAATACATACAGCCATTTTTTAATGCATTAAGCGATGATTTTCCAGAAGAAGCTACCGAGGTTCTGGACTACTTTGAGGAAACATGGATTGGGATGATTCGTCGCGGTCGTCGAAGGTCACCGTTGTTTTATTGGGAAATGTGGAACTGTGTTAATAATGTTTTAAACAGTCAACCCAAGACTAACAACCACATTGAAGGTTGGCATCTTGCCTTCGAAAGCCAACTTTCGGCTAGCCATCCCACAATATGGAAGTTTATTACCGCGATTCAACGCGAACAATCCTTAACTGAAATGAGAATTTCTCAATTTTACTGTGGAACTCCCGCTGTGCCGAAGAAAACGAAGTACATACAATTAAATATTAGATTACAAAATATTATCACTCAGTTTTCTCCTAAAGACCCTATAGAATACTTAAATCGTATAGCTTGTAATTTGTCTTATAAATAAGTTCCTCGTTTCTTTTGTTATATAGTGTATTATAAATAAGTCATGTATTAAAAAGAATTAATTGGAATTAAATCATTATTTTTATACAAAACGCTTTTTATTTTTGACGTTTTGGTGTCGCACCTGTGTCAGGTTATCAAAAAATTAAATAAAAAAAATAAATTGAATTTCAGGTGCGACACCGAATGTTTTTTGTTTAAATTACCTACACTTTATCATTCCTCAATAATGTATTTTCGAAAAATGGTCTGTTCGAACAATGGGCTCTTCGAAAAACTGGCCGTTCGAAGAACCATCCGTTCGAATAACTGTCCATTCGAAAAACTGTCCTTCAAAAAACTGTCGTTCGAAAAATTGTCATTCGAAAAACAGTCCTAGATCCATAAAAATGGCCTTAAAATAGCCTAAAAATATGGCATAGGTTTTAAGTCAAAATTCTGTGCTCTGCTGTCTTCTTTGATATTTAAAAAAAGGACTTATTTTCAACTTAATTATTGTATTGACCAGGGTAATATAACGAAGATGAATACATTTCGAGTCCAAATGAATTGTTAAATGGTTTTTTAAGTCTTTTTTTTTCGGAACTAAAAGCACATATAAATGGTTTCTCATTATTGTGAATTTTTCTCTTTAACTGACCCTGTGAAAAAAGGATTGAAAATTTGAATTGTATTGTCATTTCATATATAAATGTTATTAATTGGTTAAACGATTATAATAAAGCTTACTTACCTGTTATTTATTGTATTCTTTTTAAACATGAATGTATAAATAAATGACCTACAATATATACAAAAACTTAATATGAATTTGACAAAAGCTAATAGATGTATTTAAAATTCCTTTAAAATATACAAATCATTTTTTTTTTAATTCTGATAGTTTTGCGAAATCTATACAAATCCTGCAAAAGTAAATGCCTGGACTATACCTATACAGTAAACTGTCAATGTCTTATCATAAATAAACCTTTTTAAAAGAATCTATTAACGGTAATGTAATAGGCATTTGATAAATAAATATAAAGAAAACAAAACTTATTTTTATTTGAATTCATTAAAAATATATAACACTGTTCCAAAAAAAATTTTCCGGCTTCATAATATCATTTATTTCTTATTCATCAAAAATAAACTTCTAATATTTGAACTATTTCAAAATTTGGAGATTCCACACAAAAAACCCATTATGTTTCTTAGAACGCAACATTTGCAGTTGAATATGGAAGTATAATTTTCTGGTCACTTTGCACTGGATATAAATCTATTCACTCTTATTATGTATAAAAACCACACATTTAATGTTTTTAATTCGAAGATGAATCGACACCCTCTCAAATCATTAAAACTTTTGACAACAGTGGCCTTTTCTAATAACAGAATGTTGATGTGATGGAAGGTTATTCACTTCGATGGTGTTCAGAAGCCACAAACAAGAAAACAATACTATGTTTACACCCATCTTACCATGTAAAATCATTTAATACTTTATTTTGAGCTTTTTAATATTAATAGGAATTTCATATACACTCAATACTATTTTCTAGTTCAATTTTTTTTTCGAAATTCGTGTGTCCATTACGTTTACAGGCACCGAAATTACCTTCGGAAGCAGAATATTTTGTAAATTTACACGATATGACCTTTCCTTTTGATAATTTATTACTGAATAACGCTATAAACTTTTTGTGTTCTCGTGTAATTCTAGCTTTAATGTTACAAATAGTAACCGAACATATGATAGTGCACTTCCTTGGTAGAATGGTAGAACTTCAATAGAATAGAAAAATGTCAACAATATTGAGTAGTGAGTTTGTATAATAAAAAAATGTTTCTTTCTTAAACACATATCTCTTTGAGTACAATAATTCTAGTAAGATTTGGAGTTTAGAAAGTGTATTTACGTTGCGAATTTCAGAGCCAATAAACTTTATATTACTTATATAAAAAAATCATTAATCATGTTAGAATCCACCTTGGGTAAGTTGTCTAAAGATTCTTCTTTTATTCCTGTTTGTACTTTGGCCGTTTTTAAAAAATTAAATAACAAATTTAAAATAAATCAAAACAATCTCGCAATTAAAAACGAGGTTAGGATTTAGACGCACAGATGAAACCACGTTGCCAGGTCTTTGAGAAAATATTTCGCAATATGGCGATTATGATTTGAATAACATTTCGATTAAGAGGAAAGTTTATTGAAATAGTAAGTGTCAAGTTGCTTAATAAAAACTGAATTTAAACAAATATTGTTTTAGTTTTAATATATATGTTTTTATGTTACGATCTTAACCTTTAAATTGTCGCTTATCCGGAATTTCAATAATTTTTTATAAGTAGCGGCAACAGGGTAAAAACATATCGACTATTGTCTGGAAGGTTAAAAATTAGCCAATCAGATTTTAGGCTTCATTATAATGATAATGTTTAAAAATCACTGTAGCGCGCGTTTCAAATTTGCTTGAATTTTTTTGGATTTTAAAAAATTCTTGTAGGAAAATTAGAAAAGAAAAAAAATTTCAAAAAAATATTTTTAGATTAGATTTTGTGCTAGCTTTTAGAAAAAAATATTTTTGAATTTCACTAACTAAAATTTTTATTCTCGGGGGCATGACCCCTGAAGCCCACTGTTCGAGTAAATAGACTAGATAATACTAATAAAAAATGTCTCCTCACGCTTCTTTTTCCCCGAAAATTAACTGAACCCAATAATAAATTATACCTTTTCCTGAATAGAGAGATGTCATATTTTTGCTTTAAATTCATAACTTGCCCAACAAGGAAAACAACACCTGTTGCTAAGCTTGGCACTGATCCAAATTGATTGCCTGTTATCTTGGATACTTCTTTAATCTGATTTTAAATAATTTTATCCACGACTCTTTTTTCACTTAAAATCAATTATACAGGGTGTCACTATATTCGACGGACAACGTTCTACGTTTGAGGGCTCTCGATAATTGATGAATTTTGATATAGGCGTATGAACACGTAAAGGGCTTAGTTACCGTTACAGTGTGTTAATAGTATATTATTTAACGAGCGGTAATGCAGGGCATAACTGACGCAGGTGAAGTCTGCAGCACGAGCCGCAGGTGAAGTCTGCAGCACGAGCCGCAGGCGAGTGCTGTAATTCATCAAGTGAGTTATGACCATTACCGCAAGTTGAATACTATACTTTAGCTACGACTATAACAATAAATACTAAGATACAAGTATCGAGAAAGAATTATATAATTCACTAGATGATAGGAGCTTCATTTATGAAATTGTTAAGTTGTACTGACGTAAATGTTTTTGCCTTTTTAGCTATATGTTTTTCTGATTGACGTTTATGAAACGTACGTAATTTTGAATAATTCTATTTATTAATTCCATTATTTATTTTAAGTGTGCTTCTTAGCAAGGAGTAGAAAGTCCATAGAGACGATGCTTTATATTTATTGCTAAGTTCATTAAAATATGCCAAAGGTACATTTTCTGTAAACGAGCTACACCAATCTTGAAAATTTTAGTATACACCTTCATACTTGTTTTTTGATTTTTCTGGTAATAAATTCTGTATTGCATTATTAGCTATATCTCTTATTCCTGGAGGTGTACATAATAACTCATCTTCACTATCTAAATTTATCTTTTTTTTAGCACTATTATTAGAAATTGATTTGAAAACGTCAAAATTATCTTGTTAAAATATCAAATGACAATTTAATAATTTTAAAATCTTTTAATTATTATTTATTCCTTTCCAGTTGTTAAAAAATCTTTCTAACATTTTACGCCAATGGAAAATTTATCGACTTTCCAAGAATTTACTGCGCACACAAGTTACATACCGAATTATCGTAGGAGCCCAGCGTGAGTTATAATAACTCACTATTAAAACTCACGCTATTTGTTTATTGATACTATTAAGTGCTCAAAAGCAGTTGAATAAATAATGTATAAATTAATAGGAGTAGATAAAAGTCAATTCTTTTGTCATAGATCAAAAACATCTTTAAATATTTTTTTAAATTTGATCTATCAAGATTTTCTCAAATATACGAACTATTAAAAATTTGCCACGTGCCTACTAGATCAGAATTTAAAAATATTGTGTCGTTGCGAATTATCTCCATAAAGGTAATTACTTTTTTAACTAAAATTGAATGAATTTTAATTTCAAACTTTCTACACCCTGTATCTCGGTTATTAAGTCCTTTAACGGTTCATGCTCCTATATCCAAATTCATCAATTACCGAAAGCTTACTGGGGTAACGCGTTGTCGGTCGATTATATTGAAACCCTGTATGTAAATTTCGATGGATTTTCTTCAAATACTTTGTAATGCTTTATATTACCTCTAAACATCACACAGTTGTGCCATTTTTTATTAAGGCGGTACAATTGTATAGCTTTTCATTGGTGGAGTTCAGTATTACAGTCTGTTCGCTATACTTACGCGGGTTTCGGATTAAAATTTTTATGAGTATTTCCAGGTAAGTACCCGAAAGTTTGACCTGTTCTTTGGGGAAATATCAACTGGTTAAATGAAATGAAAAATAATGTACAACTTTTTAATTAAATAATAATGGAGAATCTGTTGTATAATTAAGAGCAGAATTAAACTTCTTCATTAATGGAGTCTAATGTGGCTATTATAAACCTAATAATAATTTTATATTACACTTCACACAGAAAATATGGTCTATGTATAATAAGAGGGTTATTCAGCTCAAATAAAATATTTTCTAACATAAAAATTTGTTCCATGTAGAGAATTTCAAATGAAAAATTAAAAAAATTGAACTTGCCAACAAAAATGAAAATCAGTCATTATCATCCAAAATATCATAATCGTCATCATCATCACTGTCATCACCATTAATTGTTATTATGATTGGACTTATTTCGTTTATTTTATTTTCACGAGTCCACCAATCTTCTAATACTTTCTCGCAGTTTCCCGAACTGCGTCGTCACTATAACCATTAGGCCCAATATGGTTGTCATAATATTGTTTTGCTATTCCTCATATATATTCGATGGGATTAAACTGGCAGACGTAAAACTTGATGACCGTAACTTTCAATAATCTGATCCACAACAAAGGTTTTTGGTTTTGCGTGTATATTTGCCAAGCGTAATAATTCTGATTTTAATATACATTGAGGAAATGGTATATGTTCCTTTGTCAACCATTCTTTAATTTTATCAACAGTCCAAGAATTCGTTGGACTTTTGTTTAATACTTCAGAATGGTAAGGTGCATTGTCTAAAATAATTACGCTGGGTTCACTTAAACCTGGGAGAAGTTTTTCATGCAACCATTTTACAAACATTTCTGTGTTCATATTATCGTGATAGTCACTGGATTTTGATTTAGATGAAAATATTAAATCAGCACCTTCTATAAAACCCGATTTCCCTCCTGCATGTAAAATTATGTGTCGCTTCCCTTCTCCATCGGTATGTTTGATGGACTTTACGTTATCATCTTGCCATATTCTCTTGGTTGCACCCCTAGAAAATATCCATGTTTCGTCTAAATATATAAAATTCGCCCCTTCTGTAAATTTAGAATAATTTCTTAGAAAGTTAATTCTCTTGTGCACGACAGAACTTCTTTCACAAAGGGCCTTTCTGTTATCCTCCTTTTGAAATTTAAAACCCAAGTTATGTATCACTTGTCATAGACTTGTTCTGCCAATGTCGTCTAATTTTCTATCTGTTAATTCTGAGAGAACTGTATTTAAGGTCACATGTTCCTTGTTGGCCCTCATTCGATAAATGGTATCACGAATTTCAAATTTCTTTCTATCTGGAATATCTTTCGTTTTCAATGATGGGCGAGTTTTGCGGTGATCTTCTTTCGGCAGTTCACTATTGTGATTTTGTAATACTCCTCTTAATTTGGTTTCACTAATTCCTAGAGCATCGCATACGCGTTGTTGTACAGACATTAACGATTTTAAAGGACCGCCATTTTCTTTTTCATCCGTAAAATACTTATTACACTACAAATTAGACTATCTACATCTAACACACGTCTACTCATTTTTAAAATTTCCACTAAATTTACAATATACATACAATGTCAACACTTGCAAAAGAATCAATTCAACTGCAATATTTGTAACAAATTTAGTACCTACCCTAATGTTATTTTAATTTAAATCTGACCATTAGGGCAATTTTGCCTAATTTCTTGGGAAGAGGCTTATTGGAACTGGTTGTCAATGCCTAATTTGCATAATTTTGTTAATCCGAAACCCGCGTAAGTACAGCGAACAGACTGTAGTAGGTACCTATTCGTATTTAAAATATGGGTGCAGTTGACATACACTAGAAAAAAATTATCTTCTATGCATTTACCGTCCACCTACACGCTACCTTTATAATTAAGATTAAGACCGTAATTACTCACGAAAATATCATTACTTGTTAGAAGAAATAATTGCTAATAATTACAAGTTATATTTATTACCTGACGAAAAATTGAAACGTCATTTGTTATAAGTATCTACGAATACATCAGCAACTGCCTTTTACGGTTAGTTTTCTATTATTTAAAGTGGACGCAATAAATTTGAACTATGTGAAAATATTTCAAGTGCTGTTCTGATAGATGATGGAAAGTTGTATTGTATACCGTGTGTTCTCTTTATAAAAAATGTAACGTTTAGTTTTAGAATGATAACAATATAGCAAACAGATTAAATATTTGAGCTAGATTATAATACGGTATAGAGATGAATTAATATCAGAATTGTTTGCTTAGTACCTGAATATATAACTGACGATGTACCCACGTTACAAGATTATTTTGATATATGTTACTACTTTTATACGAATAACTGTCAGTTTAGAATTTAATATTATATTCTATGTGTTTAACCTCGGGTTTTACGTGGCATGCGATCGAAATAAACTACTAATGTTTTTTTTAAAAGGAAGTTCGTGCTATAAAGTTTTATAATGTGAAAGTTAATACATCAAAACTAAGTTAAATGCTTTTCTTAGAGAATTTTCTCATGAATCGCAAATTTATAGGCGAGTGTAAAGGATAAAGTCCCATTTTTCCAGTTGTCACTTTATCCTCGTCATAATTATAGTATATTGTATTAGTATACACGTGTTTCCGCCAAATTATTTATAATCTGTACGCTGTTTTAATTATTTCTCGCATTCGCCAAATTTATAGTTATTTATTTCACCCAATTTTCAATTATTTCCTTCACCCAATTATCAACATGTAACCCTGCATAAAACGTCAGGTACAAAATAGCAACTAAAAAATAATAGATAATTGTTATTTATGATACAAATGTTTTCACTAGTCAAAATACAATACAAAAATTTTCACACTTGTGTCTTACACTATTTTATCTACGATTTATCTTTTAAATTTATAATCACAGATGGAAAAGTATAGTAAGACAGCGCTACGATATTATTTTTTATTTTTTTCAAACATATAACTTGATTGACAAGGGGGGTAGCCATGTGTGAGTTGAAGTAATTTTAAGGTGAAGGGGGGAGAAAAAGTCCTTTATATCTCACAAGGAAAGTCCAATGTTTAATTATTCAACAAAACATTGAGTGCGACCGGTTTCGAAGTAACATCACTTCATCTTCAGGCTCGCCATACTCTCCATCCACTAGGGAATACTACAGACAAGTTTCATCAAAACGTGGGGGATGAAATAAATTGTAAAACAAAACAATGTTACAAGTTATAAAAGTTAAAAATATTTGAAAAACAAATATTAGTCGATATAAACAGTTAAAAATTTTAAAATATTCAAGACGATACAATCCCCCACGTTTTGATGAAACTTGTCTGTAGTATTCCCTAGTGGATGGAGAGTATGGCGAGCCTGAAGATGAAGTGATGTTACTTCGAAACCGGTCGCACTCAATGTTTTGTTGAATAATTAAACATTGGACTTTCCTTGTGAGATATAAAGGACTTTTTCTCCCCCCTTCACCTTAAAATATAACTTGATATGGATTTTTCCGAATATTTCCAGCATCAATTTATTTGTTATGACTTCAGAAATTGCCGGAATTTCAGGTGGCGTACACGGATCTGATCAAAGAGTTCCTCACATTCCATTAAGATGGCTTTCTTTGGCTTTAGATACTAGAAATGTATAATTATTTTTTAAAATGACGACCTGTCAAACGAACTGACGGTAAAAGGGAAACAAAAAACAAATGACTATCATCATTAAAAATGTATTGCATTCAATTTAAAATAATGTTAAATATTAGTAAAACAGTTTGAGTCTTGGGTTCTCGTTCAGAAGGTCCGGGGTTCAAATCCCGTGAAAAAAAAGTTTTTCGGGTTGATTTCATTTTATAAATTAGTACAAATCATAAATTTAAATTTTTGTATTATTTTTTTTTAATAGTAGTTTGTGCAACAATAATAGATATAAAGGCCATATTCCACGAAGACGAAGTTTGAGCAAAACGCCAAGTTTGAGTGCGATACGG
This sequence comes from Psylliodes chrysocephalus, assembly GCA_927349885.1. NCBI lineage: Eukaryota > Metazoa > Arthropoda > Insecta > Coleoptera > Chrysomelidae > Psylliodes > Psylliodes chrysocephalus. Next base: position 60,710,527 of record OV651816.1, read on the forward strand.
ACAATCCACTCGAGTTGTACAGTATATTTTTTCTTTGATCCACTAACGAAATTCTACAAATTTTAAAAATTATTTTAGGTCATCAAAACAAAATAACTAAGTTTAAAATAATTTATGAATTTTACTGATTTATAAAATAAAACTTGAGAAAAAAAAAAGATTTTATTTAATTAGACTTCAAACCTTGACAGCTTAATAGGCTGCCTCGCTGCCCTAAGATCTACCGACATACTAACTTTTTGTTTTAATATCCATAATATATTCTACATAGTTTCATTACAATTACTAAGGCCCTTCCTATGGGGCCTCAGTATTGCATTCGTGCAGACGAATAAATTTTCTTACCCCCATTTTTTTAAACTTTTTTTCATGTTTCCGATCATTTCGAGTACGAAAATGCAAAAAAAATTTTCGTCTGGTCGTCTCTGTATATGTATGCTGGCACAATAACTCTAGAACGAAAGTTCTGATTGACAATGCTTCACAAAACAAAAATTCAACGTCCTAATACTACTATCGGCTTTCGGTCTTTCGTTCCAAGTTAAATCAGTTCTCGTTTTTGTTACGCTATAAGTTTACCCTTGTGGGCCTCAGTCTCGATAAGGTGGGAACCACCATTTTAGCGTCTCTCGAATTTATGATTTGTTTTTGTAAATGTAGACAAATATCTTGTGAAAATCACTAAAAAATATACTGACAATTAGTTTGACATAATTGTCACTTACTTAAAATTTAAGAAATAATAGTAGCGTGGTGTCCTGGGATTGTGTGGATTTCATATCTGTGCAGTTTTCTTACTAGGTAGAATGAATATAAATTATATTCGTTCAGTTGAACGCAATGGCAAACTTTTTCATTCTGTAGTCTGTGTCTAGAATAGCTGATATATGTGGGGGTTGAAAAAAAATTATAATAGCCTGGTGACCAAATATGAACTGTTTGGTAGATTTTATACTAGTACAGTGTTCTTACTACAATAAATGTAAAATATACTTATTTATTAGAACACAATGGCCTACTTTTCCGTTAAATTTCGTCTTCGTGCGCTATCGCCATCATATCCATTCTTGTTACACAAATACCATTAGTTAAACAGTTAAATAGTGAAATAACATTCGCTTTTTTTTAAACAATCCTTTTATTCTACCTAATTTAGTTTTGTTTTGATTAGATACATCGCGGTCTAAAAGTAAAAAAAAAGTACCTTTACTAAAAGCTAAATAAATCTAATCTAAAACAATGGTTTTCGGTATAAACCAACCGTATAATTGAATTAAGTTCATGTAATAGATTTCATTGAATAAAGAATGTTGAAAAGAAAATTTCACAATTTTGTTTATTTACATTCTTTATTACTGTAACGGAGTCAAACTGGCGTTTATTTCTTTAGAACATTAACACTTTTTTAAATACCTATACAACTATCCATATCGATGAATTCGTTCTCTACAATGAAAGACAATAAGGTAAATTAAAATACAGGGTGATCTACACTGCTAGCCAATATATAGTTATTTAAATTTAATTTTTAAAACAAATTGGCAAAACGTATTTAAAGTCCATAAAAGTGATTTAGTTCCAATTTTGATATATAAACTTGACATTCTTTGTGATCGTAGCAAGCAAAATGATCTACTTTATGTAACTAGTTACATAAAAGTAATTGTTGGTTTCCTGGCTATTATGCCGTTGTCTTTCTTTGGTAAAGGAAAGTAAAATTATATATTAAACGGAATTTGTAAGTATTCATTACAACCTTTTAAAATATATGGAGGTATGGAATCCTTGGGATGAACCCTCGTATATTATCATTGAAAGAAAGATATTTGGTATGCAGATTTCAAAGTTCAATATTTTTTAAAATGCCGTATGGTATGCGGTAAGGTAATTCTTAAATCTGTAATATAGTCGTTTTCTACGTAAAATAAAATTTCCACACTAGTAATTTTACCCACTAATACCATGCATTATTAATATAATACAGTTTATGTTTCCGTTCGATATTTGAAACAAAATATTTCACATAATATGTGTACTTTTTTATTGGTAATTTAATATAACATATTAATTCTGAATATGAGAACGAGTGATTTGATTAATTATTTTGAATTTATATTAATGTTCATTTGATAAAATTAAATTAGAATCCCATTTTTTTTATTGAAATTATTGATTTACTACGTTTTGCCTGGATACAACCGAGTTTTTTCCAAAATAAAATTTGAAACGTCAGTTCACTATTTTTTTATTTTTTTCAAACAGATGTTTGGATTATCAGTTATCATGTTTAAATGTTTTTCTTATAAATGTTTCGATTTTATTAACAAATTAATTTATTATAAATTAAACTTAAGGACATCTATTATTATTACAGTAATTTAACTAAATTTACATAAAAAATATCGACAATAGTCAAGGTAAACCATACATTGTTGGATATGGAAATGATAAATATTTTAGAACTATTGTTGTCATAAAAAAAAAACCAATTGAAGTAATTACAAAAATACGATTATATACGTAGTAGGTAATACCTTTTTTAAAATGATAAAAATTACATTTGCGCGTTTTATAATATAAATAACTGTATTTAATGTATTAGAAGATTTGTTTAGATCGGACTTAGATTTATATCGAGTATCGACAGATACTTAAGAAGGTTGTTGTACTGCCAAGTTTAAACTCATGGTTCTAAATAAGAAGGCGTTTTATATTTTTTTTTAAATAAAGTGACCAGTCTCATTTTTCACAAAGTAGATTATGTCGTTTATATATATAAAAAAAAAATAAAATTATTATTATGAATTATCACGTACAAGCGGTACTCGATGTAAGTACGCTTCTATAAATTTGTATGTTTATTTATTTCTTGTTGTTTCTATTATTATATTTTATTGCAGTAAATAAACGTTATTATATCCGGCTTTGGTAAAGAAAGAGTTAATAGAAAATTAACTATTTTAAACGAAATTACTCGTATATTAAAAAGCAGATTACCAAAAAGTCAATGGTTATTTGTTTATTCTATAATAAAATCCACAATATGAATTTTTAACAAATTCGCTTTCATCTCGCATATCTTTTTCGTCTTAAATGAATATTAATATTTGTTGCGTAGTTCAAATTTAAAATTTGCATAAGTATGTGTATAGGGTTTCACCGTTAAACTTCGCATCATATTATGGTAATTTTTTTCATTATTTTATATGAATTTAGAGTTCATAAACAATTTTTGCTTCGAAACGAGTGAATATTTCTCTCTCTGCTCACTCTGCTCGTCCTGCAACATGAACGAGTTACATAAAACGGCATTTCGTAACGTGTTACATACAATATTTTTTCTAATTTTGACTAGATTATTTATAAAATTGTGTTTTGGTAAAAAATTACTGACATCTAAGCAACGCACCGGTGTGAAGTTAGCAGTATCTTTTAGCAGTAAAAATAACCGAAAACACCCGATCGGGAAAACAGTGACGTCCGGCATACAAATATTTTATTAATCTTGTCAATATATATTTTACACATTAATATCGACAAATAATTAATATACGGTTGAAAATAACCCTTAAAAATGATAAAAGTATTTATCCTACGAAGGAAATCAGATCGCAATTTAATTTGACATTTAAAAAATAAATATACTAACATACGCTATAGGTAAACATTTCTTCGGGTCCGTTGAATAGGGTAAAATTACCCCATAAAATTCATAAAATAATTATCCTGTGAAGTGTATTAAACAGGGTGAATTTAACCCTTAAACTTCAAAATAAATAATAATCCAATGAAGTCGACCAGATCCCAATAGGTTTTACATTTCAAAAATCATAAAATACACTTACTAAAATACGCTATAAGAGAAAATCCTTTCGGACCCGTCAAACAGAGTGAAATTAACCCTTCAACATTAAAATAAATAATTACCCTATGAAGACGATCAGATCTCAACTTGGTTTTACATTAAAAAAAAGCATAAATACACTCACCAAAGTACACTGTAAGCGAAAATCCCTTCCGACCCGTCAAATAGCGTGAAATTAACCCTTCAACATTAAAATAAATAATTACCCTATGAACACGATTAAATCCCAACTTGATTTTAAATTTAAAAAATCATAAATACACTCACTAAAGTACACTGTTAGCGAAAATCCCTTCCGACCCGCCAAACAGGGTGAAATTAACCTCTTCATTAAGTAGTTATTTATTTTAAAGTTTAAGGGTTAATTTCACCCTATTTGACGAGTCCGAAGGGATTGTCTCTTATAGCGTATTTTAGTAAGTGTACTTATGATTTTTGAAATGTAAAACCAAGTTGGGATCTGGTCGACTTCATAGGATTAATATTTATTTTGAAGTTTAAGGGTTAAATTCACCCTGTTTAATACACTTCAAATGATAATTATTTTATAAATTTTATGGGGTAATTTTACCCTGTTCAACGGACCCGAATAAATGTTTACCTATAGCATATGTTACTTTTATTTATGATTTTTTAAATGTAAAATTAAATTGCGATCTGATTTCCTTAGTAGGATAATTTTTTTTATTAATTTTAAGGGTTATTTTCAACCGTATATTAATTATTTGTCGATATTAATGTGTAAAATACATATTGACAAGATTATTAAAATAGTTGTATGCCGGACGCCACTGTTTTTCCGATCGGGTGTTTTCGTTTATTTTTAATGGTAAAAGTTGCTAACTTCACACCGGTTAAGCAACCAATATTACTACTTTCTTGTATTGTTAGTTACATTTGAATAACTTCATTCTTTTATTGACAAATAGAAAATATTAATATATTCCCAACAACTTGTTGTAGTGTGTTTAGGTATATTTTTTGTTAGAGTTTTTTAGATTTTAAGAAAGTGGGTTATTTTGTCGTGTATTGTGTTTTAATTATTTTGTGCTAATTTGAAATGGAAAATAAGGACCATAACAACTTTATTAGTAGGTTGTAAGTTTAACCAAATTCGATTTTTATGAGGCCTTTCTTTTATATAAACTTTCAATAATAAGGTATATTATTGATTTTAAAACCGAAAAAGGTTTGTTTTCGTTTCGCAACTAGTTTTCAAAATTTTGATTGGTTTATTGATTGGCAGATCAGATGGATTTATGACCTTTCTTAACTAAAATGCCATAACATACATTTTTTCATTATATTTATAGTTTTTTTTTTTAATTTCCAGTTAGATATAGTTTTAAACAAAAAAATCACTTAGATGTGTGTATTACATCTTAACTGGTCTTTTTCCGATTTTAGAAATTCAAATGAGCCAAAAAAATTGTTAGGTTGAAAAAACCAAAAAGAATCAAAATTGTCCAAATATATTCAAAACTAAAAAGAAACAACTTTTTAATTTAATTTTTTTAACTTATTGTATTTTATAAAAAAAAAATATAATAATCTAACTTATTGCATTATTTTAAAAATATGTCAAAGTTGTCAAATATAGCCGATCGACAGAAAAAAATCGTCAACATTATTTTTTATTATTTTCGAAGAAAAAACTGTTCAAGATCTCTAAATTTGTGTAAATAATAAAAAAAAAAATTCAAAATATTATGATGCCGAATTATCGATGACACTGTGCATATGTAAGTCGTACATGTTTTTCTTCAGTAAAAAAAAGCAAAATTTTATTTAAATTATCAGACAATTATTAGGTGATTTTCTACTCTGACGTCATATATACGATATTATTCCGACAGACCTATTAAAAAACCTTTATATATGTAAACAATCGCCATACCTGAACGATGAGTCATACGAAAATAATGATATATTATATTCAAGAAATGAACCTACAAGGTCGCACGGCCCCCATTTTTAATGGGTAGAAATTAGAAATTGGATATTTAAAAACGTACCTACTAGTAAAAAGAGCACGTAACGGGACGTAGAAATATTGTTTATTTTTAATTTCCTAAAACATGGCACAATATTAAATATTCGGTATATTTCTTTTGCATTATGTCTACATTTTTTCAACGGTTCGTTATTTTTTACAAATGCATAATTAAAACGGGAAATAGAAAGACTGGCTGCCAAAGAGCGGCTCCAACCTAACCTCAATAATAATAACTTAAATAATACGACTAAGTAAACTACGTTACAACAATTATTCAAAGTGACCGCCTCCAACCCTTGCATGCGTATAAATTCGGACATCCCCGGAGTATTTGTTACGGTTTCAAATACATCTAATTTTTGAAAATGATGAATAAGCTGAAGGTTTATTGAAAAAATTTGTCGGATTAAAGTGCCGAAACAAATGCTAAAGAAGTCGGGGAAGGGGGGAAGGGGGATGCGATAACAAACCAAAGAAAAATTGAAAAAATTCCGCTCTGGGACGGGCTCGAACCCGCTACCCTAGACCACCATTCTTGTGTATCTGGCGTACTAGTCGTTAATTATTTGGGTAATAGATTCGATTCAGTTTATCAAAATCTTTTTTAATTCTTCTACCCTTCAACATCAGGTGCATTAAAACGTCTAGTCATCAAATTAACGCCAGATATGCAAGCTCTGGTGGTCCAGAAGTTAACAAGTTGGAACGGAGATCCAGAGGTCGCAGATTTCATCTCTGCCCAGAACAGAATTTTTTTTAATTTTTCAAATTTTGTTATCGCCTCCCGATTTCTCCCCATCTAATTTTTGATTTAACACTAGAGATTAGAGACTTGAGCTGCTCCCCTATAAGAAAAAAGCTAGGGTATTTAAGTCAGGAGACCTAACGGGCCATGACTGAGGTTCACCCCGTCCCATGTACTTTATACACTTTATTTAATTTAGTGTTCGCCCAGTGGTCGAAATTCGACCATGATCATTATTGAAAATTTCAAAAAAAACATTCCAATAATTTTTTTTATTTTTATACATTAAAAAATAGTGTAATACCTTCTCTAAGTCTGCCTAAAATTGCAGATTTTTATAACAGTAGTATTATGAGGTAGATATACATAAAATTATCAGTTTTTTAAGAAAGTGATAAATCATTTTAAAATATCTTTATTATTTAAACTTACCGCTTAATTCACAACCTTCAACTTCAACAAATATGATTATTTCAAGTGGTATAGAATCTGGTATTAAGGGTAACATAATGTTAGTTAAATTTAAAATATATAGATTTAGTAGTATACATACTTGTTCAGTTGTGATCTTCTGATAGTGGCTATATCATTTTCTGATAATGCTCACTTAAAGGTAGGTCGAAAAAGCCATGGGAAATGAATTAAGATATTTCATAATTATGAATAAGTGTTTAAACATACAATTTATCATTGTAAGTTCCAGTGCTGATTTTTTAGAGCATATCCCAAAATACAAATAAATATTCAATCAGAAAAAATTCAATACTAAATAATAATAATTACATTTTTTATAAATATGCCAGTTTTGTTTAAATCACGTAATCGCAGATTTTTTTTGGTGGAAAATATATTACTAATTGTTGAATTCCTTTCAAGTGAAGTTGTATTTTTAATTTTTTACTTAATTTGTAATAGGGGTTTAAAGTTATTAGTTTCTGTTATGTATTTAAATCTAGAATATTTTCAAATTATGTTTAAATGTGTACATTTCAATGAGCGCAAACATTCCAATTGTACGTGTCTGATGATATTGACATTTCCTATCACCCTCGTCTATTATGTGTGTCCGATTTAGAACAAGTGCAATATAACGCTAATTAAAAAAATATATATTTAATAACAAACATTTGAAATATTATTCGCATATGCAGCAACCGTTGCAACCGCAGCAACTGATTCGATATTAAAGTATTTATCTGTTTTTCTTGAACATCTGTCATTGCTACATTTTTCAAGATTTCCGTGTAAGAATTCAAACAATTAAAGGGGCAGGGTCAGCTATGATTCACCAGTTTCGTAACACATAGCAAACGATGATGTATGTACATAAAAGAAGTGCAAAAAGCAGTGAACTCTGTTTCCTGAAAAAGAAAGTAAAACAATAACTTTAATATTATTATGTAGATTACGTAACCCGTTTTAAAACACACCGATAAGGTAGCAAAATAAAACCAGGCAATGTCCTTCACAAATATTTAAGTAAATTAAGTTTGTATTTTAATAAAGGCAAAATATATTTTTCTACGATCACCTGAAAAGCGGTCTAGGACGTTTCGACGCGGCCATTTCGACGCAGCCGTTTCGACGCGGCCGTTTCGACGCGAGGACATTTCGACACCGGCCGTTTCGACGCCGGGCCGTTTCGCCGCCAAGTGTATATTTTTTAGGTAGGTAATAATTCATACAAAATAATATATTTGAAATGTCTCTTTTAATTTTATTATTAAGAATGCATAATATAATTATGTGATATTGCTTTTAAATATTCGTTTATATTTCTCTTTTTATAATCGATTTTTAAAATCTTCTCGTCACAAACGCGATGTTTTTTTTATTTAGCTGGCGTCTGCTGGCCCAATAGTAATTGTTCATAAAAACAAGTCCCTTCCTGTTTGTAACTTTTTAAGTGCATTAATAAATTTCCATATTGTTAGATGATCTATGGACATTTCGTTTTAAAGTCGTCTGTGTGCAGCTTCGGCGTGATTGTTCGTTCTGTCTGTACCTTCCAAAACGAGGTTGTAGACAGACCACAATGTGATCGAAAAGAGTGGATTGCGCCTTCCTTGACCCTGTCGTTAAGGACGTCCTACGTATGAGTCCTCCAACCATTCTATTAGAGGTTACAACTCATTAGACAATTCTCCAAATAAATGGTCGATTGCAATATCTATGTCTTCTTCAGGAACAAATGCCAAAAACCTCACCATTCGTGCATGAAGACTGAAATCAGTATCGGTATTATATCGACCCAGCAAATTCATTTGCGCCAAATAGTTTTTTATATTTTTCACCAAATTAAAAAAACAACCTAGCAGCTCGGCATTTGGAAACTCTTCTTTGAAAACGTTTATGGCACCCAGTTCAAAATCGTAGGAAATCTTCTCCGGATTTGCAGCTGGCTGTAAATGTCCCATCATACCAATCATTCGGGCATATGTAGTTTGCCGTTTGATGGGCAAGAGAGCATAAAGAACAGGATGAACTCCCCCAAATTATTTAACCATAATTATGTAGGTAAAAAATTGAGGCAGTTGGTTTATGTGTCCCATCAACAAACCAATGTTTTGAGTCCGTCAAAATCTGTAAATACAGGGTTTTTCTAAATTCAGGAGGTGATTGCTCGTATGAAATTAAGATGGGTCTTTCCCATAACAAAATTTCCTCAGCCCACGCCTTTCCGAGATATCATCCTTAAAAGGTGGTGGCTAAAATTGAGATTTTATTTTTTTTCTAAAATTTCAGTAAAGCTAGAAACTTGAAATTCTGTAATTTTCGTGCACTCGCAAAGGACTAACCACGGGTATTTTTTCAATATTCCTGTTACATTATAGGGGGGTGAAATTAACAACCATTACTTTATTTCATATCAAAACTTTTTTTCGTGATGAAATTTTATGAAATAAAATTATAACTTAAATTCCTTGTTTTATTTAAAAAAAAAATTATTCTTAATTTTTTTTCCCAAAACCAATAGCTCAAAAGGAAAAAAAAATAAACACCATAATTTATAATTTTTTTAATAAATTGAGTGGAAAACAGTAAAGATGTAAAATTTAATACGGTTCATAATATTGAAAAAATACCCGAGGTTAGTCCTTCGCGAGTGCACAAAAATTACAAAATTTAAAGTTTCTAGCTTTATTGAAATTGTAGAAAAAAAATAAAAACTCAATTTTAGTCACCACCTTTTAAGGGTGATATCTCGAAAAGGGGTGGGCTGAGGAAATTTTGTTATAGGAAAGACCCATCTTAATTTTACACCAGCAATCACCTCCTGAATTTTGTCGCATGAATTTAGAAATACCCTGTATATATATTGTAATGGAAATGAATTATCGACATTTAAGATCAAAAATTAGTTAACTGTTTAATCTAACTAGGATCAGGTACCTAAAATGGGATAATGAACTACTTAATATAACATTATGTATCAATATTAATATTTAGGTAATTCATTAAAAATCTTTGGGATAATGGGATAATGAACTACTTAATATAACATTATGTATCAATATATTAATATTTAGGTAATTCATTAAAAATCTTTTTAGGTACCTAATTTTCAGAGATTAATTGTTTATGCCTTTCATAGAAATGAAAACATAAGCCAGCTAATGGTTACATATTTACTACAGCTATCTATCAATGCTTACTGCGAATATTTAAGGAACAAGATAAATTACCCAATTTTATACAAACAATAGATCTGCAAAAAATAGACATTTCAAATATTTTTTTGAATAATTTATTACCTACTTAAAAAAATTTACATTTCGCGTCGAAACGGCCCGGCGTCGAATCGGCCGGCGTCGAAATGTCCTCGCGTCGAAACGGCCGCGTCGAAACGGCTGCGTCGAAACGTCCCATTCCGCCTGAAAAGTGACACCTAACGCACTATTTAGTCTTGTGGGAAGTGTCCATTTTAATAGTAAAATCGATTTGTTGATTAAATTGTTAACATTAATTTTTAAATATAGATCTTAGATATTTATTTTTAATAAGTTATTAAAAGAATTTTAAAGCAACTACTTATTTTTGTTTTTTCTTGGTTCATATACATACACTTTGGATACATTGAATACATTGGAAGTGATGACAGATTTGTTCCAGAGGCGCTGTGGGCTTTTGAATAAAAAAAAAAACGGAGATTACCACGAGGAAATGGACGGAAATTCTTTTGAAAAGTGGTTGAAAATATTTTGCCGAATCTAAATGACAACTGTATTGTTGTATTAGACAATGCCCCGTATCATTCTAGGAAACTGGAAAAAATTCCAACTACTGCATCAAGAAAATCTGATATTCAAGACTGGCTGCGTTCTAAAAGTATACAATTTGATGAAACATTACTTAAAGTGCAACTTTTAGCAATAGTTAAGGAGCACAGAAAAAATATGATAAATATATCATCGATGAAATGGCTAAACTTCAAAATAAAATTGTTTTAAGGCTACCACCATATCACTGCGAGCTTAATCCGAGTTAATTTGGGCTGACAAAAAATTTTGTTGCGGAGCATAATAGTACATTTAAATTTGCTGACATGAAAAACATCTTTCATAATGCAATAGCTACCATCACGTCAAAAAAGTGGAAGAAATGCATTGATCACGTGCAGAAAAAAGTGGAACAAAAAATGTGGAAATTAGACAATATTATAGAGCAACAAATTGAACAATTTGTAATAAATGTGAATGAGAGTGACACGTCTTCTGACGAACTAGAATGGCAACAGTAAATACAATAATCTTCACTCAATATAAATATTTGTTTTTTTTTTCACGATTGAAAATGCTATTCCAACTTGTTCTAACTTTTTTTAAATATTTGTTTAAAATTAGAAAAATGTGTATGATGGCTTCATAAATACCGTCTGTCACCTTGTATATTTTTAATATATTTTCTTCCAATTTTCATTGGTATTAAGGTATTGAAAATGTATATCTTTAAAATTCTTAATTTAAATACATTAAAACTACATTGCAATAAAATGTTGTCCTCATGGCGGCCCTGGTCAAAAATTACATTCGCGTGCTTTTGTGTACATTTACTGAATCTCGGATTGGAATAGACTTGACTTCCAGACTAGCGTCGAGCTTCTAGTTGGATCTTTCTAGACTGTTACAATTTTATATATAAGTGAATTGTTTCGCCGTTAAAGCTAAGTTTAAATAAATATGTTGTCGAATAAAGATACATTGTTAAATATTATAATAGTACTCAAGTCTAAATAAATAAATTAGTAATTCGTGTAAATAAATTATAAATAAACAGTATTGAAAATAAAGAATCGTTACATTGGTTTTATAAATGGAACTGTAAATAAATAGTAGACAAAAATGGCTAAAAAACTGTGAGATTTAAAAGTATCTGAGTTGCGTCGAAAACGAGAGGATCGTGATCTGGAGACGACAGGGAAGAAAGCAGAGTTGGCAGAATGTCTTAAAGAAGCAATATAAAGTTAAAGTTTGGACCCGGAAACGTATTTATTTTCGGATAATGCCTGACATGTCTTCTGATAGAACTTCTTTAAAGACCGAAATTTCATCCGATTTGTAAACTGAAATAAATAAAATTTCTTCTGGTGTTTCCTCTACAAAAAATGATATTTCCTCCTTAGAAACTAAAGTTTCTTCCGACGTTGCTTCCTTAGATAGTAAAGTTTCTTCCTTAGAAGAAGGTGTTTACTGAGATGTCTTCTATGGAAATTCAAGTATCCTCTATCTCTTCTATGAAAAATGAAATTTCTGCTGATGATGTGAAAATAGGATTTCTTCCGCTGAGAAAATAAAAAAGATGAAAACGAAGATAAAAGAAATGAAACATACAGGACAGGCCAAGAACGGTGAAATAAAGTGCCATGAGGTGGAGTTTAAGTTGAACTCTGCTCATGTTAAAGCCCCAACTTTCGACGGGAAGATGTTGTGGACCAATTACATGAAACAGTTCGAAACAGCTGCCAGAGCAAACGAAAGAGAAAAGGCAGTAAATTTGACCATCGCCCTTCGAGGAGACACGTTAGATGTCCTTAAGGCTATACCTATGGAAGAGGCAGATTACTTTGAACAACTTAACAAGCGACTAAACATGCGATATGGCCACGAACACTTGGAGCATTTATACCAATCACAGTTAAAGAATCGCAAACAGAAACGAGTCGAGACCATTCAAGAATATGAAGTAGATATTGCCAGGTTGGTGAGATTTTCCTACCCATCAGCTCCAAAAAACATGATGGAATGTTTGGTAGTCCAAACATTTTTTGATGGACTCCGTGACCACGAGATGCCGAAAACACTTAGCCCCGTCACAAACATTGGTCGATGTCTTGTCCACTGGTTTAGAGTATGGGGCAGCTACGAGGCTTCTGGAGGATACAGTATAGCGAGGACTGTAAAAGAGGAAAACGTGGAAGAAAAACTCGATCAACTGGTTAACATAACAAAGAGTTTTTTTACTGAAAAGACAAAGACCATCAAGTGATGGAATTGCTGTGGGATTTCCTCATGGATGTTGGCACTTTCACCTGTGGTAGTCCGCAGTCGCAACCTTGACGGTAAAAGTCTCTTGCAGTTATTTATGGCTTGTTGGTCGTATAATGGTCCTGGTTGCTCCAGTGTCCACCAACAGTGTATACTTTTTCCATTTACTTCACCACCTACGTATACACTATCATCGCGACATTTCAAAGAGGCTGTAAGTATGAAATAATCTTTGAAGGGCACCAGGGTTGGAGCGACCCTCGCACGACAATATGTTATATAGATAGATCGCTTCATACATACATATTTCTCCAATTTAGACAATAGCAATTTTTATTAATGAACCATATGGTTTAATCAGACTTCTTGGCATTAATCATGTGGTAGTATTAATGTTATTCAGAATTTTCCTGAATGCTTTATATCAAATTCGTTACTGAATGGTATTTTATTTCTACACACACAAAATATTTAAATATCTACCGTGTACAAGGACAAATGTGTACAATCAGTAATGAAAGTATAAAATTATTGATAAAAATTCATAGCTAAGCGTTTTCGACAGGCAACCTGTCATCGTGAGAGGTAATTTCTAAAAGATAATGAATTAACATTTAAAAAAGGTATGAGATAAAAACGTAGTTATGGTATAAATTTTCCCAATATTTTTTTACATGTGTTTCATATTTCAAATTAGATCTGCTTGGTAAATGATAAAAAATGCCTGTTTTTCATCTCAACTAGAATAATGTTTATTATCATCAAGAAAAGGGCATACCTGTTCCTGCTAAATTTGTTATTGCCTATACATATTCATTCAAATTTCTCGTACAGAAAAAATCGACAATAATTATTTTACAAATTATCTTTATTTTTGTAGGATGGTTCCAGGATGTTGGGGTCATTCTATACCGCTATAAAAATGTTTTTATAAATAGACCTATTCAACAATCAAAAACTTTGCTCATAATACATATAACAAGTTCAATCAATCATGAATTTCCTATTCAACTGATTGAAATTAAATATCTACTACGTGACAATGAAATGGCATCGACTGTGGTAAAATTCAATTTGTGACATAAAAAGATGCCACGATAGAATGAATCGAAATGGAATAAAGAACACAATAACAACATAACGTTTATCAGCTTTTAATTGCATTGAAGCGTGGATAAACATAAACAGATATCTGGGTATGCAAGGTGTTTTTAAATATCATTCAAATCTTTTATGTCCTAAACTTTTATATCATCGATAAATATTTACGATTATAGGAAATTAATGATGTGATAAGAGTTAAAAATTTAAATTAAGAGGAAAATTTACATTACAAACTGAAAGACCTGCGGGGCAACGGTAGTTTAGTAGGTATAAAAATTACAACTTGAGGGTGGAGCCTAAATACTACAAACTTACTTCCGAGACTAAACAAAATCAGCATTCATTCATAATTTTAACAATTGCATGTAGATACGAGGGATACATATTTCTAAACTCAAACGCGTGAAGTTGAGACAAAGGAACCGAAAAATACTATCACAGCTGCCGACGTTCATCAGTTATTGAGTGAGTCAGAAGCTTTGTTCGGCTTACTTTTGAGAACGGTTTAAAATCGTTATAATCATGCGCATTTAAATTTACGTGTTCGGGTTTCTCCAAATCTAGTCCTAGGACACTCTAGGATTGACTCTTTCGTGTGTAATTTAGTGCGCAACTAATTTCACGCAATTCTAAATCGTTCTGAAATGTTATAAAATTGGTAAGTCGAACAAAGCTAACGTTTACCTAAATTAGGGAAACCAGAATCGTATTTGTTTTTCTTGCTGCATTGTGAGATATTGTTATAACGCAGTTCGATTTATTAGACGGTTTTACATTATTTTTATATTTTAATTTAGTGAATAGCTTTAGTTAGATTAAATTACATTTAGAAGCATAGAGTTGTGAAAGATGGGCAAATTAAAACTAATGTACAAATAAAGAAAAAATAGACGATTGTTTCGAATAAGGTAATATCAATTAATTCAGGGTATTTATTAATTGAGTGCCGATACTCAAAGGTGTGAATGTTTGGGTGATTTCAAGAAGAAAAGTTAATATCAATTTTTATTATTACACTGTATGTGACATGGCTTTTTTGTTTGCCTTTTTTGGATTAATAAAATATTATTTAAATGATTTAAAATAAGCTGCCAGTAATAATAGTAATTATCTGTACCTAAACATATACAAAGTGAAATCATAAAACGACGCATCAAGAAAGCACCAAATTATTAAGCTTTTTTATTCTACGTAACAAGTATTAAAAGTAATTTTAAAAAACCGACTTCAAAATCGTGCAGATGCTATCACCACATCTTAACCAAATTTATATGGGACCACCCCTGAGGTATCTCCTTACTAACAAAAAAAAAAGAATCATAGAAATCGGACAAGGTGGTAAAGAATTATCGCTAAACATACATGAAAAATTAAGAGTTTGAGGATTTTCTCATGGACCCAATTATTAGATTTTGACCAAATAAGGGACCACCCCTGAAGTATCCCCTTTCCAGCAAAAAAAGAATCCTTGAAATCGGACACCGTGTTAAAAAATTATCGCTGAATAAATATATATAAAAAAAATATATTACGACGAATTGAGAACCTTCTTCTTTTTTGAAGTCGGTTAAAAGAGGATATAATAAACTATATTAATTGTATTAACTAAAAACTACTATATGGGATTATATACATTTTTTAAATTAATTTTATATGTAAAAATGTGGGTTTGGTTTCTAGAAGAGTACCTAGTTCACTGCGCAGCCAAATTTATATTTATGGTACATAATTTTTTAAATAAATAAAGTTTTAGGTTTAATTAAATATCAAGTTTTATCAGGAATGACATTTTCTGAAAAAGTAACAAGAAAAAGTTTTCCATATAAAAAGCAAACTGTTTGCGAGCCATTATATATATTTTAGAGGGCAATCCATATTATATTGGAAAAATAAATAAACTTTTTGTATAATCACAAAAATGTGATTTATCTTTTAGAATATTGTATATGTTTATTATAAAGTTTACTTTTTTTTATAAAAAAAAAGAATTATATTTTTTCAAAATCTTTCTTAAATTTTTTAACACGGTATAAAATACCTTAATCCGTTTATAGTTATTGATTTTAAACAAGAGGGAGATCGGATATCGTTGAAGAGAAACAGCGAAGTTAGTCAAGATTTGTAACTCGATTAAAAAACGTTTTTTCTCTTTCCATTTCCTAAAAAAAAACTAATAGACCTTTTTGAAATCGGTTTTCGGTGACTTTTCTTCTGATTTATTGTCTTGAAAATGATATGATTTATATAAATAACAAAAAACTGACCTATTATTTTTTTGAAATAAAAATATGTTGTTATTTTTACAATTTTTGACTGTTCTTTGTTTCCAAAAAAGAAACACAATGTTGTCAAGCAAGTTCTTCTGTAGATATTAACACATTCTATAATTGGTTTTTTAAATTTTTTAGTATTTTTATAATTTGGGAAACATTATAGCATTGAAACTCCTACACCCGAAAAAGTATGCTCTTAATTAATAGTCTGTTTTTTTATCTCACAATGTTGGGTATAAGAAGTTATATAGAAAAAGTTAATATTCAATATCATCCAGACAAAAACAAAAACATGTTTAAATGAATATATTAAATAAATTATGACCATTCTTTAACAGAGATATATTTATTTGTATCAATTTGTAAAGATAACTTTTGTTTAATGATAATATTAATATATAATATTGAAATTCCTTTTATTGACCATAATACTTTTTTTGGAATGAAAGCATTAGTTCCCGTTTCTCAGTTAAGCTCTTTAAATCAATTCATATTTTAATTTGAACGCTACTTAAGCGCAATAAAGTTGCAACAACTAAAAAATATAGTGAACTTTTCGAAAATTTCTAAATTGAAATGAAGTTATTAAAGTTATAAATAATTACGTTTTAAAGATTCATATGTAAATTTTCAATTTCTATTGATGTGATAGTTACTCATCTGCGTTTTACAATATCAATACATGACTTGGTTTTGGCACAAAACCATGTATAGTAAAACTTATAATCCAAATCAAATTCTTGAAATTATTATTTGGGGACTTGAAAACGTGGTCCACTAGTTGGTGTAGCCTTTTAAAACATTAGGTATAATAATAATAATAATAATAATAATATCATCAATTGCCTTTGACACTGGTAAAATCCTAAATTTAAAAAAGCGTATCATATTAATAAGACATTAATTAATAGAAATAAATAAAATGTAATTCTTAAATTAATAAACATATTCAAAATAATTTAAGATTCCTTGCGTTATGTTAATAAAAATTAAACAAAATTTCTCACTAATTATTTAGTTCTATCTCGTACTTTTCCATGTCCCTATTAGCTCCGCTGTCACAAGTTCCGACAAGGCATATTGCATATAAAAATTTTAAATTTTATTTCGTATCTTTTCTTCCCAAAAGGAATTTTCTCCACTTTTATTCCTGCAGAAGTCCAAAAGCACAAAATGCAAAAATCCATTTGTGTTACGTGCAGCTAGCCTTGAATTTGAAATTACCAATAGTGATTCTCCTTAATGGTATTGTCCTTTTTCCAAAAAGTTATTTCTCTACTGCATATTTCTTCTTCTACAGTCAGCACTCTAGCTCCATATGGACATGTCAACTCTATCATAGAATTTGTTATTTTTTTAATTCCATACACTTTAAAAGTGGGGTACTACGAAACCCTTGCATGCTCCGCGCTACAGCCAAGTAAATACTCCTCTTAATAAGAGTAGCTTTTTGTTAATAAGCCGCATCATCCGTGACGGTTATTAGTAGTAGAGTTAATTTGCTTGTGTCATTTTGGTGTTTATTACAATAATTAGTATCTTGCCCGCTATTACAACTATCACCCACTATTCCTACATATTAGATAGGTTCATTAATTTTATATTAAACGGCATATCCAAACTCGTGGTCGTGTATTAGTAGCTACCATTACAGCTTCGTTACATAATGGATAATGTACTATAATTTATAATCCTGGAATTTTAAAATATCATAAATTGTACTATGCTAAACCGAACTCAGCCGTTTCTGCTAATTAGTATTTTCTTTGGCAACAATTTATCAAATAAATTAGTGTTTTACACACAATAATCGGCAATAACTGTCAGTGAGTTCATCTCCACCAGATTAAACAAATATTATAAACATCATTTTATTACGTCCTTTCTCTTTTGATCAACGTAGCCATTATGATAACTAATTTACATTTATTTTTTTCAGCTGGCGACTCAGACGCTGCTGTAGAACTCCGCGAAGAAAAATACGAAATCCACATTGAACGTTCCCAAACAGGTCTAGGTCTCTCCATAGCCGGCGGTCGAGGTTCGACTCCTTTCAAAGGCGACGATGAAGGCATTTTTATATCCAGAGTGACAGAAAGCGGTCCTGCGGACCTAGCAGGTCTCAGAGTAGGCGATAAAGTCGTAACTGTCAACGGAGTCAACGTTGTATCCGTCAGTCATTACGATGCCGTAGAAGTACTCAAAGCATCGGGCCCAGTACTGATCCTTGAAGTAACTCGAGAAGTTACTCGGCTCATCAAACCTCCCAATACATCTATAGGTACTAAAAGCAGTCCATCTCCGTCTCTAAGCAGCAGGAGTGATGTTGGCGTTAAGAACGTCATTCCACCTCCTCTGCCCCCGCCTCTCGAAGATGATGTTCAATTACAAAAGGTTCTTGTGCACACAACTTTGATTAGAGATTCGAGGGGGTTAGGATTTAGTATTGCTGGAGGAAAAGGATCGCAGCCTTTTAAATCAGACTCCGATGCCATTTTTGTGTCTCGTATTACTGACGGAGGTGTCGCCGATAAAGATGGTAAACTTCTTGTTGGCGACAGAGTAATTTCTATAAATGGCGTGGATCTGTCTGGTGCCAGCCACGATCAAGCTGTGGGCATGCTCACTGGCTTGGAACGTTTTGTAAGACTCGTGGTGGAAAGGGAGGTTCCGTTAGAGAACAATGGAGAGAATCCCAGTCCGGGGCCGCAGCAGAGTCCTAGGCTTTTCGGACTACCGAAACCTTATACTGGATTGTACGCTTCTAATAGTTACATGGCGAATAGACCTGGATACACTACTGGATATAGAAGAAGCGCTGAACTTGAAAAGAAGGTATGTGTTTTTAAAATAAATAACAAAATATCGGAAATCGACGGTCAGATATTTTTAATAAATTTCTTTATACAGAGTCATAACTATTGAGACATAGAGTAAGCGCAGCTTGTTTGGACCAAAATATGGAGATTGGATCAAATAAAATGTTGCTGAGAAAAAAGATACAGAGTATTAAAATTGAAAAAAATGTTTTCGCTTTTTGGTAATAATTTGATTCATAAATCATCTAAATTTACACAAAGGCATAACTTTAGGCAAGCGATATTATTTAATTTATTATTTTACATTTTGATACATGGCGTGCCACATGAGCGATTTCTGATGATGAAATTGGGTCATATCTTTTTTTTTGAAGAAACTTTTTAGTTATTTTGATTATAAACTTTGATGCTTTCAAATAAGAACTCGCGAGAAACAGCAGACAAACTTGTAACTTCGAATAATAAACAAAATAACTTAATAAAAATAACAAACTCAAAGTAAATATTCTACGTGGTATCATCCTACTTCCACGCCTCTTCCAATTTGTTTTGATAAAAGACTTTCTGACATTAAAAAGAAATATCAGCCGCTTCTTGTATTAGGAATTTCACTGGCATAAAAGGACTTTGTATGCCCCAATAATAGAATGTAATCAGGATTTCGGAAATAATAATATGAAATCGATTTCCGAGACTCTGAAATGTTCAATTGCGTTTTTATCAAAAACGGTCCAAATTATCAAGTTTAAACTAGGATGGGTCGCTCAGAAAATACGAGAATAGTCAGACGGTCCTTATTTTCCGTTCTAAATCAGCACAAAATAATCAAAACACAATACACGACAAAATAACCCACTTTTTTGAAAATTAAATAACATTAAAAGCAATATAAACACTACAAGTCGTTGAGAATAAATAATATGGGTAATGTTCTATTTGTCAATAAAATGATGCATATGCAACTAACAATACAAGAAAGTAATATTGGTTGCGTAGATGTCACTAATGTTTTATCAAAACGCAATTTTAAAATAATCTAGACAAAATTAGAAAAAATATTGTATGTAAAACGTTACAAGATGCCGTTTTATGTAACTCGTTTATGTTGCAGGACCTCGCTCTGCTCGTCCCGCAAATATTCACTTGTTACATGAAATAGGGCATTTTGTAACTCGTTGCATATAGCTATTTTATGATTGCAAACAATATTTAGAAAAACACTAAATACAATAAAAACGTATATTATGTCAAATTCAATGATGTTTTTGTTAAAAGTTTGGTCAGACGTTAACTGTCAGTGAAACCAAAATAACGTCACAATAATATGGCATATTATGAAATATGAAATGACAAACTACAGACCCATATCGATCCTCTCCAGTATGAGTAAAATAATAGAAAAACTAATTAAAGTCAGATTGTGTAATTTTATAAACAAATACAAATTATTATTTTCTAAATAATATGGGTTTGTGGAGGGGAGGTCTACCGAAGATGCAATAGCTGACATAACATCCAAAATATACAAATCTATAGAGACAAAAATGCCTGCGATTTGTATCTTTGTAGATCTCGACAAAGCATTTGACACGGTGAGTCATCCAGATTTATTAGAAACTTTAAATACCTTAGGCATCAGAGGAGTAGCCTATCAACTACTCAAGAGCTACCTAACTGATCGAGACCAGTAAGTCAGTATTGGAGACATTATGAGTGATAAGCAAACAATACATTTTGACATTCTCCAAGGTACTGTACTTGGTCCTATTATGTTTAATGTATATATAAAAGCCCTTTTTGAATTACCTGTACCCGCAGAAATCATAGGTTTCGCCGATGACACGGCCATTTACTACCAAGATACTAATTGGAATACCCTAAAGAATAAAATAATTAAATATCTACCTATTGTGTTAGATTTTTTCGTAACAAATTATTAACAATTAATTTTATTAAAACAACATTTCTTCCATTTACTAGTTACGATTCAAAGTTATGATTTAATCAATATAAATTACAACAATATGTTTGTATAAAAATGTCAAAAACAACTAAATACTTGGGAATTATAATAGATTGTAATTTAAAGTGGAATACACACATTAGTAGTGTTATAAAGAAAGTTAGATTCCATTTAGCAAAATTTAAATTTTTAAAATGTTTTTTGGATATTCCCCACTTAAAGTTGTTATATTATGCATTAATACAGACGCATCTAACCTATGGTAATATTGCTTGGGGAGGTGCGGCAGATATCCATATTAAACATTTACAAATAATACAAAAATGGATTTTAAAAATTATTTATAATAAAAACTATACTTACCCAACGGAACGTTTATTTTTAGAAGCAGAAGTTTTGGATTTGAGACAACTGTTTTACCTACGAGTTGCAATATTTCAGAAGAAACATATTTTCCTTAGCACTCCGGTACAACATTTATACCCAACACGTTATAAAAATTATGTGATCGTCGTACCTAGAATGGAAAAGACTCTAGGGCAAAGAAGTTTTATATATCTCGGTCCTAAAATATTTAACGCACTTCTGGCGCAATTTAAAAACCTAAATTCTATAGGTCTTCATAGGTCTAAATTGCAACAGTGGATATTAACTAAGCAACGACAAAAATTTCACGATTTTATTAGTTTAAATATAACTAAAATCTAAAATCATTTAACTAAAAAGAACTTGTAATTATCCAATTATTTATGTATACAATAATTATTTATAAAATATTCAATGCTGTAGCTAATTTTTCTCTATAATAAATAAAACAAAAAATAGTAAAAAAAAGGTTAGCAGAGTATATTTCTCAAAGTATCCCACGCACAAGGTTCGCCTTTAGTGGAACCACTATTTATTCACATAGACAATTTTTTTCTGTTAAATATAATTTAAAATTGTAAGACGTTATTTTATTTAAGTTAAATGTAAATAAATGGAAAATGGATCTAAAATTTTTTCCCCGAGAATTATTAATTTTGTTCGCATATTTTTATACCAGCTGATATGCCATTGCAACATTAAACTATAAGAATGAAATGTCAGATGTACATAACCTATAAATGATATTAATTACAATGATTTTGTATAATTTAGGAAAAAAAAGTGATCAAGCGAAATAGCCGGAAATTATTTTCAATCTTTTAACTTCACCACTAGATGCCGTTATGCTTATGATCAATGATGAACAGTATAATCGAGTTGTCAAAATTAAGTAAAATTTCGCACAGTTCACCAGTTTTAATATAACTGACCTCTAGTGGCGAACTTAGCTATTTATAGGGTATGTAGGATAAACGCTTCCTTAGATATGGCCAGCCTCCTTTTTCTTATTTGGACACTTATAGGTATACGTATATTAACGACTTCCTATCATTAAACGTTTCATTTTTTCTTCTAGCTTTATATAGTTGTATATATCTATATCTAACGACATGCATGTTAATAAATCTTAGGTTTTGTTGTTTTGATTCTGGTTATTTAGTTTTGTTTTATAGGTTGCTGCGAGCTCTGAATTAATATCTTTAATATACCATCGCTAATGAGTACCTAAATACGTAACGCAATGGTACTTACAGTTCATCAAATTTCTAGAGGTGTTCGACGCCCAGGCAGAGAACGCGCTACGTGTGACTAAGATAGCTATTGTACAGTCTGCTAAACAAGTTATTTTAAATAGTTTTTAATATTTTTAGGTAATTAAATTTTAAAAGTGTGGAATAGTTTAGGGATTAAATTGGTCTGATTGGACTTTCTTAGAACGTTTTTAAAAGCAGCTAAAGATGGTATGTAGAATTGAAAATAATTATTATGCCATAAAAGGTGTTTTGGAATTCCTTCTACCTTTTGAAATTGAGTCAGAAAATATAAATTTTATAGGATAGCGGAAAATACCTATAATTTTTTTGTAGGCCTTTGTAAATCGTGGAAATAGTTTATATTTTATTTCTACCTTATTAAGGAAAATGGTACCTATTATTAATAACGGTTGTTTCTGAAACATTACTAAAATTTTCGAAATTTTGTTTTTCTACAAAATAATAAACTATACTATTTAGAAAAAAATTTATTTCTCTTATAATTTTATAAAAAATAACAGGGGAATATTTACATTTCTTGATCTATTAAACAAAACGATAAATTATCTCGACGAATGACACCATGTTCTAGTAC
Source organism: Psylliodes chrysocephalus (assembly GCA_927349885.1). NCBI lineage: Eukaryota > Metazoa > Arthropoda > Insecta > Coleoptera > Chrysomelidae > Psylliodes > Psylliodes chrysocephalus. The sequence continues at coordinate 60,733,994 of OV651816.1, forward strand.
GGAAGCTAGCTTTACATTTTTGTTGGTGGTTTCATGGGTTTCATATCAATTTTTTGTAATTGTAGTTTACACGTACATATACCTCTTAACACTTGTTTGCTTTATTAAAAAAGTGTGTTGTTGTGATTTACGTCGAAATAAGTCAAAAACAACTTGAAACCCCATATAAAATCAAAAAGGAGAAACGGTAAAAAATTGAGCCTGTAAATGAACACAACTCAGAAACAAAAATAGCTATCTAATAATAAAAAAATAAAATTTGATTCTTGTGCAGCTTCATCTATATCATTAACTGTTTTGGTTTTTTAATGGTTTTTCTTGGTGATGAAAATTCCGATATCTCACGGTTATCGATTCTTTTTTCTCTCCAGAAATGCGGACGACCGTGTTTTTAGATACTCCTGTGGCTGCAGCAACACGATCATTTACATTTTTAAATGGTATTGAAGGTGAATTAAAGTTTCCTTCTCTTCTTATAAACTCTATAACATTGGCTATTATTTCGCGAGATTGACTATTAATCACGCGGCCTTTTAATTTGCTATTAAACTCCATACTTAGGTTCTATTAAACTGTAATGAGCAAAAAACACAAACGAAAATAAAAGAAATGTTTTAGCGAAATTTACATCTGACATTTACGTCTGAATGAAATAGTGAAATACTTGATGCGCAGAGTGTACTTTCATTGCGTAAATCCGTCGGGATGCCTGTCAGTAGTGCTTTCTCTGTCTAGCCGTCGAAAGCCTCTAGAAATTTGATGAACTGTACTTTACGGTCACACTGTGTATATAATGTACAATATTTATTTACAGAATACTGTACAGTTTGTGACAGGCTTCAAGCTTCACCTACTGTGAAGAAGGAAGTCTGTATGGCACTAAGGTGGTAAATGCTCGGGCGCCAGTTTTGGTAACACACTTTGCTCCAGATAAACTCAGTGGAGTTAAAAGTACCTCCAGGCGGTCACTGCTAACGAGGTAGCCACTAAATTATAATTAAAGACACTGCTCTCCCTTAAAACTCTACGTTACTCTTGATTTATAATCGGAAATACAGAATACTTCTTTTTCACTACTTAAAGAGCTTCGGAGTTCAGGAACTAAAAGACACTTATGGTGATCAGGAATCAAGAGCAGAAATTTGTTTCTTGATTCCTATTTATGCCTTTCCAGCAGAAGAACTCGACGTCTGTACCATTTCGGAGTGGGAGAAACCACCTCCAGTTTTGGATTGTTTACTACTGACGAAATAAAAAATGCCCTTCCGATACCTTGGCAAATCAACTTGGATAATTTGCATGAAATTGAATATTTTAATCCGAATATGAATTACGGTACATGCGAGAATATTTTAAACTACGAGGGCTCTCTCAGATGTTCCCAACCGGGAATTACTAGGAAACGTGCCCCGGCGGAAATTAATTAAAATATACATTTTTATAATTAATTAAAATTTATCGTCACAAGTTTATACATTTTGTGGCGGTTAAGACGACTCCGCCCCGCCTGTCTCATCAACGCTTTTGTTTTGCAAATATGTATATACTTGTTCATTCTCTTCAACTTTTTTTCAGCGGAATTGAATCCCGGATTCTCCGGTCCGGATTATCGACGCTTTACTGTATACATCAAACCAAATGAACTTCGTTAAAAAATGTTACATTACATTACAATAACATTTTTTTGCATGATTTTTGTTCGTATAGAAATGGTATACTTAAGATTTTTACTGAAAAATATAACACAAAATTATCTACGTAACATTATAATAACTGAACGTTAGTAAATAGGTACATCAATCCTCTTATTTTATCTACAGTAAGAAAACGGAATTTTAACGTCATTAATGTTTGCAACGTAAATAATTCCGGTTTGCCATAAATTTTAAAATTATCTCTAAAAGCAAAATAGTCGCTTCCAGCAACAAGCGCGCAATTTAAAACATCTGTAATTCAAAAGTGAACGTCGTTTTTCAATTTATTTCTTTTGAAAATTATATAGTTTATAATACCTAACGAATTTGAAAGGGGCCTCGAAAGAAATTATCTCTGATTTTATTCACAAAGGAAACATTAATGTTCTATGCCTTTTTCCTTTTTCTTCTCAAAGGGAATACTCCAATATGAATTTTGAAGTTATAATACGACGAGAGGACACGATCTGGATCTGACAAACTAATGGACGGATTTTGTTAAAAATTAGTAAAAATAATATACAGGTTATAATTTTTCCATCTATCTAAAATATTTTGACCCCTATTTTTAGGTAGTCCGGGTTTCGATAGAACATGAAATTTTAGGGTCACTTTATATTAAAGTGTATATTTAAAATTTCTTATTTACAAAAAAAATATTTTCACAAAAAAATCTACTTTGTATTTAAATAATTTTTATTTTTGGCTAAAGTTAGTTAAAATTTCAAAGTTTCGAAATGAATTATGATGAAGATTGAAAGATCTTTTATTATACGAGGTGAGAAAAAACAACTTTTTATACAGGGTGAGCATTTGCAAACTTACAATGGCTATATTTTTTATTAAAGAGAGATATCAAAAAAATAAAAAGCTCAACGTGTACTGACGTAAAAATCCTAAATTACAATACTTTACTTGTGATACCTCTTTGGAAAGTTTATCAAACATCCTTTTCACGGGTCATAAAAAAAGTAGGGTGAACTCAAAAACTAACCTCAAATTCAAGAAACCTTTTATTTGAACATAAACAAATTAACAATAGAAAAAATTACAATAAATGTTCAAAATTACGGCCATTTTGTTCTAAACAGAAGTAAAGATAATTTTCAAATTCTTGTCTGTTTTGGAAAATTTCTCTTGGAATATTTTGACACGCTTCTATTATCCTTTGTCCTTTGGTGCAATTCATCCAAAGAAGCCGGCTGAGTTTTATACATTAATGATTTAATGTAACCCCAAAGAAAACAGTCCATTGGAGTAAGGTCGGGAGACCTTGGTGACTACACAATGGACCCCTTCTACCAATCCAATGTCATGGATAAAATCTATCCAGACACTGGGGAGAGGCTCCGTTCTGTTGAGAATTGATGGCTCTAGCAAATTGTTAAGCATCTGTACGTAAAATTCCTATAGTTAAAAAATTGACCTAATATTCGGTCACCTAGTATTCCCGCCCAAACATTATGTTTCTGGGGATTCTAGGTATGCCCTTGTGAAAAGGGATGTGGGTTCTCATCACTTTAGTACCAGCAGTTTTGTTTGTTTACATGACCATTTAAAAAAAAGCGCATTTATCACTAAAACAAATTAATGTGTTTTTAGTCATTGTGGGTTCTCGTTGAATTTTGTCCATTGTTTCGCAAAACTGAATTCGTCTGTCAGGATCATCGTTACCAAGTTCTTGCAAAATTTTCATTTTGAACGGGTGAGATTTGTGCCTTTTTAATATTCTGACAGATGTTCGCGATATACCCGTTAGGGCCTGTCCAGATGAGCCACTCCGTGGCGCCACTCAGTCAATAGAAGTCGATGACACAGTCGGCGACAAAAGTGGCCCGCGTGGACGGTTCCAGCGACTGAGTGTCGCCACTTCGTCGCGGGGTCTTGCTTCTCTTCGCCACAACCGTTCCTCTGGACATCTTCTACGTTTTAACATTGAATTAAATGACAGGCGTTTACCCGCCACGAAGTAACGCTACTAAGGGTCACCACCGAGTGGCTCATCTGGACGGGCACTTATTGATGTCAACTACCGTATGGATTATTAGCAACCTGACCAAGAACTTCGACTTGCATCTCTTCATCCAAAATTTTGTGTCCCTGTCTTTTTTATTTGCAACAGATCCTGTTTCTTGGAATTTTCTAACTAAATCTCCCACATAAACATGACTAACGTTTCTGTCAGGAAGTCTGTCATTAAAGGCAAGGGATGTTCTTAAATAACACATTTCTTGCGCACCACATAGAAAAATTATTTCAATTCGTTCTTCCACGCTATAAACCATTTGAAAACGAAAAAAAAAAAACTCGGATGAAAGATAACTAACGTGTCAACTACAAGTAAATGATTAACAGACTGAAAATAAAAGCAAGCCTACTTTATCACTTATTTTTTAAAATTATGGTTACTATCTTCCATCTGGTACTTTAATAATTTTTAAAAATAGCTTATAGCGTGGAACAAACAGTTAAAATTATTGAAACGGAATCAGTAACTTCGTATCAAAAAAAATCAAGGCCTACCTTGATTACTATTCGGAAATGCAGCAAAAAAACGAAGGGTTCACTGACTTTTACTCTATTTCTAAGGCTTTGGAATACCAGAACAAAAGACCCGAAATTAGGTTAATCATTCCTATTTATGCCCTTCCAGCAGAAGAGCTCCTCGACCGCACGATTTTGAAGTGGAAGAAGCCACCACCAGTTTTGGACTATTTACTACTGACGGCATAAAAAATTTCCTTTGCTTGACGAATGAATCTAGATAATTTGCATGAAATTCAATCTTTTAATCCGAATATGAATTACGGTACATACGAAACTATTTTAAACTACGGGGGCTCTCTCAGCTGTTCAAAACCGGCATTTACTAGGAAATCCAAAATACGGGGATCTTTGAAACGTTCCTAGACGGAAATTAATTAAAGTATTCATTTTTATAATTAATTAAAATTTATTCATGCTTTATTTTTGCCCAATGGTGTTTAAAATTCTCAAAGGCTTGTAAATTACTTTCACACTTTTATTTGTGCCAAATTCTACTTTTAGCCTGTAAATCTTCAATAATGCTATTATTGTACCAAGGAGAATATCTAATTTTGGATTTAACTGTATACTTGGGACAGCAATGGTCGAAATAAAGCTTGCCATAGAAATATGTGGAAGTTGGTTAGGTCTGCTGAACGATTCTGATTTCGGTAATCGATAGAATCCAGGAAAAATACCCAGAATTTGTATCAAACACATTTTGCATAGTAACTGGAAATAGATGGTCTCTTTGCTGAAATATGTTATCATTATTGTTTAATTTGCCCAATACTGGTGAGACATTTTCCATAGTGACTGAAAATGATAGGCATTTTTGCAGAAATGTTTTCTTTTATTTAAAAAGCCGACGTGTTGCAAAGAGCCAGAGTATTTAATGTGCCTGTGACATATATAGGGTGTCCAAATTTGACCTTCGGATTTAATTTAATTATAAATCACAAAAAACACTTGAAATATTATAATATTATTGTATTATTTTAAAGTTTAAATGTGGCGGTTAATATAGAAAAATGATATCCGGCATGTGCCCCCCCCCCCCCTGCTTCTTTAGCATATTAACATTCTTTTTCCAAAATTTTCAACATTTTCGCAAACATTCTGTTCAATTTCTTGAAGCTATTCAGGTGTTTGAGGGTTATTAGCATAAACTTATCCCTTCAAAAAGTCCCACAAGAAATAATCCAATGGTCGCACGACCTAGGCTTACAATTAACTTTAGCTCTTCGAGAAATTATTCGATTGCCAAATCTATCCCTTAAAAGATTTTGTGTTTTATCCGATGTGTGGCAAGTGGCACCGTCTTTCTGGAACCACATGTTCTGGACATCCATATTTTCTAATTCGTTCCACAAATAATCTCTAATCATTGTCCTGTATCGCGCCCCGTTCACAGTTATCGCATCACCAGCTTGATTCTGGAAAAAATAAGGACCAATAACGTCACCAGACCAAAAACCACACCACACAGTCACATTTACTGGATACAGTCGTTTTTCCAATATTTCTCTTGGATTTTCTTCACCCCATATTTTGCTATTGAAATATCTTCATAAAACTCTTAATAATTTTAACAGACGATACTAAATTTCTTCCGTAATGCGTACGGCATCTTCTTGCAGTTTCAGCAAAATATTCCCCATTTTGGTAATAATATATATCACCATAGAAATACTGTCAATGAAGATTACCAAAAATGGCGGTCAATTTAAATCCGAATTTCAAATTTGGACACCCTATACATACGGATCCTAAAGTATTCTAAATTTGTCAGACATTATAATTTAGAGACTTTACAAATAACCATCAAACAACTCAAAATCAGAATAAGTACACAAGTACAGGGTGACGCATAAATCAAATTGCAATTTTATTAAGGCAGGTGACATCTATTGTCGTCTGATCGAACTATTGGTTGGTTCCCGACAACATCATGCAAAACTGTTCCACAAACAATTACCTTGTTCGTAACGGATAATTTATAGTCTATTGAAAAATAACTACATTATGCAGTGAAGGCTTAGGACACCGTAAAACCCTAAATGATTTACAAAGGTAAAAGCTTGGGTAATAGTGATACATGTGTGTCTATATGGGCCCGTAACATTAATTGCATAATTTTTTTTAATACTGTCACACTGAAATAAAAAAAAATTATTTTTAACACATTGTTTTCTTTTCCAGACATCTGAATCTCCAGAACCAACAAAGCCCCCGACACCAACTCCGATCTTATCAGAAACGCCGAAAACCAACGGTATTGACCACACCGCGCCCAAAGAAGTACCAAAACCCGCCCCTCGACGCATCAACTCCACATCCAGCGAAACTTCACAGTCTTCACAGCCACCCCAAACAGCTCAGAAACTCCCCTCCACCGAAAAAACGGCTTCGCAAACCAACCACAAGAAGACATCGTCACACTCGTCGCTCGAGGACGACACGCAGGTATTTTCGAGGCCAATCACCAACGAAGAGTTCCAAGCGATGATCCCGCCCCATTTCCTCAAACAAACCCCCACTCCTACTAGTACCACTCCCACTAATTCTTCCCCCAACGCGACTAGTGATAACGTTACGAATTCGGTAACGACGGTAACGATTAAGAGGCCGGAACCTCCAATCGAGTTGCCGCCGCCCCCCACGGGTCCGGGGAGGGTCACGGAGATCATCACGAAGAGTACCTTCACGGAGACGGTGGTCACTAGGATCACGGACAATAAGTTGGTAGAACCGTTGATCATTGAGGTAGGCGGCAATTAATGGCCGGCTATTTTTTATATTTTTTTTTAGGAATGTATATTTTTTATAATTTTGTGGTAAGTTCGTACTAAAATGGGGCGGATCCTTTTTACTGGATGGGCGTTCAGTCTTCCGTCCGACTAGACAAATTTCCTTTTCGAGTTTTCTTCTCCAAAAAGTTGCATCATTTTATGTTTTCTTTGCGATACACAAGAATGCGACAGATGGACTCCATCTATTTATATCCTTTGCTTTTACTTTGAATTTTATGACTTCTAATTGTCATAAATCCTTATCAATTCGATACTTCCTTCTTGTTTTCGGTCTGCATCTTCCTTTTTCATATATTCTAGATTCAAGCATGTCCTTATTCTTTAGTATATTTCTCTTCCAGACCTCTAGTTTTGCTTCTATTTTGTACAGAGCCCACTGTTGTTTGGTATATCGTACTGTCTTTGTTTACGAGGAAGTATTTCTGTTTTAGAGTAATCTTTCATCTTTTTTGATATATTCCACTTTAACCGCGTTTGGACCTGTAGCAATGTTGGTACACGATAACACTCTGTGTAGAACATCCCCAAAAATTAATTTTTGTACGAACTCACTGAAAATTATTTGGTACCTAATTGAAATTTACTAATCGAAGAAAAGCCATTTTTAATTAGTATTCGATTTCTTAGACTAATTACTTTTCTAAATTAAAAAATAAACTTGGGAGATAATTGGTATTTTACAGAATAAAATTAAGTTTCCTTTATACAGGATGGTGAAGAGTATAGTTTTTGGTGTTGGTTAAATTAAATCGGTAAGTTAAAAGTTAACATGTATGTGCGTTTTAACCAATAGGAAGGAGTCTAGGACAGTTCATCATGTCCACAATTCACTGCGGAAAGTTTACCGAACATAATTCAACGGCATGAAGATTATTCCAAATTTTTTAAAGGTTTTTTTAATATGAAACGCAATTCAGTAGAAATAAAAACAAAATTTTAACGTAAACAAATTTTAAACATTAAGTATGAAGGTGTAAAGAAAAAGTCCTTTGTTCCTCACAAGTCAATTTATCGGGGACCGGTTTCGAAGTAATTACTTCATCATCTAAACGGAAAGTCATGGAGTCAATGTATTGAAAGGGGAAAATTATTTAATACAAAAATGAATAAATTGAACAAAAATTAAATCAAAGAACAAAAGGGGCAGTTTAATTATCGGGTTGGTGGTGTAGCGGTCTCACGCTCTTATATTCATTTATAGGCAAGTTTCTGGTCAGACAAACGGGCTTCGAATCCTACACCAGACCATGCGGATTTTTAATTAAATTGCATTAATGAATTTGATGTGTGCCGTATTAATAAAAATTCAGTTTTGGTTGATATGACATGCAGATTATAAAATCTGCCATGCATTACCGTCTCGATGATGATGGGTGAGATTTTCCGGGTTTTCCTCGCCTGTAAGTCAAATGGCACCATCAATTATCTTTAAGTCGCCCCGGAGCGCCACGGCAAATAATAATAAAAGCCGTCCCTTTCCCCGCACAAGCTCAGCTTTTGGGGTTAAAATTCACTCGTAAAGGGGTGAATTAGGGAGAGTATTGTTATTGTTATTATTATTATTAATTATAATTTGACTTACAAAGAGTTAAAAAGTCACTGTGAATATACAGGGTGGCCCACCGGTAACGCCTCAGTCTGTAGAGCCAAAACTATTTGATTTTTTAATTAAAATCTGTTTCTGTATATCAGAAAAGACAACAATTTAAAAATAATTTTAATTATACGGGGTTCTCCAAGAAAGTGATACATATCAAAGTTAGATTTTTTAAATGGAACACCCTGTATTTTATTTTATATTTAAATAGCCCTCGCTTTTTCCATTATAACAGTTTAAAATACAGGGTATTTTATTTTATATTTGAATGGCCTCCGCTTTTCCCATTATAACAATACAAAATAGTATGAGATTATACAGGGCATTGTCCACACTATAACTAGTTTTATATGAAAATTGTATTGATTTCAGTGACCGGTTAACTGCAAAAGAAACGATTGAAAACCTGTATTTTATATCGCCATTTTAAGGTACCTTAATTAAAGTTTCATTTGAGTTAACCATTCCCTATACCTAAAGTTTTAATTGCTTGCTGGTTAATAGGAAATAGACTGTTGGTTAATCGATAATTGGAATTTAACAAGCTATAATTTGTTATCGACTGAATTGTCAAAAACTTTTTTGACAATACCTAATGCGACTTTTAGATTCCGTAGAAAAATAAATAAAAATAGCAACCGAAAACTTCACATAATACCTACTTTGTCTATTAAGTGTTATTTTGACAGATTTTATTTAAATAGAAAAGTTTCTCTAAGGCCTTCAAAAACTATTATGGTTGTCTAAAGGTAGTTTTCAAAGGTTCAACTAGCATTTTTAAGCATTTCTTAAGTAATACTCGAATTATTTCTCTTATTCTCGACTGAAAGCTCTATATTAAAAAACTAGCTAACTTTTTTTAAAAACAAATGACGTTAGTAATAATGAACGGTCAGTATTGGGGTTTCAAAGGTAACTTAAAAATATAATAAACTTAGAATAAGTATTATAATGGAGTGAGTCTATGATTAATTGCTATTAGTATTTATTTTAAACTGAATGTTAAGATCCTATTAGAAATTGTCAAAAACTTATTTAGTCGATAATAAATTATAGCTGGTTAAATTCTAATTAACAAACAGTATATTTCCTATTAACCAGTAACTAGTTAAAATTAAAGTATTGTGTAAAATATCTTTTTTTCTCATTAAAGTATAAAAATATCCCATTAACTTTAGGCATAGGGAATGCTGAACTCAAATGAAACTTCAATTAAGGTACTTTTAAATGGCGCTATAAAATACAGGGTGGTAAATTTAAAAAAAATATGAGTTTTGACTCGCTCTGCATTTTAACTAATATCCAAAACCTTTTAAAACAAAAAAATTGGTTTTCAGTCGTTTCTTTTGCAGTTAACCGGTCATTGAAATCAATACGTATTCATATAAAACTGGTTATAGCGTGAACAATACCCTGTATATTCTCATACTATTTTATACTGTTATAATGGAAAAAGCGAGGGCTATTTAAATATAAAATAAAATACAGGGTGTTCCATTAAAAAAAAGCTAACTTACCGCTGGCCCACCTTTCATATAATTATGTCAGAGAGATTTTAATTTTAAGGTTAGATATAATTTGCTATTTATAATTTTCATTTTTATTAACGTTTAATAATAGATTTCTTTAATTTTGATTAAGCCATCTATACTTACATCAGGTAAATATCTTTACTAAAGCAATTACAGAAACCTACCTTCTAGTTGTTAACTTATTTGATAGATGGTAGGATTGGTTTTACTATCTTATATAAAAACTTAAGTTACTAATTTATACTTCATTTTTAATTTGTCCAGTCTTGATTTTATAAAAAAATTTAAAATGTTTCAGTAAGAATATTATCCATGTCTCAAATGTGGTATATCCGTAAAGGAAGGGAAAATTTTCAGTCTTAACAACAAATTTTTTATTAGAGAGGGGGCGTAAGGCGACTAGTTTCGATCAATAACCATCATCAGGCCTTACGGCCCCCTTTTTATTAAAAAATTTGCTGTGGTTAAGAATTTTTTCTTCCTTTAAAATGTCTTTTCGTAAACTTGTATTGTTTAATTTAATTCAAGTAGTTTTTTGTTTCTTCGATCTTAATGGCACCTCTAGTTTAGTTTGGTTTTGTAACCTTTAAATGAATATCTCTTCGACATAATTATACAGGGTGTTCAGAATGTAATGTGCATGCGGGACACTTGAAATCACCCAATGAGTCATATCTTATTACCTAGATGTTTTATGAATTACGGCTGAATTTGTTTTTGGCCAAACCTCAACAACCATTCGGTATTAAAATTAGGCAGGTAGACTCGAATAACAAAAATAATGCCATAAAAATAATAATTAGAAGCCAGGTCCGGCTTAACAAAATTTGATAATTTCTTTCCGCTTTAAAAACAACACCCTGTATATCTGATTGAATATCTCCAAAGAACGGAAAAAATCAATTTGCGCATTTGGTTTTAGGCACTAATTTTTTGATAAAAAATATATTTTTAAAAATTTGTTATCTTCAGAATTTTAAAATGATTTTTTGATGATAAAAGACGGAAATAATTATACCTTTTTCAAGTAAATACTTTTCAAATATCTCAATTTCACACTGTTTCAGTCTTTGATTTAATGTTAGAAATAATTTGCAGGACCGAAGTTAGCTAAACCAATAATTAAAGATTAAAAAGGTTATTTCGAATTAATAGCAAACATTAGCAGGCTTTGAGTTTTGTATTTTCTTTTAGATAAGAGTATTTAATTATAAACAAAATAATTATAAAAAAAATTAATGATTAATTTTTTTTCACAAATAAGTAAACTGAAACAATAAAACCTAATTAATAAAATAACCTATTCTAATAATTGTTCAAAATGAAAACCATTTTGCTGAATACCTATTCTTGCCCTTTCGACAATTTCTTGGATTGCCGCTCGAATTGTTTCAGGTTTATTTCGCACTTCTTCGCACGAATTGTTAATTCTCTGAAGAAGTTTATCGGGTGTATTAATTTCGTCACTATAAACAAAGGTAATAATCGACGGGATTAAAATCTAGTGATCTTATCGGCCAGTGGTAAGATCCACTCCGACCTATCCACATATTAGGAAAATTATCATTTAGAAAGTCTCTTACGAATATTCTACTGGAAAATTATTTTGAATAAAATCTTGATATGCTTCACCCGTTAGGAGGCACATGCGGCCCAATCAGATGGTTGTTTAGTAAACCACACCAAATATTCATAGAAAATTTATTTTGCGAGTGGCTCTGTCTTATAATGTGTGGATTTTCTTTTGCCCATATTTTGAATAATCCACTTAGAGAAATGTATCCTATGTATTTCATCTCCAATCTCTGTACATGTTGAATGGATATGACCTGTTCCTTTTTAATGTTCGCCAAATAGTAACGTGTGAAACATCTAATGCATTGCTTATTCTGCGAGTACTAATTTTGGATCGTTTTCAACTATGTTGATAATATTCTCTTCTACTTCTAAGTTTATTGAATTTGGTTGTAGGAAAACGACCGTGCCGTCTAAGAAAATTAAAAATGTACGAAAAAGTTTGATGGTTAGGCAGTCGGCGTCGTGGAAATTTTCTCCGTTATTCCTTTACAGCTGTTCTTCGACTATCACCATTACAAAATCCGTATACAAACAAAATATCGGCGCATTCTCCGTTGGAAAATTGATAAGGCATTTCTATATTTGGTTATTTAACAAAGAAACAATAGAGAGATATTGCAAATTTCTATAACGCCAGCCACTAATAGTGACAACATAATTAGAGTCAAATAAATTCCATGCTAAAATCAAACTTTATAGTTTTTGTTGTTGTCTATATTAGTACATAATATGGAAGAGGCATTATAAATTGCCATTTTAGATGATGATAAAGTATTAAATACATAATATTAGAAAACCTCGAACTGACACGAATGTTTGCAAGCGCACCCGAAAGCTATAAAGTCGCCACTATTTGCTGCCTATAAATATCTACAATTAAGGACAAGCACTATCTTTTATAAAATGAGTTCTAAAATTTAAACGATCTGCGCATGCTCAGATGTCAAAATAAGAGCGGCGTTAATAGTGACTGATCTTAAGTGAACTTGCATTATCTTTCTAATGAATCGTCATATTTTACTTATTTATTAGCTGTCAAAAACTTTCAACTTTTTTCTTGCCATCTAGATAAAACAAAGAAATACATTTGTGAAAAAATAAAAAATAATCCTAAAATTGGCAATCCAAGAATGTATTAAATGGGGTATTTTGATCAAATATTAGGTTGATCAATGTTATTTTAAGAGTTAGATTTTTCTTGAGTTATTCCCCTTATTTACGAAATAAAATTAAATATTTAAATATAAAAAGTTAACTGTAGAAGTAATAATTACTAAGTTATGTTTAAAATTAAATATTGCTGTTAGACTCATTTTTGTTAAGTTAAAATAATTTTTTTTAATCCTTAATTTTTCTATTTTTCAGTATACAGGGTATTTAAAAATAAATTTAAAAAATTATTGGTTTAGCTAACTGCGGTCCTGTAATTTATTTGTAACATTAAATCAAAGACTAAAATAGAGTAAAATTGAGATATTTGAAAAGTACTTCCTTGAAAAAGTAATATTTTTCGTGTTTTATCATTAAGAAATCATTTTTAAATTACGAAGATAACACTTTTTAAAAATATATTTTTTATCAAAAAATTAGTGCCTCTAAAACGACATGCACAAATTTTAAAAGACCACTACCTAAATTAATTTTTACTGTTTTTTTTTTGAGATATTTAATCAGATTTGTTAAATTTAGTTATACAGGGTGTTGTTTTTGAAGCGGAAAGAAATAGTCAAATTTTGTTAAGCCAGGCCTGGTTTCTAATTATTATTTTTATAGCATTATTTTTGTTATATTGAGATGAGTCTACTTGTCAAATTTTCAATTTTTTATACCGAGTGGTTGTATTCAGGCGAAATTCATATCACCCTGTATCTAGGTAATGAGATGTGATAGACCCATTAATAATGTATGATTTCGAATCATCTAAGTGTCCCACAATCTGAAACACCCTGTACATTCACGGGAATTCTTAACTCTTTGTATGTTAAAATTACGTAGCTTATCCGTAATGGATATGTCATGGTAAGTCAAATTATTATTAATTTCCCCCTTTTGTTCTTTGTTTTAATTTCGTTCAATTTTCATTTTTGTATTAAATAATTTTCACCTTTTAATACATTGACTTCATGACTTTCCATTTAGGTGTGCCTGATGATGAATTAATCACTTCGAAACCGGTCGCCAATAAATTGACTTTGTGAGAAATAAAGTACCTTTTCTCTACACCTTCATACTCACATAAAATATGGCTACCATCATCCCCAAATTTTAAACAAGTACGTTTATTTACTACTTTAAAGCCAGTCGCAGGCAGTGCATTTTGTACGTTGTTGATTTTTCCAAATGGTAACTCTTTACAGTGAATTGTGGGTGATGGATGGCGGTTGGAAGTCTTCAATTATGTGTAAAAACGTTCTAACAGTAAACTAGATCGATACAATTATTTACAAGCAAGTAATTATAAAGGAAGCTCACTTTGAAGCTGGTATGAAACAATTTTAAAAATTCTAAATGGCCCGAAGACAAGAATGTAATTTAATTTACGTATAAAAGGAAACTTAGTTGTTTACAGAAATGGTTGATTTTCTTTGCATGCTGCTGCTTCATTTACCTGGCATAATTGCACTGTTTGCACCAGTTTTCGCATGAGGTTACTGATTTTGTAGTTTTGACAGGTTATTGGAAAATAGCGATCGCCAGCATTATTTAGTACACCCAGAAATCCCTAAAACAAAATGCAATGTTGACATAATTTTAAATAAACATCAAATGTTTGCTAATATTTCGCGATATTTAATTAAATTATCGGATATATTTTTCGAAATACCTCAAAATTTATTTTCTGAAAGCTTTTAAAATCATTAATTTTATTTAAATAATATCATTGTAATTTATTTCAAATTGTAAATGGTTTTGGAAATATTGCATTTTGTTGGCTTTTATGAAATTAAGGTTAGTATTCTTTAATAATCTAATTAACGAGTGATATTTATAATAATTTATGTTAAGTTTGAATTTACTTGTTTTATGAATTAATGTATTTAGATCATGTGTGTGTGAAAATTCCATAAATGCAAATTTTTAATAAAACAAAATAGAAAATATGAAGATTTTGCTATGAGAATTCGTATTAGAAACGATGGAACTAAAAAAAAAACGCTCTAATTCAAATCATTGTCAGATTGTTATTTTCTTAACTATTAATTCATGCAAATGGATATAGTCTTGTAATTGAACTGGAATAGAAAGCATTTTATTGATTTTCATTTAGATTTAAATTTACCTACAAACTTAATTCCTTGGTAGATAGTAAGTGCAGATTCTATGAGGAAACCTCCACTCACATTCTGACTGAATGTGCAGAACTACAGAATCCAAGAGCACTATTTAGAATCATGCCAAACAGAAGAGGGTGGATAAGTCACTGAGTGGTCTGAGAATATGCAAATCCCAGATGTTACCGGGTAGCGTCAGGCGCCACCGAAGCATTGGGTTCTATGTGCATTTTTACGTCATCAATTATAACCGTTTGTTTCCGAAAGCATACATTGCACCTTGCTGCGCAAGCGTCTATTATTACCTTCAATTTAATCGTAACTGACGTTATCTTGAGAGCCTCATGATGAAAAAAAAAACACATCCCTTCATTACTATGATTACGCCCTGTATCCTTTACACAATCATATCCATGTTATTCATATAACCCAAACTAGCATACTCATACATAAATTGCCAATACATCTCATTGAAATTAGTACCACTGGCCAATCTTTTTTCCAAATTATGAAACCTTTTTATAGCTATACTAAACAAAGCTCCCATTGGTAAGGTTATCATGCATTTACTATCCCTTTTTCTCCTTGTTGTATTTTCAAAAATATCCTCACAAGCTTGCTCTTCTCTAGAATGAACCTTTACTTGAGAATACTTTTGTAATGCGCAAAATCTTTTAAGTTGTTCTTGTATCCCAACACTTGCAGCAATATTACATTTGCTGATCTGCCCTTCACTACAATTATCCCTGAATTGCATTACTTGCCCTAGAACAACCCAACTCAACCCAACTTTATGTTTCGAATAATGGTATTTCTTTCATCTAATTTTCGACCTTCTGGGCAGATCAAATCGCAAAAAACTCCTACACCCACTAACATATTAATTTTCCCAATTTCTCCAAATAAAATATCTGCCAGGCTTATAGCCTTCGAAATCTTTAAATTCTCATGCCCAATATTTACCGAAAGGATATTTTCAGATATTTTTTCTATTGCCAGAAACATTGAAACGAACTTATAATCCGAAACTTAGAGTTCCGTACCCAAAGGGCAATCAACGGGATCCTATTACTAAGCCTCGGCTGTCCGTCCGTCTGTCTGTCAGCGGGCTGTATTTCATGATCCATAGGTAGACAGTTGAAATTTTCACAAAATGTGTATTTTTGTGACCGCTATAACAACAAATAAAAATAAATTAAAAATTAATAGGGGCTTCCCTATTAAAAACGTGTTTTTTCGTTTTTTGCTCGATCTTAATAATGGTAAGAAGTAAACGCTTGAAATGCTCACAGACTTTGTATTGAATCTTGTACGATGATGCGGAACCCTTTATGTGCGAGTCAGACTCGCACTTGGCCGGTTTTTTCTAATTTATTCGTACGTTTCCTATAACAGCAGCAGGCTACTGCAGGGTGCATGGTAACACATGCATAGTCAACACGTGGTGGTATCATTATATAATCTCATCACATGAAGATTTTTTGCAAGTCGGATCCCGTTTGTAATCCCATAATGGCTGATATCTGGGGCATTGCGAGCTCTAGTACCTCAGCAACCATGCATGTGTTTGGTCCCCTTAGCATGAGCTTACTGATTCTGTGTCCTTTTATCTAATGCCAATAGGTTTGATGTTTGGTGGTTATCCAGTTGTTCACTGCCTGTCGAACAGAGGCTTTGCTCATTCCAAATTCAGGTTCGGGTCCTGTGAATGGTAGTTCTTATCCTTCTTTGGCGAGTTCATCGACCTTTATGTTATAGTTATGTCCTGGTACCTACGCTAGTTTTTCCTAATTTTGGATTATCATATTAAGTATTCCAAGGCAGTTCCAGACCAGCTTTGACTTGATTCTGTTTGAACCAAGGCTGTTTGGCTATCTGAGAGAATTAAGATGGTTTGATTTTTGTATGTTCTTCTTAAATTCTTTCGTACACTCAATTACATGTATTTCAGCCTGAAATATAGTGGTATGCTTTTCCAGTGAGACGTTGATGTGGTATTTGGGTTTCACTCCATGTACACCAGATCCTGTTCCCTTGTTAGTTTTACATCCATCCGTATACCATACGAGACCCTTAGGCAAATATCCATCTGCCTTCTGATTCAACTCGTTCCAGTTGCAGTCAACTTGAAAGAGTCTGTTGAAGGTTACGCCATATTTGCCTCGGTGTGTTATTCTGGTATGTTTTTGTATTTGCCAGTGGGTTCCAGTTGTTGGAGACCAGCCTCTATGTACTCATTCTAGCCTTCCCCTTTATGACTAGGTCAAGGAGTGGGAGGTTTAGAATGATTTCCACAGAGGCTGTCAATGAACTTCTCAGTACTCATGTAATACAAAGGCATGTCAGCCTATGTACTCCTTAGAGGCTGTTCTCTGGTTTATTTTCGGCCACCAAACAACTGCTCCATAGGTTATCATGAGTCTTGTTATTGCCCAATATAGCTAGTGGTCCATTTTTGGTTTTAATATCCATGTCTCTCTACAATAAGAGATATTTTACATTTGTTGGTCACTTTTTTGTAAGTGTTGGTTCCAAGTAAGTTTGTTATCTAGGATTAGATCCAGATGTTACTTCTTTAGGGAATTTTACACGTGATAAATCGATTACACGTACAAACCCTACATTTAATGTTGGCCCAAGTTTAGAATCTTTTTGGGAGCCATTTTAGTGATACAGTAAAGCGTTATCTACAATGTCTACTTTGCTCATCTTCCATAGGTGAAATAGCGTTAAGCTGGATTTAAAAACGTTCAGTTGGCGTTCAGTTCACGCTCAGTTCGAGTTGGTGAGTTCGCGCTGGACTAAATTTATAGAGTCGTTGGCCTTTCGTTTGTCGCCGCGAATTTTGACATTTGATTTGACAACACATAACCACAAATTCCACAAAATAAATTGTATTTCTTTGTTTTTCCGAACAATAAGTGGGTGCATGGATTTTAATCTTACTCAAGTAGTACTTTTTAAAACTTAAGTTAAAAATTAAAAAGAAGTATATCTGGAAATAAGGAAACTCTAAACGTCTAAATACATTTATAAAGTGCTTTCAACATCTTTTTGTATACAAAACCCCGGCCTAGCGGACCTACATTATTTAATTAAATGCAACATTCGATTCATAAGAATTCATAACCTTTTTCTATGCTAAATATCGGTTTATGCTAAATATATTGAAATGTTAACCAGCTATTATTGGATAGCACAAAAATCTTGAATTGGAACATTGTTATTAAATAAATTAAACATTTTGCATAATAAAAGTTGGTAATACATATTTCCGCAGAATTGAATCGATTATTTAAACATATAAAAAGCTTGCAATTTGCACAGAGGCGTACGAAATTAGATTATAAAAGGAGATAGGTAATGTTTATGGAGGATGTTAAACCCTACATGAACATTAAAAGAGAGTAAATTCGCAGAAATATTTTGCGATAATGAACCTCAAAACAAGTCATCATTGACGTGCTTTTTTAATATAAAACGAAATTAAAGAACACATTATTTTGTAATAAATTTAATAAGATAAAAATATTAAATTAGTTTTTAAAGCAAAACATTTCTGCGAATGTATTCTCTTAATGTTCAGAATAAGTAAAGTCACTACTTTTATGTCACAAATTTACTGTCTAGAATGTATTTAAAATTACTGTAATTAACCTAATGAAAAATGTTTACAAAATAAAAAATACGGATATTTTTAGTAAGCGGTGAAAAGCTCTAAGTTAATTAACAGTATAATTAACGGAAATATTTACAAAACTAATACAATTATTGTCATTCTAACGTCCTAATTATTTCAATCGGCATTACTATCGAAAAGCAATATTTTCTCGCGATAAATTTAGAAAAAAGTTTGCGAGGTAGGTCAACCCGAACCGTGATAGCCCAGGGATTATGGTCGGATTTTCGGAAAGAATTAATTTATCTGAAATTGGAGTTCTTTATTTGGTCTCCGTTTTAAAGGATAACGTTGTCTCGTGATCGATGACCTAGAGTTAATTAAGATTCACTGATTGACGGAGTAGTGAAGGATCTATTAACTCGAGATACTTTGGGTATTGTGAAGTTTAGTCGCATAACCTGTCTTACGAAACTTCAGAAGCCCCAAAACGGTATTCCATACAAAGTTGCAAAATTAATCTCCTCGGTCTATGAAACTTGAACTCCGGATTTGGGAAATTTAAGCGTTGAAACGAGACTGTGAGATCTCTGGCTCCGCTTCGCTTACGAAACTTCAGAAATCCCAAAAGGATATACAATACAGAACTAGAACAGATTCATTTTCTCGGGCTATAAAAATTATTTCTTCGCTAATAATCAACACGGTGAACGTCAATCAGAATAAGAACAATATAAATTAAACAGCAGGCTAATAGTTTTCTCACGGTGAATAAAATAAAGTTACTTTATTGACGGCACGGCTCAATTAATAGTTTCGATAACTCACACTGAAAAGAGAATAAATACGGTGGGATCTAGGCTTTATACCTTACGATCGGACTGGTTCGGTTTACGAGTGGTTCGGAGTGGGAATAGCCAGTGTATTATTTTCTACAGAACTACAACATTTTAGTTACTAAAATGTTGACTTGATTTCTCTTATCAATATAGGCAGATAATATTTTAAGAAGCTCAGCGACTGTTACTTGTAAAAACTTGCATATTCCATATTCAGTATAACGTGTCGAGACTTATCGTTGCCGCGCCGGCCGCCGTCCCGTCCGCAACGCTTGTTCAGACGTGCAAATTAATACGACTTGTGGTGTATGTGCTTGCAGTCTTGCATGAACGTGTTTAATTCTTCACCAATATAAATACGAATGTCAAGGATAATCGTTACTCATTTTTTTCTGGAATTTCATAAAGAAAAGTGAATCGATATTAGTATTGGCCAGTGACTGAATTTGTTTCCAGACTTTCGAAAAGAAAAGTAAAGTGAATCGATGTTAGTGTTGGCCAGTGACTGAATTTGTTTCCGGACTTTCGAAAAGAAAAGTAAAGTGAATCGATATTAGTGATTGCCAGTGTCGGAAAGGTAAGTACTACTTCAGTTTATAATATACCTTTCTAAAACACTGACAGTTTTTTACCTATATCTGTACCGGGATATATATTCGGCTACTGTGAATCCCCAAAATTTTGGTCTCGAGCCGCCCATGATGATGATTTTAAATTCAGATTTGAAGATATTCTGTCGATGGAAATACCACCATGGATCATAAATCCATTTGATGAAACGGAAGTGAAGAATGTGATATTACAAGAGGAGTTACTCGAGCTTAGCACTAATGAAGAGCTGAAAGTGACATTTAAAAGAGGGTATCAAAAATTTTGGCTGCAGGCAGAAATACCTGAAAAATATCCTGGACTGTGGGGAATTGTGCAAAAGCTTCTGATAGCGTTTCTCTCGTCATATTTCGTCGAAAAAGGTTTTAGTGCCGTTACAAACTTATTAACAAAAAAAAGGAGCAGATTTAATATCACAGAAAGGGGAGATTTACGGTTATTCCTTACAAAACTCAAGCCAAATATTGATAATTTGCTGTCAATCCATCAAGTACGTCCCTCTCATTAAAATTATATTTTTTTTGTAATTGCCATTGTAGAAATTACATTACGTTATACGTGTTTAATTTTAATTATATTACGACGGTTATAACAATAATAATTAATAGTGTAATAATTTATATATTTAAATTTAAATACCTACAACACAAGAAAATATACTATATTTCTTTTTACCACTCCGAGTGTGACGTTTTCTAAATAAAATTTGTGAGAATTGATTGGTTCTTGTGCTGTGAGTTACTGTAGATTTCAAAAAAGTAAAGTTGGATGGAGTCATTTTTTCGTTTGGCCAACTTTGCTTTTTTGACATCCACTCACAGCACAATCAATTAAAATTTAATTGAAAATTTGTATAGTCGACTTTATTATCAAATAATTAACCCTATCAAGCAATCAATTCTAAACTTTTTTTTTTGGAAACTCTTAATTCGTCGTTAAAACTCAGCCACAACGCAAGTTTCCATAGATAGATCTAATCTTCACTTTTTTTTTTTCGAGATTTAGAAATTGGTAGTGATGTAGCACCGGATCCAGTAAAATTTTGAAAGTGGTCTATGAAACAAAAGAGTTTGGGAACCTCTGGTTTAAAGGATTATTCGAATTTCGGTAGAGAATGATATATTTTGAATTACTGGGTTCTTGCAAATGTTTTAAAAAGAGAATTTTAAATAGAAAAATTACAGGCGGAAATCAACTTAAACATTTTATAATGAAACGAAAGTAAAATCTAGTGACGTCATCACAAACTCTTGACTTTTTAATGCCCAAAACCAAACATTAATTTGGAAAACTAAATGAAAAATGTCGACACATACATCCACTAAGGAAACATTTCTGAAAATTCAATCATTAAGGAGGTTGAACGGGTTTCTAAAAGCCTAATTCTCAAAAATAAAAAGTTTTATTGAAAAAGAATATTTTGCTATTTTCTGAACATAAAGTTCATCAAGGATGCTGCCAAAATAAGAATAAAATATTCTTCATTCATTCAAAGTTTTTACCACTTCAGATTGTACCTTTAGAAAACAAAATGTATTGAAAATAATGCTTGGTGTTGAAAAAAATCCATGCTCATGTCAATACGTTTTTTAAACGCGCACACTATAACACCTATAAAAGTTAATAGGGAGAAAGTAATGTGTATAAGCGCCCTGGAATATTTTCTGCATCCACGTCCGACTACCGTTCAATATGGGACGACGTATAATAACCGTAAACCACCGAGATACCAAGCGTTTTATTACTTATACATAGTTTAACTAGAACTAATAAAATTGTAATTGAAACATCCTAATGGGATATTTTAATATCGCTTATTGAATCGTGTATACATTGACCTATCCCACAGAAGGTCAGAACACTCTCCAAGTACCTATCGCGTGAAAGTTCGTAGCCAACCAGCTCTAGTCTGGTTCTGTCTCCATATAAGACTGAATAGAATGTTCGGGAAAACCTTGGGATATGAAATTAATTATCAGTTTCTTTCATTAAAGCGGCAATCAACGTATGAACTTGTACACGATTAAAGCTTTAATAAACGTGTGTGAAGATTTCTGTATTAACAGGAAGTTCTTATTTAATTATTTCATAAAAGTATATGGATATGTACTTTATGTACTGGATTTCATCAAAGCTGTATCTAGAACTTAATAAACGGGAAGTACATTGTTCAGTTGATTGGTGAGATTCAGATTCACTAAAATTTGAATTAAAAATTAAACAATTTTTATTAATAAAAAAATCTTTCTTTGATTTTGATCTGTTACAATTTATATTATAAAAAGAGGTATCAAGTCCACATGTTATTCTAGAAACTGTATAGATAATTGATTTTCTTAGGTAAATCTTGTGTTAATATTATTAAATAATTGATACAGATTTTACATTTCTAATAAGACGACAATAAATGAATGTATATAAATTAAAAGTTTCAAATAATATGGAATATATAAATTCAATAATAATTGAATTGATTTATTTATATATATATATATATATATATATATATATATATATATATATATATATATATATATATATATATATATATATATATATATATATATATATATATGTCTAGCGGTTACTTTGAGGAAGGTATATACGAGTATAAACTTCCTCAAAATGATCGGTATATATCTTATACACTGTCTATATATACCGGTATATCAATCGGCATATACCGGTCATTTTCACGAAGATTTGTATATTATATACAATTGTCCTCAAAATAACCTATATATGCAAAAAAGCAAATATACTAAACAGTCACTTTGAAGAATAATATTTATATTAATAAAATCAAACACAATGTGATAATTTTCTTGATAGATGGATGGATGGATGGATGGATGGATGGATGGATGGATGGATGGATGGATGGATGGATGGATGGATGGATGGATGGATGGATGGATGGATGGATGGATGGATGGATGGATGGATGGATGGATGGATGGATGGATGGATGGATGGATGGATGGATGGATGGATGGATGGATGGATGGCCGCATATGTTTCAGACGTGTTGATAAAATAATTAGTTTATCAGCAGAGTGCCCTTGGAGATCCACAGTGACCAAGGCAGAAATTTTTAAAGCCAACTTTTCCGAGGAATATGTGACATACTAGGCATAAAAAAAACAGAACTACGGCATTGCGCCCACATGGTAGAGCAAATAAATAAGACAGTTGGCAAATATCTGTCAAAAATGGTTTCCAACCATTAGCAAGATTGGTATCAGTATCTTTCGCTCTTTGCAATTGCATATTCGCTCAGTGCGAAGTCATGGTAGGGGAAGTAAAAGAGATACTAGTACTACCTGCGGATAATTCATGCATTTTAGGGCGATATTTTGTAATTTTGACATATCAAATACGCGTATACATTTTATTTTTTTTTTTTCAAAATAGTAGATAAAATTAATACAATAAGAAACCGGAGTTGCTGTGTTGAAAATTGTAAAAATACTAGCAAAAAACAGTGAAAATTATAAAAATGTTTAGTAGCAAAGTGGAAATGAAATCAAAGAAATAAATGGATAGGTGTACAATAAGAAGAAAAATTACATTTATTTTTGTAATAATACCAGTAATACTGGAAATAGTAGACATCAGAAACTTGAAAGGTTTTAAATTAACAATAAATTATTATTTTACGTTGTTCTTCATTATCCCTTCATTCTTAAATGTTTAGCAAGTACTAGATTTCAAGATTTCTGCTTTTGATTATTGTATGTGGCTGGAATTAAATTTTGTGACTTACTGATAGAAAACCAGTTTTAATCATTCAATGTTTTCTTTCGAACAAAAATATAAATAATAGTCCTTCTGTTTATACATTTTAACTTTTTATTTTGACAGAATAGGTTAATTCTTCAAAGACAACTTATTAGACTTAGGCAACTTCTCATACATTTTCCCGTAAATACTATTGCCTATTTATATTTTATTATTGTTTTTTATTGATTATACTTATTTTTTTTTAATTTTAGCAATGAAAATATATAATAAAAAATTATTGTTTTACTTGTTTAACAAATCCATATACTTTTATTTAAACTAACATATATAGTTTTTAATTACGAATTCTATTAAAAATGGTATTGTCAGTATACGCAGAAATAGCCCATTAGTACCTAAATTAATTGGCGCTGCTGTCACGCACGAATGTATACACTTTCAATGAATTTACATGCCAAACACCAGCAAAGGTGCTGTTAGGGCGTGAGAGGAGACTACCGTGTGACCTCGAGTTTGGATGCTGACCTAGAGAAGACAGCCGGTGAAGATTGTGTGATCCAGCTACGAAGGAAAATGGATATGCATCAGTTAGTTCGCTCACAAATGGCTAGCGACAAAATGAAGAAGCCATACGATACCCAAGCCACAGGAGGGTGTTTCAAGGAATTCGACAGTCTGGTTCTATAACTCAGTAAGACAAAAACGGTTATTCTCCTAAATTTCAAAGGTCGTGTGAAGATCCGTACCTTTTGAGGGTAACCATGACGAGGAAGAAGAAGTAAAGCAGCTCCAAGAAACACCTGACCTTGTCTTTGAAGAATTTATGGGTGCAT
Organism: Psylliodes chrysocephalus; assembly: GCA_927349885.1. Taxonomy (NCBI): domain Eukaryota; kingdom Metazoa; phylum Arthropoda; class Insecta; order Coleoptera; family Chrysomelidae; genus Psylliodes; species Psylliodes chrysocephalus. Next base: position 60,758,650 of record OV651816.1, read on the forward strand.
ATGGAGGTACCGGAAAAGCAAGACATGGTGTATCAACCGAGCAACGACAACACGCTCACAGAAAAGTCGCTGCTCCATAGCACTTTCGTCAGAATCAACGACGCTCGAAGTCTGGTATCTGTGTTTCGGAAGAAGTTTTGTCGATTGCCAGAACATTGAAACTTTAAGATGGATCGCGTTACTTTTTTTATCTGGTAACAAAGAACACTTTCCGCGATCGATCTACTTATTAGGATGTATGGAAAGCACTGCTCAAAGCAGTGAGAACATCGATAAAGTAAATGTGATATAAATTAATATAAGTAATGTGCTAAATAAATTAGTAATATAAATAAATTAGTAATATAAATAAATATTAAATAAATTAAAAACGAATTGTAAATAAATTATACATAAAATATTTCTAACAAATAAACTACATTTAAATTAAACAATCGTTACAATATTTTGTTATCGGTGTTACAAGTGTTACACTTGTATTTACGCAACAATTGTTAATCCTGCAAGAAAACGATACAAAAAAAATATTAACCCTATTAATAATTAGTTTAACGAATTTTCCATTAAGTTGGCTGTTTAGTAATACAATAAATTTTACAGTGTTACATTTAAAATGTTCAAAAGCGCAGCTACCTTTGCGCAGTTGGTTAAGATTAGAGTACATTATTTATTGTAGAAATACTTATGCTTCAGAAGAAATACATATCCGATAATTTTCCCTAATATTTTAGCGTACGCGTACAGAAGTTATGTTCACATTATACAAGGTGTCCCATTAGTGTGTAATTGTCCAATATTTCAATTTGAGTTATAAACAGGCAAACAAATTTTAAATTTAAATTTTATGGAAGTGAAACATACACATTTTAAAAAATTTTTTAAATATACAGGATGTTTTGCCTGGCAAAAAGAAAGTATATTTTATTTTAGTTTTAGAACTCTTTGGTAATACGTATTTAAACCTGGAATATTTTAAAAAAATATTATAGGCTTATCAAGCAATTAATTTTTTTATGAAATTAGAAAATGATGCAGACCTCAAAAATAATAAGCTAACGAATAGTTGTGATAGAACTCGTTTATTTGATACAAAGTGTTTTAAAACATACCTTAAGTATGGCGAATTTTAAGATCAATGTACTGATTTTTTTTTTAAAGCAACACTTTGTTTATTATTTCAGTATTAAATTCGTTATAAATGTACCTCTCCAATGATACCAAAATGTTAGTCAATAACATACAAGGTGTCCCATTAGTGCGTAATTGATCGATAGCTGTTTTATGATTGAAAAATAATAAAAAAAAATTATGTTGTATGACAATATTTAACAATTAGTCTTAAATGTACAGGGTGGTCCATAAACAAGTAGCCAATCAAACTTATAATTTTTTAAAGCAAAACACCCTACAGGTAGTTATTATTATTTTATTGTTTCCACATCGTCAATAAATTTTAATAGACTATTCGAGATATGACGTTATCAACAGTTTTTCAAATGGCAACGCCATTATTTGACAATACCAATTAATAGGGACAAATTTCCAACTATGTGACATAATAATTTTATCAATAAAACATTCTTATTAATCGCAATTTAGTGTTCATAACATAGAATGATAAAAAAAAGTTTCTCAAAAATATGATTGTTCCTAAATATCACAAATTTTGACGTCTCTACGTAATAAAATGTGTTTTTTTTTTTAAATTGGTACTATCAAAAAAGAGTATTGCTATTAAAAACAGTGATTGTCATAAAAATATATATGTATATAAAAAAATGCACATTTAAAAAACACGTTATCGCTATTAGAAATAACACGCTTACATCAGTTTTTTTTAATGGCAACACCCATTTTGATAATACCAATTAAAAGAACACAATTTTTGCGTAAGAAGACGGCTTTAGTGATACAACATATTTTGGAGATATTTTTATAATCATTATTACGAATGCTAAGTAACGTTTTGTAAGAATTTTTTTTTCCTCGAAAATATTTATATGTAACGAACACCAAATTCGGTGTCCATATGTGAAAACATGTTCTCTTGTAATTGGTACTATCAAATAATGATGAGGCCATTTGAAAAAAAAAACTGATGATTATGTCTTATCTCCAATAGTGAATCGTGTATCAAAGATGCGCATCTTAAAAACAAAATCTTACCATTTTTTAGTTATTTGTCCAATAAAGCCAGAAGTATGGTAATACGCTAATTATAGACAACCCTGTATATGCTTGCAACCCAACTCTGTACATAACTATTTTTATTAAATTAATAAAATGAACTTAAATTATGAGGCTAGAAATAACAAGACCACATTTTCATCGAAAAACAAATTTACCTAACAATAGAACTTTACACAAATTGTCCACAAATCCTTAATTAGCAGGTCACCTAAATAAAAACCTGGTGTCCTCAGGATAAGCCGAGAACAGGTAGTGAGTTCCTAAAATCTCAGTGTAAATATGAGATTTATTGCACCCTTAAATCATAAAATTGAACTGCTTAGTTTATTCTGTTAACTAATATTCTTTAATTTACATTTTTTATTTTAATATATTGTTTTGCAATTATGTACCGTAAAGTCGGGTGACTGACCCGCATGAGATGACTTTAGCCCAAATCAGTAAATAGTTATTTTTGTTCACAAAAAATTATACGTCCTCTTTTTAAAATAAAACTCACGCTGGTAAGGTATTTAAACTTTCCAAAACACTTTATTTAAAGACAATTGGACACTTACGCTTTTTGTAGTATAAAAAATTTACCTTATTGCAAAATAATCGAAATTGGAAGGTGATAAAATGTGTATGAAACCAACAATACTGTTGCTTGTAATATTTTTTGTTATTATCTTTACCATAAGCAATAAATATTTTTTAATGATAAAATGTGTTTACTATCAACTGTGATGGGTGGCTTTAAACCAGCAAGCAGTTTTATAAAGAAAACAATTTAAAATGATGGGTGAGTCAAAGTCCTGCGGGTGGCTTTGCACACACCTTTTTTATTTTTTATTTGAAAAATTAGACCATTTGAGATATTTTTGCTTAAAATATAACTGAAGAATAAATTATGGCGAAAATGCGAATTTGGATTTGCTTTTATTTAACAATTGAAACTAGGTAAAAATTTTGACAGTGAGTCAAAGTCACCCGACTTTACGGTATTCAAAATTAAAAAAAAAATTGCTCACGGAGAAGTGCAAATGTTTAACATATTCGCATTAACAAAAATGTAATAAACGCCTTATATACTGGACGGTTTAGATCCTAGAGATATTTTTATCGTAAATACGAGAACATAGCAAATCTGACGCTCTAGAGATAGGTACTCACGTTTAACAGTCAGATTTTTTTCACATTGTCAAATAATTTTAATAGACTTGAAGTACACAAAAATGTTGTGCGTTTTCATTTATTTGCTATGGTGTATTTAGGGTATGTAGTTTAAACTATTTGAAACATGACAGGATAGGATCCATGAAACAATTTAAAATAAATTTTAAAATAATTTTATTATTTCTAACAAAAAAATGGTCTTATACAAATCAAATTAGCACTTTATGTTAAAACTCCTTATTTTCAAAACCCAATTGAAAAAAATTTATATGTTTAGTTATTACAGGCTTTTTCCGGTTATTTTGTACAACCTATTGTATCACCCCTGTAAATGTGTAGAGGATGAACTAAATACATACATTTTAGACACACATCTTACTCGACCATTTTTTTTTTCATATATATTTATTGTCAACGAAAATAATGAAAAATTAAAATTTTACACTTTTCTTCAAATTTTTCCATTACGGTCCATTTTAAAGAAATCAGGTATATAACAAAAATTATAGAAAATAACATCGCAAACAACTTTTATTTGAAGATTTTTTAAAATTGGAGTTTTGCACATTTTGTAAAACTTCTCGAATACGGACCATTTTAGGAAAATTATGTACAGAGCAAAATAATATCAGAATCAACTTTTATTCAAATTTGCAAAAGACAGTTATTGTACAATTGTTCCCACACAGAATAAAAAACTAGTAACAAAACATGGATTAACTTTTGAAAATGAACTTGATAAAACTGTTGTTTTAATGTGTGAAAATCATACCTACTTGATTTGAATGAATATCTTTCTCCACGGAGTTTTGCAAAAAAATGTAAATTTTTGTATATTTCAACATTATATATATTTTTACTCTCCCTTTATGTGTACTTGTATGGGACACACTACGATATCCAGAGTTTATTGTAAAAGAGCAACACTCACCGAATCAACTTTCTAACTCACCTAGTATACGTGTATTTTTATGATAAAGTGTCGTTTACACTCACTTATCCTATTGTAAATAATTCATTTATAATCATTATTTTAAGCGTCAAATGATTTTTTTTAAATATACATTTTTTCACTTTAATTAACAAATTACTAATTGTGTATAATTCTTTTTCCAAAAAGATTGATATTATATTTTTTCTACACCAACAAGGATATTAGCTTATTTACAAAACGAAAAAGTATGCTATTGTGTTCAACTGTACGAATATATTTCATATCCATTATAGATAGTGAGATATCTGCAAAAAAAATTATATTCACCAATCACAGTTCATATGTTGGTCAACCGACTGCTATTGTTTGTTCTTAAAATTTTAAATAAGTGACAATATTGTCAAACTATTTGTTAGTATATTTTTTAGTTATTGAGATTAAATATACATTAAAATGAATTATTTTTGTGTAGAATCGATAAATAATAGCACGTGTATAAGTCAATTTAATTTATTAAGCACATAGATATGGTGGTGAGATCAGTGCAGTTGCCTTTCATGCGGAAGGCCCGGGTTCAAATCTAAAATGTGGACAAATTAAATTAAATCTTTTTTCTCTTTTTACTTTTTTATTTTATTTTATAAATTAGTAAAAGTGATAAATTATTTTTAAATTAGTTATTTTATCTTAATAATCAAAATAATTTATATTATTTGATGATTTTCGTTAGTGGGTCGTAGAAAAAATATACTGTACAACTCGAGTGGATTGTCCATATCCACTCTTGTTGCACAAACTACTATTGACGAACACAAATATATTAGAGATTTTTTAATAATTTTGAATATCAACAAAATAACAACGTTTGCGTAATAAAGTTTTTTGAAAATTATAAAAATTCACAAGTTCAAGTTCAACATCCTGTATCTCAAAAACTAATAATATGAGAACTTTGTGCCCATGGACAATTTTAATTAGAAGAAATATAAAAAATTATTTCACTGTCAAAATTGATCACAACTTAGCTTCTTCATGAATGTGTCAAACTAAAGCTGTCAAACATTTCTGTTATTTCTATTTGTATTTAAAAAGTACCTAAACAATAATCATATGTTACTTTTTTTACTAAAATTTTTAGTTATTTCAATCACATGTTCGCAGATTTTCATTATATTTTATGCAGGGTAGGTAGTGTAAAATTGTTTTACTATTTTATGATTTTAATTCATTTATGATCGTTTACTTCTGCTAAAGAAGCGTTTTTAAACTAAAAATTTTATCAATTTTTAATACTCAATATACTAAAAAAATTATTATTCATAGGCGTGTTATAACACTGATTCAAGTCTATTTCTGTTATTACCTAGGTAACATTATTCTCGGAAATTCGACCCTTTCGACATCTGAAAGTACATGCACAAAAGAAATTCCAACCATAGGTTTACTTTGGAAACGGATGATATTTTTGTTTAAAATTGCAAATATATTTTTTTAAAGAATAGATTATAAATTACAATATAATTATTATAGTCATTTATAATTATTAAAATAAAAATATATAATGTAAAAATATTTTTAAAGTTTTATTGATTCTAGATACCTATATCATATGAATCTAGAATACATTTTACAAAATAATTCAAATAAAAAATTAAGTGTGTCTATATTAAAATTAGACACAGATTGAATCACGAGGAAATCAACTTAAGAATGGGACACAAAACAGCTGAAGATTATCTGATTAAAAATAGGATGATTGAACGAAACATGCTTAGATACTAACCATTTTGGAAAACAACTGTACAGGGTGAGTAATTTTTTAAAATAAAGTAGAAAAATTGCCTGTTTAAAAACTCATTTTAGGCCTAAAATGATAATAAATGCATAATTTATATATGGTTATATAAGTGTGCGCGCATGACACTTTATTATTAAAAAAAATGTTGAAATACAAAAATTGCAATTTTTTACAAAACTCCTGTAGAGAAATAATTAATCTGTCAAATCAAGTATGATTTTGATATAGTAAAACAAGAATTTAAAAAAGTTTTATTTAATTTGCAATGTTTGTATATTTTTCATTGTTTTAAGAACATATTTACGAATATAGTCGTATCTTAGAGGGTTTTCAAATTTTTACTAGTAGTTTTACCAAAATAAATTTCTTATGCACGTTTTTGTTATCATTTTCATAAAACTCTTATTCATTGAAATAATGTAAATGATAATGCTTTCACTATTCAACACCACCTTTAAGGTCATAAAAATTTTACGTCAGTGGTTCTTCTCCAGTAGGTAGGCAATCCAGTGATGACCAGTAGTATTTTTAAAAGACTTAATTATTTCAATATTCTAATATTTACATAACAAAATAAGACATTCGTTGTGAGTTTCTATTGTAAGTGCAGACCTGTATTATCAAAATTGGTACATTTGATCATTTTAATTTTTAAAAGATTATAATAATAAACAACATCACTGTCATCACAAGGTACATTTTTATTTAATTTTACTTCAGTTTCAGTTTACCTGTATGTTGGAGTTAGACAAATCAGTACCTATATTATAATAATATTATAAACAAAATTTAGTTTTTGTACCTATTTGCATTGCAAAATATATAAAAAGTATCAAATAATTTGATAGTATTTTGATTGTAAAATCTGCAGAAGGAAGCAATTAAAAAATGTATTCCTTACAAAAAAAAACTAGTCATAGGAACATAGATTAACTAGTAAAAATAAATTTGTTGAGATTGTTGTTTTAAAATATCAAAATCATAGTTGAATTAATCATTTTTCTACAGGGAGTTTTGTACAAAGTGGCAGTTTATGTGTATTTCAGCTTTCGACTATATATTACTTTTTACTCTCCTTGTATATGATACCCGAATTATAAATGTTTGATTATGTGATGATGTACTTGTGTGGTACTCATCATGATATACAGGGTATATTGTAAAATAGCGACACGCACTTGGCTTTTCTCGTATATATGTATTTTTTATAATAATAAAAGTCGTTTATACTAACTTTATAACCATATATAAATAATATATAATATATAAAGCGATCTTTTAAACATGCAATTTACCCATTTTAAATTAAAAAATTACTTACCCTCTACAGTTGTTTTTTAAATTTAGTATCATATTTTGGTAGTCACAATAAAGAGCCTAACCCTAAATTTTATTATTTTTAAAGTTGGAACCATATGGAAAACTTTTTTATTATTGGTTTTGTAAAAAAAATATTCTTGATACTTTCGTCATCTCTATACAGAAAGGAAAGTAAAAATGAGCAGTTGCAGTATTTTCTTAAGCAACCCATTAGCAGTATATTTATAAACATGTTTTATTTATTAAAAAAAACTTTTATTCGTTAAATAGATGGATAAAGGTCGACCTTACTTTGGATCATGTACTAAAATAAATATCAACAAAATTACGGTTGCGTCTATAGAATTTTTGAAAATTATTAGAATTCACAAGTCGTAGGGTAACTTTGCGCCCGTAGACCAATACTTGCAACATATAAAATTCAGTAGATGAAAGATGCTATAATTTGCCATAAGCAAACTGCGGGGTTCTTTTTCTGCACTGAATAGGGCATATACGATTTCGAGACGTCCATTAAAAAAAAATTGTATTTTATGAACTGTATCACAGTTAACAAAAATTTATTAAAAAAAGATTAAGTTGAAAGTAATTAAAAAACAAATAAAATTCGGTTTAGTGCCAGTTCAGAAACAAAACGTAGCAGTACATATTTGATTATAATATGGAATGATCTTTAAAAATTCACCCATTTTTGTCCACTATTTTCTACGTTTTTTGTGGATCACACTTTATTTGACCAAAGTACAAATAAAAGAGACATGGAGTGCCAGGATATTTAACTCTTGGCTGAATGAACAACACCCATATTGGATATCTTTTTTCCTTCTAAGTGTTAGTTAAGATTTAATTCCGAACTATGGAGTGCCAGGATATTTAACTCTTGGCTGAATGGACAACAGCATATTCCAGATTGGTTTGTTTAAGGACGTACTGTGTTACTTCCAAAAAAACGGTGACCTTTCACTAAAGGCTAATAACACGTCCTACAAACCATTCACACGTTTCCTATAACTCCTGAAACAGTAGATCGAGTCTACAGCCAGTTCAACGATCAAGGTGGACCTAAGAAATGTATAGATGGATGCCAAGAGAACACATTGATAGAACTAATACATAGATAGCCAGACGGTATAAGCGAAACCTGCTCATGGCCTGGATCGACTATTGTAACGTGTTCGACAAAACTTCATACGAGCTAATCGCATAGTTGTTGAAAAACCTCTCGATGCCAAAATCTATAAAGGGATGCATACAACAACTGATGCCGCTCTGAAAAACTCGCTTTTCCATAAAATCCAAAAACGCGAATGTTGAAACAGGATTAGTTAGTGTCATTCAGAAGAAAAGTATTTCAGGGAGACTAATAAAGTCCCCTTTTATTTTGAATCTCTTCAATGCCATTATCTGTAGCACTACGAAAAACTCATGAATATGTATATGACCCACCTAGAAAATCAAAGAAATAACGTTAACTAACTGTTGGACGACTTAAAGCTTTATGCATCCAACGAGAGATAACTCATCTTTAATTATATCGTTAGGAATGATATTGGTACTAAGTTCGCATCGAACAAATAATATAATATTTGATACGATAATATGTGATACACTACCGTAGTTAATAAATTTAGTCGATATGATGTGATATATGAAATGATATATAATATGATATATAATATAATATAATATAATATAATATAATATAATATAATATAATATAATATAATATAATATAATATAATATAATATAATATAATATAATATAATATAATATAATATAATATAATATAATATAATATAATATAATATAATATAATATAATATAATATAATATAATATAATATAATATAATATAATATAATATAATATAATATAATATAATATAATATAATATAATATAATATAATATAATATAATATAATATAATATAATATAATATAATATAATATAATATAATATAATATAATATAATATAATATAATATAATATAATATAATATAATATAATATAATATAATATAATATAATATAATATAATATAATATAATATAATATAATATAATATAATATAATATAATATAATATAATATAATATAATATAATATAATATAATATAATATAATATAATATAATATAATATAATATAATATAATATAATATAATATAATATAATATAATATAATATAATATAATATAATATAATATAATATAATATAATATAATATAATATAATATAATATAATATAATATAATATAATATAATATAATATAATATAATATAATATAATATAATATAATATAATATAATATAATATAATATAATATAATATAATATAATATAATATAATATAATATAATATAATATAATATAATATAATATAATATAATATAATATAATATAATATAATATAATATAATATAATATAATATAATATAATATAATATAATATAATATAATATAATATAATATAATATAATATAATATAATATAATATAATATAATATAATATAATATAATATAATATAATATAATATAATATAATATAATGTAATATAATATAATATAATATAATATAATATATTTTTATTTTATTCCTTCCTCAAAATGCCGAAGGCATTTTGAAGAAGGTAATTAACAAAATCTTGTTCTGGTCATTTTGAAGAACTACCTCAAAATAACCGTTTAATACTTATTCATACCTTTACCGAGCATTTTGAGGAACTTCCTTGAAATACCCGATTAACACTTATTTATATTCCTCAAACTACCCGATATATACATGTACATATATACGGCATTTTGAAGACTTCCTCAAAATGACCAAGGATTCCTCAAAGTGACCGCAAGGTACCAAAAAAGTTCCTCGAAACAACCGCTACGCATATATATATATATATATATAGGGTGTCCCAAATTGTTTTACCCATGCTATAACTTCTAAACCATGCAAGATAATCGAACCGGACAAAAGTCATCCATTATAATTGGTAGTGTACTTTGAAACAAATAAAAATTTGATGACCCACCCTCAAAAAATACCCCCTGGAACAACCCCCTCAAAAATTAATAACGACACTAATTTTTTTTCTGCTCATTTTTGTAGTCGCTACTTTTCTCTGTACAACTGTTTTTAGAATTTTGAAATCGCTCCATAAATAAGTGAGATTCGCTTTTTTTATTTTCATCAAGTTGCTTGCTGTCAAATACATGGTAAGTTTTCTAGCGCATTATAAACAATACTATATCAATCTGTCTCTTGTCAAACAGAAGTTCAACTTAAATACTCGATAAAATTAGCAGTTTGCAATAATTTAGAGTTTGTCAAGTCCTAACAAATTACTTCAAAATGCCTACTGTGTTTAGTTCCAACGAGTACACCGATATGATAATTATTTACGGAGAATGTCGCAATAATTCAAGACAAGCTAGCCATTTATACTATGAACGTTTTCCGAATAGAACAATTCCCTCAGTTAGAACGTTTTCCAATTTAGAAAGAAGTCTTAGACAAGGACATTTTCCTGAAGGTAAACATCATGGAGGACACAAAAGAATGATCAAAAATTAAAAAAATATACACGTTTTGGCTTACGTTCATGTAAATCCACATGTTTCTATCCGAGATTTGGAACTCGAAATTGGAATAAGCAAAAGTAGCATCCAAAGAATATTAAAAGACAAATATCATCCTTACTACTCTTTGTTTGTTGATATTTATTTCTTGTCTTCTTCTCTTATTTCAATGTATTTTTTTAATTATGTGTCACCTAATAAAGTATTTTTTTATCATCAATTTTATTTAATTTAATTTTATTTAATTTCTCACTTTTTTATGGAGCGATTTAAAATTTTTAAAAACAGTTGTACATAGAAAAGTAGCGACTACAAAAATAGGCAGAAAACAATTAGGGTGTCGTTAATAATTTTTGAGGGGGTTGTTCCAGGGGTAGTTTTTGAGGGTGGGTCGTCAAATTTTTATTTGTTTCAAAGTACACGGCCAATTATAATGGATGACTTTTGTCCGGTTCGATTATCTTGCATGGTTTAGAAGTTATAGCCTGGGTAAAACAATTTGGGACACCCTGTATATATATATTGAATCACAAAGGGCCTGTATGTTAAATATACGAATTTAAAACTTCTCATTCCAGCGAAATTACTCCAATTTCAAATACAGTAATCTAATAATCTAGAAGCAGACGCCATCATTAAAGTATATGTTTGATCAAATATTACTCCCAGATCCTTAATTGTTTGTTATTTATCTAGAATTACATTATCAATATTGTGATTGACTATTAGAGGATTATGAAAAGTCATTATTTGACATTTAGACTAAGTGAATTATTTAAGCACCACACCAGTCCAAGTTTTCTTCCAAAAAATAACTATCTGGCTGATGCTATAAAAGGCATTGGTTTATATCCAAAGAAAACTGCAAAGTCTTGGTTACATTTGTCAATCCATTTATTAGGTGGCCATACAATTTGTGCGCTGTCATAATACTAGCGATGTGCTACAATAATCGTTACTACAACAATGCTACCGCTTATTGTTACGTTAATTACGGCTATAGATATGTGAGGCAAATAGTCGTTGACACCATAAAATTGTCACTGTACCACTATCCATACCAAAATTCGACCATCAGAATTGTACCATCGAAATTTTGACTCATATAGAAAAATGAAAGAGCTCGAGTCTCTCCAGATTTAAATTCTCATATTTTATTACCAAAACGGTTTCTCTTTACTTTACTGTCATACTGCCTGGTTAAGCTTTGTTTTTAGTGATTCCTCTTGGCCTCAGATTGTAACTGTGTAGCCTATTTCTTACACTTGATCCACAAATTATTTTTCCTAAAACTTTCCTTAGGTCTCGAGTCCATAATAAATAATGTTCGGCTCGTTAAAAATCCCTACCTCTTGTTAACCGATAACGTGGTTTAAACGTGCGCAACAGAATCGGTAATTACTCGTAGGTACTTACAAATAGGCAGAGGTGGATCATGGAGTTTCGGTGCCTCTAGACCAGCGTGATGTGCTGTAACCCATTTTCAAACATAGGGCCATACATTTATTTTGTTTTCTTTGACTCAAACATTAATAAAACATCTGGCAAAAATCGAATGGTGCTTCCAAGTGGGTTATTATCAAACGATTTCCTTTTCCTATTGGATTTTTTAATCCACAAGAAACCCCTTTCATAAAGGCTTCTTTTTTAGTTTTGATCGAGGTAACTTGTTTATGCTTGCATTAGTGCCACAGAACGGAAATGATTATGTCCTCTTTCTGTATTTCGACATGAACTCTATTAATTTGAGCCTTTGAGACATTTTCTTAGCATTTCAGAACCATCTACAGATCGACGTCTTTAGGACGTCATTTCCATGTCATATTACGTCACATACGTGACTCCATAATGACGTGTGGTTGCTAGCTGGGTGGGAGCGCTCATTTCAATAATTTTTTTTTCTCCAGCTGTAATACGATTTGCGCCCATAAATTGTCAGTCCATCTCTATTTTTTGCAATAGCTGATCGAAAGGATGTTAGTGCGTAGAAGCGTTAATGCTGCAGTTTTACTTGCAAGCAATGAAAATTGCGAACTGTAAGTAGCTCTTACTAAAAAAATGACAAGTAGCCTTTGAAATTAACAGAAAGCATATATTAAAAATTGAAAATCGAGATCACAAAATAAGAGGATAAATATAAACAAACACCGTCCTGGCAATGATCGTAAATTTTGTTATGGTAATTACAAGCTATAATATAATATAGTATATATAGGTATCTACAAAACTTTTGTTTGAATTAATTGCTTATTTGCTTCCAAACCAAACTGGAACTTACTTAATATGAGCGGATACATTAGCTAGTATAATGACCATTAATATTCAATAAATAGAAACGAAGAAAAACTTGACTCGATCTATTTTGAATTTATTAAACTGCGTCATATCGCGTACCTGTTATTCATTTATCTCACCATAAAGTTTGGTTTGGTTTTGTAAAATCCTTATCTACTGTTTTTAAATTAATATAATACTACTCCCAACATGTATGTCCTTGTCATATGACTTTGTACGTGTTTTTACAATTTTACATAAATTTCACATAATTCCGGCCGACATAGCATTTAAATTTTTTCGCGAGTTATGTTTCATTTTTGGAGATTTTTCAAGAAAAGTGACAAAGATGATGTGGTTCAATTGAAAGTGTTTAGAAAAAGACAGGAGTATACGTATTTCAAATGGAAAAACCCAAAACGTAGACGGATATCTATACTTTTAGTGAGTAAAATTGGTAGTAATATTTTAATTTTCTATGAATCCCATAGTAACGATTTTTCAATACAATGTCTTGTATAATTTTAATCATTTATAATTACGAAATACATTTATTTAATGATATGTAAAATAAATGCGTTCTTATGCAAAATATTGTTTATTGCTTCTAATTAATTAAGAAATATGTAAGCTAGCTTGAAGCTGCATTTTAGTCGAAATTAAACTTGTAAATTTGGTTTTTTATATAGACAACTTTTTTAGGAAAAAATATTCATGTTTCTTTTTACATAAATACAATTGAAAAGTGGAACGGTTTGACTCGGTTTCCGAGGTTCTTGATCTTAAGAAATATGTAAGCTAGCTTGAAGCTGCATTTTTTTAGTTGAAATGAAATTTATTGTTTTTTTTTATGCCGACAAATTTTTTACTCTAATAATCAGGTTGGCTGAGCCTGAAAAAAGCACAAGATCTCTATTTTCGCGAAAAAATATCCATGTTTATTTTTACATAAATGACAATTGACAAGTGGAACGGTTTGACTTAGTTTCCGAGGTTCTCATTCAGGAAGTAGTTTATTCGTTTATTGCTTCTGATTAATTAAGAAATATGTAAGCTAGCTTGAAGCTACATTTTTGTTTTAGTTGAAATGAAACGTGTTAATTTGGTTTTTATTTATGCAACTTTTTTTACTATAATAATCAGGTTGGCTGAGCCTGAAAAAGGCGCAAGATCTTTTTTCGCGAAATAATATTCCTGTTTCTTTTTACATAAATGACAATTAACAAGTCAAACGGTTTGGCCCAGTTTCTGAGGTTATCATTCAAGAACTAATTGATTTACAAATTGTGTTCATAAAACTAATTTTGTTTTCAAACATAATAAAATAAATATTTATTATAACATACCTATTTTTCACAAAAATAAATAGTTCAGATTATACAAAATACTGGAAGGAACATGCTCATCTATACAGATAGCAGACAAGCACTACTCACCCTGAACAGACCACGAATTTACTCATGATTAGTACTAGAATGTCACGAAGCTTTGGCCGAAGTATCCATCAACAATGAGGTCACCTTAAGATGGATCAAAGGTCACGCCACATCGAAAGGTAACCGTCTTGCTGATTCACTAGCCAAGAAAGTAGCCAACCAAATACTTTTTGGACCTGGCCCTTCTATTGGCCTGACAAAATCGGTAGTGACAAACCTAATAAAAGAACATTCCCTTGTGAAATTCAAGTAAAGATGGGATGAAACAAGAAACTGCAGAGTTGCCAGGGAGCTCTTAAGTTATCCTGACAACACTGCAGCAAACAAATACTAGACAGAATCTGCGCCTAGTCACAGGCATTCTGTGTTATTGCCAAGTACGAAAGCATATCATGGGGCTGTCAGAATCCGCACTCTGCAGAGGGTGCGAACAAGAAGATGAGACAATCGAGCATATCCTTTATGATTGCTCGACGCTCTCTTATTAGAAGATTTGTGTTTGGCCAATATAAGAGAAGCACCTCTTGGCGACGTTGTCAACTACATTAAATCTGTAGGCTGGTTCACGAGCTAGGAGGTGTCTATCATCTCAGGAGGATGCACGATGGGCCTAATGAGGCCTAAGTGCCATGGGGTTAACCCACCCTCCACACGTTACAGATACAGATATATACAAAATGCTTAAGGAAAAACCTTCTAGAGCATTTTTAATTTACCAAGCAGTTTGATAGTATTCGTATAAATTTTTATGGCTGGAAAATAGATCTTGTTTTATTAATCGACTTCAAAAAAGGAGGAGGTTCTCAATTCGTCGTAATATTTTTTTATGTATGTTTAGCGATAATTCTTTACCACCTTGTCCGATTTCTATGATTCTTTTTTCTTAGTAAGGGGGTACCTCAGGGGTGTTCCCATATACATTTAGTTAAGATGTGGTGACGGCATCTGCACGATTTTGAAGTCGGTTTTTTAAAATTACTTTTAATACTTATATAAATATATATATAAATAAATAAAAAAATACTATTTATGTAATTTAATGATATATACCAAGTAGTTTTTTAAATTACTGTAAAACACCCAGGACACATGTTGCAAAATTCCCGACCTACAAAATTGTATAAGAACTTTAACCTTGTAATTTATTATTTAATATAAATTTTATTATGCAATGCTTCCTAGTAGAAAAGTAAATATTGTAATCAGTAAATACAGTAAGTTTCCAAGAATCGCAAATTTTCGCTATTCTTATTAAATTTAAAAAGTAATTAAATTAAAACAATCAATCAAAGTCGAAGTAAAATGGAAGACAGTAACGTAAATAAAATATGTCTGCCTCCAGATTCGATTATTATTCTAAAAGTGTATGATCGCATTACAACACATAAAAAAAATATTTCAATTTCTACTCCGGATATTTAATAAGAGCTATGATGCGTATTCATGATCAAGACAACAAAGCCTTTAATTTAGATTTGAAGAACTAATAATTCTAGGGCCGATGTTGGCCTGGTTCGGGAATCATTAGGTAGAGGTAGACGGCTCATACATAATATTTGATCTGCATTTGAGTTGGTGATTGAAATGTTATATTTATCAATTTTAGGAATTAAAAAAAATTAGTTATGTATTTTCAATTAATTAAAACTAGATTTTTTTGTGTTAAAGGGTATTTTCATACTTTTCTTTTTCTTTGCCCTCGAGGACTATTCTTTTATTCATGTAAGTTGATACACCTAATTTTATCGTCATTTGTAGGAGACTGTATCTCGGAAATGCTTTAGCCGATTTTTAAAAATGAAGAAAATTCTGAAAAATCGTTATTTATTGTATTAACGGCTTGATGTGATCTTCAGTAAAATTTCACTTTTCAGTTTTTTACAGGGTGTGAAAGCCTACAATGCAAAAATGTAAACTTTTAACTGTCTGCACCTGTTATAATAATAATTCCAGAACTTTCATCGTAATCACATTTAGAAGTTTTGGTCGATATCTCAGGACGTATTTGGCAGTTGTATATTTTATTGTTCAGAGAAAAAGTTACATGGTATTTAAAAAAAAAAAAAATAAATAAATAAAACGCAAAGCCATAAGTTACACAAAATACGAGCGATCGAAAAACAAATACTCCTTTGGCTAATACCGCAACAGGTATTGAATTATATCCAAAGTAAAACAGAAGAGACAGAAATTTAATTTCAACTCTCTACCTTTGATTTTCCTTACTAAGCAGAACGTCATTCTTGGATAGGTTTCTTACTTATTAGGATTCTTCAGCAAGGAATAGATAGGTTCTCAAACCCTGTCTCTAATGGAATTAACAAACAACAAATTCAATGAGTATTTAAGTAGTAAAAATGGTAATGCTATCTTTTCCTAGTGAGCAAAATCAAAGGCCGCTTGTATTACCCAGTCAGAAAACTAGGTGGAACCTATCTATTTTTTGCTGAAACTAGTTGCGAAATGCCTCATTTTATACACAGAAAAAATAAAGAGCTTAACTTTTAATACGCAAGTCCAGGCCTGAATTTAGATTTTTTTAATTCTATATCTTATTTTTGAGTTTTTAAAAAAAAAATATTTAAAAAAGAGGTTTATTTTAACGTTTTCTATACACAGTTAAAACAAAGTATCAACTTAGGGTTCACGTTGTATACAGGGTGTCCCATTAGTGCGTAATTGTTCAATATTTCAATTTGTGTTATAGATATGAAAAAAAAGTTTCAAATAAAAGTTATATGGATTTGAAAAATACATATTTTAAAAATATATTTTTGGATATACAGAATGTTGCGTTTTTGCCTGGCAAATAAAAATGTATGTTTTTTAAATAGAACACCCTGTAATTTATTTTATTTTTAGAATGGTTTGGTAATACTGTAATCAACACTAGAATGTTTTTAAAAACTATTAGTGTTGCCAAGCACCCAAATTAACCTTCACGTGGTATGCTCATCCTAAGTAACATACCTGGACTCGTGGGGTACGTACGAACCCCAGTGATAAAAATCTTTGTAAAAATTGAAATATTGATTATTTTGTCTCAAAAAATTCATAGATCCTCTTTAGATACCACTTTAAACTGTAGAATAGTCCGAGTTAAAAAAATAAAGATCAGGTTAATAAAAAATCCGGAAAATTGGAGAACTTGAAAAAATGCCTTTTTACAAAACAAATCATAACTTTTTGTTTTTCGATAAAAAGGGCTGAAATTTAAGCTGTCTTCTTCTGTTTACATCACTATATAAGAGTAATAATTGTTTTCATGGGTCTTTAAAAAAGGTATTAATTTTGAGATCTCTATCCCACTTGCCCAGGTATAAAAGTATATCCCTTGACTACCGATAGATGTCGTTACGAGTTTTGATTCCGAAGATTTAAGGTACCATTTCGGTAGCCGCGTCAAGAGACAGGAGACCACTGAGGAGACCAATAGGACGACAGATGCATAAATGTTACGCTCCGTACATTTCGGAAGCTTGAAGAAGTGTCGCGTGACACTTGCAAATAACCATTCGAGGGAACGATCAACGTTGCCAGACCTACTATTTTTACGTAGATCCAGTGTTTTTGTCTCTAGTAAATTTTGTTCTTAATTTATTAAGTTTGCCTCATTCTTCAGCAAATGGTTAAAGAATATTTTCTCTAGTAAATTTTCTGCAGTAAAAGCAGCGTAATAAGCATCCACTACTGTAGGTTGGCTCCATAAAAAAAAAAACATAATGATAATCATTGTTTTTATTTAAAATGAAACAAAGAATTAATAGGGCATCATAAAAAGAACATGCATATGCCAAACACTACGATTTTAAATTATCTGATTCAGACTGATCTAAAAGAAGTAGGTACTTATTATTTTTCATTGGTTTTTTTCCCGTACGTTAAGTATATAATAAAAATGTTTTTATTTGTTTTTATTCTTTGTTTACTTTCTAATTTGGGTAGAAAAAAGTTTATTTTTTGTTTCTTATATACTTGTTTTTTTATTTACTACACTGCAAATTATAATTATTTCCCCCTGTATTAAAATCTACTGTTCAGATATACGGTTTTTTTTTACCCATACTGGTCCAAAATCTGGCAACGCTGCCTAGATCGAAAGGAATTTCCATTCTAATCACCCTCAAATGAACCGATGCTCGAGGACAGTGACCCCGAGTGCGACACGCAGCAAACCTTTGCCCCGAAACAGATTCAGAAGTGTCTCCAGGAAGTGTTGTCTTGACAACACTTCTCGTGTCGCGCCGTGCGAAATGTGTTTCATATAATTGTATGTATCTTAGATGTGAAGCGACACTTCTCGGTCGCGTCGGCGGTCGTATGTCGTGTCGGCGGTCGTCTGTCGCGCCTACCGAAATGGTACCTTTAGATATCGAAAATCGAAGAGAAAGAGCGTGGTGTATGTACGTACTCCACGAGGCCAGGTGAAGGTTAAATTACCATAATTTAGGTAGGTTTACAGTGATTTCAAAATTGTTTAATGTACAGACTTATAAGATACTAAGCTAACGAATAGTTGTGATAGGACTAGTTTATCTTGTACAGAGTTTTTGAAACATGTCTTAAATAGGGCTAATTTTAAATTCAGTTTAATTTTTTCAAATGCAACACCCGTTATATTATTTTAGCATAAAATTCCTTACAAATTTGCCTATACAACGGTATCAATATATTAGCCAATAATACATATACAGTGCGTAATTGATCGATAGCTGTTTTATTATTAGAAATATGTACAAAGAAATTTTTAATATAAAAGTTGTAACAATTATTCTTAAATATACAGGGTGGTCGAAAAACGAGGTGCTGACCAAATCGACACTTTTTTAAAGTAAAACACCCAAGTGTAGATTTGGTCAGCACCTCTTGTTTGGACCAATTTAAGAATAATTGTTAAATGTGCTCATACAACTTTTATATTATTTTTTTTTTGTATTTCTAATAATAAAACAGATATCGATCAATTACGCACTGATAGGATACCCTGTATATGTATTATTGTCTAACATATTTGTATCGTTGCCCAGGCAAATTTATAAGGAATTTTATGCTAAAATAATATACAGGGTGTTGTATTTGAAAAAAATTTGTAAATTAAACTTAAAATTCGTCATATTTAAGACATATTTCAAAACACTCTGTACAAAATTATCCAGTTCTATCACACTATTCGTTAGCTTAGTATCTTATGTCTGTATATTAAACAATTTTGAAATCAATGTAAACCTACCTAAATTATGATAATTTAATTTGGGGATTGCATCATAGTCTAATATTAAAAAAAAAATTGATTGGCAACCCTGTAACATTTTTAAAAACTTTCTAGGGTGGAATACAGTATCTGTAACGTGTGGAGGGTGGGTTACCCCCACGGCACTTGGGCCTCATTAGGCCCATTGTGCCTCCTCCTGAGATGATAGGCACCTCCTAACTCGTGAGCCAGCCTATAGATTTAATGTAGTTGACAACGTCGCCAAGAGGTGCTTCTCTTATATCAGCCGCTGTTAGCCGATACTCGCCGAACACAAATCTTCTAATAAATGAAAGCGTCGAGCAATCGTAAAGGATATGCTCGATGATCTCATCTTCTTGTTCGCACCCTCTGCAGAGTGCGGATTCTGACAGCCCTATAATATGGAGATGCTTTCGTACTTGGCAATGACCAGTCAGAATGCCTGTGACTAGGCGCAGATTCCTAGTCGTAGTCAAGTATTTGTTTGCTGCAGTGTTGTCAGGATAACTTAAGAGCTCCCTGGCAACTCTGCAGTTTCTTGTTTTATCCTATCTTTTCTTGAATTTCACAAGGGAATGTTCTTTGATTAGGTCTGTCACTACCGATTTTGTCAGGCCAATAGAAGGGCCAGGTCCAAAAAGTATTTGGTTGGATGCTTTCTCTTGGCTAGTGAATTAGCAAGACGGTTACCTTTCGATGTGGCATGACCTTTGATCCATCTTAAGGTGACTAAATTGTTGATGGATACTTCGGCCAGAGCTTCGTGACATTCTAGTACTAACCCTGAGTAAATTCGTGGTCTGTTTAGGGTGAGTAGTGCTTGTCTGCTATCTGTATAGATGAGCATGTTGCTTCCAGTGACATTGTTTCTGGTTATTTCTTTTGCTGCTATGAGAATCCCCGTTAGCTCTGTTTAAACTACACTGGCACTATTGCTCACATCCATTTTATGTTTAGGTTTAAGAATCTGGAGTATATTCCACATCCTGAGCCTTGTTTTGTTTTAGAACCGTCAGTGTAGATATGAATCGTACCTACCACTTCCGGCTCTTCTATTTGTTCTATTAAAACCTTATATGGCTTATGGACGATATATCTCAGTGAGATGGAGTCCATGTTCGCTTGAAGCAATGGGAGCGTATCGAGCGCCTCCTGCCAAAAGCAACGTTTCGCCTCACCAGATCCTACATCAGGTTCTATTCCAACCATGCGGAGGCGTGTCATTGTCGTCAGAGCAACCTCCTTGATGTAAATTTCAAGGGGAGCGAGACTAAGAATGACTTCCATGGCTCTGGTCGGTATTGTTTTCATGGCTCCTGTTATGTTGAGACATGCTGTTCTTTGAATTTGTTCGAATTTACAGATAGCTGTTAATTTTTGGGTTTTCGGTACCCATACAACTGTACCGCATAGGTCTTATGATAGTTTTGTAAATCCGTGCGACGACTCTGGGAGAGAAACCCCAGGTGCGCCCCACGGTTCGGCGTCATTGTTCATAAGCAATGTATGCTCTTTTAATTCTGTTTTTTAAATGCGAGTTCCATATTAACTTGCTGTCAAATGTGATACCTAGGTACTTTACCTCTGTTGCAAAGTTTAGTTTTGTGTTTAGGAGTTCTGAAGGTTTTTAACTCCATTTTCATCCTTTTCCTTGTGAAAAGGACCATTTCCGTCTTCTTAGGATTGATAGACTGTGAATGGTCCTTGCACCACTGTTCGATAATTTGTAGAGCTACTTGCGTTCTTTCGCAGAGTATGTTCTCAAAATTCCCTGTTTGCCGAATGACCAGGTCATCTGCATATGCTATTGTGTAGTGACTGTCATTATTGAGGTGGCTGATCGCCCTGCCTCACAACCAAACCTCTTATATTCACATCTTCTACACTTATGTTTTCCAATGTCTTCATGGAAAACGATGTCAGACTAATTGGTCGGTATGTTTTTTGGGACAGTGTAATCCATCCTTCCAGGTTTGTGTATAATTACTTTTACCTCTGTCCATTTTTTTTGGGGATACAGTGTTACCAAACCATTCTAAAAATGATATAAAATACAGAGTGTTCCGTTTAAAAAACATCAATTTTTATTTGCCAGGCAAAAATGCAACACCCTGTACATCCAAAAATATTTTTATATGTATTTTTCAAATCCATATAACTTTTATTTAAAACTTTTTTGCGTGTCTATAACACAAATTTAAATATTGAACAATTACGCACTAATAGGACACCCTGTATACTTGGGCTTATTGGTTCCAAGTTTTCATTAAAACTGTTCAAAATTCCAGAGCATTATTTATAAAATTTTGTATATAGAGTTTATAATAAAATAAATATTTATTTTATCAAAAGTTTTTATATAATTGCACAAAAATCTAACTGCAGAATTTTTATGTATTGTTTAAATAGAGAAACATTGTGTTAACAAAAAATTATCTGTATACAGATAGGAAGGTAAAAAGTTAAAATTTATTAAGTAATTTTACAAATCCATTGTTCTTTATAAGCTGTTGATGTCTGTATTTTTCCAAAGAAATGTTTTATAATTTGTCATATATTTTTTCCATGAAAACATAGAATTATTACGGCTTGATATTTTAATTTCGATTCAAATACATATACAGTATGGTTCAAATGAAAGGAATACATTCATTATAATGGAAGTAGCTGGTTTTTCGAAAAAATGCTCGGACAGGTCAATTTTGTTTCCTCAAAGCGCAATTTTTTAAATAGAATTAAATTTTCCCCCACTTCCCATTTTTGGGCAGTGACGTCATTGACAATTTTTTTAAATGGTAACCTCAATTTTTTGATTTTGATAGATCTTTCAATTTCCTACTCGGAAACATAATATTTGAAATATCTTGCATAACAATTTTTTTTTAATAGAAGACATTTAAAGATCAGACACATAAATTTTATTTTATTTTGAGAACACAATAAATGAATAAAAGAATTATTTGTAATTAAATGCTTAATCTAACAAAATAATAATAAAAAAAAGGATTTGTGAAATTGTCATTAAATTCTTTTTATTATTATTATTATTTTAGATTAAGCACTTAATTACAAATAATTATCTTTTATTAATTTATTGTGTTTCAAAATAACATAAAATTTATGTATTTGATCTTTAAATGACTTTTTTTCAAAAAAAATTGTTATGTCAGATATTTCAAATATTATGTTTCCGAGTAGGAAATTGCAAGATCTATCAAAATCAAGAAAAAAAAATTGGGGTTGCTATTTAAAAAAATTATCAATGACGTCACTGCCCAAAAATGGGAAGTGGGGGAAAATTGAATTTTATTTAAAAAATTGCGCTTTAAGTAAACAAAATTGACCTGTCCGAGCATTTTTTCGAAAAACCAACTACTTCCATTACAATGAATTTATTCCTTTCATTTGAACCATACTGTATGATAATTAGTAAACTTTTCATTATCAATATGATACTTTTAACCGATTTCACTACATTGGATTATTTTTTCTTTGATATGTACTGTACAATCAAATAATAGCGACAACGATAAAAAATGGGAACTAGAACAGTTTTAATAAAGAATGTTTGAATAGGAAGATAACACTTCCCATAACCTTAATAAATTCGTTTATAGGTACAAAATTAGGCAATTAATGAGTAAATATATGTGATGAATCGCTAAAAAATAGTTTTATATTTAAGTAGTAATCTTATTTTAGTATTTTTAATACCACTAAGTAAAAAGTTGAGGAAATTAAAAAACTTCTAACTCTAATAGAATGTTGATACTACTGCGAATAGTATGTTAGTCTTTACAAGAGAAGAAATGGAGTAGTATTTTGTTAGCGTTCTAGATAAAATGTACCAAAAATATATAATATAATACCTAACTATATGTATGCGCGAGGTATCAATATACAACCAAATAAAGGTATCTATTTGAACTAAATCAACTCATGCAGTGAACTTCGTTTAGAGATAATTTTGATTTTGTTTCCCTCAAGATTGATAGTTTTAAGATGTTTTAGACCTATTATTGTTGATTCCTCTGTATACTTGTAAAATACTAAGGTGGTTTTCTTGTGCATTCATATAAAAATATTTGTCATAGATTTATTTAAGGTCCTCATTAAATGTTTCCAGTAAATAGACAGACAATTTTGTTACGCATCAAGATATATACTTGAAATAATTGATAATGAAGATTAATATATGTGATTTATATTTTTTTATTATTTTAACTGTTAATAGGGGCCCATTTCACAAAATTGTTTTTATATTTTCTTGTGAAATTTAACCTTGAATGTTATTTTTCTATACGTGCATTTAAACAATTATATCATTCATATTAAAATAAAAATGGTAGTTGGTTCGATGGTTTCTGTTTTTTTATAGTAAAACCTTAGTTCAATATCAAACTAAAACGCTAAAACATTAAATCAGTAGGGTATAAAATTATGATTTTTTTAAAGTACATTAATTTGTGACATTTCCGAAATATTTTAAAGCATTTATGGAATATATTATTTTGAATTTTTAGTTAGACATGTGTGCATGCAACTTTTTTACAGTTTTGATAATTTATTACATCTTTTATCTAACTTTTCAATTAAAAAAAAAGATAAATTTTACTACTAAAAACAAAATTGTTCAGTATTAATTACTTTTTAATATTATTACTATTATTTGTATTAATTTATCCAACGTTACCAGAAAACGTTAATACTCAAGTTTTGTACTCAATGATCGACTTCGATAGATAGACAAAAATGTAGTTTTTCAATTATCAGAACTGTACATGAAGCACTAACTTTAGTATGTTAGACATAACTCGTATCAGCGCTAGTCGTTAGTGACCCAGCAGCAAAAAAAGGTAAAAAGTAAGCAGAAAAGTATCCACACGTATTCCTTACTATTTCCTATTTTCCTTTATTTACCACCAAGCGCTTCACTCTAATTTTTTTACCTCACACACATTATGTCATTGCCACCAGCTCTGAAACTCTTTGTCTCTTTTAGATTTTAGTTTTTCTTAGTTTTAGGCACTATTATATAAGTAAAATTGAGAAATATAGAATTCATTAGATAGAGCCAGTATTTATTTTGATAATGTTAAAAATAATTAAGCAATTTAACTGAAATTATTGATAAATTTTGATTGTAGTATCTCCAAATTTCATGATGCTACGAAAAATTACTAAAATGATTTGTAATTTCTGGTATTTTGATTTTTTTGCAAAAAGATTAAAAATGAGTTTTGTTAAGAGATAAAATATTTTTGAACATTGGCAACTACATGTATATTTTTTTTTTGTTAAATTTCAGGATGTTTCGTTAAGTAAATTAGGAGGATCATTAGGTTTCAGTATTATAGGAGGTACAGATCATTCCAGTATTCCGTTTGGTGCCAAGGAACCAGGCATTTTTATTTCACATGTAAGTAAATTTTATTACGTAATCTTATTTAAAAGTTTTCGTTTAATTTAATTGTAACATGACTAGGAACTCTCATTATCTTATAGTAGAAACTATTATGCATGTATGTTTATTTCGTTTTTAGTTGGTTCCTGGTGGTACAGCAGCAAAAAGTGGTAAATTAAGAGTAGGCGATCGAATTTTGAAAGTAAACGGTACAGATGTCACCCATGCTACTCATCAGGAAGCTGTAATGGAACTTCTTCGGCCTGGGGACTACATAACGCTTTGTATAAGACACGATCCGCTGCCAGAAGGATACCAGGTAATTAAAAAATAAAAATAACCCAACAAATTACGCATTAAAATTTATTAAAGAATTAAAGTTGTCCGGACCCTTATTTTTATTTATTTTTTTAGTTTAAAGGACCGTGATAGGTCGTCATGTCAAAACAATGTTGGTGACACGTATTTGTTTCTACACAAAACATGTTACCATGACAACGAAGTCAGATGTAATTATGATTTGTCACACTATAGTAATCAAAATACTTCTTGTATACTTTTGGTTTGGGTTTATAAAAATGTTTGGTCCCTTTACTCCTTAAGCCTACTCATATAAAAATAGTTTTTCCCTCTATTCCTTAAGCCACCCCAAATCAAATTATTTGGTCTCTTTACTACTTACGCCTGTATCCACCACAAGTAAAAATATTTGAGCCATTTAAACTCGTTTATGTAAAAATATTTGGGTTTTTAACCACTTAAGCTTTCCCTTGCTAAAATAATATGTGGACCTTTTTGATTTTAATATCAAATTCAGATATTCGTTAAAGCTCGTGCAAAAATCAATCTTTACTTCATTTTCCTTTATGTTCTTCGCGTAAGATACACATTTATTTAAGCTTAAACATTGAATAAAGGCTTAAATAAAATTCTTTAAAAGGCGTTTAAAAACTTTAAATCATTTATTTGACATTTAAGAATGACAAATAAGATAGACAAATATGTCTGTTATTTCAATCAAAGTATGTGGTTATTTCACTTACAGGACAATCTATTGAAATTGTGTCATCCAGTAGCCGTGTAGCAGTGCTTACAATAAGATCCATAAGAAATGCATTGCATTTTAAAAAAGCTAGTATTTAATGCACTAAAGTTAAACTGACAATTCTAAAAATTAATAGGGTTCTCGCTTTGATGAATATTATAAGTCCATCGGCGTTTTCATTTTTGAGTTATCGTGCCGACTTATAGTAATCAGAAACATGGAGAAAAGTGTTATAAAGTGGGGATGAGAAAATATAGGTAGGAGACCTCAGTAAAAGTGTTCATGTGTTTATAAAAACTACATGTTGCTTGTTGGTGGTTCATTTATAGTCTAAAATGATTCTACAAGTTCTGAATGTACTAAAACATATATTAAGAGAAACAAAAAACTTTACAGAACATTTTTTAATGATAAACAAGTTAAACTTCCAAAATGATTGCAATAAATTAGAGGGTATGGTCCGATATTAACCGACTACTAACGGTAACCAACCAATATTTTTGACAGCGGTTCCTGAAAAAAACCGATATTTGTTGGTAATATTTGGACCACGGATAACGATAACCATAAAAATATACCGGTTCGTGGACTAATGTTTGAGTCATCATTTTTGGGTATGGTCCGATATTACTCGACTACTAACCGTAAGTAAAGAATTTTTTGACACCGGTTAATGACAAACCCAGGACAAACCTATTTGTTGGCAGTGGCGTGCGGTGACATTTTTGGAAGGGGAAGCGATTGTATAAAAATACAGCAGGCCAGTAAGCACAGCGCCGCAGATGAAAAATTTTCGCGGCGCATTCACCATTTTGTCAAAATCTTGCTTTTTTTCCTCAGTACTAAGGATATTCGAGATTGAGATTTTTGAAGTGTTACTATTACTTTATTACCTAATTTAGTATTAGAAGCTATAAAAAGCTTACCATTGAAAAGCTTCCTTGGTTTATTTAAACGTAAAAAAAACTTTAACTGAAGTTTTTTTTATTTGCTCCAGAATTTTTCGCACAATTGACACAGCAGTTGACATTTATTTATACTTAAGATCTATTCGCCTATCCTCAATGGCTGCAAATTTGTCTATAACATCGTCGTAACATTTTGGATTTTCTGCTTAACAAGCTGTTTTTCAATGGATGTTAGGGCTAAATTAAAGAGTCTGTCTTCACTTGTTGAATTTCGTATAAAACTTTTAATGCGCTTTAAAGCTGAAAAACTTCGCTCAACTGACGCACTTGTGGCTGGGATGGTTAGTACTAATTCACACAACTTGACGGACTTCACAAAGGGACTTATTTAAACCAGTTGTTATAAGAAAATTTAACACATTGATGGGCGTCTTTTTATCACTAATTTCAGTTGTTTCATAAACAACACTTAACTGGGACTTTAATGCTGGAATATCGAAAAAATCATCGTATTTTGCTAAAAAAAAAACTTAGAAGGTCTATGTAATTTCCTCGATTGGCGGATCCACTTGCTGTTACACCTAAAACTTAGTTCATTCATGCTCTCCCAGGAAACAAGTTACATCTATTAATCGTTGTAAGACGTCCCTATTTTTTTACCCTTTCATTGTGAATTTTGTTGCTTATTTTTAAATGATTGTCCAAACTATTTTCAGTGCGATAGGTCCCGAATGTTTTTTCTTTAATTGTAGCACTTATATGAGATTTGCTATTTACATGTCGTTTTACACTTTTGTGAAAATTATTCAAGTCTGTAATACCGACTGAGTTTCAATGTCTTTTTTCGACTATATTAAAAATATTGGCAAGGCCAGCAAAACAATTTCTTCAAAGTTTTGCAGCCGGTTAACCATTCATACTTTTCATAGTGAAAATGCCTGGTAAATATCTTTGCTGATTTTTCTACTTTCGTCTCTAAATTTCTACTTGAAAATCCTTTTTTCAATAAAGAGCACACAATACAGACACAATTTACCACATTATTATTGTTCACAGGCACAGTGCATAGTTCCTCCATTTTACAAAAAGAAAAGCAAACCGAAATCTACCTAAAATCTAAAATTTTCCGGCTAATTCAAGACGCGCTTCCGCCGACGGACTCGTGTGTACGTTTACACAATTAATTTTCTCATGGGCGGTGCGTGCGTTTACACATTACACCAATGAATTGTTAGTACATTTACGAAGTTTACGTAATGTTTCAGAGAAAATATAGTACCTAATTTAATATTAATTTCTGTGCATTATAAACTTAAAAATATTTATTTTTAAATTTGAAAGTGTAGGGAAGCGGTACTTCCCCCGCTTCCATGGACCGCACGCCCCTGTTTGTTGGTTGTATTTGAAGTACGGACCGAGAGTCGCTTCACTTCTGTGACAGATTTGCATTCGACTTAATGGTAACAATAAAAATATACTGGTTAGTGAACTAACGTTTGAGTCACCATTTTTCAGGCAAACGCGTCCCTATTTTAACCGCTTTTTCAGAAATGTCAAGCAGGGTGGCTAACTTTGGAACGGAGTAACCGACATTTTTGTTAATATCGGACCATACCCTAAGACAAATTCATCTACATTAGAGGAATGGTCCGATATTAACCGTCTACTACCAGTAAATAACCAGAAATTTTTGATAACGGTTCCCGAAAAAAAACTATTTGTGGGTTGTTTTTGGACAACGGACCGAAAGTCGCGTTACTTTTGTGACAGAATGACATTCGTCTACTCAACGGTAACCATAAAAATATACCGGATGGTGGATTGACGTTTAAGTCACTATTTTTCAGGCAACCGCGTCCTTCATTTAACCAATTTTTCAGCAATGTCAATCAAGCACATTGGTTAGTTTTAGACCGAGTAACCAATATTTCGATTAATATCGGACCATACCATTAAAGTTTTGACAACTATGACAGCATTGGCCCAGCCGTTGTCACGGTTAATTTGGTTTTGTTTAGAAAAAATTACGTCACACTATTACGGTCTATTGTAACATGATTTAGTTTCCTTATATTAAAATATCTTCTTTAAACCTACCAAACATTTTTATAAAATTATGGTCATTTAATAAACGAAATATTTACATATATATTAAATTAATTTATTGAAATCAATACAGCTAAGCTTTCCATCTTATCTATTTAACTTAATTATTTAATACGTAAATTATGTAAATGACAACTAAATTATTAATAATTAATATTTATTGCTATTAAATTTAATGTACTTTTACAAGCAACTCATGGTTTCATATATTGACGCTAAGGTAAGTCCTATAAAACGTGTTCACAGTAATGTAGATTTTTTTGTTTTTGTTCTAGAAATAATTTTAATTAGACACATTTCTTTATACTTTATAGTGTATTATTAGTGACTTAAAAGTCATGAACAATTATTTTTTTTTTTAATTTAATATAACATGCGTCATATTAATTACTTAAGTATTTCGTTTTTTTAGGTAATAATTGGTAAATAGATATTCTTTTATGTTAGGATTATTTTATTTTTCGGTTTCAATTATATTTAATTTATTTTCTTATTTTATAATTACTTTTTTTCCATCTGATTTATATTATAGCATTAACGCAAAGCTTTCTTATTTATGGTCTTTGTATTAGGTAGAGCATAAGGAAAACCAAACCAATTCAAATAAATTTTATGACATATTGTTTCTAACCGCTAAAACCATATCCACAACATCATTTTGTTATTTCAGTGTCATGGTTTTCCGCAAAACCATATTGGAAATTAACATTTATCCTAAATAAATAATATTGACGAAGCAAATTCAATGAACTTTATAAAGTACAGATTTATAGGGTGATACGAAAACGCTAGGACATGTAAAATGTTGAAATAAGAGGGTTCACAAACACTGACACCTTTTTACTATCCAGTCCTATAAAATTATCTTTCAATTCTTCGGTAATTCGCGCAATTCTCCGGACATTATTTGGTAAATCCCAAAATTCCTTGGCAATTCCAAAAATTCCTCTTAAGTCCTTTACGTCTTTAAACTTCTTGCAATTCCCTGTACTTGTACAGCTAATTCCTTCTGCAATTTACTGTCCAGAAAAACTTACCAAAGCCCATTAGGTGACCTGATAGGTAATATTCCCCTTATTTAACACACTTTTTGTTTATCCTAACTTAAGTACTTGTGTTCTACCACTTTTTGTCAAAATTGTCGATGTACAAGTAATATTTTTGTCACATTTAACTTCTAATTCAATAAAACACTTGTTTAATTCGTGAAAACACATATCTACTGATTTTTATTATACACTTATCTTGAAAATCGCCTTGAATATAAACTTTTGAACTTTTGTCTGCCTAACTAAGTTTTAAATCGGGACTAGACCTTTCCAATGATTCATTTTTCAGCAGAAGTCTCGAAAAATTAGTTTTTAAAATATATTTTGTACCTCTGCACGGTGAAGACAGGTCATTTATTTATATCATCGAGATAGAATAAAGTAGAGACGGCATAAACACTATTTTGCGATATGTAGGATGGACGCATTTCGAGTGACGGAAAAGTGTAATGAAAATGGCAACTTGAGTCGTACTTTGATTTTTTATTTGAAGTCAATATTTTTATATTTGAAGTCTGACAAAATGAAAATGATTTTATACCATTTAAATGAAGCTATTTAAAAAAAGGGATTTATTCTCACCAAAACTCGAATTTGACATATGACGTAAAAGTGTAATGCATAGATGCGGACACTTTAGCATCGTCATAGCATCTCCTCTTTATTCTATCTCAATGATTTATGAAATCCATATTGCTTTCGGGAAATCCCTTGATTCAATTATTATGCTACACATAAAGATCGCCGTGTTTTTAAGCAATTCTCTGTACACAAGTGCTTCAATAGTAGTATTAACAATTTTTTATATATAAAATATATTTAATTCATATTAAATGATTGTATACTTTCATACGTTCATAGTAATATAAGATATACGTCAATTTTGTAGAACATTGAATTATCTGAAAATTATCCGATGGGACACAAAATATCCAAAAATCGGATAATTATCTGGACATTGGCGACACTGCTAAGATAATAAACAGACTCACTGTCTACACTCTACACAGGAGCAAGGTGAAATTTCCGTAGTCCTTTTGCATGTTTAAAACCTACGGACGCGAGCAAAGTTGCCCTATCTGATCGCCTGAATATGTGTGAATTGAGGGCGATACAGTTTTTAGCCCTGCCGGCCAGCAACATCGGCTAACGGAAAATATAATGAACGCCAGAGACGTATTGCCAGGTTATGATTGAAACAATTGAATCATATCATACGAAAGTCATAAATAGAGGTGGAATACGAGGATGGGATGAAAAGTTTCCGGCCTAACCTATAGTAGGCCCGATAAGCTTTCCTGTTCCAACGTGTCTGTGTAGCCTTGCTTGTCGTCAGTATACGCTCGAAGTTTAAAGTGAGTGCGTCAAGTAGTTTGTGTCCTGGGTATTTTAAAAGCTTATAAAGTGCGCCACTTTTAAAAGATGGTAAAAACGAGATAAGAGCGGTGATAAAATATTTCCTTATCAAAGGATTATCGCCGACGGAAATAAAAGCTTAACTAGATGCTACACTAGGGGAATCTGCTCCTTCATTACAGTTAAAACCTGGGTAGCGGACTTTAAACGTAGTCGTACTAGCACTGATGATGCTCCGCGTTCTTGCAGGCCAAAAACTTCTGCAAACCGTTCACAAACTAATTCTAAAAGATCGCAGATTAAAATTGGAAGAGGTAACTGAGGCTGTGGGCATATCAAAAGAGCGAGTTCACTATATTTTTTGTGAAGTTTTAGGTATGATAAAGCTATCCGCGCCGCGTTTGCTCACGTCAGATCAGAAGCTCACGCGGCTAACTATTTCAGAAGCTCACGCGGTTAACCATTTCAGAGGAGAATTTGGCACTGTTTAGACGTGATCCAGGGGACTTTTTGCGTAGATTTTTTACGGTTGATGGGTTTATCATTATACCCCTGAAACTAAACAACAGTCCAAACACTGGACTGCAAAGGACGAACCAGTTCCAAAGAAGGCAAAGGCAGTACCGTCTGCTGGAAAGGTCGTAGCAACGGTCTTTTGGGATGCTAAAGGGATACTCCTAATAGATTATCTCGAAAAGTGAAGAACAATAAATTCCGAGTACTACAGCGACTTACTGGACCAGCTTAAGCAGAATATAAGCGAAAAACACCCTGGTTTGGCAAAAAAGAAAATTCTGTTTCATCAGGACAATGCACCGTTGTTGTATTGGCTAAAATACATCAGCTAGGCTTTGAACTGTTAAACCATCCTCCGTATTCGCCAGACCTAGCCCCGTCAGACTTTTTTTTGTTTCCAAATCTAAAAAAATTTCTTGCTGGCAAAAAAAATTTCACGGTTTAGAAGTAATTGCAGCCACAAACGCCTATTTTGATGAATTGGATAAATCAGACCAGTGACGGTATTAAATCGCTTGAACATCGTTGGGTCAAATGTATTACCCTACAAGGGGACTATGTAGAGAAATAAATTCTTATTCAGTCACTATTGTGTTGCGTTCTATGTTAGGCCGGAAACTTTTCATCCCATCCTCGTATAATATTCTTTTTATTAAAAAAACTTTAATATCCTCTATAATATGAAGTGGAAGAACTGCAAAAAACCTGTCCAATTCCTATCGCTGCTCTACTATCGCCTAACTGATTTTTAATAGAAACAGGAATTTTCTTAAAAACTTTTTTATCAGGAGATATTTTCATTTTGTTATTATGTAGTAGCAAAGTTTCTATATCTAATCTGTTATTGTCACACATTTAAGAATTTTTTTTATAATTTTACTTAATTTTTGATGTTATTAAAATCAAAGTAGTGTAGTTGAGATTTACTCATACTTAGATACCCTCCTGGCCATCTTATGTAAATGTTGTCACAATCTAAAGAGAATATGTATTAGACAAATATTTGTTTGGTAGTTTCCTTTTAATAAATTAGATAAACTATGGTGCTGTCAACATCAAAAATATAAGAAATACGTTTCTCCCCTTTTCAAATAAAAGTTTTTTATAACTATATAATAACTAAAAAAGGTTAGAAAACCTGTCGCAAGCGGCTCGTTTTCTAATTTGGACGCATGCGCAGAATTTATTAATTATATATGTATAATCTTCATATTAATTTCTGGAGTTTTTAATCTAACGTTAAAACTTACAGGAATTGGTTATTGAAAAAACGGATGCCGAAAAACTTGGTATGCACATAAAGGGTGGCCTTCAAGGGCAGCGGGGGAATCCCCTAGATAGATCCGACGAGGGAGTTTTCGTATCCAAAATTAACTCCGTTGGTGCCGCCAGGAGGGATGGTAGACTGAAAGCCGGCATGAGATTGTTAGAAGTGAACGGAAAATCGTTATTAGGTGCAACTCATCAAGAGGCAGTTAACGCACTAAGAGCTTGCGGAAACGTTATCCATATGGTAGTTTGTAAGGGTTACGACAAAAGCGATGTGGACAGGGCAGTGCAAGATGGCCGACTAAACAGGAGTAGTTCTGTTAGCAGCAGATCACAGAGCGTGAGCTCTTTGGATGTTCCTGACGAAGATAGCCAACATGTAAGTCGAATAAATTACAAAGAAATTAATTTAAAATTATTGTGTTTAGACTGCTTTGAAAAATGTTCTTTAATTTCAGGAACAAAGGGCGAAAACGGAATTGTTGCAATTTGAAAAAGAAGAGGCTGAGAGGCGTCTACAACCTATAAGCCAAGAGGAAGAAGATGAGGAGGAGGAGAACTTGTCAATTGTCGAAGCAAAACCGCCATCGCCCGCTGAAAAAGTAAGTTACTAAAGATTTAAATCATTGAAAATTGAAATAACTAAAGTTATAAATTTAAAATAAATATTGACATATTCGAGCGTTTTCCAGTTATATTTGGGATGTTCCAGACTTTCTTTCCACACTGTAAACAGTTAAACAGGCCGTTTCAAAATTTAAGTCTGTTTTTAATATATCTTTATTTGGATATAATTAAAAAAAGATACGACTATCCAAAATGTGAAAAATAATTAAATTCATGTTTTATTCCTAAAAAGTAAGCAAAATCCCAGTAATATTTATTCTCTATCCTTAAATATCATCTTAATTCTTCACCGTAACTAACATTTTTATAGAATATTCCTAGCAAAAACCTTTTAACCCACCCACCTACAAAAAATTAAATCAAACTTATGTTAAAAGAATTATCCAAAAATTGTCTTTAATTCAACAAAAGCACCTATATTGGTATTACCGATCAAAATGCTAAAACTAATAAATTTCTTTTGTTACAAATATCTCCATTCCATAGTTTCCGTAGTTACTGAGGTCTTGTTTATAACGACAGTTCTAGTGTGTAATCATGGAAATCATCTTTTATGTAGTACAAAATTGGTAATATTCTTCACTTAAATGTATACATTATTGAAAAAATACGGAAACTTCGAAAATTTCATGTATACATAAAATGATATGGAAACCTCCTTCCGAAATATATCATTTCCAATCAATGAACAAATCTCAATTCTAAAATATTACAACTGAATTAAACTGAAATGATAACAATTCTTGTCTTCTCTGTGTTACTCTCCGACTTTTCTGCTTCTCCTTCTGACCTTTTTGCCTGTTGGTGCTGCTCCTCAGGATGTCTCTCCTGCCACTGACACTCTGGCTGTTCTTCATTTATCTCTGCGACTTTGCTTTCATTTTGTTTAAATAACATTTTCCGTTTACCTTTTTTTAATATTTGTCTTTAACATTCCAGAACATAAACGCAACTCCAAACAACAACTTATCTTCTATTTACAATTAAATAATATTTATTCCCTCTGACTTCTCTAATTTCATTTCCCCGCTGACAAAGGATAATCAAAATCCTCAAAAGAAATTTTTTTCTGACTACTATAATTTTTATACACCACCCCGACATTTCTACTAGTATAATTTTGACAATCAATAAATATACATAGATGAAGAGCATTTCATTTAATTTACACTATTCACTTTTCTTCTTAGTCAATCTTTGATTCTTCATTATTATACATTCATTTATACCTATCCCATTTTTTCTTTTACTCTTGCTTCGCATCACTTTTATCCTCATTTTATTTTCTCTTTGACTTTTCTTTTCATACTCCTTCTGTATCTGTTTTATTTTAATCTTATTTTTGTTCTTACATATTTTTTAATTTGTTTTTTCTTTAATTTTCTTATTTATTTTTTCTTTTAGTTCTTCAATTTTCTTATTTCTTATAATGCTTCAATTTTTCTTTTTCGTTTACTAATTTTATTCATATTTACTTTTTCTACATTATAAATCTGTTTTTCTTCATTATCTCCTTTTTCTTCAATTACTATTTCTATCTCTTCAATTTTAATCTTTACATCTATTTCTTCTTTATTTCGACACTTTTATTTTCCGTTTCTTTGTCTTGAATGTTATTGTAAGAAGAAGAAACCTCATACCTTATGATCTTCGAATGTGAAGCTCTTGCTAAGCGGCGTCTCACCCTTTTCTACCTAAAATCGGAAAGAACGCCCCAGGAACCCTTAATAGGGAACTTATTAAAAATAACCAAAGGCACAGGACTATTTCAAAGATAGTACCTGAATAAAAAAGTTTCTAATTATTCCTTTATTTTCTCCATCTTCTCTCCAGTCTCATCTAACTTCTGTGCAATTTGTAATTTATCTTCTTCCATTATTTCTACTATTTCTTGTTTATCTTCTTCTATTCTTTCTCTCATTTCTTCCATTCTCCTCATTACTATTTTATTCTCTTCCTCCCAAACTTCTACGTGAATCTGAACCTTCTCCCCTTGACAAATCTCTTCTGTATTATCCATTTTTGTACCACTTCCTAATTTCATCTATTTTTTTAATTTTATGTTCTACTATCTAAACCCATATCCCGCCACTCTCTCAAATTATCTCTCTCTCAAAAAAAAATATCTTACCGTTTCTTGCTGCTGTCCTGCTTTCATCACTTCTACCCCTACCGCTGCCAAATGTTTGCCCCACGTTGGGCGCCAGTTTGTAATGGTTCCACTTTGGACAAGCTGAACTATTTAAATATCCTACGAGCACTAAGGTTTGTGGCTTTAATGGCTTTCTACAATAATTTCAAAAGAATCATCTAAATAAATTTAAAATTTTGACTTTAAATTTTCTGCTTTACTTCCTGACTTTCTGTACCTCACGTTCTCCTGTATTTTACTCTAACTCCTGCATTTCTATAATTCCTGGTCTCCTGCTTCCATTTCTTTTTTAACTGCTTATCTGCTACTTTCCAAAACACTCCTTTTTTACTTTTTTATGTATTCAACTCCTTGTCATCTTTTCAAATTATGCTTGTTTTTATTTTCATTCATCTTTATTTCATTTTAATTCAACCTTTCAAACCTTCAAACTTCAATAAACAATTTTTAAATACAATTTATTTTTATTTCGAATTAAAAATTTTCAACCACTTTGACAATTCTAAAATTCCTTGACAATCTAAGAACTAATCCGACAATTCTCCAAATCTAATAATAATCGTAATTTAATTTCAAAATCCCACTACCATTGGCGTCAGAACCCTAAGGCCGTTCCGATTAACTAAAATCTAATCAAAAATTATTTAGGTAAAAAGTGTATAAAAAATTTAAATTTGTATTAAAAATTAGTGCTTTTAATTTTACAAAACCGTCATCATAGCCATTTCTTAATAGATACCAACAAAAGAAGTATTAAATAAAATAATCATTTGGAAGTTCGGACGTTAAGAGAACATTCCAAATCAGTTTATTTTGCCTAACAAGCCATTACTCTTATAATAACTGAATTACCTTGATTAGAATTGATTATTGGTAATCACTAGAGGGCGGAATATATGCATCAAAATATAACAAAATATGCGCATATATATGCATCGTTTTTACCAAAAATATGCAGTTATTTTGTCCAATTATGCCTAAATATGCAAATGTATATTTGTTAAAAATACTTAAAAAAAAGTAGGGGGTGGGTAGCTCAGTGGTTAGTGCGTTGGCCTGTGGACTTAGGGTTCCCGGGTTCAAATTCCAGCCGGGACGCGATTTTTTAAATTAATTAATTTATTTAAAAATTAATTCTGATGCCTAGCGAATATTTCCACTTGACCATTCACTGTTGGGTTCTAAGTAACATTGCTGTTCCTAATTTGGTACGCTATCAAAGCCATTACACGAAAAAAAAAAACAAAAGAAAATTTGTAATATAAAAATTTATTTAAAACAAACGAAACACAAAAACTAGTAGAAGTTAAGTATAGAATAGTATAAAAATATTAAATAGTAATATTATAATAGGAATTTATTATTAAATATTTTTCGAAATTTTCTATTAAAAATTTTTGTCTTCTGTCTGTAAAAATATGTTTTGATATAGAAAAGGTCCTTTCAACATCTACCGAAGTAATAGGACAATACCGTAATTTTGGAAGTAATGTACAGGGCCAACGTAAAACTTCTTTGGAAAATTTTCCCTCAAAAATGTTTTTCACTTCCCTTATTTCATTGAACCCTTCATTCTTTAATAAAATTGTATTTAATTTTTTTTCTAATCTTAAGGCCTATGTCACCAGGAACATTGTTATATTTATCGGAAACTGTTGCAATAAAATTTGTTGATTCGATTAAACTTAAATTTTTCTTTTCCAATGAAGTTATTACATCAGGTAAAAAACTAAAATTAACCTTTATAAACACAAGTTGCTTAGGCACAAGGGGATTTTTTAACAATTCTTTACTTTGCACTACACATTGTGAATTGTCTTCTATATCCAAAATTAATACCTTAATTGCTTCAAAATTTTCTGCATAATATATAGCTGCTCTAATCCATGTCCCCCATTCTCTCTTTATACAACTGCACTCTTAAAGGGGCTTTTAAAAATATTTTTTTCACATTCGAAATCAGCTTGTTAACCAAGGGATATTCTGTTCTCCCAGTTTCTGCAACTAAGTTTATTCCATGCAGAAAACAAGTAACGTGGACCATATTTGGATAAAATATATAAGTTTTGCCCTACTTTTATCATATATGGTGCTGCGTCAGACAAAAACACTAAGAACTTCTCTGAGGGAAATTGATTTGGTAAAAAAAATTCTGCTAGAGATTGTTGAATAAATCGGGTAACAGTTGTATTGTTAGTTTTTTCTGTTTTGATGCAATTAAATATGATGTACCTGGTTAATTTTTTTTTAAGGCTCCAATCATAAGATGTACCATATATCTTCCACAAGCATCTGTGCTTTCATCAACAATGATGTAAAAATTGCTATCATCCAGTAAAACTTTAATTTCTTATCTTATAGCATGTACATTTTTTTTTCTGAGTGTAGATTCGTCAGGAATGGTTTGATTGCAATATTTTTGTAAAAATTCTCTTAGATGTAGGTTTTGTAACTGCTTTAATGGTATATTTGCCGCAACAAGAGCTTTGCACAAGTCCTGATTAAATACCTCCTTGTCACTTTTTGTTTTGTCGGCGTTTTGAAATGACCCCACAACGCATTGTTGAACCGGTTGTGATTTCATTTTTTGCAATTTGGCTTTATGCAATGATGTTTTCACGTGTTGAACCACTTTGAACTTTTTTTCGCAAACCACTATTTTGGCACAAGCTTTACAAAAAACTATCCCTATTGATTTCCAACTCTGGAAAGTTAATAATCCACGAAGAAATTCTCGACATTTTAGGACACTTTTAAAACAACAAATTATTACAAGACTTTTCACTAGGCAAATAACGAGGATACTATCTCATTAAACTGAATGAAAAACATTAAAAATATTCCGATGTTAGGGTAGATTGGTTACAAGAAATTAATGAGAATTTTATATAAACCGTTTTATTGCATTGTAGGTAATACTTTATCTGTGTAAATACCATCTATTAACAATTATCTTAATGGGCTTAATCTCTTAAGAAGGTAAAAACCCAGTGCATGCCACCCTCCAAGAACTAATTAACAAGAATTTACAAGAAGTGACACTTAAAAACAAATACAAAAATTTAAAAGGTCTTTATTTCAAATATATCTGTATAATCTGTTAAAACAATTTTTGATTTGCACAGTATAGTAATACATTTTTTTTTTTTCGAAAATATGCAATATTTTCTTAAATTTTCTGAACTTTGGTAAAATATGCAATAAATGCATATATATGCATTTTACATATATTCCGCTCTCTAGTAATCACTAACATGTATCTACCAAATATTTTTTTTTATTTATAGCTTCCTGTGGTAGTATGATTGATTGTCTTGTAAATCTGAAAGCGCTCCGCCTAATTTTTAATAAAAATTTAAATTTTTTATTCAGTATTTATATCTCACTCTTCACCTCATGTTTAGTGTGTACATCATTTCCAGTCTTCTTATTTTATAAAAATTATATAATTGATCGAATAAATTTCCAACTATGTATTACTAATTGAGTATAAAACGATCAATTACACTTTTTTTAAAATCGCGTGCTTATTTTGCAAAGCTGATGTATTATAATTATTTTCGTAACGTACTTAAAACTTAAAGGAGTCATCTCAGTAATTTTTGGGATTCTTAAAAGTTACCTACTTGAATTGTTTAATGGAATTCTGTACCATATTAAATTACGAAATACCTTGTATAGCATTAAGCTGGTTTTGTTGTACGTTGAAGTAGTGAACATCATACTTTTTATTGGTTTTATTTTATTTTGTGAAGCAATTTTATTGATCAAATTTTATTACTTACCCTCAAAAAAAATTGAATAAATGTAATAACTTCCAGGTTTTGGACGTAGTACGAGCAGTAGAAACGTTAGCACATGGCCCAATAGAGAACTCCATACCACCTAAATCGCCAAATTCTGAACTAAAAACCACCACGATAGTGATGAGCAAACACACTTTAGCGCCTACACCTACCACGGTAAGTGTCAAAAGTCACAAGTTTAAAACTTTGTGAACGTTGAGCGTTTTTGTGCTTTTGTGTTGTGTATACACGTACCGGGTGTGTCAAATAGATTTGATTAAATAGAAGTACCTATACATATACATATTTGTAAAAATTCTCAGTTACACTGTCACAGCTCTTCCATACTTATAACAAAATGGCGTATATTTTTGTATTTAAAATAAATCTTATGGTAAAACATTTGGTGATCCAGTTGGCCACTCCACGATCCTTTTTTGACAATCCAACGTTCGGAAAAATGTTTGTCATAAAAATCATCTTTGTGTAATCATCTGGTCAATGTTATGATTACATAACTCTTCCCACTAAGATTAAATTAGTGAAAAATAATCTATTTAAAATTTTCAATATGGTCAACGATTGGATCCTACAATAATTTATTAATTTCTAGAGTGATTTCCAATCGTCTACTATTTTAAGTCACGTAAATTGGATTGCCTAATTATTTTTTGAGAAGTTTGTGGACTGTATTGATGAGCAATTGATGATTTTCTTCATGTTAGGATGATTCATTATAAAAATGTTTTCAATAAAACTAAAAAATAAACATTTTTTAAATAGGATACCCTCTATATTATTATATTTATAGAATGTAACAGTATAAACAACAATAACTTTGATCCATCTTAAGGTAACCATATTGTTGAAGGCTTGGTGACATTCTGAGGTTTTATTTGCTTTACAACAGTATCTTTTTATCCAACAGTTATGTCTGATTAAAAAATATACTGTGTGTACCACTATATTCGTCTGATTCGTTACCCTGTCACTTTTGATTTGGAGAATTTAAATTAAGTGCAAATGAATCGCTTCTATTAATCAAGTCTTTTTGACGCAACATTAATACCTACCTTTAAATATGTTTTATAAGTAGATATTGCATGCGTAATTTTATCGTTTTTCCTAATAAGGTGAGTTTTTGCTTAGTTTTTTAGCATCAAATGTACATATTATGTACCTTCCTGCTACAATTTTACACATACCTACACAACTAATGGCTTGACTAGTTTTGTAATTATTACCGTAAGTAATCATCAACTTTATCAACCCTTATATTAAACAAAACATTGTACAGAAACAACACAGTCCTTAAATTAATTTACAATGGGCTTGTACTTGTTACTTTAATAAATTAATTTTCCCTTATAGCTGGCATGTTTATGTTTTGAACTTTTCCGCGGCATAACTAGAAATGTATTTATCTGTTGGGTCCATTTATATGTAATTTAAGAGCCAGTCAACATTTTCTTCTTCTTCGTAATTTTATATAAAGGGACCCAGAACAACTGAAAATTCTCTGATTAAAAATAAGACGACTTAGGGCCGATTCCACCGTTGTATTAAACTAAGTTTAAATTACTAATCAAATATTAAAATGACATTGTTAATGTAAAAATGTAATTTCTTAACTACTAACGGTGAAATTGGGCTTAAATGAAACAAAATATTACTCGTTTCCGAATAAGTTGAAAATTCAAAGGATATTAATAGCTATAATTTTTTTATTTCCAAGTATAATTTTACTAAATTCGGCAGCAAACATTTTTAATCTCATAGATACATCTAACTGCAAAGAAAATAGTTAAATAAACTTTGCCAGTTGCGTACATGATTTATTTAAAAAAAAAAAACATCAAAATATTCAAAATTATAATCCAAATAAGTTTTTGATCAGTGGCATAAAATTTTGAGGAGATGAAGTTGTTACTCGGGTGGTTTGAAGTCGGTTTAACCGCAAAGTGTTGGGACATGGGATTTTCTTTCAGGGATATGTTCCTTCAGTCACCCAAAGTCGAAATAAACAATTTTCAGCCAAAACCACCGGGCTATTTTCGAGTGAGGCCGTTTTTCGCGAAAAAAATCAATTTTTAACGTGGAAAAAATTGTAGGCGAGGGGATAAAAAAATTCTCAAATAAGAGATCACTTTTTCAAATATTTTTGTTGTCCCACCCACTTCGATAGCTGGAAATAAGTGAAAAATGGACAATTAATTTTATTATTAGAAGTATAACGAGGATTTTTATTCTGTATTAAATGAGTTGTTACAGATGATGACTATTATATGCAACCACGGCATCATATATCTTTGAGCATAGCTCGAATGATTTTCTGAGACACAATATTTTGACCACAAATTATTGAAATCAAAATGAACCGATTCCATTGCCTGCTCGCTGTAAAAACCTAAGCCAATTTGTTTGTCGTCACAAAAATCTTCAATGTGGTGAAACACGGCATGAACTTTGGGCGTCACTGGCAAATCCGAAGCTAAATAATTAATTTTGAATTGCTCTATGCTCTTGGAGAAACCGTCTAACAAAGCGGTTGAGAAACACTTTTCAACCACTTCGTTGAAATCCTGAAGAACTTGTGCGTGTTTTAGGCACTGCAGGCAGCAGAGCTGGTGAAGAACTTTCACTCTTTTTAACAATATCCTACACGAGTTTTCAGAGCCACCATGGGTAACTTATCTTTCTACAACGCATGTTTTCAACCACTTATTGGTGTCAACTTCGCACTCTTTCGCCATGACTCCGACTACTGTATTTACTACTCCCAGCATTAAATGGAGTTCAGGTGGGGGGATAATTTCAATAATTCTCTTGTCATCGTCGGTGGAAATTATTGGGGGTTTTATACAGTTTTTATAATCCTTGGCATTTTTGAAGATTGCGCCATTCGCTGTCCAGTTCTCATAATTTACCAGACGATAAGA
Organism: Psylliodes chrysocephalus; assembly: GCA_927349885.1. Classification (NCBI taxonomy): domain Eukaryota; kingdom Metazoa; phylum Arthropoda; class Insecta; order Coleoptera; family Chrysomelidae; genus Psylliodes; species Psylliodes chrysocephalus. The sequence goes on from OV651816.1 coordinate 60,801,719, forward strand.
TCCGCAATCCTTAAGGTTTGTCTTGTGTACATCACACCATGTACATGGATGCGATGTTGAGTGGGCCATGAGACCGGAAAGGATGTTTGCAAATGTCAGATCAGTGGCTATTGTTCCATCAAAATTGTTGATTTGTAAGAGATTCCATAGAGCGGCGACATTATCGTAATTTTCTTGGGTGCATTTTCCAATAGCCAATATTAAAAGTCTTTTAACAACACAATCCTTCAAATCATTTGCTAAAACACCGTATATATGTATATCTCTGCCTTTTCTCAGGGACAACTTCCTCTTCATTCAAATTTCGCGTTAGCACTGAGCGGCACACTTTCAAAAATCCACCTCCACCGTCAACTCCAAATTTCAACTGAATATCTCGTTCTAGTCTTCTTTCTTCCACGTACTGCAAAAACCCCCGAACATCGCTACAAAAATCGACCGTTTTTGGTGTTTCTTCCAGCTCCTTTCCTTTAATTTTCACGAAATCAAACTGTTCACATTTGAAGAATCTTTCAACGTAATGATTTTTGGCATGTAGGTACGTTTTTAAGCCTGATTCAACGATATTTCGAGATTTTGTTGCAACCCTCACTGCACTAGCGATTCCAAGGGTAACTTTTCCACTCAGGTTAAATCTGGTCCCTATTTTAGAGAAGTCCTCAACTGAAATCACTCTGGGAGCAACATTTTCTCGGGGATTGACACATATTTTCATTTGTCTTCCGCCATTGCGTTGACTCAGAGACAAGATCCAGGTTCACTGTCAGGACTTTGGTCTGAGGTACGATTGTTGATTTGCAAATCTTTGATGAGCGCGCTCACAAGTTGTTCCTTCTCTTTCACTTCTAGTTTTTCCGCTTGTGCCTGGATACTCACAAATTTCTTGTCAGTTGAACGCTTTTTACCGACCACTCTTGAACTACGATCACAGTTTTTGACAGCAGATTTAATATTTCCGGAGTTTGGACTGGGAAAAATCGATGGTCTAGCCAAAAGACACAAGTAGCACATGCAAGGTTTTTGGGCCCTTACTTGTCATGATTTGCTCCCCGTTGAACACCGAAAAGTAAATCAAATTCCTCTAAATATCCGTGAGAATTGTAGTCACTTATTTTTTTATACACAATTTTTCTACAGTTTAGACACAGTACATTTGGAAGTCTGAAATTGTCCAAGTATTGGTCAACTTTGCCATTTGTCACTTTTTGAAGATGTTTCTGCAGATGGAAGTATTTTTTTTTCTTGAGACAAATTAAACACAACTTTTTCCGATTTTCTTCATGAGACAAAGAATGATTAGCGTGCCGTTGGATTTGAAATGCCATTTCAACGCGGTTCAGTGACTCTTCTTCTATGCCCTCAGGGCGAATACTAAATAATAAAATTAAATAGAAACAAAGCAAAACCACAGGTCGTTGAACCGGCGTACTGGACAATAACAACATCACATACACACACATCGCTGTACAAAAAATTTGCACAGAACATTCACATAAACAGACTAATTGCACCAAATGTAAACAAATCCTAAAAGTTTGAGAGGATTCACAACAATAAAGATGTTTGAATTGAGTAAAATAGCTACCAGGATCGCGAACATTTTTTTTTTTTCAACATTTGAAATATATAATTTGCGGAAAAATGGTTTCATTTAAAAATAGCCCAGTGGTTTGAGCTGAAAATTGCGTATTTCTACTTGGAATGACTGAAGGATCAAATCCCTGAAAGAAAATTTCATGTCCCAGGACTTCGCGGTTAAACCAAGTTCAAACAACCCGTGACTTACCGATTCCGTACGCCACTGGTAAAGTTTATTTAACTGATTTTTTTTTTCGGTTAGGTGTACCTTATGAGACCAAAAATGTTTGCCGAATTTGGCAAAATTATACTGAGAAATAATATTATATTCATTAATAATTTTTGAATTTTCAACTTTAACACCCCTTATTTCGGAAACGATTAATATTTTATCTAAGTATGTTTTGTTTAATCGTCAAATAATCTTCAGTTGTTCTGTGTCCCTTTTTTAATGAGACACAGTATAGTCGATTTTTAAAATGCCAGAAAAAGGTGTAAATAATATTTTCTAATTTTGACATATAAAGTGGCATTTTTTGTAATCGCAACAATTGTCAAAATTATCTACTTGCACTTGTGTTGAACATTATAAAACTGGTTACGAAAAATTATTTATGTCACCAGTTGCTAAAAGAAAACAAATAAAAATAAAACTTTTTTGGTTTTAAAATCAATGTATACATTATTATTGAAAGTTTGTATCAATGAAGGACAGTTTTACTTATAAAAACCTAGTAATAACGTAATTTTAATCTCTATTTTTTATTCTTAATTAGCAAAAAATATTTCAAACACAGTACACGACACGACAAAATAACCCACTTTCTTGAAAACTAAATAACTTTAACAAGCAATATAAACATACAAGTCGTTGAGAATAAATTAATATAATTTTTTCTTTGTCAATAAGAAGAGTGAAGTTATGCATTATGCAAATAACAATACAAGAAAATAATATTGGTTTCCTATATGTCAGTAATTTTTTTACCAAAACAATTTTTATTAATAATCTAGTCAAAATTAGAAAAAAATATTGTATGTAACACGTTACGAAATGCCGTTTTATGTAACTCGTTCTGCTCGTCCCGCAAATATGGACTCGTTACATAAAATAAGGCATTTTGTAACTGGTTCCATAAATATCTATTGTGTAAATTAAAATCATAAAGTAATAAATAAGTAAATAAGTCCTAGCTAAAATTAACTCGAATCAACGTCATTTAATGGGTTTTCTGAAATTTGTCGTGTTCAATTATCTGGTTTTACTCTGTCTTCCAAAATTAAAATAGTTCGTTAACTTTGCTGTGCTCGTTGCAACTTTTTTGTATCTTTCAGATAAATTCCTGAACGAAAAATTATTTTGATTCATTTTTAACTCATTTAATTCCATTATCTCACTTCTGCTTGCTTCGACGTTCCATAAAAATTTCACGGAAATCGGTTACATAAAAAGAGTTGTAATTAGATAAGAATTAAATCACTTGACAACCTAGAACATCAGGAGGGGTCTAAATTTCTTTAATTTGGAAAAATATCAACGAATTTTCTACGATTAAGGAAGAAGACGCCTATAAAAATCAATTCCGATTCCGTTTTAAAGATCATAATAACCCTGGGTGAATGAATAAAGGGTCTTAGAAATGTATTATAGTATAATTAGAATGTCGTCCTTCTACACGATGTCACAAGGGTGACTTTCAGAAGAATTGAGAGAGCTGGGATGGGATTAGAATCGGAATCTGATTGACTTCAAATTCACGAGTTCAGATATCGAAACCATGAGTCTCGATAGCTCAACTGGTAAGAGCATGGATGGTTTTGTAATTCTCAGCCTTTTCAGTTTTTCTTTGGTTCGTTTTCACTTTGGTGATATGGGGTATATTTGACATAATTTCGTAGACGGAATTGGGAAATATTAATTTTCATATTTCCAAACATTGCGTAATAATTTTGTTTTTGTTTGAAGTAGTTTTGAACATGATTCTATTTAAAATTAGTATTCAAAATGGCAATGCGACGTCATGTTTGATGATTATTTCAATTTTATTTAAATGCATAATGACCACGCTACACTCTTATAAGTAATTTTGCCGAATCCTTCGATGTCCAACCAAAGGTAGGAATCTGTGATTTCAACATCGATGGAACCAGGAATTACGGTTTTATGTCTACCAGTGACGACATCCAAAGTCTATCTAGTACGTATTAATATGGCGCCTGCAGGCTGTAATACGCAGTCATCTGTTTCTTGATAAACTTCAAAAAGTTGTTAATGAAACCATTGTATAGGCAATTATCTAAGTTACAGCCCTGTGTGTATTATATTGATTTGTTACCTTTTAAAAGGTTTTAAAATTGACTCTAAAGAGAGATAGAAAGTATAAAAATAGTATAAATCAAATAATTATTTACACCTATAACAGGCTAACCACAATTTTGGGGTTTATAAAAAATAGTTAGTGAAATAACTTCAAATAACAATAGTTCGAGTTAGAAAATTTTGAATGCCGAAATTTCGAAAACAATAGTTTGAACTATAAAAATTAGAAGACGAAACTTCGAAAATACAAAAGTTCGAATGACAAATGATCTAAATCAAAAACTACTAATGTCTATTGCGCTCTCATTCATTTGCGAGCAATTTTGTGGTAAACACCGGGCTTCGAATCCTACAGAAGACCATGTGAATTTATTTGCATGGTTCTCTATAGGATTTGATGGATGCCGTACTAGCAGAAATTTAATTTCTGTTGATATGACGTCCATATTATAAAAATCACCAGGCGTTACCTTTTCGATGATGGTGGGTGGGGTTTTTCCGAGTTTTTCTCACCTGTAAGTCAAATGACACCATCAATAATTTTTAAGTCGTCCTGGACTGCCATGGCAAATAATAATAATAATAATAATAGGCGTCCCTTCCTCTACACCAGTCGCTCAGTCGGCTTCAGGGGTTGAAATTCACTTGTAAGGGGGTGAATTAGGGAGAGTATTAGTATTATTATTATTATTATTATTATCGAGTTTATATATGATCGAAACGGTATAAGATCAAAAGCATTATATTACAAACAGTGTCAGCTGATGCATAAATGCTGTAGAACTGCAGAACTGCTAAGAAAATGCAAGTATCTCGTTTACATTTCACAAAAATTATTTTAGACATTCTAAAATATAGGTAAAATAGATTTTATGGATAATCTCATTAATTTTAATTATTATATGGTAAATAGTGAGTGTGCACTGCACCGCTTGGCCCGCCCGACCTTATCTTCTCCTTTAGGTGTTCTTGCAGTCTTGATATGCATATACCTGTCAAAAAAATTAACTAAGGAGTTTGCAAACAGCGAAACTTTCTTGTCAATAGTATTTTGATCAAAAATTAAAAAAAGTGTATTGAACAATTTTATTTTAAAATTTTTCAATACACATTTTTTTACACAGGAACTCAAGTGCTTGAATCTAAATGTAAAATATATTAAAGAAAATAGGAATATTTTCTTAGTACTTATTTTAATTAAACTTAAAAGAAACAACTACTAATTTACCTAACCTGTGCGGCTTAGAGCCATAACTGGTTGCTTCGCAAAAAATTATACATTAAAATTGTTGGATATACATCCAACATATTCCGATAAAGTCTGAATTTCCCTGAATTAACTTAAAAGAACAGAGTTGATTAAGCGTGATATATACATCTATCTCACTTGCAAAACTGCAAGAATGTGTATATGCAGTTATGTCATCAGCCCACTTGTGGAAGGTCACAAGTGCCACGTCGCTTTCACAACTTTTGGAGGGAGGTATAAAAAAAGACCGTTACTTAAGTAGCATTTAAAGCAGTTATCACTTTTTTCAAATAGCTGCTTAAATGAAGCAGTTTATTAATATCATTTTCGTTCTTTTTTGGTTGTGATCTTTTCTCACTTTCGAACTTTTGTCATTCGAACTTTTGTACTTTCAAAAAAAATTCCGGTCAAACTTTTGATTTTCGAATTCTAAAAATGTAAATATAAAATTATCTTATAAAAACTCACTAGATGGCGATAGATACTAAGATGTGAGATCCTCTGACAAGCTGTCACAAAGCATTATTTCATTTATGTCGAAAAAATATTATAAAATTGCTTTATTTTATATTATTTTGAATAGAAAAGTGCAAGAAAACGCTCTTAAGAGGAACATTAATATTTGTTTTTATATCTTTTGCAATTTCTTTTGGAGAAGTTGGTCTGATTATTGAGTAATCTCTCTCTCTGGAAGATCCTAGTTCGGTAATTCTTCTCCTTCATTTGGTTGGAAGGTATTTTGTAAGAGCTCTCTGAATCTATTAACTTTCTGTATGTTATTTCTAGCCCAGCTACCATCTGTATTCCTGATTGGAGCATTCTGCACAGTGGGCCGTTTCAATAGTTCGTGGCTTTCCTTAGAGAATAATCAGTGGATTTAACGTTTGTCAATTCACTAAGGTACTCACAAATAGATTCATTTTTGATTCGTTTTATCTTTCTTTTTAGCTGCTGGGTGGCGTTGTTAAGTTTGGTTTTATCTGATGCCATTTCCTCCTTAGTTTACTTTTGGCGGAGATTTCTTTAAGATAGTTATTTCCTGTTGTTCGCTGAACAATAGGTGGGGTATTATTCCATGCTGCTTGCTGTATGTTGGACACAAGTAGTTCTACTTCTTCATCCAGATTTGCTTTTGTTCTTAACGGAACTAAAAGATTGATTTTATTTTCAAGGTCCAGTCTGAAGCTTTGTCAGTCTGTTCGCCTATTTATTAGTCTAAGCGCGCTTTCCTTTTGGATAATGGTGTCACTAAGAGTGGGAAAAATGGGCGAATGATCTGAATTCATCTCCCATGCCTAATCAACTTTGATGTAGTTTGCTGAAATATATATTTCGTACAACAAAAAAGTCTATTAGATCGGGTGTGTTTTCCATTGAAGTCGCCTCCAATGATAAATCTAGGTCCTTGACAATTGAAGAAGTCTAGGTATTATTCTTTTTTAACGGTATATATTGGAGGATAATATACAGAAGTGACCATAACATCAGAAGTTTTAGATTATATCATTACTGAAGTAGATGATGCTTAATTGCTTCTCTAATTATTACTGCGCTACCCTCTCTTGCTGCATTTTGAGGATGAATGGTATGATAAACCTTATATCTCTTAAATTAAATAAAGGACTCATTGGTAAAGTAAGTCTCTGAAATTAAGCATATGTCTATGTTTTCTATGTCTAGGATTGCTTGTAATTCTTGTTGGTGCTGTAGCAGTCCATTAGCATTCCATTTCATCATTATTAGGCTATTACTCATTATATTGTCTCTTAGGTATAACTCCTTTGCTACTACATTCTAACCTAGTAAATCGTTCATCCATTTTATTCAGCTTTTCCTATATTTGATAGAGAGTATCATTAATGGATGTTATCTATTTCTTCCTTTTTTACCAGATACCGTCTGGCTGAATGATCTAGATTTGTCTATTAAATTGTTTCTATTAACAGGCTTATGTTGGATTACTCGCTGTGGCTGTTTAGGTAAGGTTGGTTTTTTCTGTGCTATTATTTGTGATTTTTTGCATTTCCTTGGCTACTTCACATCCCCTGCAGGATGTCCTTTGCCGCAGTGAATGCATTTAGGTGGAGCATCTTTTAGTTTTCCACAATTTACACTTAAATGTTTCCCTGTGCACCTTACGCATCGAGGCTCTTTAGCGCAGTACCTTTGAGTGTGTCCGAATGCTTGACACTTTTTGCATTGAGGTACTAGCTTGGATTTTCTGAGAGGTACAATTTCTCATAGACTCCCATAATTTCTCTGATTCCATATATTTTCTAAACACTTTCGTCGTGTTGGAATGTAAGCATGAACATATTCAATGGTTGTTTAGTCCTATATTTTAGTTTTGGAGTAGCAGATATAATGTTAAAGCCACGACTTTTTAAATCACTAAATATATTTTCTGGTTCAAGAGTGGTGCAGTTTATATGCCATTACTTTAATTGGTCCTCATATGAATACCAAGTGTACTCTTGTTCTAAGAAAGCTCCTGTACCTTATTCTTGAAAAAAAAAAACAGAAAAGCTTAAAATAGAATAAATTTAAGTGATTGTGCATATACATTCAGTCAAAAAGAGAATCACCAAATTACAACATTGACCATAATGAATATTTATATAGCGGAGGTAAAATTAAATGAATTTCAACAGATGTGTTCTTATTAGTGAGGGCTGGGTGTATTGGTTTTGAAAATACTTTATTTTGCTTATCTGTATTTTAATCATAGTAAAATATGACCATAAATAATATTTAATTTTACATCCTTATACATTTTCGGCCAATGTTGAAATTTGGTGAGACTCTTTTTGACTGAATGTATTCGCCCAATTACTTAATTAAAACCTTCAATTTAACCTATTTTAAGCTTTTCTGGGTTTTTCGAGAATAAGGTACTATGATCCTTTTAATTGAAATTTTAATAATTTGAAGAAAAAAAAACTTGTTGCTGGATGTATTGGATATAAACAATACATTAAAGGCTAACGCAGACTATACCGTACATCGCGTTGATGCCACTTACTTATTTTTGTGCACACAAACCCCATTTTTTTTTAAATAATATGCCTAGTTTAAACAGCTTGTGGCTCTGCATAATCTGAGTAAGCCTAAAGGTACGGATGTCTTAGTTGCCCTTCCAACACCTGTTTTACATTTTTGCCAACAGGTGGCGTACATACAAGATGACTCACTATTAAATCACTTCGATTTACAACGATGAATTTCTGTAGTATACAAATCGGGTTATGTTTGCCGAAAAGTTCTATGAAGCATGTACAGCATGATCTGTTTGACGTAAAAAGAGAGAATTGTCGAAAAAACAAAAATAAAAATTTCTTTTTGCAGATCAATCGGCAAAGAAAACCGTAACATTTGCCGAAAAAGAGTGAAATATTACTTTGAAAATAATTTTCTTTGTTTTGGTTTAGTGTTACTCGCCAGTGTTTGTGGACGAACTTGATATTATAATAAAAAATTGTGGTGCTCATAACTGTTAAGTAACATCTCATTTTATTTTTAAAGTACTTATTAGTTTTTTTTTTAATTTAAATATCCACTAGTTATTATTGAAAGGAAATGTAAAAAGAATTAGGTTAATATCTGGAAAAAAATTACCAGTCGGTTGGTGTTGAACAGTGAGGGTGTCAAATCCATTTATTTATTTTTTATTATTATTTAGTATTTTTCACTTTACAATATAATATTCATAATTATTTTAAAGACGATTTTGCAGGACTGAGTTGTACACATTTTTTTAAATTTTCTTTATCCTAATTCTTTTTTATTCCAAAATATTCTCAATTTTAAATTATAAACTGTAATCATATCAAAAAGTACCAATTTTTTTTAGTAAATCAATTGAATTTTTGCAACTGCCATTAGCAAATACGCTAAAAAACTTAATTATTATTAGTATAAGAATAAATATATTTTAATTATATAAAAACTGTCAACCTATAAACCGTAAAATCGATATTTGACTTACAATGTCTTATTATAAATTAAAGTAAGAATATGCTATATTAGTGTGACAGTTAACTTTTAACAAAAACAAATTATTGTCATTGGATTTGACATATACATTTCTAGTTTATTTTTTAATATTATTTGCAGGTCTTAAAATAGTAATTTAAAGGTATGTAACCAAATTATTTTTAATATTTTAATGAATACAATCTTAAAAATATTAGAAATAACATATCAATAACTATACTATTATTATATTATACATACCATTATGGTGCGTAAATGTTCAATATTTTAATTTGTGGGATAGACACGCAAACAAGTTTCAAATAAGTTATAGGGATTTGAAAAATACATATTTTAAACATAATAAAATATCCTGTAGTTTATTTCAGTTTTAAGATGGTTTGATAATATTGTATTTAACCCTAGAATATTTTTTAAAAATATGACAAGGGTGCCAAGCAATTAATTTTTTATGAAATTAGGGAATTATGCAAACCCCAAATTAAATTATTATAATTTACGTAGGTTTACAGTTATTTCAAAATTGTTTAAAATCCAGACTCATAAGATACCAAGCTAACAACTAGTGGTGATAGAACTGGTTTATTTGAAGCAGACAATTAGACGCTCCCAGCTTCCTCCTTTCCATGGAGAAATTGGAGAGTTAAATATCCAGGTTATCCCTGTACTTGTTATATCCTCAGCTACTTTCTCCAGTTGAACTTCGTCTAAAGCTTCTAGTAGTTCTCTACTTGCACTTTTGAAGTTGGTCCCATTATCGGACATGATCACGTTTACTGCGCCCCTTCTTGCTAAAAATCTGCGTATAGCCATTATGTCTGTACTAAGTGAATGGGCTATTATTCTACATGAACAGCTGCTCGTATTGTCAAACAAGTGAATGAAACGCCATAACGTTTTTCCAATCTTCTGTCTACTTTTAATTGAAATGGTCCAAAGTATCCCAGAAAAGTTTCTTAAAACAGAAAAGTCTTTCTTTGGACAACGATCCCATTTTTGGTTTCATTTATTTTGCATTTCGGCGTCGACATATATTTGACAAAACCTTACAGTCTTCTTAACAACTGATCTAATTTTAGGGATATACAAGTTTCATCGAAGATTATTAATGATGGTTTCAATACCTTGCTGAGCATTTTTTGCGTGCATCTGTAATATCATCTTCTGCGTATATGGGTGAGGACCATCAAGAACTACAAGATCTACAGATATTATATTATTTTCGTGTTTATTTCACTTATTCTACTTGAAATCTTGATTATATCTTTGTCAAGATAAATGCACTGTTTTCTAAGTCTACCAGTTGTATTTCGATTGTTTTTGTTGAAATCCTGTAAGTGAATCTTAAAACAAGTACATTGTACTAGTTTCCACCACTTCGTCTCAGCACATTTAAGGGATTTACCAGAAAGGAATGGAGACTTTTCATTTATAGGAACTTTTTTTAGATAATTCTAGCAGTTTTTCGTAGTAATTTTATCCAGCTATAATGGTTTTTAATTATGGGAAGAGCTTCTGAAATACATACAATCTTTACTTCTACTATTAAAAATTATTCTTCACTTATGTCTACATCTTGAAAATTGTGGCCAACTATCTTCTTTTTCGTAAAGAAACTTGGGACCATTTAGCCAGCAATCATTTATAGTAGTGCTTCTTGAGGTACTTCTTGTGCAGGCATCTGCTACATTAATTTCTGAAGGTACCCATTTTCACTCATCAGCAGTCGTTATTTCCAAAATTTATCATACGCGGGTTGCTACAAATGTCTGAAGTTTTTTGTCATTATAAAGCCATCTCAAAACGGTTTTGGAATCACACCAAAAATATTTCCTTTTAACATTTAACTTCAGGTTTTGTATACTGCCGTGCTAAGCACAAAGGTGGTAACTGTAATAAACTTGAATTCGAGAAATTTAGATATTTCGATGTGTCAACTTTGTGGTTCTGAAAATCGGCATTATAAATTTTCAGGTGTGACTGTTTATAGTCATTTTCAAAGATAATACTTCAATTTTGTGATTTTTTCAATATATTTAAAGATTTGATATAAAAATCATAATCTTTTCAACTTACCACTTATTAATCTATTTTTTCTATTGTTTATTATTAGAGCATATTGCCATATGTAATTAATGATCATTCACATTTATTTTATTTTTGTTTTATAAAATGAAATGCTTATTAACGAGGTATTAGTTATATTAATTAATTTTGTTAGTAACCAATTTTAAGTAATAACAAAAAAAAAGAATATAAAAAAGGAAGGAAAAAAATAAAAGCTACAGATGAAAATTGAATTGATAACATTAAATCTGTCAGTAATATCAGTTCTCAGTACTTTAATCTTCTACTTCATCGTTATCATATTCACAATCATTTTTCGCTAAATCTTCCCAAAATTTTAACCTAGTTTTTGGTATGATATCATTTGAAGGCTTCTTTTTATCTTTGGAAATTCCGTTAGCAGTCTTTTTTTTATTTTGTTCTAATATACCGTCTTTGATTAATTTCACCTTAAGAAAATTAACTATTTTGTAATATGGGTTCTTAAATTAATTTTTATAAATTAACACCAATCTTCTCTTTCCTACTTTAACTTTACTAAAATTTACTAAAGCAATTTTGACGTATCTGAAAAATACTAAGGGTTATGGATGTATTTGTTTTCAAAAACAATAAAAAAAGCTTAGTTTTTGCAGATACGGCACTTTAAAGTAGTATTTGAGGTAGAAAAGAAAGATACGACTATTTTTATAGATCTATTTTAAATAAAATATTGACTTTTCATGCTTAATAACTTAATAATTGATAAAATTGATAAAAATTGATAATTTAATGTATTATAATCAAAAACTCATTTTTCTTAAAAAAGTTAGTTACCACCTTTGTGCTTAGCACGGCAATATAACTGTCTGTGATAAACGTGCCCCCATAACTGCAGCAAATAGTTCTAATTTTGGAATTGTGAGGGTTTTAAGAGGAGCAACTCTGACTTTGGAAGCAACTAAAGTTACTTGCATGTAATTGTCATACACCATACAAAGATAACTCGCTGAAGAATAAGCTTCTTCACTAGCATCTATAAATGTATGTAGCTCAATGAAAGAAGGATCATCTAATAATCGAGGACAATAACATCTAGGGATTTCAATTTCCATTGCCCTTTTCAAATCTCGTAGCCAGATTGTCCATTTTTGAAACATTTTATCAGTAATTTCGTCGTTCCAACTAACTGCACTACTCCATATGGTTTTTAGAAGTATTCTGACTTTAATACTAATTGGAGACAATAAACCCAGTGGATCATTAACAGACATTGCTGTTTTTAAGACTTGTCTCTTTGTAGGAATTGACGATCCATCCAGAATATTTCTAAGAACTTTATTTAATTTAAAATTGAAATTAAAATTGTCTTTTTGTGAATCCCAGGTCATGCCAAGAACACGTCCCTCGTTGTTTTTTTTTTTTTGTTCACTTCTGTATTGACCTTAACAGATTTTTTGGAATATCTTTTAAAACTTCTTGTGAATAAATTTCTAATTTTAAAACCTCCCTTGGCGTGAATATATATGACGTTATTTATAAGTATGATTGCTGCTTCTTCAGAATTTTCGCCATCAAGCCAGTCATCTACATAATTATTATTAATGATAACTTCTACTGCTTTTGGGTATTAATCTTCAAACTGTTTAGCATTGTAGTTTTTAACAAATTGAGCTAGAAAAGGTGATGAATTGATACCGAACAGCATATCTTTCATTCTGGTGTTTAAAGGAGCATTTTCATAATAGATATTAACTGTTTTAAACATCTCCTTTATATCCCCCACAAAGGCTATTTTATGGATGCGAAATCTTACAAGAACTCCAAATAGTGGTAAGATCATATCAGGACCCGTTAATATAAAGTCATTTAGAAAACAACCATGACTCTTTGCTGCTGCATCAAAAACAACTCTTACTTTTCCTGGTTTATTTGGATTTATCACTGGAAAATGCGGTAAATACCAAATTATTTTTACTTCTTCAAGTTCTTTTTGACTGATAGGGATAGCATAATTTTTCTCTAACAGTTTTTAGATTTCTTCTTTGTAATGTTTACTTAGTTGACAATCTTTTGCCAATCGTCTTTCTAGACAAAAAAGTCTTTGCATTACAATCTTTTTTGATTCCCGCAGTTGTTGATCATTTTTTTTTTTTTTTTCATGGTCATTACAAGATTTATGGAATTTTCAGCAATAGCCAAGGTTCTTTCTTCTTCTTTGGAATGCGTAAAGTTTCGTGTGGTTTGTACTACACCAAAACTTTCGAGCTTCATATATGATGTTACTATACCATGAAGTTTTTCCATCAAATGATTTGCAGCATACCACAACTACTTCTTCTTTTTGGTAGCTAATTTGATCATTGCTTGTTGATCCTACGTACCCATGTAATGTCCAGCCGATTGCTGTTTTGGATAGAATAGGTACATTTAAATACGATTAAATAGTCTGCCGCGAAATAATAAGATGTGCGTTATTCTGGCCTATTAGCAAAGTGGGTTGGGCTCTATCCTCTAAATCAAATCAAATATATTACGTACCAGATTACAAGTTTTTTTTTTTTTTTTTTTTTTTTTTATCCATGGAGGGGATCGTACCTAGGCATATATGCCTGTCTTGTGTGATCCCTTCCATAAAAAAAATACAATAATAAATTGTTTTAAAAGTACAAAAAAAAAATTAAAAAGAAAAAACGACTCAGTAATAGGAGTAATAGGAAACTAAAGCAAGACAGGTCCAAAAAGTGAGATAGGTTTAAAACTTTCTCCTGTAGTATAGTTAAACAGAAGTTAACGCTAAAAAATTGTAAAAAATACTTGAAAAGACACCAGAAATAATAATGTACGTTATTTGCAGTTTTATTTAAAATATTTCAAACATATCTGGGGAAGTTTGGATCAATTCCTTGATTTCAGTTTTAAATTTAGTTAATTTAGTTATTTGTTTCGTTGATAAAGGGAGAAGATTAAACAATTAAACAATAAATCCACAGCTACATTTTGAATAAATGGAAATCTTAGCAACAGGTGCTTTAAGTCATATCGTTGACATGGTAAATTTAGTTCACTGACAGTTCTAACATTTTGAAGTTTATGAAAAATAGGAGAATTTTGATTTACTACTTCTGCCTGTACAATCTGGGAATATTGATCATGTCTAAATATTTCACCAGTCCACTTGCAGCATGAAGGTGAAATGTCCTAGCACTCCCCTAATTTAGTAATGCGGTCATCTTAATTACTTTATTTGGACCTTTTATTTTTATTGGTAATACTTTCAGTAGTGTTCTACCTTCTACTGCTTCAACGCATTTGAGTAATATTTTTGTGCAGTAAATTATGATGGAAAGGGTCGCAATTGTTAATGCCACAATTTTTTTTTTCTGCATTTCCCATTGTGTTTGTTTAAGCAGTCATAACACATTGTTATTTTTTTTACGAATCTCCATTTTTTTTGAAAATCAAACTCTTGGAATTTGCTACACTTTTATACTGAATGTTGATTTTTCTTACAAATTTTACTCGGCCCTAGATTTTGTAAATCAGTGATCCATCTATTTTCGTTACTATTATATTTTACTAGAAGATGTAAGAAAGAGGTTTCAGTATTCACATTTGAAATAAATGTTATTCTACAAAACGGCATCGGACATTTATTTAACCCAGAATGAAAACTGTTCTAATGTCTCTTTACAACTTGCAATCTTCTTCTCAATTTAGTAACCACCCCATTGGGTTAGTAGATGTGGTGGAAGTTTACTTACAAGCATTTGTAGAATACTTCTTTTTTCGATATGACATTCCATATTGCCTTCTGTGATTGTTGCAGTTATGTTTCTCACTAAAAGCTCTTGTGTTATTAATTCAGGTCTACCGTATTTTTTGTTAAGAATATCTAAGATATCATCTGCGGCTTCTTGGCTGATATTAATTACATTTCAACAGTGCCAACCAAAAATATTTTTAAAATATTTAATTTTTAAATCCACATAACTTTTATTTGAAATTTGATTGTGGGTCTATTACAAAAATTGATTTATTGAACAATTACGCACTAGTGGGATACTCTGTATATAACCTCTATTTTTATAACTCTTCTACAAATTTCGTCATCACTAATATAGCGTACTGAATGTTATACACGAAGTATATCTGGATAGATTTATGAATAATTTTAACTAAAAAAAATAATGAGAAATTGTATTCCTAAACGTTTCCTATTGTTAATATAAATGTCTGTAATTAATAATATTTTAGAGTTGATTTCTAGACTATAATTATAACAAATAAGTTCATAAGAGAAAATTAGATTGATTTAAGTTATTTATTTTTAATATATTAACTGGACCCCTATAGAAATTTTCTAATAACCTTGTTTGATATTTTTTTAACATTGTCAACCACTAGTAATGTATATGAGCCAAAAGTGTGAAAACTACATAATATTCTAAGAGTGGCTAAGAGAAATTTATGAATTGGCTTCCCCATTGTTACCAATTCTTAATATTTGCATATGTTCTTTAACAGCTCCCTACACACTTACAGGATGATATGGATAACACCCTTATATAGGTAGGTAATTATTAATAACTATATTAGTATCATTCGAATTAGCCAGGGACTGGAACGGGACAAGAGCGAAGTTTTTAATAGTGCTTTTAAATGATATTTAAGCGTGTTGAACTCTCACTAATGGGAATAAAATGTACACTAAAAGGGTCGTTTGGAGTTAGAGAGGAGCGAATGGAATTTGTCTGTCTGAACTTACCCATTGTATACTTGTGTCCTAAAATCTAAGGTTAAGGCGTTTCAACTACCACATTTTTCATATTATGATAGTGACTTATTTTAAAAAAGGAATGTAAATGTTTGGTTTTTCGGAATATAAATAAAAACTAACTGTGGTTTGTGTATTGCTAGTGGTATAATATATAAATTTGGAAAATTACAGGAACTCTTTACCTTGCTTAACGGAACTTTAAAAAAAAAAAACGGCGACGGGTTATGATGATAGCTTTTTCGGAAAACTTTACTATACTCTGGTCTAATCTAATGTAAATCTCATCAAATGATTAATTTCAATCAACTGCGGAATTTTTTCAAAATTCTCAATTTTATAACCGTTGATAATATTATCAGTTTAGGTTCGTTATTGTACGTGATTTTGCTAGGCAGATCGCGATTTTGAATGC
Organism: Psylliodes chrysocephalus; assembly: GCA_927349885.1. NCBI lineage: Eukaryota > Metazoa > Arthropoda > Insecta > Coleoptera > Chrysomelidae > Psylliodes > Psylliodes chrysocephalus. The sequence goes on from OV651816.1 coordinate 60,818,097, forward strand.
TACTGATAAAAAATTAAATTTGATTTATACATAGAATATTTTTGAATACTCGGAATTTAATTTTCTTGGTTTGAAGAATAATAATATTCGATAACAGATTCGGTTTTCCTACAAATTTTATTCCCAAATATGAAATAAAAGTGACTTTCATCATTTTGTTTATCTTACAATTTTTTTTTCACTGTCAGCCTTTTATTTTTGAAATCGGAAAAAAATTATAATTCCAACAATTTAATAATCAGAATCAAAAAAAAAAAAAAATTGTAACCCATGAAATTTGCACGCCATGTTTCTGCAGTAAATCAGGTCTACACTCTGTTCGCTATACTTACGCGGGTTTCGGACTAAAAATTTTATGAGTATTTCTAGGTAAGTACCCGAAAGTTTGACCTGCTCTTTGGGGAAATATCAACTGGTTAAATGAAATGAAAAATAATGTATCTTTTGTATAACTGAGAGCAGAATTAAACTTCTTCATTAATGAATAATTTTATATAATAATTTTATATTACACTTCACACGAAAATATGGTGGTAAAATTTGTTTATGACATTTTCAAACTTATAGGATAATGCATCCCATATACTCAATCACAGGTATTATTATTATTAGTCTTGATTTTTATTTTAAATTTCTATGGATATTTTTATGAAAGCTCAAAAAGAAAAAAAAAACATTACACCAAATTATCATGTGGAAGAGATTTCCCCATATTGCGTTGTCGATAAATGTGAAATCTGTGATTAATACATTTGGTTGACATAAAAGGTACACTGTAACGTATGAATAATTCATTTTTCCTACGACCACTTAGGAAAGTGACATATCACACTATATAGTCCTATGGAAAGTACCCTATATCACACGCGTATGAATAAGAATTTACTTTCCACCCGTGTGCGAATATGCTACTTTCCGCATCAGCTGTCACAAAATGTCAAACGCATCATTTCTATTTTGATCTATGTAATGTCTATATTAATACTAAAATCGATATGATTGTTAAATTATTGAAATTGTTGTAAATTAGATCTTAGATAATTATCTTTAACAATTATTATTAAAATAATTTTAAAATAACTAAGTTATGTTTGCTTTTTATTCCGGTTAAACACATAACCGATTACATCATTCAATTGACGCAAGGCCTATAAGCTCAGGTGGTAGAGTATCCATCTATATCAACTTTGCCATTTGAGACCTGGCGAGCGACCACATTCAAATTCTTGCGGGGACAGATTTTTTTTTTATTTTTTTTTTGTTTTTTGTTTTTTTGTTTTTGTTTAGAAAATATGAAAATTGAATAAATACGATTATTGTTGATTATTTTTTTGAATACATTTTAATTATTATAATAACTTGGTTTTACATTTTTTGATGAAATTATTTCGTGGTCGTAGGAAAAATATTGTACATCACTTGTGTGAAAAATGATTTTCCACACTCGTGTGATAGTCGCACTTGGCTTGTGCCTCGTGCGATAATATTTCCCGCTCGTGTGAAAAATGTCACTTTCCACACTCGTAATGTAATATACTATACCGTCCCACTATATACTAGGGCTCGGAATTATTCAGATTTTTGTATTCAAATATTCGTTTGAAACTTTATTCGAGAATTCGAGTATACGAGTATTCGAGTATTTGAGTAATCGAGTATAAGAATATTCGAATATTTGATTATTCGAATAACGTATAATTTATACCTGTTTATTTTGGTATGATGCTTGGTTCCTAATTGATTCCACAATTTACTGGTATTACTTCTGTGTATGACATTGTAAGTACATAATTTACCCTGCACACGATTTTCTTTTTTATCGAAGTAAAGCCAAACCTTACTGCGTTCTGAACTCATATTTAACACCTGTAGCGGACAAGCGTTGACAGACATACACACACTAATAGGAATAAAAAGGAATAGTAAGTCATAACTAAACAAAAATAAACAAGCATTTTAAAAGTACAAACGTGAAACAACGTTGGGGTTCCCCTCATTTACCAAATAAAACGCCAGCGCTACAAGGAAATAAATAAATACAATAGTGCCGTAACGTAATAGTCCCGATTCCCAAGTCTGAATTTTGTTAGTCCTTTTTCTTCCATCTTTATTTTTAAGCAATAGATAAAGAAGAAACATTTAAATTATATAAATAAATTCAAAATAAATATCCGAGTATTCGAACATTTACAGTAATCCGATATTTAAGTATTCGAATAGTCGAATATTCGAGTATCGAATACCTCGTTGAATTAGTCGAATATTCACCTATTCGACTAGGTACTATTCGAATAATTTCGATCTAAAAGTATCGAATTTTGAGTATTCGAATTAACCGAATACAATTCCGAGCCCTACTACAAAATAGACTCTAATCTAACAATCTCCATTGAGAACGTCTTGTACTTTGTGCTATAATTTTTAAAACTATTACGAATTTGAATATTATAAAATAATTAAAAAATTATCAGAGAGACCCTGTACGGCCCCAAATGTCTTCGGCGCCTCGGTGCTTCGCACCGATCTGCCCTTTGGTAGCTACGCCACTGATAACATTTGTTGTACATCTGTTCAGCATTTAATTTTTACTTTGGTATTTTGCAAGATATGAACGACTTTTGTTCAGAAGTTCACATGTTAAAAAGGGGATTTTAGTACAAAACTAAGGTTTTTTTGCTCCATTATTCACCTTAACTACGTGCCAAATGTAAGATTTATAGAGTGTTATCCATAACAACCTATATAACACCCAGTAGGAATTGCTGTTCATGCGAAAAATGTTTTCAAACTTATGGTTCAAACTTTTTTCACCTATTTTGGTAGTTTATTAAATTATTACATGGTCAATTTTTAAGTATAATATCGTGGCATTTTTAAAATTAAAAAAATATGTAAATGTAATAGATTTTCCTATCTTCTAAATGTTACTATAAGGAAAGAGAAACAGGTGTTTTTGTAAATAAAATACGTGCCTTTATTTATTTCTAAAAATAAAAACAGTATATCTATGAAATTAACAATAATGAAATTATATATATTTACTGTAACTCTATGTTGTGCGTAATAATAACAAATATATTATTTAAGTAAATTAAATATACATAAAATATTTTGAAAAATTTAGTTTACAACATAATTTATTATATCAATATATTTGCACTGAAAGTATTATTTATAGGAATTGTTTAATAAATTGTCAAACAACAGAAATAAATATCGAAATATAAGTTAAATTTATTAATTTATTTTAATAAACTACATTCAAATTTCTCTAAATAATACTGGTACAAATATTTTTTGTATCACTATGAAACAGTCCAGCCACTAGTTATAACAAAAAAATTAAAAATATATATATTTGATGTTAAAAAACATTATCTCCATTAATGATTTCTTATATTATATTTAACTCCTTGTGATTTTGATTGGGAAATATATTTTTGGTATAAAAAACTGGTGTTGGTATATAATTTGTTTTGTTTTCGTCCCATACAATAAAGGTAATTATGTAAAGGGTAATTTTTACAGTACTAAATTTAGGACTTTCATAATGTTCTTCATAATACCAATTCTTTAGAATTACTTAAAAATTTCCCTTTAAAACTATAATTTCGTTTAGCCATATCGATTGTCTTTGTCTCTCGCTAAAAGCTTAGGTGATGGTCTTTAAAACCAAATTTCTTCCGAACTAAAATTTGGATTTCTAACAGGACGACCTATTGCATGCATCTACGCTACCAAAATCTACAAAACCTAACACAGATGTGGATACAGGAACCTTACAACCAAATCACATTCAGAAAAACACTACTAATATTGATGATGAAATTAGTACCTTAACCGAAAGCTTGCCAAACGTAATACCTCCTCCCCTGAATTACTCAGAAATAGAAACAGATCAGTATGAGCATATGAATTACACTAACCATTATGCCGCCCCGACTAATACGAGTTATTCTGTACATCCTCCAAGAGTCAGTAGTGATTTTTCCAATAATAATAATAAATTTTCTTTTAATATGCCTCCTCACGATCAACCATTTCAAATTAACGTTTTTAACAATATGCCTCAGCCTTACAACACATATCAATATGACTATATGAGTAATTTTACCGGTTACCCAATAGTTCCACCTCCCACAGATAGTCTCTCAAGTTTGACAGGTACTCAACTACTCGCTGATGATGATATCATCGTAGTACCACCTCCACCTCCATTAGATCTAGATGATACGCCTTCTATTAGGTCTTTATCTCCAACTCCAATTTTAGACTACCGATCCTCTCCCACAAATTTCATGAGGTCTCCGTCGCCGCCACCGCTTCCTAAAACACCGCCTCCTCCGCTCCCCACTCAACCGCCCCCGCCTCTAGATGATGATGTTTTCACTAAGGAAAAAATATTAGAAACATCTGTCCAGGTAACAACTACAACGTCTTTAAATAAAAACAAACACTTAAGGTTTGCAGAAGACGATATTGTTACTCCACCAATTGGAGCATTAAAAAAACTTGTTACTAGTTTAAAGGACGATGTTGTCGCTTCTTCTGGAGTTACAGAAGATTTAGAAGTTTCTGTAACGGCTATTACTGAAAATAATAATAAAGAAATATTGACGGTTCAAACAGAAACTGAAGAACCTCTTCAGCAACATCCTACAGATAATGTATTGGTACCCGCAAATACTGATAGAAGGAATAGAGTTTTTGTGACAAGTTTGACGGAAACGGAGAAGGTGACACCTCCACCTTTAGGAGCTGTTAAAAAACGCGTAACATATTCCCTGGAAGATCCATTGGAATATTCCGACACTGAGAATATGGATCCGCCTGATTATAAAAGGATTGTAACAAAAATATCGGAAACTAACGTACCTTTAAGAATACATAACCAACCATCAATCGATAGAAATACCAAATTCATTAGAAGTTGGGCCGATACTGAACAAACAACAAGTAGTCATGAACTTACTACTAAGAATCGACATTTTACACCAGCACCGTTTAAACTTACACGTCCCACGTCAGAAATATATGAGAAACGTGCCCTATCTCCAACCCCGCCTACCACTCCCACTACACCTACCAGACTTATCGTGCGACCTCAAGTTCCTCCCCCACCTATTCCGAAGGGTGCGGTTAAGAAAATTCCACCACCTGTACCTGTTAAAACTTCAAAAATCACGCCTGCGCGAAGCGAAAATAATCTTTTAGAGTCTGATTATTTAAAAAATAAACATTCTAGAGTTACTGTTCCAAATAGGCCTGTTTCTTTGGTAATTTCTGATCGAAAGGATATGGCTTTTCCTAGTGGAAAGTTAGGGACGTATGGTACTGTGGCAAAGGTAATTTTGAACATAGAAATAAGTTGTAGATGTAGTTTTCTTAGGTTAGGTTATTAATAGTAACACTCCCAGAAAAATAAATTATAATTATCTAATTCATGCAGTAGATAATGTTAAACTTCGTGTTTCATCTGTATTTTAAAGTAAAGTATAATTTAAGGGTTTAATAACAATATATAATTTTTTTGGGGGTGATGTTCTAACAAGATATATTTTTCTAATACTGTTACATATATTTTTCGAGTTTTTTTGGCATTTTGGTTTACCGCTTAAATTTTTAAAGCCTCCACAGTCTCCTCAAAACAATCCACCAAAGCAGTCTGTGAGCGATAGAAAGAAATTTTTCGAAACGGCTATGGAGGAAAGTCAAAAACCTTCAAAACCAGGTATGTATAGACAGCAAAAGCAGTCATGTTAATAATTAATATCATAAACTTCTTCTTCACCTCTTCTTTTTTTTTCCTTCTTCACTTTGATTTGCAAATTACCAAAATTAATTGTACCAGGACTTGCATGAAATGAAAACTTAGACTTGAGTCAAAATAGGATTATTTCAAAAGAGTATTTTTATTTACTACAACTTTTGTTTTCCAGTATTTAAAGAGTATTTAAATAATTTAAATTAATTAAATAAGCAATATAAATACAATTTTGTTCATTTCAGAAAAAGTGTTCAGTTATTTGAGTGCTGACGAATTAGAGAAGCTAAAAGCTGAAGAAGAAAAGAAGATAGCGACTCTATCGACTTCAGACATTAATTCTTTGCATGAACTTGACCATTCCGACGGAGAATCAGCGGAGTCACAGCGTTCTAGGTAAAGAAAATACAATTTTCGTTCATTTTATCCTTACTCAATGTCCTGCTTACTCCATATCCTTCTCTTTATTCCTCTGTCGCTCTAGAACATATGGTGGGGCTTTGCAGACACCGCAATCTGCCTCCAACTGTATATTTCTTTATATTTATGATGACCGGACCTCTATCTCTCTTCAAGGTCTTGTTTTCTTACATCTTATTTTCGCACTCTTTTGTGCTTAATCCCCGCTTGCCATTTAATAATCAAATTACAATATATCATCTTGTTTTTACACGCTTTTGTCCTCAGTTTGCACATGCCCTTTGATAATCAAATTACAATACTAACGATTTTTTTTAGACCTTCGAGTACTATCGGTATAGTACGAACCGTAAAGGCCGAACGCCGACTTCGCGACCGTCTACGCGAAGAAGGACTTTTAACGGACGAAGACGACACTCCATTGTCTCCTGCCGAAGAACGAGCTCTGCGAGCAGAGAAAAGGGCGGCATGGAGAGCGGCAAGACTAAAATCGCTCGAACAAGACGCCATTCAGGCCCAAATGGTCATCAAGAGTATGACGGATATGGTAGGCGTAGGGGAATTACCGACTATTACGTCACCCGTACCTCCGGCTACGTCTCCTGAGCCTCCGAACGAGATTGACGGAAGTCCACAAAAAAATGAGGTATGTTTCGATGAAGGGTCGGCTTTTCTATTACATAAATTAAGAAACTTTCTATTAATTTACTATATTTTTATTAAAAAAAATTTTTTTTTGTTCTGAACTAACATTTTTTGTCTTTTATATTCTTGGCATATTTTTACTGTATAAATATATTGATAAGTTATTTTATACAGTAATTTTCATCAGATATCAATAACTATTTGAGATACGGCGAACTTAATCAGTAAAATATTCTAATTCTATAGAGTTATGTAGTCTGCAACTCTTGAATCTTGTAGTGACTCAGATGTAGTACATATCTCCGTCTTACCTTATAGCTTCACATGCATCATACACTTGTCACCGTTTACACAGCCTTTCATTACGTTAAAGTCACTCGTTGGCAACTTCGGTTACCAAGAAATCTTTGTCTATTTATTATTATGACTATTTTTATATACGTCTTGTTTCTTACTCTCCAATTATATATTTATTACAATTCTACAACCTATTTATGATGGGATATTACAACTTAATATCCCACCATCTGCAACCTATGGAGCATAGTTAATATGCTTGAATTAAAAAAAAGTTGCCTATTAAGGGTGGACAATAATATGGCGTTAAAACATTCCATATATCCAGAATAGTTTGCGAGTTATACAGAAAAAATTAAATCTTTTATTTTTATTTTTCAATCGACCACTAGTAGTACCGCCCCCTAGATCATCTGTTTGTGTAAAGTTTCCCGAAATACCTTTCAACGCAAAGATAGTTGATTGAAAAATTGATATTCTGTCACCGTTTAAGATTCAAATTTAATATATTCAAATTAGTAATTCGGACTTGAGGCATTTAATGTCCTGATGGCCGAATTAGTAAGGCAGCGTGCGTAAAACGTGGATATGGTGTTCGAATCCTACCCCAGCACATCCTTTTTTCGATTATTCAATTAGGGGACCGTCCAAATGGCTGCCGGTGGGCTTGACAAGATCATTGATTATGTGTTGTATGTTACATATTTTGAAAAACATATGATCAATCTATATGACCTTGACGATGCCCTCATGCAACCATTTTGTTTAGAATGCTTAATTAATTTGTTTTCACTTTGGAGGCTCAAACATTATTTTCATTATTTCTATAATTTTTGGAACTTTTAACTACAGTTCATCAAATTTCTAGAGGTGTTCGACGCCCAGACAGAGAACGCGCTACGTGTGACTAAGATAGCTATTTACAGTCTGCTAAACAAGTTATTTTAAATAGTTTTTAATATTTTTAGGTAATTAAATTTTAAAAGTGTGGAATAGTTTAGGGATTAAATTGGTCTGATTGGACTTTCTTAGAACGTTTTTAAAAGCAGCTAAAGATAGTATGTAGAATTGAAAATAATTATTATGCCATAAAAGGTGTTTTGGAATTCCTTCAACCTTTTGAAATTGAGTCAGAAAATATAAATTTTATAGGATAGCGGAAAATACCTATAATTTTTTTGTAGGCCTTTGTAAATCGTGGAAATAGTTTATATTTTATTTCTACCTTATTAAGGAAAATGGTACCTATTATTAATAACGGTTGTTTCTGAAACATTACTAAAATTTTCGAAATTTTGTTTTTCTACAAAATAATAAACTATACTATTTAGAAAAAAATTTATTTCTCTTATAATTTTATAAAAAATAACAGGGGAATATTTACATTTCTTGATCTATTAAACAAAACGATAAATTATCTCGACGAATGACACCATGTTCTAGTACGGAAGCTAGCTTTACATTTTTGTTGGTGGTTTCATGGGTTTCATATCAATTTTTTGTAATTGTAGTTTACACGTACATATACCTCTTAACACTTGTTTGCTTTATTAAAAAAGTGTGTTGTTGTGATTTACGTCGAAATAAGTCAAAAACAACTTGAAACCCCATATAAAATCAAAAAGGAGAAACGGAAAAAAATTGAGCCTGTAAATGAACACAACTCAGAAACAAAAATAGCTATCTAATAATAAAAAAATAAAATTTGATTCTTGTGCAGCTTCATCTATATCATTAACTGTTTTTGGTTTTTTAATGGTTTTTCTTGGTGATGAAAATTCCGATATCTCACGGTTATCGATTCTTTTTTTCTCTCCAGAAATGCGGACGACAGTGTTTTTAGATACTCCTGTGGCTGCAGCAACACGATCATTTACATTTTTAAATGGTATTGAAGGTGAATTAAAGTTTCCTTCTCTTCTCATAAACTCTATAACATTGGCTATTATTTCGCGAGATTGACTGTTAATCACGCGGCCTCTTAATTTGCTATTAAACTCCATACTTAGGTTCTATTAAACTGTAATGAGCAAAAAACACAAACGAAAATAAAAGAAATATTTTAGCGAAATTTACATCTGACATTTACGTCTGAATGAAATAGTGAAATACTTGATGCGCAGAGTGTACTTTCATTGCGTAAATCCGTCGGGATGCCTGTCAGTAGTGCTTTCTCTGTCTAGCCGTCGAAAGCCTCTAGAAATTTGACGAACTGTAATCTATCACTTTTTTGTTGTTGTTTCGTTGGTACTTTAAAACTATCTATTTAAAATGATAACACAACGTTTCGTTTTTATGGAAACGCCTTCATGTTGGGATCAAGTTAGTGCGATTTAATAATAAACAATTTTCATAGAATAATTTTCAATATTTTTCCTTGTTTTTTTTTTTCAATAGCCTATCACTTCAAATAATATTAATTTGGCAAGAATTGACAAACATGTATACCTTTGTAACGTAAAGTTCAGTTGACACTGACTTGCGACCATTTGATTTAACTAAAACAATAATAAAAAAAAGTTATGGGTATTTTAATAACCTTGTAGTGTAGATTTCTCTATAAAATAAACATTGCCTTTAGCATATCTTGTGATTTTTTTGAAAACTCTTAAAGTTATGTTGGAAAATTAATGCTAAAATTGAAACCTTTTTAAATTGTATGTATAAATTTTTGGATCAAGTAAGGAAAAATTGGACTTTTCATCTGAAGATAAAAGGAGATATCCTTCGATTGAAAATTGTGAAGCTAAAATCTGCAAACGGTGGCTGAAACCTAGTTTAGAATAAAAACTTGTTTGCAAAACTAATTTGTATGTGGGGCAAATTGAACTTTTTAACCATTAATACATTTTCACATGTTGCATGCACATATTTAATTAGATTTTGGAGGGCACGAGGCTGCTATATTGTTTCTAGGTTGAAAACATTTAGATATGACTAGACTTAAAGGACTTTCTCTAAAAGGCTGCATTTAACCTCATTAAAAAATAAATCGGATGTGTCCAATACATGACTATAACCTATTGTATCACCCCTGTAAATGTTTAGAGGATTATCTAATTACATACATTTTTCACACATATCTTATTCGAAACATTTTTTTATATACAGGGTGTCCCGAAATTGGACGGTCATATTTTAATAGCATAATCTACATCCTAAAATAGGAGTAAAAGTTCATATAAACATAGGTCCGAAAACGTTTCTTTTCCAAGATACAGGGTGTTAAAAGTGAAGTCCTGATGACACTCTTTTGTAAATATTTTCTAAAAGTTCAAAGATAAGTAAGTAAAATTTGGTACAAATGTTAAACTTTTTACGCTCTATCTAATGGACTAAACCTCAGTTTTTGATCATCTTCATAGGTGGGTAAAGTAGGGGGGGCTTAGGGTAAAATTGCCCTAAGTTGACAGTTTTTACCATTTTTGACTATAAAATTTGGAAAACTAATATTTTCTTTATAATAAAGTTACTATTGTTGCATCTCTCTAGGACGCACCATTTTCAAGAAAAAAGCATTTGAAAATTTCAAGATAAGTTATTCGAAAGTGTAAACAATAATTAGTAGGCCTGTGAAATCAGAAATTAATTTTTTTTTACTTTGGAAAACCAGTGACTAAAGAAATTTTAAAAAATATTTACAAAAATAGACCATCAGGACTTCACTTGTAACACCCTGTATCTCGAAAACGAAACGTTTTCGGACCTATGTTTATATGAACTTTTATTCTTATTTTAGAATGTAGATCCCGCTGTTAAAATATGACCGTCTAATTTCGGGACACCCTGTATATTCATTTCCAACGAAAATACTGAAAAATTAAAACTCTACAATTTTCCTCAAATTTTTCCATTACGGTCCATTTTAGAGAAATGTATAGTGCAAAAATTATAGTGAATAATATCGCAAACAACTTTTATTTGAACAATTTCTTTGTACTTTTTGTCAAAGTTCTCGAATACGGATCATTTTAGGAAAATCATGTATGGAACAAAAATTATAGAAAATGATATCACAAGCAACTTTTATTTGACGAATTTTCTTCTCCGTGTAAATAACTGATCTTAAAGTAGAAAAACAACCCCCTATAAAGTACCTCCCAGATGAATTCAACTTCCTCTATATAGTCATCTGCGCCACTAATCGGTAGCTCTGTTGATCATCCGTTGGCTAATGCAAGCTAGCAAAAAAGGATTCTCTTTCAGATATTGGATCAATAATTTTGAAATATTTTTGATAATAATCATTTTATATGCCATTGATTTTCTTTTTACATCCCGGGTGCTTATGAAAATCAAACATAGCTCATTTTGAATAGTAATACTGACACATTTTGTTAATGCAATAGAAATTCAAATTTCAAAAATGAAAAATCAAGATATGTACTTTTTCTTTTTAATTGGGTTTTAACCCTTGTAATAATATATTGTCCTGTGTCAATGGCTTCTGATGCCAAGACACGTTAATTTCAATAACAACAAAAATTTAGAAATCGAGTAAAAAATAAATACCTATACCGTATAATAATTATATGTGTTTCTAGTTATGACACTAACACAATTCTACAAATTCCAACTACGTCTGAAATTAGATTCATAACTAATCCTTTTCCTTTTAAGATGACTTTAATAGCACTTTATTTAAAACATTTGGCAAAAATTAATCATTTTGCAAGAATAACGTCACATTTAAATTATCAGTGAGATGATTTTTGCAGCCAATCTAATGACATTTGTGTTTATAATTGACCTATTATAATTTTCAGTAGTTCCGAGATTTTTCACAAAAAAAGATAATATGACAAAGCAGCTTTAAATAATCAAGCATTCCAAACAAAATGGTTGTATGTGTGCATTGATATGGCAACCCTGTCAGTCTGGTCAATGATATAGACAGTTATATAAAATATAAATTAATCATCCATGTTTTTCAAAATAAACATAAGCTTTTATGCCTTGAAGAAAAATGTAGGTAATAATTTTTTTATTTACAACCATATATGTAATGTCATTACTAACGTCATTGAAGGTTTGGAAGTGTCACATTACACACCTCTACTTCCCGCCCTCATTTCATCTATTCTAGATGAATACTTTTTATATTTAAAAAAAAATTTTTTTGACAAATTTTATAATACCTATTTAATGGCAAACAATAAAAAACAACAATGAACTAAAATACAACAAACTACTTATTGATTTTTATTATTCGCGAATTTAATATCCGGCTTTATCTGACATTTATTTATATTGGTGACAGTTGTTTACCCCGTAATCACAGTAACAATATATTTACTTGATTATTCTGAGAAAACCGCGCGCTTGGTAATTTGTCGTTAAATGTAATATTTTAGGTATGTTCAGAACGAAACAGAGTTTTATTAACTTTGATCGAAATATGATGGTTGTAAATAAAATAGTATACAAACCTCGGTAGGAAGTTTCATTCCTGTCTCAAGATCATAGCTAACCTCACGACAGGAATGAAACTCTTCCCACCTCGGTGTGAAACTATATTGAAAGGCTGAAAATTGTTTTTTTCTAAACTGACCCTGTCAAAGCAAACGGGCAGCAATTTTGACAGGTCGTTAAAATGCCTAATTAGGCATTCTAAACAAAATAACTGTCAGTGTCACAATGAAAATATTATTTAAAAAAAACGCTTATACATTTTTTTATAAATTGGCAGGCTTGGCAACTAGTATTTGGAATAAAAATAGCGTCCAAGATGCAAGACTATGTCGCAATCCCCTTAGATATGCAAGCCCTTCCCATTGGCAGCTTTTCTTTGACAGATCTTCCATTTCCGATAGTTTATCTGCCGAAAAACCTATTAGCTCAATTTTAGTTACTTAAATCCTATTCCTTTTGCAACAAGGAAATGCAGCATTTTATAAAAAGTCCTGCAAGTCCAGTCCTGTCTAAAAATGTCAAACCGAAATTAGAAATAATGTACCAGTCCATGTGCTTTACAAAAATTAATTAAATAGGTGCAACAGGTAAAAGTAATTAATGGTTGAAAAATGTATAATACAAGTTTAATTTTTCCCACACGGTTGTAAGGTTTTCTTGTCACTACATGAAAAAATGTTAGTTCAAAATAAATTGATTTTTTTTTATTTACCATAAATTTAACAGGCATGTAGGATTGTCATATACCATTTTCTGCTGTTTTTATCAGTAGATTAATATGCATGAGTACTTTTATCATCGTATTATCTATATTTGTTTACTAATTTGGCGTATCTTAACAATATTTATGTGTTTTGTTTGTTTTGTTTTTTCGTTTCATTTAACATTGTGTGTGTTGCCGTGTTTTAATAAAAACCATACAATAATTCCTTGAAAATATTTTTTCTTAAAAATGTCGCTTAATTCTAAATCTAATACATTCGATCATAAGCTTAAATTATACATTAATAATTTGGATTATCAAGATGATTCATAATTTTCATATAAAAAACATTAAAATATTAATATTTTTCATGCTAATATTAACTATCCAATATGAAAAAAAGACTACATTTTTTATTATAAAGCAAAAATTCGTCAACGAATATTTAATGCAAATTGAAATTATTATCGGCATTTGTAACTAAAATTTTACATTTTCATTTTTATTACGTTCGCTTTTACATACAACGAATAACATCGGCAACACCGCATCAACTCTAACCTTTATCTTTTTAACCTGATTAGTAAATAACTTTCTGGACTTCCCCCGCTCAACCAGTCCAGGCTAATAATAACACTAATACTGTACCGCTAACCATAAAAAATGCATGTTCAGTTACGTCCCTCCAGCGCCGATTTCCCCAAACTAGCCGTGAGGACGAAACCCGGCAACACCACAGTTCGCGAAAGCGAAAAGGTCCTGGGAGAAACGGTAACTAGAAGAACCGAAGAGTACGTCGACGAAACGGGGGAGAAACGGGTGAGGACCGTGGAATATGTTGAGAAGCTGATCGAGAGAGAGGTATAAGAAGGCTTGTCAAAAAAATCAGCATGACTACTTCTCTTTTGTGCACCCATCTGGTTAGTTTTTATATTTTAACACACGTTATCTCTCTTATTTGTAGTTTGTAGTGTGATGGGAGTTGCGTTTTTTATTGGTAAAACAGTGGCATTATTTTTTAAACTGATGATTTGGCTTATGAAAATATAAAAAATGCGCAATAATAAAACGTTAAAGTAAAATAAAGATGAGTCGCTTAATTATATTTGGACGTGAGAGGGATAAATGAAGTAAATGGTTTAACCACGCCCTTTCTATGGGAAGGTTGGGATATTGCAGTCCACAGTCGGCGACGTATTCTATTTCTGTCTATTAAATAGCATTGTGTGTCTATACCACTGGAATCAGGAATGGAAAGTTAACGTACTGTATGGTCAGATATCAGATATAAAAAGTTAGAAGGGTGTCGTCAACTCTACTCCACTTCATTATCTGTATAGCTCCTACAACCCTTGATGGGTGAGTAGTTTTGGGACGTTCTTCTGTATCCAGTGCTTTTCTTTTTCATCTTCTCGCGTCTGTCTAGATGTCATTAATATGGTAAGCTGCGATCTTCTCCTATATAACTTTAAAATTATAGAATTATAGATACCGACATTTGAAAAAATAGCACGTCTATTTGTAATTATAAACAATTGATGATAAATTTAACTTTCAGAAAGAATAATTTAATTCTAGTCCCATTCTTTTATAGAAAATCATTTCTGGTTTTGGATCATGGATTTTTTTGGCGGAATTATCATTTTCCAAAAAAAAAACATACTCTTAACGCGTTAAGTGCCTTATTGTGCCTCACGAATTTTTTGGACAAAAGGATGTTCTTTGAAATATATAATAATTTCAATGTTACACATATCATAATTAACTATTTTGAATTGCTTTTTCCTTTTTCAGGTAATAAAGGTATTTTGGTTTATTACAATAATGTCACTGTTCGGCCATTGGTTAAGGTATATTATTATAAGTTTGTCTTTTTGCCTGGCATTTCTGTCTTAACCAATCATTTCACTATAAGGATTTATTTTTTAAATCTATTTTTCTGAACGAAAAAAGTTAAATAATTTTTGAGAACCATTATTAGGCTTTATGTTTTTGAGAAAATGCTTTTGGTGTGATACTTAATGTTCTATTATTTTTTTTAAGCAAAGTTATATTTTAAAAATGTAAATATATTTATTATTTTTTAATTATAGCTTTTAAGTGAATGATTTAAATATTATATTATGTACATAGGTTTACTTTTAATGAACTCTGGCTATGTGCTTATTTGTTAATCATTTCTTTCCCCCACTACCCAATATTTTTTTCAAAATACGACCTCAAACTTTTGTGATTTTCAGTATGGCAATTTTATTTTATTTATCGCTTTCATCTAAATCTTTCTTGCGCCACCATTTTTAGTGTTCCGTTCCCAATTTGGCAAAAAGGAACATTTACGGAATCACCTCGGTGTCTGTCACATGCGTTTTACTCGGAGACTATTTGACATATACAATTGAAATTTGAAACAGTTGTATTAACTAAGTGGTCCAAATACAGGCGGTAACTGAACAAAAATATTTTTTTTTATATTGGGGTCAGTTTTGTGCTGTTGAATTGGAAGTTTTCTGATGCTACCATGTGAGGCAACAAATTAAATCTTTTAAAAGCACGTTTTTTCACCCTTTCAGGCATCCCTCTGCTCCCATCCCTCTCCTCGAGGCATTCCGACAGACTCCCCCAATCAGGCTTAGGTCCAACCACTAGCTCCCCTCAATCAGGCTTAGGGTCGTCCAATCTGCTTTCCCTCATCTTGGGGCGACACTGAGACGCAAACGGGCTATTGTGCCACCATTTGGATGCCCTACTTCTTCCCATTTATCATACATTCATTCTGTTGAAGCACTATTACAAAAAAGTATAATACGTTCGTTTGCCTCTGCTTAAAAATTGCTGTCCTGTCAACCTATCTCCAAACGTTGAGAATAAAAGGTGTAGATTAAATAAAAATTATCAAGACTGCCAGTTTCAAGTAAAAACACATTTTGCGCTGGATTACTTTAAAAAATTAATTCTTGTTTTTGAATATTACTTTTGAAGGATATTCAGCCATTTAGCTTAGTAATAATGACATACCCCTAAGATTTTTAGTAAATACAAGTTAAGTTGAGATATATAAATTTTTCTTAGGTTTTTTTTATGTTCTGAGTGAGGTTTTGCTATTTTTCTTAGTTCATCTGATGTTAAAAAAACAACTATGGTATGGAACACTATTGCTCAAATACGACTTGCCACTTGGCCAAATTTTATTTTTTTAATGGTACCGTTAACTCTACATATACATGAATGTCTAGCGGATTTGTTAACGTATTTGACTCTTCTGTTTTTGTTACTCCTACGGTATTTTTGATGATTTTTTTGTTAGTCCCATTGTCTGACTATCTTTATACGGTATGGTCATTTTTAAATTAGACATTACGTCTAAAATGACAATGTACATGGCAAATGGGTACAAGGGCGGTGACAGTAGTTCGGGTAATCCATCTTCCTCAAATTCCTAACAACTTTCAACAAACTGCTTAGAAGAAAAAAGTGCACTTTATTATTTATGCTCGGTAGTGGAAGACTAATGGCGTTTTCCATTGGTATGTTCAGTGCGTTCTGAATGTATTCTCACTTTCTTCTTTTCCATATCGATAAAGACACAAATATACTCAATATGTACTGCCAGTAACAATGCAAAACGCCATAATATTCTAGTAAAACTATTTCCTTTCTGTATATATTTAAAGTACTTTCTGTTGCTTTTCTCAATTCAAGGCTGATTGATACACGTCAATTTACGATTCCCATTAGTCAAAGGTCTTCATTGCATGCCTCTATTCCCATTTTGCTCTTCTCTTATTTTTCCCTCTCCTTCTTTTAACTTAGTATAACGCTTTAATTTCAGCGTTTATTTTAGCAACAAAGTTGATTTCAAATTTGTTTCAATCTTTTACCCTTCTGCCAACTGCTTGATTACGTCTCATGGTATTCTCTGTTCTCCACTACATCTCTAATTCCATTACTCCTTATTTTTCTGGATCTTTCTATTTTTATTTTTAATTTAAGGCTTATTTTATACCAATCTAAAAAAAAAATCCGGCACGTTTTTCATTAAATTTAGCAATGAAATAAATTATCACGGCATAATTTTAGGCTCATTTTAGGCTAAAACCAACAAGAAAACATTTTCCCTCTTGCCTTAATCTGAAAAATTAGGTGCTTTACTAGCTTGACAATACCAGTTTATAATTTTTGGTTAAAAAATTGAGAAAACTTAAAAATGGACACGGCATAAATTTAGGCTAATTCTATAGCAACAACAAAAAAACGCTCTGGCCTTTATCGGTTTATCGGAAAAATTAGGTGCCGTGCTAGCTTGGCAATATGAGTTCATAGTTTTTCGATAATAAAATTGAGGAAACAAAAAAATAGACATGGCCCAATTTTAGGCTCATTTTAGGCTAAGTCCGTACCAACACTTAAAAAAAATTCCACTCTGGCCTTTAGTTCTATAAACTTATGTTGTCAAGCTAGAAGTGCATCTAATTTTTCAAATAAAGACGAGCGAAAAATTTTGTATGTTGTATAAAATTAGCCTAAAATGAGCATACAATTTTGCCGTGCTCATTTTTTAGTTTCCTCAATTTTTTAAACGAATAACTATAAACTCGTATTATCAAGCCAGGCAGAGCACCTAATTTTTCCGCTGAAGGCAAGAGCGGATTTTTTTATGTTGGTATAGAATTAGCCTAAAATGAGCCGTTATCATTTTTTATATTGTCAATTTTTTATTGAAAAACTCGATAAGTGCCTGTTGTTAAGCCAGCAGAGTGCCTAATTTTTTTCTATAATGAGGGCGGAATTTTTTTTAGGTTAATACAAAATTAGCTTAAAATTATGGCACTATCAAAATTTGAACAATTCAAAGCTGCTCTGCTAGCTTGATACGTATGTTTTTCCAATGTACTTAAAAGTTTTTTTGAGGTTAGATCTTCATCTTTGAGATGAATACTGTGTCACCGTCATATACAATGTTCTTGCACTTACTGTTCTAGATTAGTGTGATTAAATGCGGTAGAGGCGAACGGTCGGGAACTGGAAAATAGAACAACAGAACTCTTTTATTTCTTTAAACATAAAACAACTACCCAATAAAACAATTATAAACTTCTAAAAACGTAGACAACAGGGATATAAACAGTACAAAACCCCCATTTTCTTTTATCTTAGGCAAGAAGCCACTGAGTAAAAAGTGATAAAACATGTAGCTAGACGACACGTCAGGAGTCAGCTGATCAGTACATTAATCCTGAATGTAGATATGTGCTTAATTATCGACGAACGCAATTTGTATTTCGATAAGAATGTAACTAGTAGGAAAATATTAAAATATTTAATTTTGAAATGTTCTCATTTTTTTTTCTAAATGTTTAATGTTCGCTGGACAATAACGGCGTTTTGCTGCAAGGTTGCTCTACAAGATCAAATGCTGAACAGACTTTGAAAGTTTGTACAATACAGCGAAATACTGTACGTAGGTCATCCTTTTTTAGATCATTTAGCATATTCTTTTTGATGTTGGGCGCCAAATGTGATTCATAACTGTCACAAGATTTTAATGTATCATCTTTGAATAAGAAATTGAAAAGTACTCTTTTACCCCACGGCAAATAATAATAATAATAATAATAATAGCCGTCCCTTTTCCCGCACAAGCTCAGCTTTTGGGGTTAAAATTCACTCGTAAGGGGGTGAATTAGGGAGAGTATTATTATTATTATTATTATCTATAATCTTACATTCTAAAAAATGCCACAGAAATTTTAAGCATAGCCAGACATAACAGGGAAAAATGGACAACTATTAGCACAATTATTATTTATGTACATAAACAAGCAAATAAGTTCGTAAAGCACAAATAATCACAGGTGTGCTTAAAAATAACACTTTAAATCGATAACAATAATTAAAATTTGATTTTTCCCAATTATTAGGTGGAACAAATTCAAGAAAAAATCATATCGCTGGAACTAACAAAACCCGAAGATCTTAAATTGGATCTTCAAATTAAATCCTTAACCGAAAAAGAAGAGGAGGATGAGGACGAATCTGTTTCCGAACCTCCCACTCCCACAACCGATCAAGAAAGAAGTCTGGAATCTACAGATGCCGCCACTAACAAACGAAGACGAAGAAAACGATCGAAGAAAGGAAAACATTAGTTTTTTTATTATTATTTTTTGTATAAATATCATTTCTTTACCTAATGAATAGACAAGTTTGACACTTTTAACCAACTCTGAATATCCGTCGATTTATTGTAAATGTTGGTAATATCAACTGCGCGTTTAACTTGTTCATTTTTTTTTATGAATTGTTTCACCAGGGTGGAAGGGTATTTTAATATTGTTAAAATAAATTTATTTAATGTATGTTTCTCTAAATTATTTTATTGTACAAAATATTTATAGATCTTAAATATTTTTATTACGATAAATTTATTGATGTATAAAAACATTTCCAAGGCTTATTATATTTTTAAGGGCTCTGCGCTGCCATTTCTTCTTGGTATTTTTATCAATTTAGTTTATTGTTTTGTTTATTATCCGAGGGGCTGCGCAGATTTTCGAGCGATAGGGACAATATAATACACATATTATACAAAGTGCTTTGGAAAAAATTTCAAGTTTTTAATAAATGACTATATATATATATATATATTTTTTTTTCTTGACTGTTATTTCTAACCTTACTTCTTAGGCGCTAAGATGCCCTCCAGTTGCAACTGAAAATAAAAAATAGTTTACTACTTTGAATGTGTTCCAAGTTACAATCATTTATAACTTTAAATAAGGGTTTTTTGCGATAACTCGATTAATATCTATTTTACGGTAAAAATGGTGGTATACAAAACTGAAAGTAAATAAATTCTTTATAAAAGATATTAGATCAATAGTTTCAGAGTCTTAGCCGTGCAAAGATGAAAAAATCTCTTTGAATGTCTAAATCAAGTGACCGGCGTGTGGGGAGCTATTTTTACGTTAACACGGTTACTATTAAGAAATTATTGAACGATTATGTATTTTAAAATTTCTTTTAATTTTCCATACTCCTATTTTTTACGTGATATCAATAGAATTCGAAAAATTGCAAATAACCCAATTTCGTTATATAATTTTGCGGCTATCATCAGCGAATAAAAAATCGGACGACTCCTTGTGTGTTTAACTCACCTTCAGTTGCTGGTTTGTTTTCTTCAAAAAGGCAATTTCTTCTGTGTGCTTTCTTTCTTCAGCCAGGCGAGTTTCAGCTGCCCGCCTGTCTGCTTGCTCTGCCTTTTGCTTGAGTTCAGTTATTTGTTGTTCCAGATCTTGTTTTTCTTCCTTCAAATTTTCTACTTCGTTGAACAAGTCTGTTTTGCCTTGTTCCGCTTGAAGAGCTTTTCTCATACCTTACAATTAAAAAAATTCGATGAAATTCTAATTTCGTTAAATAAATCGTCTTTAATAGTCGAGTTAAAATATAAATGGAAGAACATGAAACGAGCTGATTTATTACTTAACTTTTAGTTAAGCAAGTTGTAGGATTTAATTTCTTTTGTAAGTCTGTTGTACTCTACATGCGACATACGAAAAAGATCTTTTAAAAAGAGCCGTGTTATGATTAGGTACTATCGAGGTCATTCTATTTTGTATTCCGCATAGGTAGTCATTAATATTAGAAAAAATCTTTAATTTGCTAACTAGATAATCTCGTTTTTGTATGAATATCTTTGTGAACTTAATAAATGTAATAGGCGATAGTTATTGAAAGTTTACCAACCCGATTCTTTCATTTTATTTGATATATGATGTTATATGTGTTGTTTTCGCAAATATCAAGTTTTTTAGAAATATTTAACTATTTAGAAACGACCACAGCGTTCAAAAATGTCTATAAATGCAAAAAATTATTAAATGATGATTTATAGGGCTGAGTGATTACCATAAAAAATATTCGTTTATTTAAAATAATCGATTATTTTCAATTAATGGATTATTCAATTAATCGATTATATTCAGAGGGTAAACGATTATTATTTTAGATTAATCAAGAGATCGATTATTTTCAATAATCAGTTATTTTCATTATTAAAATATTAGATTAATCAATATATCGATATTATTTTTAATTTTACATTCGATTAATATTAATTTTACGATTATTATTAAATATCTAATCCAATTATTAATTAATTAATGAAACAAACGGTTTTTAATGACGAATTATCGAGCATATTTATTCGAAAAATTAATTTCGCTTACACCAGTATGAGCTAAAAGCTAAATATTTTTGTGCTCCCTTTTAATTTTATTTAGTCCAAAATTATGCATTGTCAAAAAGAACATAACGATTTTTTTAAAAGTCAAAATTGTCAACAGCAATACTACAACTCGATCCAGGCTTGCCAAAATTTCAAAATATTTCGGGATATAAACAAAGTGTGATCCGAATTCAGCTCGGAAGCCGTATCCTAATCCAAAATGTTTAAAATAAACCATTCATAAAAAATAATTCATTTGAAATTTGATGGAAATCATTACATGATTTTTCCATGCCGTTTTGTAGCTTGTCTTTCAAAAAATCAAAATTGCCGATTTTATGAAAACTCCCAACACAGGTATATAGTCCAAAAATAAAAATATAAACACCACTAATTATTAATAAAATATTAATTTTTAAAAAAAAACTAATGTACAAACCGCAGCTGAATATTTTCTGTCGGCTCGATTTTTCATTCCGTGGCGTCACACCCTTCCTTAGCAACAGACGGAAGAGGTCACCGCGTTGTCTACGAACCGTGGGTCAGTGACCATGTGGTGCCCATCTTTTGATGAAAATCATTATGTTTTTGATAATTGTAATTCGCGATTTAAATTAATTTTCGCGCGCCTGTCATTTATCACCTATAAATCAGGCATTCCAACGACCTGTTAAACAGCAAATTCAATGCTTACAAATAATAAAAAATTCGACAAAACTATAAACAGCAAACACTATGACAAAAAAATCAATATAATTAAATCGGTTTTAAATATGAGTGTGAAAGAGGTCTTTCCGCTGATAAGTGTAAACATCCGCTAGTGTTGGCAACATTGGAAAAAGTCCTACTTCCGAAAACTTTTACAAATATCCTCCAGAGGGCGCTCAGCTTGAATCGCTGATAGTTGTCTAATGGATAGTACAGGACTATTTTTAATTTTTTTTAGTAAACAACATAATCAATTACATCAATTTTAAAAGGATTAGTGGTTTTTTTTTAATATTACACATCAGTAAATTTAAAATATTAGTTCTCTTACCAAATGCAACACTACTACAGTATAAAGCTTGATAGGCCTCAATAGTCATACGCATTTCATCCCTTACTCTTAAAAGTAATAGACCTCTTTCTGCACAGTTGATGGTAACTTGTCTAATAATTTCATCAAAACATTGAGTGTATAATTCTCTTCTTACTGGACAAATACCCGTTTCTCGTGCCTGAAAGTTAAAAATGCGTTATTCTCAGCTTCAGTATATTTTTTTGTTAGTAGTGTTTTAACCTGTCTTTGTTGAAGTCGCATATCAAGTTGTTCTTGTAAATTGACTACATCTAGTCTTGTAGCTGGATTTGTAGAGACGCATTGTCGCCACATTTGTCCATCTTCTTCCCATTCTCTAGGAGGCAATATAGTATTTAGAATTTCTTCAGTTTCCCTTTTAACATCCGCAGTCAATGGTGCCTTTTTGCCTTCATCCTAACACAGGATACTGATTAAGAAAATATAACATTC
Organism: Psylliodes chrysocephalus; assembly: GCA_927349885.1. Classification (NCBI taxonomy): domain Eukaryota; kingdom Metazoa; phylum Arthropoda; class Insecta; order Coleoptera; family Chrysomelidae; genus Psylliodes; species Psylliodes chrysocephalus. Next base: position 60,841,078 of record OV651816.1, read on the forward strand.
CTTCCTTCCTTGTTATTAAACTTACCCCAGAAGGACCTGCTTTAGGTTCGTGTTTCGAAACCAATATTGGATTATCATATTTAATAAGGGTATTTGGAGAAGGAACTATTCTTTCAGTCGTCGTCATTTTCTAAATAAAGTATAAAGATTGTTGGTATTAATCAGTAAATGCAAATTATTTTGATGTTTAAAAACTATAGCAATAATTGTTATTTCAATAAAATGTTGCTATGGAAAATTGGCTACTTGGCTAGATACTCTCATGGGTACAAGTCCGTATCCATCTTCTGATTAGTTGCAGGCCAGAAATTAAATTACTGAACGCGGTTTGAAAGACATCTGTCACTGTCATTATTTAATAAAAAATGAAAGAAGAAAAATATATCTCCATTTGCTTCATTAAAATATTCATGGCCGTCATAATTATTTTATTTTCCAAAAAGCTTGCATTCGCTCTAATTACAAAGTGATAATATTAGTGTAAAATGCATGAAAACATTTGCCTGCAATGTAATAAAATACCTTCTGCACCGACCCATCGATTGGTTCGAGATTCTTGTGGCCACGAAAAATGTAGAGTTTGCCTCCTAGAGGATGAAAACGATTGTAAACAATGTGTAAATAGTATAAATAAACAAAAACCGTCGATAGAAAATACTTTTATGTTAAACAATAATGTAATATGTGATAGAAATGGAGAAATTGATAGTGCAGTGGTGGTAAATAATCATACCGGAGTCATACAAATAAACGGGAATGTACCTAGTACTTCAAACCTAAATGGTGAAGTTAAACTTACACCTAAACCTCGTACTATTGAGAAAAATATCGAAAAGACACCCGGGACTAATTTTAATGAAAGTGTTCTAAATTCCCTAAAAGTAGAGAACAAAAATATTTTAGTGACAAAGATAAAAAAGCCTGATAAACAAAGATCTGTCAAGAGATCTTATAGTTCCATTATAATTCCAAAACATGTAACTGTAAGGGAAGATCCTTTAACTTATCATTGTACTATTTGTGACAAAACTTTTACTACAAAAACACATGTTAAATATCATATATACTGTGCTGGTGGTAAGTTTTTATGCTATTGAAACTATACTAAACTTTACAATATATTTCGATTTTTATTTTAACTTGGGTGAGGCTATGGCATTTGACATATTTCACTCTATAAAGTAATTTAGTTGTAAGTCGACTGTTTACACAAGTTAAGTTCTGCTCTGCTTGACATTCCTGAAAAATCGTTAAATTAGGGACGCGGTTACCTGAAAATAGTCACTCAAACGTCAATTCACTAACCAAAAAGCAAAAATAAAAAAAAAACAGAAAATTGGATTGTTATGTATTTTTTTAAATTCTCTTTTTTATTATTTCTTCATCGTAGTTGTGAAGGGTCCTAACCCATAAATGAAGAGTTTGGAAAAATTTAAATTGTTTGGTTACTTTTCAAGAACCAACAGACTAGACATTTTATAAACAAGGGTCAGTGAAAATTTGCTGATTGTAGGTTACAAGTTTTCACAATTCGTCATTTCCCTGAAATTGCATAAAGTCCTAGGGAGTGAATGGTTCTATTTGACATAAACTATTCACCTCTATCGAGTTGTGGGAGAGGACCAATAGCAAGTTGGGCAAAAATGTGTATAAGTGTTAAGTAAATAAATTAAATAGATTTCGATGGGAAATTGCATTCTCTACAAAAAACTGTCTAATACCCATACCTGAATTTTGCTTCGTTTTCGAGATAGGGTTGCATTTTTACCTCTATTTCCAATTTCCACCCTCTAATTTAATAGCACTCCACAGTTTTTTCATCTTTAATGACCATTTGAATGATTCATGTGATAAAAACTGGTGAATGGTAGTTCCTTATTGTCCCTTTTTAGGACATAATCAATGACCTATTAAGTTATATTAGAGTAGGAAGTGTTAGTGATTTAATTTCACACATATTTCATGATATAAGTGCTCTTTGTATAAAAGTCAGTGTCATAGTCACAATTTATTTGGTGAACTGTGGTTCAAAAGGTCAGGGCGGACAAGGATTAATGTCCAACTGAGTGTCCAACAACACTTATTAGCTTGATATACAAAAATTGAATTTGAACACCTTTTTAAAACTTTGTGTTCCTTGAATTCATTATATAACAGTTTCTTGTTAGTTATCGGTGATTTTAATATCAGCAAATATGCAGAATATCTTAGTAACAGCATAAGTAACAAACAAACTTCAATAATGACTTCTCTTAACTTTCTAATTTATCTCAGTCTAACTTTATCTCTAATGATAATAATAGGCTATTAGATCTATACTTCTTTAATGATAAATGTCTAGTAGAAAAATTGCTTGATCCATTTGTAATGGAAGATAAACATTATCTTGCTCTGGACATCACTTGTTACTTGGAAGTAAAAACTAACCGTAAAAACAATCTTGAATCGTCCTTTGAAAACTGTTATAATTTAATTTCCAGTATTGACTGGACATTTTTAAAAGCCTTTAATAATGCAGAAGACGCTTGTACATACTTTTATGGAAAATTATACAATATTCTTGATAAATGTTGTCCCAAATATTCCTGCCAGCATCAAAACAAATATCCAGCATAGAATAATAGAGAAATAATCAGTTACGTGTCAAAACTAATTTGTGGAAAATATACAAACGAGAAAATGATTTAGAAGCCTTTGAAGACTTCAAACGCATAAGAGCTGCTTTAAAATTAGAAATAGACATTTCTTACAGAGCATATATTAAAAAGACTGAACAAGAGATATCCAGTAATCCAAGTAAATTTTGGGCATTTATAAATAGTAATAAATCACAATGCAAATTCCCTCAAATAATGTCTTATCACAACAATTCACTAAAAACTCCATTAGATATTCTCAGTGGATTTGCTGACTTCTCCAAACAGTCATATTTTACCTCTATCCTGTTTATTGCTCATTCAAATTCACGATTAAATATTCCATTCCTTAATGTCAATAGTTTTACTGAAAAAGAGGTATGTAAAACTTTTCAAGTCTATTAAACCTAAAAAAGACACCTGGTCCAGACCATATTCCAGCTTTTATTTTAAAGGATTGTGCATTCGAACTTGCCCCTCCGTTATAAATATATGCCTCAGGACATCAACAGTTCCAGATATTTAAAAGACCTCAAAAGTATGTCCAGTTTTCAAAAAGGGGATAAAAGAGATAACTAATTACAGATCAATATCTATAATATGCAATTTCTCCAAAATATTTGAAATTTTATTATTTGTAAAATGCTATCAGTTAATCAACATGGGTTTATGAACAGTCACCAATGATGAGCTCGCCCATAAGGATGTCATCTACACAGATTTCTCCAAGGTATTTGACAGACTTGACCATGGTATTCTTCTTGTAAAACCTACAGGGTTTGGATTGTGCCCCCTTTGATAAATCTCTTTCAGTGCTATTTAGTAAATCTTACTCAGTTTGTATGGCTTAATCGGTTTAAGTCTGTCAAATTTGCTACAACATCTGGAGTTCCTCAAGGTTCCAATCTGGGCCTATTACTATTTAATATTTTCATCAATGATATCTCCAATGTAATTAAAGAGCAGTTTCTACTGTACCCAGATGATTTGAAGTTATACAAGTGTGTGACAAGTATTGGTGACTGAACAACTTCACATGAACTTAAATCTAGTGGTTGAATGATGTAATAATAATAAACTTGAACTTAACCCAATTAAATGTCTTTTACTTTAAAAACCAACCAAATAAAATATAATTATTTAATAGATAATGTATCACTTTAGCGACCTCATACTTTTACAGATTTTGGGGTAATCTTTGATCCCGGATTGGCCTTTACATATCACATTGATAAAATGATTGAAACATTGTATTGTATGTATCTTAGCTTAAATATGCTTCTGTCATCTGGAGTCCCTTTTAACAACTTCACACTGATGGAATTGAAGCAGTTCAAAGACGGTTTCTAAAATACTGTGTTTAAAGGAGGATGGTGTTTATCCGCCAATTGGAGTACCACACCCAAATCTTCTGCAAATATATCACTTTATAAGCCTCATAAAAGACATGAATACCATTGTTATATGTTAGGTTTCAAAATTGTTAACGGTTTAATTCATTCTCCTGAATTGTTGAAAAAAATTCATATCTGCATTCCGAGAGCATCCTCTAGAAATTCTTACATATTTCACATATCTGTACCTCTCACAAATATTCTGAAAAATTTCATACTATTAGCCGCGCTTGTGAATAGTGTGAGTAGTGACATTGACATCTTCTCATGCAAACTTAGGGAAATAAAATGTCATTTTCTAACTTAAAATCAAAAAAAAAAAAAAAATAGAATTGTATTTTACCTACTAGATGATTACAAATTTTTGTGTTTTGTTCCACTTAGTTTACATAATGTTTATATTCTTTTAGTCCTGCTCTGTAATTGGGATTGCCTGTAGAGCAATGTAATAAATAAATAAAAAACTAACAATTGTGGACACAACCATATAAAATATACAATTTACTATATTTTGAAATTGTACTGATCATTAATTTTTATTTAATCCCTGAGATTGGAGTTAGTAAAGATTATTATAACATTGAGCATGATGTTTTAATGCATAGAGCATTGTAAAGGTATAAAATATATATTGAATTTCACAGCCACCCCATGATCAATTAAAATAAAAACCTGAATATAGATACATTTTCTAAGTTTTAGATTACAATTTTTAGATGTTAGACCTATATTTTTTTTTCAGCTTCAAAACCTTATAAATGTGAGGTATGTGGAAAAGAATTTATTCTAAGAGCGCAACTTGATGTCCATTCCTATAAACACAAATCCTCTAAACCTTACGTTTGTCATATTTGCAAAAAATCATTTAGCGATAGAAGCAAACTCACTAGACATTCTGCAGTACACACAACTGTCAAGACTCACATCTGTTCAATTTGTGGTAATGCTTATAGAAGCAAGGAGAGTTTGAAAATACACACTATCATACATAAAAGCGAAAAGCCATACGCATGTAAAATTTGTAATGCCAAGTTCAGTAATCAGAGTAACTTGAATAAACATGGAATTGTTCATAAAAGTAAGTATGAAATAATGAAATTTAAATCTTTTGTGTTGGTATTTTAGGCACTTCCACAAAATGACATTTATTACTTGATATTTTCATTGTGAACAGAGTTTATTAACTCAAAATGATTCAGCAACAAAAAAATAGAAACAATTTAATTAATTATAGAGGTTAGTCAACTGCTCAGAGCGGATTTTTTTAAAACAATTTTCCAATTTTTCGTTGGTTTGTTGTCCCCGTGTTCTGGACTTTATTTCTGAATTCTTTCACAGTTCTATATTTATTTAACAGATATACCATTTTACAAAAAAAGAGGATATAATATGCATGAGAATGTTAAAACGTTCAATAATTAATAAATAAAACAACAAAAGTATACTAAAAGCTTAAATTAAAAAAGAAAATAATACACGTAAGTTTCTAATTTTGTGCTTAAATATATTAAATATGTATTTCTATGTTAGCATTGTGTTTATTCTCAACGTATTTTTGTAAGAGTTTCATATTGTGCATAGTCGGTAGAGTGGTAATATAAAATAATTCAGATATATAGGTCCTTCTGTTTGTGTTTAAATTCACTATTCTCAACAAATCAGGACAGCAAATTCAGTTATTTGTGAAGAAAGCAGAGAGCTAATTGGATACTTAAATATAACTTTTAATTCAAAATAACTTTATAACATTCTTCTGTATTGTAAAAAATAAAGATACTTTACTCTTGAGTAAAATTCATATTTTTTGACAAAATTCGTATACAGCTTAAAAAACATTGATATCTGATAGTTGCATTTTAAGTTTTGGACCATGCAGAACTTTTACAAAAAAAAAAAAGCTGTCGATAAAATTTGGGGGAATAAAGAAAAGTAATTTAAGCGCATTTGTTAGGCATATCAATAATTTTATTTCACAAATTCATAGCCGAAACCAAAAATTTATTATTTGAACTATTATTTGGAAATTGGGGTAAATATATCTGCCTATTTATAATATATTATGCGGGGTCAGTGCCACTAATAGGTTCTTAATCAATCAATCAATATATGTTTATTGTCAAAGCTACAAGAACTTATAGACAAACACTTATAAATATAATTATTATGCAGTACTAACAATTACATGCATAAAAATTTAAAAATTGTATAAAAACGTTAAATATAAAATTAGAGGTTAATTACAAATACAAATACGTAACACAACATCGATAAAATTATATAAATACAGAAATACAAAAACATGTACGTTCAAACAGTCACAACGATTTAAGAGTCATTGTAAAATTCTGTCAAAGCATAATATGCTTTTGTCATCAACATATCTCTAAGCAGTATTTTAAATGTTGTGACCGTTTCCGTCGATTTAGTATCATTTGGCAACTTATTGTACATTTTAATCCCATTATAAATTAAAGAGCCCCTTACCAGTTCAGATTTGGGTATGGGCAACCGCAGGTTGTCAACTTGTCGCGTTAGCCGAGCGTTAGTATTGGCATAGATTTATTTTTATGTATAATACAAGTGGTTTCAAGAATGAACAACGATGTTAATGTTAAAATTTCATGTCTAATAAAATGTGGCTGACATGACTCAAGCTTGTTCATTCCACATAAAAATCGTATTGCTCTCTTTTGCAGACAAAAAACAGTATTGAATAATTCGCGGCTGCAACCTTCCCAATATGCAATTCCATATCTCAAATGGGACTCAACTAGGGCGTAATACACACTTTTTGCTGCCTTAAAACCTAGTTCTTTTGCCACCGTTCTGCCTGCAAAACATCCAGAAGAAAGTTTTCTGTTTAGCAATTCTATATGGTTTCTAAATTTCAAATTATTATCTAAATTAATTCCCAGAAATTTTATTGTCAGTACATTCAATAATATGACTTCCCAACTGAATATTTGGTAGGGAACATTTAAGGGTTAGCATTTTAGTTTTTCCCATATTAAGACGCAAATAGTTGGCATCGCATCATGCTTTGATTTTCTTAATGTCACAGGATATGGTGTTGTATAGGACAGAAGTGTCATTGCTGTGCCATAAAATCATAGTATCATCTGCAAATAGAGTGAAAGTACCTGCAATTTCAAGTTGAGCTAAGTCATTCACATAAAGGAGACAAAATGGGACCTAACACAGAACCCTGAGGGACACCCCAACTAATATCTAAAACTTGAGAATCCTGAGACGCTCTTACCATTTGCTTACGTTCTGAAAGATAAGATTTTACCCAACTCAGCGCTCCGTTTTTGATCCCGTAAACTCGAAGTTTATCCAACAGTACTGTATGATTGACGCAATCGAACGCATTAGTTAAATCACAGAATATCGCCGCTACAGAATCGTCAACATTAATTCTAGAATAAGCATGTTCAAGATAAGAAAATATCGCATCAGAAGTACTTTTGTTCCTTTGAAAACCAAACTGTTGTGTTTCCAGCAATTTGTGAGTTTCTAGATAATGGGTCCTATGATTGAACGTTTACGTTATCCGTAACGTACATGTTAGGCTCAGTTTTAACAGTAATTAGGCAAGTTCGTATGATGAAAAACGGTTTCCAACACATTACTGTTATTTTCCGCCTGTTATGTTCTAATTTAACAGTTTTCCATCATACAAACTTGCTTCGTTACTGTTAAAATTCGACCTAACATATACGTTATGGATAACATAAACGTTCAATCATAGGACCCTATGGGTCCTATGATTGAACGTTTATGTTATCCATAACGTACATGTTAGGTCGAATTTTAACAGTAACGAAGCAAATTTGTATGATGGAAACCTGTTAAATTAGAACATAACAGGCGGAAAATAACAGTAATGTGTTATGAAAGGCTTTACATCATACGAATTTGTCTCTTTGCTGTTAAAACTCGGCCTAACATATACGTTACGGATAACGTAAACGTTCAATCATAGCACCCAATGAATCAAACGGTTTTTTACAACTTTTTCAATAATTTCGGCCACTGTAGGAATGAGAGATATAGGCCTGAAGTTCGAAGGATCGTAGTTACTGCCGCCTTTATGTATGGGAACAATAGCACTGGTCTTAAGAAATGAAGGAAAATTTGATTCGACGAAACTTTGGTTGATCAGACTAGCAAGGACTAACATTGCTGATTCAGGAAGGTTTAGGATAACTCTAATAGAAATATCATCATAACCAGCAGCATTTTTGTTTTTAATATCTGAACATATTTCCATTATTTCAAAACATGTTGTAAAACTTAGAGTAAAGTTGGAGTTAACATGGGTATTTTTTAAATAATCTACAGGATCAACTGACGATCTGAAATTATTAGTCAGATTTTCAGCAATTGAGCAATAATACTGATTAAATGTTTCTGAATCGATGTAGTTCTTAACGGATTTGGAATTTTGTTTATTTTTCAATTCATTAATAATATTCCAAGTTTCTTTAACTTTATTATTAGATTTTTCAATTCTAGAATAATAGTATATGTCCTTAGCTTTTTTAATAACAGCCCTATATATTTTCCTGTAATGGAGGTAATAGATTAAAAAGAATTCATCTTGGACATATTTTTTAATGTAATCGATAAGTATTTATCCCAAGTAGATACCTGCGACCCTAATTAGATAGCTAAATATTTAATTCCCCATAAACGAGAAAAACCTACAAATACGTGGTGTTGACAAATCTTTTCCACCAGACCAACTTAACTGAGTACATAAAATAAAAGTATGGTTGTGTATATTTTTTTTCTTCTGGGCTTGTCTGACTATGTATCTCCGAATAACACTGAAGCCTATTGGCTTATTGTGTTCTACCCCATGTTAGTTTATAGCACCCACTCTGTCACCTTTGTACCTTGTACAAGTTTGTACAGATCCTTGGGTGACCGGGTTCTATACGTTGTTGGATCTACCTGGGGTTGCCCAAAAAGAGCCTGTCTTTTGCGATCTTGAGCTTCGCATTCGCACAGTATGTGTTTGGTCGTTTCTGGTTTCTTGTGACATAGTCGGCACATGAGTTCCCCACTGTATATGCCAATTTTGTTCAAGTGTCCCTTTACTGGGGCGTGCCCAGTCATGAACCCTGTTATCACTTTCAACTGGTTCCTATTCATTGAGAGTAGTTCTCCAGTTCTTTTGGGGGCATGGTCTGCCTATGAAGGCTTTTATATGTATATTACTTTGCTGAACGACTTTTGCGATATAATGGACAAAATATGGAGGTTAAAGAGTAGCTACATCTACGTAGGAAATGATTAACTAAAATTCAAATCATGTTATAAAAAACTGGAAGTGCTGTGGCATCCTTAAGAAAATTCAAATCAAGCCTCTACAAAACGTCATAAATTGTTACTTCCTGCAAGAAACCCAATCTTTATATGCAACATATTTTTAAAATGTATGTCCCTTTGACAATAGGGATTCCATAAGCTGCAATTGTTATATTCAACATAAGATCTCATTAATGAACAATATAATAATTTTATTGTATCAATTGAAAAATGATTGGAACATTGAAGTAATTTTTTTTTTATTGTCAATTTGGAAAATTACCGCTCTGCTGGTTACAGGACGAGCCGTGTAAAAATACATCTAACATTCGTTTACATATAATGTTAAACATTTCTGAACAAGTCGTGTTCTTTTCAGGATTGGAGATCTTCGTTATAATATTCGATTTTTTGTTTTAAATTCTCCGCATTAATATCATCTTTTAAGAGATTCTCTATATCAGATAGATATTTAAATTTAATTATTTATATCTCAATAGACAGTACTTCGATGATCTAAGTCGCCTAACAAGAAAACCAACAGTTAATTGAGTACCTATTTTAACTCTAAATTTAACTATTTAATAAATATAATGGTATTTCAATTTGTTTATTCAGCATAGTCTTCTGTTTCTAATATCTTGTATAAAATTTTCTCAAGAATCCAGTAAATGATAGGTATCTTTCTTGTGAATCCAAACTAGGTATTTGTAATTTTTATAAACCACTTTTACTGATGCCCTTCCTATGGTGCCTCAGTATTGCATTCATGCAGACGAAAAAATTTTCTTATGTTACAATTTTAGGAATTTCAATTATTTCTAAGTCAACATTCCTAACATTCTTAAAATTCCATAAATTGCAAACATTCTATAACGACCTGTCAAACAACAGCTGTTGATAGTGAAGGTGAAATTTCTAAGGCGGGTTGCAACCTTCATACTTGCAATCATAGCCATTTTGGAGGCTATTTTTATTCGAAATTAGTAGCCAAGTCTGCCAATTTATGAAAAATATATAAGATATTTCTTAAAAATTACTTTTTTTATGGTGGTGCTAACTTAAGCGTACTACTATTTCGCCCCTAGCCACAAAAACACCATCATCAAATTTATTGGCTCTCTGTCGCAACCCCATAGAATAATTAACCGGCCATTTTATTTGGCAAAAATCAGAATAATGCTTGGCTGTGCCTGTCAAGTATCAAGATGTCAACTGTAATGTGCGAATGGATCTTAAATGCCAACTTATTTAAAAATGTATACTTCTTTTGATATTTATTGCAAATAATTTGTAGTATATCTCAATTCAGGCTTTTCATAAAGGTACAGCAAGATAGATAATATAATGTTCTTATACAAAGGTAGGATATAATTCTGTTGTTTTTTTTTGTAGAAAAATTTTATTATACGATTTTGGATTACATATTCAACCAGTGAATTGTAAACAATAATTAGTAAACTTCTAGTCATAAATTTCCTCAATAAATAAAATTTAAAAATGAATCTTCTTACCTTGGTACCGAGGTAATATGTTTTTTTTTTTATTTTAATTATGAAGTTGTCATTTATTTGTATGTTGAAAGAATGCCTCTGTAAATTACATTGCTCTCTATGGATCTACTTCAACACAAAAATAGTTTTGTGGCTATAAGTTGCTATAACCTATCGTCGCAAAACTATTAATAATTTAAACATAGTAAGTAGTATTATTATAACATCAAGTAATTTTTTAAAATAAAGTACATGATTTCAAAATAGAAATAATTTATAATAAATGCGGGTAAAACGAGGGGTAAAATAACAATAAATTAAGGGAAATACTTAAAAAGGGCAGGTTTAAAGAGTATTATCACAAGAAAGTATATCCGTTCTGTTTATTTATCAAGTATTGTTTGAGGTTACTTTTGAATACATTTATTGTTTTTTTTTTTTTTAATTTCTGTAGGCAGTCTATTACATTTTTTAAACCTTTAATAAAAATTGTATTTTGGGAACTTTTAGTGATGGCTTGTCATACATGAAAGTCAGATTGGCTTCTTGTATTTTAATTGTAATATTTCGAATTATATTGAATTCTAATAGATCTGATGCGATGGTACTATGTCATTTTTATTTTATAAATAAATATCAGTCAAGTACTGAACATAATTCTGAACTAAAAGCCAATTTATTTCTTTTAACATAGTTGCAATACTCATCCTTCTGTCCTTTATTAATATTATATAAACAGGCGAAGTAAGGAGCCCAAATATTTTACATGAGCAGGCTTAAGAGGTAAAGTGGCCAATTATTATTGGATAAATTGCTCAAACAAGTTTGTAAACCCTAATCAAAAGGCGATATAGAATGGTTTTAAAAATCAAGGCTTATGGAAATCATCACATGGTTTAACCTAATTAATGCCAATGCTTCACAAACCAAAAAATTCAACGTCCTAATACTGCTATCGGCTTTCGGTCTTTCGTTCCAAGTTAAATAATTTCTCGATTTTGTTACGCGAGTTCAGCCTTGTGGGCCTCAGTCTCGATAAGGTGGGAACCACCATTTTAGCGTCTCTCGAATTTTTAATAAGAGGATAAAATATTTTTTAATGATAAAAATAATAACAGGAGCCCCTGCGGAGTCCCTGATGTTCGGGTCCCTACGCATTAGGATACTATGCGTAACGATAAATCCCTGCTGCTATCGTATACCATTTTTTAAAATTTTATTTTCTTAATAAAATTTTTGACAAATTTGACATGTCATCCTGTGGAAGTGGCTAAACTACTAACCCAATATATTTAACTTTAAATTATGATTTTTCTCGATGGCTGGTTATATTAAATTTTTTTTTAGAAGAAAAAACCCATATGTGTGATCTATGTGGTAAAAGATATAAACAAAAGTGGGCATTGACTGTTCATAAAAGTTCTCATCTTAGAGGAAAAACTTTTGAATGCATTACTTGCTTTAAAAGTTTTAATTACAGTAAAGATCTACGTCGACACAGTCTCATACATGTTGGTAAGTAGCATTTTAATTTTTAGCTAAATTGTATTTGGATTCCTTAATATTATTTGGTGTGGTACTCATTTGTTAATAAATATTTATTTATTCATTTAAAAATTTTACTATAATTTTCATTTTATATCACATAAGGGAGGCAACTGATTTCATGTACATCACATTCTCACTGGACCATTTCAGTAAGGTTTGAAAATTCATTTTAACGTATCTGTGAAAAAATTTAACAAATAAAAAAACATTTGTGCAATGGTTAACCTTCTTGTTCTTATTATTTAAGAGTTTAAAATTAAAGTATCTTTCCTAATATTTCCAACATATATCTACAGTGTCTCTCAAAAAGTTGGTGCCATATGGAAAAGTTTTTTATCATTAATTTTTCAAAAAATAGTCTTGATTAAAAATTGATGCTTCAAAAAGATGTTAACTTAATACATTTAAAAAATACTATGTACCAAAAAAAGTCGTCTCGAAAAAAGTCCAAAACGACGCATTTTACGTGGAAGGTGACCCTATAGAGGGTGATTCATAACTATTGGAACATAGGCTAAGGACAGGTTATTTGGACCAAAATATGGAGATAGGGCCAACCATGTGGGTACTTATAAGCTGATCTTATGTAAACTAATAATACAATGAACAGTTTCAAAATAAAAGGCAACACATCCAATAGAACACAGTCGTCATACAAATTGTATGGATATCCAAACATATTACTGAATGTGTAGCACTCCAGAATCCAAGGGCACTATATCTAGGAGGATATCAAATAGAAGAGGGAGATTTACCTAACTTGAAGCCACCCCAAATCCTATACTTACGTGAGAAAATAGGATTGGAAGGGTCATTATAGGCATTGAGACATTTCCTTGGTGCATAAGCGACAGAAGGGGACACAATAGATCTTTTAGGTCGCAGTGTATTAACACCCCATTCCCAACATAACATTATATAAGCTCTGGGTGTTCTTCTTGACATCTCAATCAGTATAGCCAATTCTGGAAGTAAATATAGTTTTTTATGTTTACTAATTTCTGACGGGCACAAATATTATATGGTGCTTACAACAAATGTGCACTAGAAAGTAATATTCAGTTTTAAATTTATTGTAGTTTGGTGGGTGTTGGAGCTACAATGTTTGTGCCCAATAAAGAAGGCTAAATGCGATTTAATTGGTACCAAGATCGTCATAACATTAAATTTGGAGTTACAATATGTGTGCTTTAGATCGACGATATATTTAAGATATCGAAAATTATATGCCTCTAGGGTGTCGTATTTAATGCTTCATTTACTTTTTTTGCACAATCTAAAAACATTCCATATGAAGAAAATCAGAATTTTAGTAGCATAACATCGGAACTCCCTGTATTTTTAATTTGGTATATACACCCATACAAGGTTAACTATTCTAGTGTTAACTATTTTTGACGCTACACAGCATGTAGAGTAGAAAGAGTATCAACATTTTATTTTTACAATTAAATATTGTACACCTTACCTAAAAAAAAAACACCAAAATGTCATTGAATAGGTGAAGTAAGTTTTAAACCTAATACAACGCACTAATTATTTAACATATAAGCATCTTACAAATAAATCTTATTCTTTATTGTTGTTATATTTAGTATAGTTAGGTAAAACAAAGACAAATATTATGAGCAGGCTAAATATATTTAAAAAAAAAGTAAACTACAGTACAAACATACATATTATATTTAAATAACATATTACATTTAAGCTGACGAATCAACTTAGTACCCGCAGCCAAGAAAAACCTAAACCTAATCACACATTATATATTAGCGCCGCAATTTTCTAGAATTTTCTTCCTGAAAAAAAAAGATGCTCTGTTGTAGAATTCCTCAAAAAATGAAACTATATTAAATCAAGCTATACCCAAAACGAAAATGAAGTCTGAAAAAAAGCCTTTTGTGCAGAGTGTCACTTATACAATAATTTAAAAAGGCTGGATCTGTGTCCACTAAGTATACTTATTTATCTGAACTGTTGGTCCAGCTAAACATAACCTAACTTTATACTTGTTAAATTCTTCATGCATGCTATTGAATACAAGGCAGATGTGAAACCAGTGAAAAACATATCTCTTTCTAATTAATTCTAACAACCATTAAACAATAAAAACGAAACCGAATCACCAACAATAATAATCACACGAAATAAGTAGGTAAAATAACATGAATTTCTAGTTGTGAATTACCTAAAAAGGACACGCATTTTAACGTACATTGCATACAACCTACTTAACAATCTTAATAACGTGAATTTAACCATTGTATTATTTAACTAAAGTCTATCAACCTTTTACACTAATAAATTTAGGTTTTAAAACTTACTTACTTACTTACTACCTTTTAATCCAAAATTATCAAATGAAACTCATGCACACGACACAAACAAAACGAAAACAAACTAAAAAATGGCCGATGGCACCTGTGAGGGCAGAAAATATCCGCGCCTGCGCTCGCGTTCATTGCCATTATTATTTATCTAGCGGATATCTGTGGGATATTGAATAGAACTTACTAATTTTAAATTTCTATGAACCATACCTAAATACTTTCTTAGTTATCACATGGCGTAATATTTAAGTAATTTAATAATTATTAAATCACTTCACATATTTTCCAATATTTAGGTACATTATATCCATAAATTACATCTAGTGGATATCCACCATGGTTTGCGTTCGTGCCTAGTCTTTGATATATTTAGCGGATATCCATGGGATATTGAATACACCTTAAAAAAAATAATTTTAAATATCTAAACGGTACTATTAGCCACAATGGCGTATTGTTTTAATAATTTGTTATATAATTACTATTATTTATGGACATTTGCATGTCTATTTAAATTACATCTCATGGATATAAAATAGATATCCACCATGGGCTGGACATTCAGTGGATATTGGGATGTCCAGTAGATATCCAAAGAATTTGGTGTGCTGTCTGGGCCGTAACAAAATGTGAAATAATACATAAAATAGTATGCCATGCCGATTTTAATAACAATTCATAAATATACAGTGACATTATCAGAAAAAAACGGAACAAAAAATTCAACTTTAACGCTCTGTATCTTATTCCACAGCAATATTTTATTAAGGTATATTTGGTTGTATCTCCATATTTTGGTCCAAATAACATGCCCTTGACCTATATTCCAATAGTTATGAATCACCTTGTATAAGACTTAAGGTGAGTACAGCACCCCCTTATAATTTTCGGACAAGCATATCTCAAAAAGTAATTTTTTTTAAAAGTTAAAATTTTGGCAAAATAAATAAGGCAATAATATCTAGAACATGCTTATATTTTAAAGTTTTAATTATTTTTAGTTTCTAAGAAAAAAAATCAAAGGGCTTTAAATTTTGAAATATAATGAAAATAAATGCATTCCTCAATAGCAGTAATCTTAATATAATCCCCAAATTTAAGCTCTTAATCTCTTATTAATGATTTTTTAAAATTCGCCGAAATTAATGGCTAAAACGTGTGCTGCTTTCTGGTGTAACGCGACTGTAACTTTCGTATCGTACACTCTGAGTCATCATTCGTTTCTTGCAATGATTTACACCAGTTTAAACCAAAAAATAGCACTTAACGAGGCGTTTTAGCCACTAATTTCGGCGAATTTTAAAAAATCATTAACAAGAGATTAAGAGCTTAAATTTGGGGATTATATTAAGAATACTGCTATTGAGGAACGCATTTATTTTAATTATGATATTTCAAAATTTAAAACCCTTTGATTTTTTTCCTTAAAAACTGAAAATAATTAAAACTTTAAATTATAAGCATATTCTAGATACTATTGCCTAATTTATTTGGCCAAAATATTAACTTAAAAAAAAAATGACTTTTTGAGATATGCTTGTCCGAAAATTATAAGGGGGTGCTGTACTCACCTTAAGAGAATACAATTTCCTACATTTCATGTTTTAAGTTTTTTTTACCAACGGTTAATCCGCCAGAGCATCGCGAAAATGGATGATGTTAAAATCAAAAACTGGAATTTCGGCACTGTATGTCAATGTAACACGAAAAGTATCAAATAGCGCAAAAGTTAACCATATCTTATTATGATATTAAATATGAAAATTTAGATAAAAATGCAAAGTGTCTAGGTACACGCTAACTTTTACGCAATTCAAAAAGTTATATACACGCGAAACGTCTTGACAGAGTAGGTGAGCTGTGTGCAGGCCGTTGATGTTCATGCCGTTGGTGTTCATGCCGGTCGGCGTAGCTAGGTATGGATTAAAATTTTCTGGTGGCGCCGCCACCCTACAAGAAGTCGTTGCTTCGTTTTCTTGTTGTCACGGCATTATTACTATTTGTTCATGTATGTTAAATTTGCTTCTAAGGTTTATACAATACTACTGCTAGTCACGGCGTAAATGAAAACAAACAAGACGCATTCACACAAACACCTCCCACCACAGCAATATGACGTTTCGCCTGTATATATTTTTTTGATTTGTGTTCACTTTAGCGTGTACCTAGCAACAGTGATAAAAATGCAACTTATGAATTACACAATAGGCTGGACTTGAGAATTATACGTTTTCTTGCGAAAAACAGTTTTGATGATAGCATGCATTGAATCGAGCGGTATTATTGTTAGAAGCAAACCACTTTTTGTTATGGTTGCATATTTTTCAATGAGGAAAGCTTTCATCGTTTTCACTTTAGGTTTATAACGTCCTGTAATCTGCTCCATTAGTTTGTCCGTGTAAAACTAGCATTTGTCATCACTGTTTTCAATATAATTAATAATTGTATATATTTTTTAATCGCTATGTTGATTGCCTCGACAAATGAACCACGTCTTTTCTATTCTGGGGCCTTTGAAGTCCGTGTTATATAAGGGGTGTTAATACCTGTGAACTAAAAGATATATTGTGCACATTTATTGCTAAGACAGCAAGTTAATAGTCTCGATGTCTATAAACCTTTTCTTTTTATACTGACCATTTTTAATATTCGAAACCAGTGTTCCATTTTCATTGTCTAAAGGAATGTCACAAAACAAACACAGTGACATCTCGCCAAACTCACTTTGGATACAAAATATTCAGAAAAAAAAAAAACAATAAAGAAGCGCGAAAGTTTCTAAAAATGTGAGTGTGAAATTGTCGGAAAAAAACATTTTGCATATGATGCAAACTTTTTGAGATTGTATTTATATTTGGTTGTTACTTTGTCACCTGACTGTAATGGTCCATAATATATCGAAATACATAGTTAATCTTAAGGGACGCCAAAAATATTTTTTTGTTATATCAGAGACCAAACAATACACATGCAGTATTTGCTCAACAACGTTCCGTCGACAAGATAATCTCAGACGGCACATAAAAAATACTCATCCTGGTAAAAAGGGAGAAGTTATAAAGAATATTATACCTACCGCATCAAACATACCACCAGCTTCAATCAATTCTACCGCAACTATTAAAATTTTGCCGGAACATAAAAGTACCGCTCAAAAAGATATTAAACCCATAGACAATCCAAATGCCATAAATGTGATAACAAGCGCCACGCCGGCTTTTACTTTACCTCCGAGTAGGGCCGACGTAGAGCCAGTATCTCTTCCCTCTGCTGTTAAATTTGATTCCAGGGCTGCCGGCAGTGGCAGCGGCGAAAGCAGAGCCGGCAACATCGCGCCGACGAGCGTCATCAACCCCCCGATCAAGCTCGCATTTAAAACGCCAGCTTTTAAAAGCAACTACAATATTAACCGGTAAGTTTCATTGAATGTAAAAGGTAATAATGTTATTGGGGCCTGAAATTAAGATTGTAGCGCCGTCTGTATTTGACATTGGAACTACTTACTCAAAAACATATCTTTAGATGTTTCCATTTGTTTATATGTGCTTCTTAACTAAACAGTATTTTGTTTTAAATTATGCTTATTAGAGAAAAAATATTACATTTATTGAATAATAACTGTCTAAGTGTTTGGGACACTTTTATTTCAATAGTTTTTAGGTTAAAATTAAAATTAAGACTATATTTGTATTTTAATTAGATTATATTTTATTGGATACCCTCTATAATCTTTTTCTATTTCCACCTAACTTTCGCATTTAAAATATATATTAAAAATGTAGATGCTCTTATGCCATCAACTAATTAACGTGCCCCAGTTAATAGCTTCAATCGTGGTCTACATGTATATATTTTTTGAGATACATTCATTCATGTTAATTTAAGATGTTTTTGATAATTTTTAGGGCTAGTTTTTTCATCTTTGATTAAAGCAAAAGTAACTACTTGTTGATTAAACTATAGGGCTTATTTGTTAATTTGTCAAGTAAACCTACATGTAACTTTACTCAGAGGTGAAAAGATTGGCCCTTAATACAATATTAATACTTATTCTATTTTTTCATGTCTAAAATAAGGTTAAATCTAAAAAAGCTGCTTAATATAACTTATGAAGTGATGGAACTCAAAATTTTAAGACTGTGATTGAAGGACAGGCAATTTTAAATGCAAGTTATATAGTTCTTTGCTGGAAAAGTGAATTCAGTGATATCACAGTATGTTTATCACTGAATTCACTTAATATATCTGTATATGCGCGTTTTCTCCAAGCATTGATGCACACAACAATACATTTTGTATATTGACCTCATTGTACTTATATTTAATAGCTATTTATAAGACTTGTTACGAAATGCTTTATTTTATGCAACGAGTTACATAAAATGGTATTTCGTAACGTGTTATAGATATTTTTTTCCAATTTTGATTAATTATTTATAAAATTGTGTTTTGGTACAAAATTACTGACATCTAGGCAACCAATATTACTACTTTCTTGTATTGTTAGTTGCATATGATTAATTTCATTCTTTTATTAACAAATAGAAAATCATATTAATTTATTCTCAACGACTTACTGTTTGTTAAAGTTATTTTGTGCTAATTTAGAATGGAAAATAAGTAACAAAACAACATTATTACTAGGTTGTAAGTTTAACCAAATTGTTTGATATGAACTTTCAATAATAATGTATATTATTGATTTTAAAACCAAAAAATGTTTTATTTTTGTTTTTTTTTTTCGTTACTGGGTGACAATGAATTTTTCGAAACCAGTTTCATAATGTTCAACATTATGCAACTTATAACATAAAGTAGATCATTTTGACACTTGCTGCTATTACAAAAAATGTTTCGGCTATTGAATACTTTCCAATACGCTTTGCTAATGTTAAAGGGAAAACTACAGAGAACCTTGCCGTTTGCGCTGTGAATAAGCACATAGTGAGAAATATTTCTACGTGTCCTGCTGGATACGTTGATATTATTCATTTCCTGCTCACGCTAATGACAACTGTAGTTTTCACTTAAACATTAGCAAAAAGAGTATTGGAAAGCGTTCGATAGTCTGATGCTGTATATTGTAAAAGCCTATTTCAGTAAAGATTATTTTCTTCGCATGTCAACTTTTCCATTTTAACCAATCACATTACAATTTACGTTATCGTTAGAACCAATTAAAACCGAATAAATCGACAATTTTCACTGACTTGTCTCATAACGACTATCATACATGGTGCTTGATATTCACCTATGTTGACAGCAACTTGCATATTTAATTATAGGCGACTATCAAATATTAATTGTCAGAGTACATGCTAATATCTCGTGGAACGTTTCAAAATGAACCGAAAATAAAAGTTACTTTTTTGTGTATTTATTTAAGATGCATTTAGGGCTGTAGAAATAATCTTATTAAATATAACTCGACCTTAATAAATTAGCGCATATTTCTATTGTTACTAAATTTTTCGTGTATTTTGCAATTTGTCTTAACATACTTTTGTCATTAATAATCAAATAAAGTCCTCAAGCTAAAGCTCTCGGAATCTAATTAGATTATTAATGACAAAATTGATATCAAAAACGCTCAAAATTTAGATCCAATAAAAATAGTGGACTATTTATCAAGGTATCATTATATTACCCTTGATCATTTATTAGTTTTACTTATTAAATAAATTATTTTAAACGAAACACATTAATTAGATAAAAAAAAGTAGGGATAGAACGATACCGATATATCGGCGGTTGTTTCCGAGTATCGGTATCGTATCGGCAAAAAAAATTGCGCTTTTCACTCTTTTCAGTGCATAAATGAAATACTTTGTATCATTTTTACTAAAAAAGTAAAACAAATCCTAACATTAACAACAAATATACCTAATGTAGCAGGTACTAAATACAGTATATACTTAATACTTAAAATTTAATTGATTGATATTATGATGCAAAAACATGCAACATTTCAGCCCTATCTGAAGTTAGTCTATTTCTTTTAGGCTCATAAATATTACTTAATTCACTAAAAGGTTGTTCTGTCTGCATCTTCTCAAAATGTCTCCAAAAGATGCTCCTTTTACCTTTGCCATTACTTTTAATTGTTTTATTTTCCGCTTCTTTACTACTACTCTGTCCAAAATAATCTGCAACCATTCTCTTTCTATCAGAGTCCGTTTCCGCTTCCATTCTATTTGAACTCTCCATTTAAATAGAATATTTTAATTTATTATTTATTTTATCTCCTCTAATTAATAGTCAAGTTTAAAACGCCGTGTTTTAAAGCACTATAGAATATAAAGGGCTTCCCCGAAATCCGAAATGTCACTCACTACCAATCACAAACGTTTCCTCGCAGCGAAATTATAAAACGGGACTTCCCCAGTTTTTGCTTCGGTCGTGTATAAATATGTTTGCCGATACGATATATCGGCACGTAAATATCGGTATCGGCCGATATATCGTATCGGCACAAAAAGTGATAGCATTCTATCACTAAAAAAAGCAACAGTTAAATTTATATGTCAATAATCCAGTTGCGTGAACCTTCCTTAAAATTTATGAGCCTGATAAACTTTGAGATTGAGAATGTGTTCGGTCTGAATTACATGAATTTTAAATTCTTCTTCTCTTTTTACTTTCCTATCTGTATACAGATATAAGGAAAGTATAGGAATCATGATTTTTTTACCTCGAGTTTTCGACGGATTTTTACGTTTTGAGGTCCCCTGAATCCGTTTTGACTAATTTCGCGATGATGTCTGTGTGTGTGTCTGTGTGTCGAATAACTCATGAACCGATACACAGAAAAAACACCAAATTTTAAACTTAAGCTTTGTTCCAGCGTCCAATGAAGTGATTAGATTTTGAGCAGAGTCGGAACATCTGGGGGGGAACTTTATGGGTGGTCATTTTTATATTTTATGGAATATATCTGTTATTTACGTTTGGGGAAGAAAATTCTTCAAATAAAAGTTACTTCTTATATTATTATCTAAAATTTTTGTTCTATATATATATTTTCCTAAAATGGTCTGTATTCGAGAAATTTGACAAAATGTAAAAAAATATTTTTTTATAATACTTGTTCAAATAAAAGTTGTTTGTATTATAATTCTCTATAATTTTTATCCTATACATAATTTCTCTAAAATGGACCGTATTCGAGAAATTTGAGAAAATTGTAAATTTTGAAATTTGAAGAAAACTCAAAAACGGATAAAAAAAACATTAAATTTTAAACTTTTTAGATCTGACGTGAAATTATTAGATTTTGGACAAAGTCGGAACATCTGGGGGGTACTTTGTGGGAGGCCGTTTTTATATTTTATGGAATATATCTGTTATTTATGTTTGGAGAAAAAAATTGTTCAAATAAAAGTTACTTCTAATATTATGTCAAAATTTCCTGAAATGGTTCGTATTCGAGAAATTTGACAAAATGTGCAAAATTCTGATTTTTATGAAAAGTGTTGAACTAAAAGTTGTTTGCGATATCGATCTCTATAATTTTTGTTTATACATGATTTTTCTAAAATGGACCGTAATGAAAAAATTGTAGGAAATTTAAATTTTTCAGTATTTTCGTTTTCAATGAATATAGAAAAATGTTTAGAGGTAGATGTATGTGGACAATGTATATATTTAGTTTATCCTCTAAACATTTATAGAGATGCTGCAATAGGTTGTACAAAATAACCGGAAAAAGCCTATAATAACTAGATAGGAAAGTCATGTGTTGGACACATCAGATTTTTTTGGGCTGTGTCCATGAGACAATTTACCCAGCTAACTGAATTTTAAATATTTAGTCCAAACATCTGTCAAAATGTATCAGATTTGTACATTTTAATGAAGGTTCTTTAACCTGTCTGCATAAATAGTAACTTGTGTTTAAAGTAGAGAGTGTTTTTCCTTATTTTCAGGTCCCAATAGATTTGATATACAGGGTGAGTCGGGAGGAGCGCACCAAACTCTATGAGTATATTATACACGTGAAAATAATGTAAAAAAACTCATATGTTCTTATCCGATTTTCATTTGTTTTCAAGTTATAGCATATTAACAAATAAACAAATTTACACATAAAAATTCTCTTAATCATAGCGTTCTTCCAATAAATGTTCAAAAATACCGCCATTGGCTTCTAAACATTTTCTGCTTCGTCTACGAAGAGCGTTTGATGCTCTCCTAATTGATTCATTTCTTTCTTCTTTAATATAGGCTGCAGTATTCTCAATTCGTCTAATTAGTGCATCCCGTGTGTCCACTTTTATTTTGTAGACTTCATTTTTCATCCAGCCCCATAAACAAAAATCTAATGGTGTGAGGTCTGGAGGTCTTGCAGGCCAATTAATAGGACCTCCACGACCAATCCAACGCCCTGGAAAACGTTCGTCCAAATGTTGCTTGACCTGACGAGCGACATGTGCAGGAGCTCCATTGTGCTGATAGTACATCTGCATTCTAATATTTACAGGAACATCCTCTAGCAGGCCTTGTAATTCATTTTGTAAAAAATTGAGGTAGTTGTCTCCTGTGAGACGATTCTCCAAAATGAAAGGGCCAATTAAATAACTGTCAACCATACCACACCACACGTTTACAGAAAACCGATGTTGAAAATTGCTTTCGACTGTTGCGTGGGGATTTTCGTCTGACCATACATGATAGTTACGAGTATTATTAATTCCATTACGGGTAAATGTAGCTTCATCCGTAAAGAGTATACTCGATACAACACGATGATTATTATTTATCCACCGACAAAACTCCATACTACGGTTAGCGTAATCCTGTGGTTGTAGGTGCTGTACTCTCTGTACGTGATAAGGATATAAGCCTTGCTCGTGGAGTGTGTTTATCATTCTTTTTTGTGGAATTCACAATTGAGTGGCAATTCTCCGTGAGCTAGTAGTTGCATCTTCTTCTACTAGATGCAGAATATTTTCTACTTCTATAAAACCTTGTCGAGTAGCGCGTTCAGATGTTATGAAAGCACTGGGAAGCTTACCAGTCTCGCACAATTTGTTGAAAACTCTAATAAATACGTTTTTATCAGAATGTCTTCGGTGTAGCATTTCCATTACAGAAACCATAAACAAACACCATATTTGCATATTCTAAATTTGAATAAGTATCTGGCATTTTGCAACACTAACAATCACATAAATTCGAAATTAAACGTTCAGTTACTGTTCACTGTACACTGACAGTTCATCAAAACGTCAGAATTATCAAATGCCTTGAACATATGGCATACTTTGATAATGTTAAAATTCAGAAGTGGAAAGCTAGATGAACATTTTTTATTACGCCATAACTTGAAAACAAATGAAAATCGGATAAGAACATATGAGTTTTTTTACATTATTTTCACGTGTATAATATACTCCTAGAGTTTGGTGCGCTCCTCCCGACTCACCCTGTATAGGGTATTCCATAAATTTTCCAACAAACTTTTAGAAGTGCTAGGGAACATCAAAATAAAAAAATATTTGATTAATAAACATCTCTGAAAAACACTTCACAAAAAAGTAATAGACTTTCCCCTTGTGTACACCTATAGAAATTTTGGATTCACACTAATAGATTCAAAAGATACCTCATTAATATATCAATCTAAAATTTTCATTGAAATCGGTTAAAACGTTTTAATATATTTCACTGGCCAACTGTAAAAGGTATTCAAAACACCGATCACAGGTGCAGCCGCGAATATACCTACCACAATCTCGATTGGTGACCAAACTCGTACAGCTCGGGGCCCATTTACATGGCGGAATGAATATATGGATAGAATGCAGGAGTTGAATGAATGGGACAGAGTATGGTATCCAAATGGTGTAACAATAAACCCATGATGCTGCAGTGCTGCCATGCGAATCCCAGAGAATGAAAGGCAGGCTTAAGCCCAAGCCTGATTGAGAGAGTCTGCCGCTAACCCCTTCTGGGGACCAGAGGGGTGACTTAAAGTGTAAAAAGAAAAGCCAATATTTTATTTTAAAAGTTTGTCGGTATATTTATGGTAAATCCTGTATTTTAAACAAGTAAATCAATCAGACAATAAACATTAAATGCACAAAGAGTTGAAGATACCCTTAGTGGTTCATTATCTGTAATATTAAAATGTTTGTACTTAATTTTTCAGAGATTTCGGCAATATGCAATCCGTCGTTCAGCTTCCAAATACCTACAACATGGCGGAATCAGTAGAGATCTGTCAAAAAATCATGTCAACTGACACATCTCTACCATCTTTAAACATCATTCGCAAAGCCGCACCGCCTACATCAACAGAAATCTGTAAAAAAATACTTGATCCAAATTCAACGCGTCCCCTGCATTATGAAACTTCATTCCAAAACAAAAAACACGCTATGATCAAGAATATTAAGTTTAAAGTCCCTGTTCAGTATACCAATCAATTTAATAATAAAGAAAGTAGCAAGTTAGATGAGAGAAATGATGATGATGATTCTAATCTTATGTTTATGGAGCCTAGACCAGCCAGCGTTATTGTTAATAGCAATGATATAGATTTGGGCGAGTCGGGAAATTTACATTGGAGAAGAAGAACTTCGCAAAATCTTACGTTGAGAAATTGAATTGAATCGAAGACTGCCCATTGGAAGACTGGATTTTTAATTTTTTTTCTATGTATGTTTCTTAGTAGTAAGGCAAATTAATTACTTTAGTGTTTTTTTATATTAAAGTTGGGTTTAAAAATATTTTTGTGTGATTTTTCTTATTAAAACACCTCTTATAAAAGAAGTTGTAGAAATAAACAAAATTTGCTGGTAAATGTGAGCCATGCATTTGCAGACTGTACCTGTGATACTATTTAGTTTCAACTAGATAACACAAAAATCCATTTTTGACTAAAAATAAAATCTGAACAGACATGTGGTCCAATTACAGGATAAAATTTAATTTAGCTACAAGTGCTTTATAATAATAAAAAATGTAATACCTACTTAAAACGTTCATAAATTTTAATAAGAAAATTCATAACATTTTGTTTGAATATATGTAGATTTGTGGAGTATAACTCAACCTGATTACACATTTGTTCTTGAAAACAAATAAAATAATTTCTTGAATTATAGCAAATTGATTTATTATTAAGCCTAAAAACTTATTTCCTGGGAACTCTGGTTCATCTTTATTAATTTATTTAGTATACAAGAAAAATATAGTGTCTAACCAAATATTTACATATTATAATAATACAAATATTTACATACTACAATACGATTGGCAGAAAAATCGATATCCAACGCATTGGCCTTTCTGACCATTCTTGACAAAGGACTAAAATAGCCATAATTTGTTGATTGAAAGGGCACAATAAACAAGTCTTTGTTTCTTGTACACCTTTGAAGCATGTTGCTGCAATTAGTTAAACCCGAAATCAATTTAAATAATACAAGGTCAACAGTTAATCTACGAAATTCCAGTTATTCTAAATTCAATGATCCCTGTATATCCTCATATTTATATTCCCCATATCTTAATTAATCCCAAATTGTATCCAGCTTAAAAACTTATTGTGAATAGCTTCAATAGATGAAATGTGGACATTGTAAAAAGATATCCAGATGGGCAACCCATATTCTAGCAGGGATCTGACATATGCAGAATATACTACTTTGACTGAATTTATCAAGAGACCACTAGGTGTTTCTCAGTATAAATCTAAGGGTTTTTAAAGCTTTACCAGTGATCTGATTAATATGTAGGTTAAAGTTACTCTATTGAGGGACTGTATCGCAAATAGAATAATCTAAGATTATTTTGTTATGCACCCTACAAAATGTAATCGTGCAACATTTAGAAATATTGGGAGACATAGAGTTTTTCACAGACCAATTAGTATGGAGAGCTTGTACACCAATTTGAAGAAGAAGACAATCAATTATATTACGAAGAACCATGTAAAATTTTAAGTCATCTGCAAAAAGTAGAAGCTTGGCATATTTGAAAATACTACCAATGTCATTGATGAATAGTAGAAACAATAAGGGCCTTAAGTGAGAGCCCTGGGTGACTCCTGAAGGCACCACAATGTGGAATGAAGTACAGCATACAGTATTAAAATAAATAAATAAACATTGCAATACATACACAATTTTGAACTCATAAATAATTTAGACACCAATATCTGTTTTGAAAAATTGATCCCAAGTTTTAGTTCCGTTGCATCTATATCAACCCGGATTACAATTAAAACATCACTACGATTCACTAAAATCTACTTTTGGTTAAAAATCGCAAAATATATCAATATGTTAAGATATTTACCGGTTGACAGAAGCAGACATTGTAGGTTATGCATCAACAACGATCTAAAATAGATATCAGATAAGGTGGTTGAGGATATATCGATTAAACGCTACTCAAACCCAATTTCAAGCATTAGATTTTTTGTGGGACTGAATTTACATAAATAGAACTAGGAGTTGTCCACCGCGACCTTTTTATTAGTCTTGGCAGCTTGGACAGTGGCTCCTGTAGTTATAAACTTTCGGTTTTTCTTCACCGTGTCAGAAACCTTAATCTAGTCGGGCCCCTTTCACACTGGCACAATATGTGGATTGTTTCCTCTTCTGATTCACAGAACCGGGATAAATTGGCGTCTTCTACTGAATCGATGACATTCTTAGGCGACTGTTATCCTAACGACTTGTCAATTTTGATCAAATAGATCTTTTGTAAAATTGGCTGCCGGTTTCATGATGAACTCCTTGGTCAGTCTAGTTGGTTGGTCCACCAGTCCTTAGACTTTTTGCTATCATTTTGATTGATGTCTTACACAATGCTTTAGCAACTCGACAGAAGGGTTCGGGGGCTGTTATTGTCTTACCTGAGCCTTCTCGAGCTAGTTCGTCAGGTTCGTCTGTCTTCTCATTGTCCTGATATTCTTTGTGCCTGGTACTCAGGCAAAGGCATTGTGTTTTGATTTCTTAGCTCTTTCAGGTCTTCTAGACAGTCTTTCACCAATCGTGATTTGATTTCTGGCGAGAATAAAGGTTTGAATATCGTCGGTGAAAAGTGTTAATCTTCTAACTCTATTTCAGGCTATTTTACAGGAGTTCAAAAAAACTTTTTTGTACACTTACGTTTTCAGCAGTATTCACAACATGTACTAACAGAGTTAGTCGTTTTTCCACAACAATCACAACCGATCGGAGTTCTAATAATATTTATTCGGCTCGGAGACATACATATTTACAATAATCTTTAAAAGTATAAAAAAGTATATAAAAATATAGACTTATTAGCCATGTCAACATATACAATTTAAAAAAAAAATGTTACAAATAAGGTAAAAAGGAAATTTAAAATAGTATAGTAAACACTAGGATAAAACATCAAACTATATAATAAAGAGATACCTTGACGGATCGTCGAGTATCAGTCATAAATTCTACATAGGAATAATATGTCTCAGATGAAAGATATGCATAAAGCTTATATTTGAATTTATTAAAGATTTTTTTCATTGCTATCAATATGAATATACAGGGTGTCATTGAAATAGTGTAAAAAAATTCGGGAGGGAAAAAAGTTCCTATAACTATGGGTCGTTAAATACATATAAAGGGATTTAGGCGCGTCAAAAGGGCAAACTTGGAAAGTGTTTTTTTTTTTAAATTGTAAGCTTAAAAAACACGATAAAACTTCGAAAAAAAATCCCTGTTGACATAAAATTTAGTGCTGAATCCAATGGTAATATCGAAAAATTACTTATTTAATCAGAAAGGGTAGTTCTTGCAAGGGTAAGGGGTCGATTTATGATTAACTTTTTAGGGGTTGATTTTTTTACAACGTGGGTCTATTTTTTAAAAACAACTACATTTTTTCCATAAAAAAGTTACTCTTATTGGTGGAAGTCGCTTAAAGCAACCGTTTTCGAGAAAATTGAAGGCAAAAAGTTTGGTAAACCTGTAGTTGAAAAACGAAAAGTAAATTACTTATTTTTTGATGGGTATCTCACAGATTAATAAACATAAATTTATGAAAATTGTGACGTGTTAAACTAATCAACCTCCCAAAAAACTCAAACACCAAAGAAAAAAAAATATTTTCAAGTAATGTCGAAGAAATTTTATTATGAAAAATTATTTTTTCTCTGTGGGTCAATTTTTTTCTCTCAACTTTACAATCGGAAGGTAAGTGGCAACCCAAACCCCAGAAGAAATTTGTGGGCACGCCACTGTCAATGAATACTTTTTGTAAATGGAATAATCAAATTAGGACAGAACAATAGCTATGTACATGGCCTTATCACAATTTTTTTTATTTTAATTTAGCAAAAAGAAATTAAATAATTTTGCCTAAAATTATTCTGGTTTTTAAGTATTTCTGTCAGTTTCTTGTTGTTGAAGTGTAATATACCAGAAATTATGAAATACACTGTACTTGAACTGACAGATATGCATTTTATTTATGGAAGAGCGAACGGAAACGGTCTTTTAGCGCCTGAGAGACGAAGGTTCATTTAGTAACATGCACCATGATCGCGGCCGTAATGTTACAGTGCGTACACCAGCAATTGAAGAGCGAATTTAAGAAGTGTAGAGGATGATCCAGGGTTATCTGTAAGGAGAATTGCAGCGCGAGAAAACGTGAGTCGCCATACTGTGTGGACGACTCTTCATACTCAACTGCTGTATCCATACCACATCCAAAGGGTACAAGCCCTTAATCCTCCAGACTATCCCGCTCGTGCCAATTTCTGTCGTTAGTTATTAAGAAAACTGGTAGAAGAACCCTTTTTTCTGTCAAACATTTTATGCACTGATGAAGCAGGGTTTACCAAAAATGGGATTGTTAATTACCACAACACCCATTACTGGTCCGATCAAAATCCTCATGCTGTCATAGAAAGCCGACACCAAGTTCGATTCTCAGTAAACGTTTGGGCGGGAATTCTTGGAGATAGACTTATTGGACCATTCTTTCTACCCAATAGGTAAATTTTAAAACTGTTCAAACGTCACCAATTCCTAATTATTATTATTCTTTTAGGCTTAATGGACAAAATTACCTTCATTTTTTGGTAAACCATTTACCAATACTTTTGGAGGAAGTTCCAATAGCACAGAGGCAGATTATGTATTTTATGCACGATGGTGCACCACCTCATTTTCCACTAGCCGTGAGAAATCATTTAAATCAAGTTTTCGAGAGGCGTTGGATAGGACGTGGTGGTCCACAAGCTTGGCCAGCCAGATCACCAGATCTTAATCCACTTGATTTCTACTTATGGGGTCACTTAAAAGCTTTGGTTTACTCAGTGCCGATTAATACTGAAGAGCAACTACGACAACGGATAATTGAGTGCTCCAATCAAATTCGTACAACGCCAAGGATTTTCGATAGGGTACGCATATCCTGGAGGAGAAGAGCAGGTGTGTGTATTGAAATGAATGGTGGCCACATTGAACATTTACTTTAAATAAAAGATTCAGACTGATATGATAAAAAAATACGGTACTTTCCATAAGAGTAATAAAATATTTTTCACTTTAATTTCTCACTCTTTTATTATTTAAAATAATTTCGGCGCTTCTCTTGTTTAACAAGGCGATTTGGTAATTCTAAATTGAAATAACCACGCCATAATTTTCATAAATTTATGTTGATTAACCTGTGAGCAACCCATCAAAAAATAAATACACTAAAATGTTTGCCTTCAATTTTCTCGAAAACCATTGCTTTAAGCGACTTGCAATAAGAGTACCTTTTTTATGGAAAAAAGGTAGTAGTTTTTAAAAAATAGACCCATGTTGTAAAAAAATCAACCCCTAAAAAGTTAATCATAAATCGACCCCTTACCCTTGCAAGAACTACCTTTTCTGATTAAATAAGTAATTTTTCGATATTACCATTGGATTCAGCAGTAAATTCTATGTCAGCAGTGATTTTTTTCGAAGTTTTATCGTGTTTTTTAAGCTAACAATTTCAAAAAAAAACACTTTCCAAGTTTGCCCTTTTGACTCCCCTAGATCCCTTATATGCATTTAACGACCCATAGTTATAGAAGCTTTTTTTACTAGTTTTAGGAGTACTATCACCTCCCGAATTTTTTTACACTATTTCAATGACACCCTGTATTTATTGAAACATTCAATACCTCTATAGATATCGGAATTCTGCCAAACTAAAAGCCTAGAAAAAGACTATTGTAGATTTTTGTGATTGCATGTGTTATAATTGTGTGTCTATGATCTAAATAGTTGGGATTCCTGTTTTTTTGTATTAAGTATTAGTAAGTATATATACAAAGATGGAAGGGTTAAGATTTTATAATCATGAAAAAGTTGTTTGCAGCTAGTTGTTCTTGAAACCCCAGCCATGCATCTTATAACTTTTTTTTTGTACACAGCATACCCGCTCCAGATGAAATGAGCTGCCCCAAAAAATCAAGACTATATGAGAAAATTGATTCAGCCAAATCAAAATATGTTAAATTTAAAACATCGGGATTTACAGTGTTTTTTAATTGCTGCATTAGAAAACATATACTGCTTAGTTTATTAAATACGTGATCTATATGGTTTTCTCACGTCAACTTGCTGTCTAAAATTAGACCTAAGAATTTGATAGAATTTGTTTGTACTAATGACTGACGAGGTTACGTTATGGATAAGAGTTGGAGTAAATTTTCAATTAGTGTTTTAATGTGTTAAAATAATTGTGCAAGATCATTATTTCTATATAAATATTAAAAATTATTTTGAAAGCAAAAATTTAAATAATTTATTTTCTGTTGGCTTAGGTATAAAAGTCCACTATTATTATTAAAATTTGTAATTGAAGTAGTAAATTAAGTAAATATACACTCATTACCAAAATTTTGGAGTGGTGAACCTTGGTGGAAGCCTCAAATACAAAAAATGTTGAAACATACATTAAAAAATTGAACATAGGTAATTATAGTTTCTATTTTCAATTTAAATAAAACATCAATAACGTGATTGTAATAATAATTTTGAAGACATTTTTATGCAATGGCGTACCTACTAAAATTATCAAGAAACAATTTTATATATTTTTTTTAAATAGCATATAGCTTAAAAATATGGTTTAGAAAAACTTGATTTTTGTAAAAAAACGAGGAACATAAAAGTTAGGAATAGGGTATATAAATAAAAAATATGGCATAGGTCTAAACTCAAAATTATTTCTACTCTGCTGCTGGTTTTGGCATTGACAATGATACACCATTAAGAAGGTGTGGCTAGAGTTTTGGCCGAAACTCTGTTTCCTTTCTGCCTTGTTCACCTATGTGATATTTTATATACAGTATGGTTCAAATGAAAGGAATAAATTCATTATAATGGAAGTAGTTGGTTTTTCGAAAAAATGCTCGGACAGGTCAATTTTGTTTACTTAAAGCGCAATTTTTTAAATAGAATTCAATTTTCCCCCACTTCCCATTTTTGGACAGTGACGTCATTGACAATTTTTTTAAATAGTAACCCCAATTTTTTTTTTCTTAATTTTGATAGATCTTGAAATTTCCTACTCAGAAACATAATATTTGTAATATCTGACATAACAATTTTTTTTGAATAAGTCATTTAAAGATCAGATACATAAATTTTATTTTATTTTGAAACACAATAAATTAATAAAAGATTATTTGTAATTAAGTGCTTCATCTAAAAAAATAATAATAATAAAAAGAATTTAATGACAATTTCACAAATCCTTTTTTATTATTATTATTAATAGTATTATTATTATTTTGTTAGATTAGGCACTTAATTACAAATAATTATCTTTTATTCATTTATTGTGTTCTCAAAATAAAATAAAATTTATGTGTCTGATCTTTAAATGACTTTTATTCAAAAAAAATTGTTATGTAAGATATTTCAAATATTATGTTTCCGAGTAGGAAATAGCAAGATCTAACAAAATCAAGAAAAAAAAATTGGGGTTACTATTTAAAAAAATTGTCAATGACGTCACTGCCCAAAAATGGGAAGTGGGGGAAAATTGAATTTTACTTAAAAAATTGCGCTTTGAGTAAACAAAATTGACCTGTCCGAGCATTTTTTCGAAAGACCAACTACTTCCATTATAATGAATTTATTCCTTTCATTTGAACCATACTGTACATCAAAACATTCAAAACTATTCCTGTCTCACAATTCAAAAGAAAAAATGAACTT
The DNA here is from genome assembly GCA_927349885.1 of Psylliodes chrysocephalus. Taxonomy (NCBI): domain Eukaryota; kingdom Metazoa; phylum Arthropoda; class Insecta; order Coleoptera; family Chrysomelidae; genus Psylliodes; species Psylliodes chrysocephalus. Next base: position 60,873,983 of record OV651816.1, read on the forward strand.
TTTTATTCCAAATCTGTGCCTTTGGAATATATTATTTGAAAAGAATTATTGATTCATCTATGACCAACTTTTGAAATGGATAAAAAACATTCAGAAAAAGTATGATTTATGTATTCAAAAATACTTTTTACTTTCCAAAGTTGATCATTTTCCAAGTTATTATTATTAGCAAAATGTAAATACCTATCACAATAGTTGCATAAATCTGTCTCTAGTTATATACTTCACAAAAAAATCTGTAGCTATTAAAGGATCTGTGGACCAATAATTTTGTATTTCATTTTTTTTATGTGGCAACAATAAAAGCAATCCCAAAAATGTTTACATTTCTGATATGATCTCCTTTTTTTAGAAGTTGGCCGTGTGTGTATATTCACAACATACTTAGTAGTTCATTAAAAAAATTACAAAATATTCCTATTCTTCATCAATGTCAACATTTTCAGTTATCATGTAATTTTCAATATCATAATTATATTTTAGATTGGAGGCCCTTTCCCTTCACAACACTAAATCCATTTAGGGTAATGTCACTACTTATGGCTACTACCCTACTTATGACCATTTCTTACTTTAAGACCTAAAAATAAACGTTTGGCAACATTGTAAACAAAAATGGTGGTTGGAGAAGGTAAATGAGCATGTGGTTACATGATTGAGCAGGTTTGTAACTAATAAACTAAGTCCATTGGAAATCAGTAAAATAAATAGCATGTGTAATACATACAAGCATTACTTGTTGTTGTGGATAAGAATTTATATCTGTAAACATTGGAACAAAACTCAGATTTGTTAAGGAAAACTTTCCATTCCAAAGGTAAGTAGATGTTAATACCCAATGTATTTTGTTTTCAAAATCATATTTTTTTTTAAATAAAAATAAATATCTGTGTGGCCACTATAGTAATGACAAGAAATTAAAAATTCGTGAGTTATGGCCTCAAGAGTGGCAAAAAGTAAAATCTCATATTTTACCGCAGTTATTGTGGGTTGTTGGAGTTACTTGGTTTTTTAGCTAAGAAGATGAAATGTCACTGGCATCTGACAGCAGTTTCTCAGATATAGAACCAGCAGTAATTATGCAGTTAGGCATGTAACCTACCTCACCCAGGTACCTTAATAATTTATTAATTCCATTTATTAAATACAATATTGCATTCTTATTAAATTAAAAATCCTTCATTTAACGAAAAATCTCCCAGATAATTAAATCTTATTTACGACACCTAATAAATAATAGCTATAACCACGTCCGTAAACGATCCAAATTTCGTGCACGTGGCTGAGTTCCTAGAGAAAGAAAACACCTTAAAACATATTTCTTTCACGAAGTAATTATCATTAAAACACTTAACTCGCTTATCTTGCTAGTTTCGATGTTAAGACGATTTCGACAATATTTCGATACACAAAGCTTTCAAGGCACATAATAAATAAGCCACCCCCTGCACCCACAGTATTTCTATGAAAACTAAAGACATGGAGACGTCACAAAAGACATTAAAATTTTATTATAGAAAGCCAGACCCAAATGAGCTCGGATTCATTTTTAATTATTTGATGTACATGCATTCAATATTATTATTTGATGTGCAAGCATTCATTTATTATTTGTATGCAGTTATATTTCAAGTTTAGCAGTCAGTACCTTTCCTAAAACGCTCTTCCTAAACGACGTCTATCCTACAATACCTCCTATCCCCGAAGGTGTCAACGTCTCGACGCCCAACGTCCCTCCGTCCTACTCCCTACGTTTCGAACGCTGTCACATTCCTCACCATCTAAGTATTTCCTACCGTACACTCATTTCGACGCTCAATGTCCGACGCTTGCCGTCACTAAATATTTCCTTCATAATATCACGTCCCGCACCATCTACATAATTGTGCCGTATATCTGTCCCAATGCAGTACCGTATAAAATACCTTCCTTTCCACCACGACGCTAGGCACCTCGACGCTTAACGCTGTAACGTACCTAAATCGACGCTGTCACAACGCTAGATGAAATTAGTACATAATCTAATGTCTGTATTTTCAGTGGTGAGTCAAAAGATTTATGTAATTTCTTTGAGATACCACCGGTGTTTCATTTAAGCGCGGCTTGACATTTGCTACAAAATATTATCAATAAATCACATGGCCTTCAGATCATACACCCCGAAAGACAGTAAGGATAAACATGTTTCCGATGGGTGACATTTTGAGTATTTCAATAGAAATTATAATAATCAATATTAAAACATATACAGGGTTGTATTGTCTTTTCAATAGAAATTAAAAAAAAATCAATATTTTAGAGATATACAGGGATGTGCTATCTTGGATAAATTGTACAAACGATCAAGATGGTAAAATTTAATAGTAAGTCAACCAACTGGCGAATACGCTGTTCGTTAGCTCAAGGGGGGACACCTATACGCTAAGCAACCCGTTCTACAAGGTTTGAAACAAAGTAAATGCGAAATCAACATAGTAAGGCAATAAACTGGCGAATTGGCGCTGTTTCTTACTTCCGTTGGTCATCACCTCTATACTCATCGTAATATTTACCCAAGAGGGTGCAACCTGTATATATCTAGAAAAGAATCAAATCAACTAAATAGTTAACCAACTGGCCAATTGGCGCTGTTCGTTAACTTCGTTGGTCATCAACTTAAATAAGAATATAAACAACACAGTCAGTAGTTAATCAACTGGCGAATTGACGCTGTTCGTTAACTCCATTGGTCATCAACCTAAATAAAATATATATTGATAGCAAATGAATATGGTCTGCGTTTGAACGGGACTCAAGTGAGATCTCAGTAAATAGTAAGAATTGTAATATACTTTGCTAATTATTGCATCACATTTAAAGTATGAAAAATAAGAGTTTAAATATAAATTTTGTCTGGTTTTATTTATCAATTTGCACCAAACTTTGCATCGAATCCTGGTTTACCTTAATTAACATTATCACAACGTGGGTATATAAATTATCAATTAATTAACTAGACGATCACTTTTACTACTAGAGGAAAAAGGCCAAATACAGTAAGTATAGAATTTAAAGTAAAATAAACTTGTGAGGTAAATAATAACATTTGAAAGAGTAAAATAAAGAACAAAACATAAATGAAGAGGGGCAGGGGGTGGGCCGTCACAGGCAAAACATTAAAACCGAGCGACTTTATATTGGTACAATTTAATGCCTGTGGCAAAAGAAGATCGACCGTGTATAAATATGTTGTTCTCCAAACTATGGAGAATGAAATAGGAATCTAGTGCTTAAAAAGCACAAAGAAAAAACTACGTTTGGATATATATTGAAAATAGATTTCCACTGTTCCCATATCTGATGTTTTAGGACTGTTAACCGAGCATTCTCTAGTAGAACAAGGTTGAAAATTGGTTATAACATTTTTAGGAAGTGTTAAGGTACTATTTGGGAAGGCAAGACCGATACGGACTTCAAGTGGCAGGCAGCAAATCATATCGTACTAAAAGTGCTGTCGTCAGTCATGACTTCCCAAATGTGTTTCATTTAATTACATGTGTTCAGGACGTTTAGAGACCGTTTTCGGTCTCCTTCGCTGTCACTTTGTGCTTGAAGTCGGTCTCTGTTACCTTTAATGTTCATGAAAAATAAATTTCATATTTTAGCAAAAATTTTAATTTGTTATACCCTACTTATTCTAAATCACTACTAGGTACATACATGTAAATTAAAATATAAACATGCACTTAAATTAATATTTAAAAATGCAACTTAAAAATTAGTGGCCATAAGTAGAGAACTAGTGGCGGACTGATGGCCAAAAATAAAGAATTTCTTTCACTTTTATAAAAAAAAAAAATGTAAAAAAGAATTACAGGCTATAAACAAAATAAATACATATACTGTTGAAAACTACATACTTCAACCTATCAATTAGTATTTCTATTTATTTTTTCTGTTAAAATATTGAAAAACAGACCCCACAAAAGCATTTTTGTCTTAAGGTGGCCATAAGTAGTGCCATGACCCTATTTTATATAAATTCCCTTTCCAAAAAATAACAGAAACACTAATTAATAACTATACTTTTATATGAAACCTTATTCATAGATAAATCATAAACCAGTTTCTGACAGACATTTCAGAATGATTGCCACTGTAGAAAAACAACAAAATATACCGATTCTTCTAATTATGATGTCCATAACACAGCAGTTTTTATTGAATCCTTTATATAGCTCCAGTTAAAAATAGCTATTTTGACACTTTCTTGCATCCTATAAAATATGCTAGGTACTTTGTTTATGAGTAGTGTATAATAACATACATGAAATCATTAATTTTATTTGATGATTATACTCTATTCAACTTAAACGCAAGTAATGTGTAAACACAATAGCAGCTTGACCACAGCATGATAGGCACAAGCCCAATGTGCTGTGGAGCTATTGTGTTTACACTTGCATTTAAGTTGAATAGAGTATAGTAATAAAATAAATTACATTCTGCTAATTACTTTAAAAACCTAAAACCATTTACATAAAACAAATAAATGCCCAAATTACATTTAATCATCATCTAGCCTTTGTCTAGTATTCCTATTACTTCCAATAATTTTTTTTCTCTTTTTGAATGAAGACTGTCCATAAACATCCAAACTTTCAATAGTCTTTTCTTTAAATTCCCTTTTAACTGGCTCTGGTTCATACTGAATAGGGCATTCAAAGTATTCTTGTTGAACTGGTAACTGCAAATCCACTAGTTTCTCTTCTTTAACAGTTTGCCATTTTCCATAAGCATCATTTTTTCCTGGATCTATAATTGGACCATACACAGGTGGAGGACTATCTTCCTTTACCCTCCTTTCTTTGAGTTTTTCTCGTTCCAATCTTGCTCTTTCTTCTTCATCATCAGCTTTTTGTACCTGTGCCAATTTCAATCCTTCTAGTCTTCTTTGTTTATCTATTTCTTTCAACTGCTTAGATGCTTCTTGATCTTTTTCATCTCTTTGTTCATCAATACTTAAAAAACCATCTTTTGGAGGTTCCCATACTGTTTCATTCGTTATTGTGTTCCAGTAATAAGTGTGTCCTTCTTTTGTTTTTGCTTCATACCAGACTTTATTGGAATCATTTCTTAATTGTAAATTTTCGTCTTTTAATTTTTTGGCAATTGCTAGAGACGTTAAGTCGGCGCTAGAGTTAGTTTCCACATCTTTGCGATAAGCAGCCAAAGCAGCTGCTTCCATTTGTTTGATTGCAGCATCAACATTTTGTTCGACCTTAAAAGCTCTAGCACTGTTTTTCGTAATTACTTTTAAACGTTTCTTAACGTTTTCTTGATGCCGTCTGCCCTTTTCATGAAATTCCACACTTGGTTTGTTGTCTGCTATCCAACACTTGCAGAAGTCGCAGTATTTTCGTTCGTTGGATTTCCAGTAATCTGCCATTTTATCTTTTTTATTTTTCTATGATTTTATCTTTAAGGTTTTACTTGCAATATTTTCGACTGTTAAAACTTTTTATTTGTGAGTTTACGGAGCTTAAAAAAGTCTTTGTTTTGACATTTGTTAAAACTTTTAACCATAACCAAACTTTTCTGACAATTCTGACATACTTCCATTTGACATATTCAAAAGAGATTCAAAACGAGAGTGGCTGGAGTGGGGCGAGTGGGGTAGAATTTTTCATCTTACTGACTTACTCGGGAGCAAAGACATCTCGGGAGTATTTATAATAACCATTTTCTATTTCTAAATAAATAATAATAATTTTAACCCCAAAAGCTGAAATTGTCCGGGGAAAGGGACGGCTATTAATTATATTATTATTTTCCGTAGGGCTCCGGGGCGACTTAAAGATGGATTGATGGTGCCATTTGACTTACACCCCATACCCACTATCATCCCTTTCCCCGAACAATCTCAGCTTTTGGGGTTAAAATTATTATTATTATTTAGAAATAGAAAATGGTTATTATAAATACTCCCGATGAGTGAAATGAGCAATAAACAACGCTGCGCATATATATGTATATATTGCTCAAAGCGGGTCGTTTCCGTTTGCGAGCGGCCTTCTTGCCCAGACAGCACACCAAATCCTTTGGATATCTACTGAACATCCCAATATCCACTGAATGTCCAGTCAATGGTGGATATCTATTTTATATCCATGAAATGTAATTTATAGACATGCAAATGTCCATAAATAATTGTAATTATATAGCAAATTATTAAAAAATTACGCCATTGTACTCGCCATTGTGGCTAATAGTACCGTTGAGATATTTAAAATTAATTTTTTTTAAGGTGTATTCAATATCCCATGGACATCCACTATAAATATAAATATATCAAAGTCTAAGCGCGGACGCAAACCATCGTGGATATCTACTAGATGTAATTTTTGATTTTGCTTCCTAAGTATAGATGGCGATACCACTTTTGTATCTACTCATGCTTAACCCGCCGTAATTGAGTTTGATCGACATTGTTTCACAAACAGAATTCATTAGAGACTGAAGTCGAGAAGTTCCATTTATTATTTATTGCTGAAGATTCCTAATAAGGATGATTTTCTCCTTAGTAGGCAAAATCAAAGGCAGATTGTTGGGAATATTTTTTACTTCTTTCGACGTTATTCAATAACCATTGGTTACTTATGAACCTCTACTAAAAATAATTATAAAATATTTATCTGAATTTCTATATCCTGGGATATAGACGGACATTTGGTTGGATATCCACAAAATATATTCTATGGATATATCTGGGATTTCTTGTATTGTCTGGAGATACTCATTAGATATTTTGCTGAATATCCATAGGATATCTTCTATATTCTGGATATAGACGGACATTTGGATATCTATATTAGTTCCACGAAATATTTCTGATATCCTGTGGATATATTGGATATCCACAAAATATATTCTGTGGATATCTCTGGGATTTGGTGTGTTGTCTGGGTGCTTGGCAAGTGTTCATTAATTTTGAATCGGTTTAGCTAAAATTTGTTTTAAAACCAATTTCCAGCCTTTGAATAGTAAAATAAAAATAATTGCCTACATTTTAACTTCGAAGCATATGCTTATCTTCGAGCATAAAGATATTTGTTTATTTTTAAAAACATTCCCAGACAGCACACCAAATACTTTGGATATCTACTGAACATCCCAATATCCACTGAATGTCCAGTCCATGGTGGATATCTATTTTAAACCCATGAGATGTAATTTATAGATATGCAAATGTCCATAAATAATAGTAATTATATAGCAAATTATTAAAAAATTACGCCATTGTGGCTAATAATACCGGTCAGATATTTAAAATTACTTTTTTTAAGGTGTATTCAATATCCCATGAACATCCACTAAATATATCAAAGTCTAGGCGCGAACGCAAACCATCGTGGATATCCACTAGATGTTATTTGATTTTGCTTACTAAGTATAGATGGCGATACCACTTTCGCTCGTACTCATGCTCAACCCGCCGTAATTGAGTTCGATCGAAATTTGTTTCCCAATTGGACTCCATTAGAGACTGGAGTCGAGAATTTCCATTGATTACTGAAGAGTCCTAATAAGGACGACTTTCTCCTTAGTGAGCAAAATCAAAGGCAGAGCGTTGAAAATATTTTGAGTGTTGAAAATATTTTTTCTCTGCTGTTTTCTTTCGACGTTATTCAATAATCATTGGTTACTTATGAACCTCTACTAAAGATACCCATAAAATATTTTGCTGAATATCCGAATATCTTCTATATCCTGGGATATCCATGGTTGGATATCCATATTGGATATATTGAATATCCACAAAATATATTCTTGGTTGCACTTCTCTTGTATAGAAGTCCTCTATTTAAAATAAACTAAATCTCCGTCCACCGAAAGTCGTCCGAAACAACTATTCCGTGGAACAGTTTCGTGATTCGGCGTATACCCCGTATACCTGTTCCAAGTGAAAACCTGTTTCAAAAATAACAGATACTGCTTCAGCGACACAACCCTACAGGAGTACAGGTTGGTAACACTGCTGTCTTCTCGATTTGTTGACAGGTTCTCGAAACCCAAAACTCGAATCTCAAAAAATTATTCTGTTTAATTGTAATAATCTTCTACCACAAATAATTAAAAATGTCTGGAGACTCCGAAGAAATATCCAAAGTAGTAAAAGAACGAATAGAACGGAACCGCCAAAAAGCAATAATCTTAAAAAGAAGTAAATTAGTGTCTCACCCATACAATAATGAAATTCAAACTGAAAACACAACAACTACCCTTAAAATAGGAACAACCAAATACAAGGATACTGGTGGCGGCTTTTTATTGGAAGAAGTCGACGAACCAGATGAATTAGAGCAACTTTTAATACAAGCAGAGGCACCCATAATTGAAGAGGATCGCCCAATTTGTGAGAACTGCAAAAAATCTTTTGCTTGCTCATGGTTATATGATAAATTTGAACAAAAATGTTGCGATTCTTGTAAAGATCCCGAAATTCACAAGTTAATACCAAAAACAGAAGCAAAGGAGAGCTATTTGTTAAAAGATTGCGATTTGGACAAACGAGAGCCACCTCTAAAATTCATTACACAAAAAAATCCTCACAATGTACGCTGGGGTGATATGAAGCTCTATTTGTTAATACAAGTTGAAAAAAGGGCCTTAGAAGTTTGGGGTACTGAAGAAAATCTTGAACAAGAAAGAGAATTAAGGGAAGAGAAACGTGTGATGTCCAAGAGTAAAAAATATGAAAAGCAGCTAAAAGAATTAAGAAAGGGAATGCGAAGCAGTCTTTATGACAGAACTAATAAGGCTTCACATACACATGAATTTGGAGAAGAAACTTACGATGAACAAGAAGATAGTTATCACAGAAAATGTTTAACTTGTCCCTATGAAGAAACTTTTGAAAAAATGTGAAGCTCATTCTATACAGATGTAAATGTAATTTAATAGCTAAAAATAATGAATGCATAAATCATTTACATGTTATACCTCCTACCAGTACTATTTGTCTATTTTTTTTTTATTTATATACATTTAATTTTGAATAGTAAATTATCTTTTTACTCATACATTGTCTTATTTAAAATCTGATCAATCCTCTCATTCATAATAAGCATTTGTTTACTTGCAAGTGTATTACATTCATGCTTTGTTAGACAGATAGATTTGTCACCTTGGCTGTCACATTAGAAACAGTGAGATGCCCACTAAATTAAGCAGGGATTGTGTGAACATGTTGCTTTATGAATGAATGAGTTGCTTTAGACTGTTGTCACACTTCAAAATAAATTGTTTACTTTTCTGGAAATCTCGCTCAACTATAATAGTTGTAACCAAAAATATATTAAACTGATAATAAAACTGTCATTATGTTATGTTGAGAATGGGGTGTTAATACACTGCAACCTAAAAGATCTATTGTGCCCCCTTCTGTCGCCAATGCACTAAGGAAATGTTTCAATGCCTATAACAACCCTTCCAATCCTACTTTCTCAAGGAAGTGGCTTCAAGTTAGGTAAATCTCCCTCTTCTATTTGATATCCTCCTAGATATAGCGCACTTGGATTCTGGAGTGCTACACATTCAGTTAGGAGGTGAATGGAGGTTTCGTCCTCCTCCTCCTCACAGAATCTGCACTCACTATCCTCTACTACTCTCAGTTTACTTAGGTATTCTTTTAGTAGGCAATGCCCGGTAAGGATCCCTGTTACAAATAGGTAGCCTGTTCTTGCTCAGACAGATGCAGGCTTCCGATCTTTTCTGGTTATATTCACCCAGAAGTATCTTGGCCTGGCTTAGCCCCAGGAGATTGTTCCAATTATCAGTTCTTCTACTGCCCAATTCTTTTTTAATCTCTCCTAATATTATATTACTGCTGATACCGCAGAACGGCTCAGGTCCTACAAAGGGTGTTTGGGCCCCTATTCTTGCAAGACTATCTTATTACCCTGTACCCCGTTATGTCCCGGGACCCAAGTGAGAGTAACTCTATTTTTCTCGCCTAGCTCATTCAATTGTTCTAGGCATCTCTAGACCATTTTTGAGCTGATACGTAAGAGCTCAGCGCTTTGATGGCTGCTTGACTATCGGACATGATGATAATCTCTTGTCTATGATAGTTTCTCTCGATGTTAAGCTGGATTTACTTTTCGATGGCGTGAATTTCCGCCTAAAAGATGCTTGGGTATTTTTCCTGGGGGTATTTCATCCTGGGGCATGTCCCAGGTATAGAGAAAGTAAAAGTTGAAAAGTCTTTTGGTAGGTAGAGAGGGGGTAAACGTCAAACCACGTCGGGCGGCTCCGAGAATTTCACAGTAATGTTTACCTGCCAGTGTCGTTTCATAGAATAAGTAATTTTAAATTGTTATCGGCGGAACCGGACAATCGCATGTATTTATGGATTATAAATAATTATTAAACATGTATTATAATATTCAAATTATAATTTTACAAAATTTCAACAGCTATTCACAATTTATTAAACTATTTACTCGAAATTGTTATTAACATCTATAAAATAATTTTGTACGCCAATGTATCGTGTCCACTTCGGTGAGATCCGCTGACAACCTGTCAATTTATGTGTATAAAGTGGGAGAACTGGCAAAAGCATTTCCAACTTTTACTTCTGTTCTATCTTTAGTCCTGAAGCAAGTAGACTTTCGTCTGATTACTCCGTTCCTGATCATTCTATATATCGTGTCCTATTTGCCACATTCTCTATCATCAAATGTAGAGGGGTGACGTTTAAGATCACCTCCATTGCGGCCGTAGGACAGGTTCTCATTGCACCAGTAATGCAAACACAGACTAGTCTTTGAACTTTTGAGATATTAGCTCTCGTAGTAGCTAAACTAGTTCTGTTACTCCAGGCTATAGCCCCGTAAGTGATATGATTGGTCTCACTATTGCAGTATACATCCATCGCAGTATTTTTGGGTTACATCCCCATTGTTTACCTGCAATGTTTCTGCATACCATTAGGGCTTTTGTGGCCTTATTTACTACTTCCTTCTCATGTGTGTTCCAGAGAAGTTTGTTGTCCAGGGTTAGGCCTAGATATTTGACTTCATTTTTCCATTCTATATCTATCCCGTCTAATTTAACGGTTTTGAGATTAAGTTTTCTTTTCCTTGAAAAGGCTACTAGTGTTGTTTTTGTAGGGTTTATACTAAGTCTCACTTCACGGCATCTTTTGGTATGTTCTAGTCCTCGTTGAACTATATCACACAGGATATTACTAAACTTGCCACTAGCAAATATGACTATGTCGTCGGCATAACCTTGACAGGGTATGCCGAGGTCAGTCAATCTTCATAGAAATTCGTCTACGATTAGGCTCCACATTAGTGGGGATAGAACTCCTCCTTGTGGACATCCTCGCTGGTTGTGTCATTACGAAGACAAATATTCTTCTTTAATGTAATTTTGTAAGACATGCGTTTTGGACATTTCGTTAAGTGAACTCTTAATTAACAATCCTTGTAGGTACTAAACTCTCTCATGATTATTCGGCAACTGGTTTGATAACAATCTCAATGCAATTTGCCTTTTGTAAAGAAAATTTGGTCTAGTAATTTTTCGTCATTAAATAATGAGGATTATATGTTGTTAATTGGATTAAACTTCAGTAGGTACCTAAAATCAAAGATTAAAAAAATAAAAAGTTCAAGAACTTTCTTTAAAAGTTACTGTCATCACTATAACTACTGGTATCATTGTCTTTTCTGAGGTTTATTAAGTTTTCCATTGCCATATTCACTTTCCAAAATGAATTTTCCACCTTTTTCACACGATCAGGGCATTTTCTCCAATGTTCTCCATTTACATCTGAAACTGCATTCAAAAACAAATTTTGCACAACCTTTATTGTTAGAGTTGCCCATAGCCCTCTGAGGGCTATGTAGTTGCCACATTTCCGAAAGTGAAAAGCGTGACAACCGTGACGATAGAGCATTTTTATATAATCAGGTCCATTTTTTGTGAACATTTCTAAAAAAAGAGCCCTCAGCTTATTTTTCGTAAAAACGAGGGTTTTTTACCTTGACATTTCTCTATTTTTGTATAAATCCGGTTCCTCTGCGGCTTTTAAAAAAGCGTGGTATTTGCATAAAAAGTGTACAAGCAAGTCAAAAAGCGTGGCAAATACGCCAAAAGCGTGACGTCTGGCAACCCTATGTATTGTGACCAGATCAGTTCAATGGGAGGCAAACTGAAAATTTTAACTCCTTTTTCATAGGGCCATTTCATCTATATTTTTTGAAATTGTTTTTATGTTGCCTTGCTACTACAAGTAATTTTGCCTTCAAGGATTTTAGGACTGATATTTTTAGAATAAAACCATATTGAAATATCTTTATTAAATACATTAAGTACGATATTTTTTTCTTTTAAAGATAATGCTTTGTTTTTCTAATGCACTCGCCATTTTTATATAACTGTAAAATTATAATGGGTTTGTTTTGGTTCAAATAGAAACGTCGATTCCAGTTCTCGAATTAATTTATTCAACAACCTCTTAGCTTATCGAGTGTAATTCAGTGATTCTATATACTAATACAAATTTCCGAATCAATTAAAATACATACATCTATGAATAAAGTCCGACTTAACTGTCAGAAGAAAAGGTTTATTACAGTAAAAACCATGGAAAAATGATTAAATCTAATCAAAAACTTTTATTAGATGTATTAAAATTTTCATTTTAACTAGAAATAAGCGTTGAAGGGCGAGAGTATTGTTAATGACCAACTAAGTGGAAAGCTTTAAAATGTGATTAGACGCAAACAACATGGCTTTCACGTTGGCAGATCAACTACGTCCAATTTGATGCTTTTTACCGACTATGTTGCTGCTTTAGAAGATGGTCATAAAATGGATACAATTTATACGGATTTAACTGTTATCTCTGGATTTAACAAAGGCTTTTGATCAAGTTGACCACAATAATATTTTAAAGGGTAAATTGTATGCTTTAGGAAATTATGGAAAGGCTTTGAATTGGCTAATTTCTTAGTTTACAGACCGTGTTGTGTAAAAATTCAAAATGCAATTTCTAGTGAATATTCAGTAATGTCAGGGGTTCCTCAAGGATTACATTTGGGTCCATTGTTATTTAACATTTACATTAATGATGTAGTGAAACAATTAAATGATACTGAAGTTTTAATGTATGCTGATGATATCAAATAGTATAATATTGTTAAAGATCCATCTGATTGTCTTGTACTACAGAAAATTTTAGACAGTGAACGAATACTTGCATGGATTAATAATTAATCCCCTAAAATGTAGCGTAATGTCTTTTTATAGGGGGCTTAACATAAACTTAATTAATCATACTTATGAGTTGCACGGAAATCGTATTAATAAAGTTGACAGTATAAAAGATCTTGGGGTTATATTTCAATCTGATCTATCTTTTTCTCAGCATGTCAACTACGTTACTGGGAAAGCCTTATAACAGGATTCGTGAGAAGGCATTCGGCAGACTTTGTGAATATTGTTATTTGGTTACCATATGCACAAATTCATATTGAAAGGCTTGAAAGAGTGCAACGTAGATTTATTATTGTTCTTTTAAATTGTCACTATTGTACTCTTATACAAATATATTGATTTTTTTATTTTTCTTTAAACTGGTAATGACCTTGTTGACTCTCCTGAACTCTTGCAAAGGGTAGATTTTTATATTCCACCTAAGTAGGGTTGCCACCTGTCCTTTTTTACGGGCAAATGTCTTTTTTTATGGGCAAATGTCAAGTTGAGGCTTTTTTTATGTTGACAATTTTTTTGTTGCAAGCTGGACTTTTTTTTTAGAAGTTCAGTAGGAGGACAAGGATTTTTTGTATACCGGAGCCCGTCAGTATCGTAGTCCTTTATTCACTTTTCAAAAAGGTGGCAACCCTACCTAGACCGTTGCGCGGTAGCTGTACATTTGTTTTGAAAGCTCATAGAACTAATTATAGCTCAGGAATTGGTATGATCAGACTTCTGAGAATGCTAATACATTTGCGGCAAAACGAAACACCGATATATTTAACTATTCCCTATATCAAGTGAAAAGAGCTGTGAAGTATATTTACATAATACATATATATTTTATTATGAACTCATGTATTTTGTAAATGGTTTAAACCGTATGATAAATAAATAAAATGTCTCCTGCTCTCCTTTCTCCTCTAGACAGGCATTCTGACTGGTCACTGACAAGTATGGAAACATCTCCATAGTATGGGGCTGTCAGAGTCCCTGCTCTGCAGGGAGTACGAACAGGAAGATGAGACCATCGATCTTATCCTTTAAGATTGATCGATGCTTTCATTTATTACAAGATTTGTTTGGCGAGTTTTGGCTAACGCCAGTCGATATAAGAGAAGCACCTGTCGGTGACATCAAATATGTAGGCTGGCTGACGAGCTAAGAGAAGCCTATCAACTTAGAAGGATACACAATGGACCCAGAAGGCATAAGTGCCGTAGGGAAACCCATCCTCCACACGTTATAGATACAATCAAGCTATTAAAATTAACTTACCGTTTTGGAGGTCGAGATGATCTTGATCGTTATACTCATTTTTGTCGTAGTTCTCAAATACAAAAATTAAAAGCACATATTTTTTCTTTCAATAACATATTTATTTCTTAATTTCGTGCATAACAGCCAAATTTTAATATTTTTATTCATTTTTCAAATAAAATTAAAGTTTTTAAAAATACTTAACACAAATATATATTCAATTTGTTTAGCAACACCAATAATGATATTGAGAAAATTTCAGTTGTAACAGGATATAAGTATATAAGGACGATATAAAAGCACATAAAAATATGAATCATAATGAATATAGAGACATTGGGATATATTGTAAAAGTTATAAAATAAAAGTAATTTTAAAAAATCGACTTCACAATCGTGCAGATGCCCTTAAAAAATTAGATTTTTTCATAGATCATCCCCTGACCAATTGAAGCCCTTGGTGTAAAAAGGATGCAAGCCACAATCTGTCGTGAAGTGACTGTTTTAGCTCAAAACATCTCTTAACAAGGATATTACTAACCACATACAAATTATTTTACCTCTAATCCGAACGATGGCGCAATTTTTCGTAATATTTATAGTTAAATAATTTTATTTGTATCCGACAGATTTAACTTTTATCTCTCAATACTTAATGTGGCATGTAATCTTATTACGCCAAGGTCTTCAATTCTATATGAAACCCTGAGGTATCCTCTTTCTAATAAAAAAATAATCATAGAAATCGGACATCCTGGTAAAGAATTATCAATAAAAATACATAAAAAAATTAAGAGATTGATGAATTTCTCATGGACTCCATTATTAGATCTAGACTAAATTTATATGGGACTACCCCTGAGCTACACCCTTTCTAACAAAAAAAGAATCATACAAATCGGACAACGTAGTAAAGAATTATCGTTGAACATACATAAAAACAAAATATTCCGACGAATTGAGAACCTCCTTCTTTTTGAAGTCGGTTAAAAATTTAATTCATAATTAATAATTAATTTTTTCTTCACTCTTCTAAAATTAAAAACACTTTTTATGTGCCTCCAATCGATCCTTTGACAATACTATAAATCTTTGACTAATTATTCCGTCTAAGTTTTACTACATCTTTAAGATAAATATTTTTTGATATTAAATAATTACAACGCTCTACAAGAATTTAAGAAGTCAATATTCATCTCATAGGTGTATTTTATTAAGAAGAAAAACACTAGAGAAAATAGAAATATATTAAACACAACATTTCCAGAGATATCATAGTAAAGAAGGCAATATTTAAAATGTAATAAATAAAGTTGGACATTTGACACCATCTATTTAGTGGTGTTAAAACATAAAATGAATAAATCATGTTGTGCTTTAAACGCAGTTAAAATGTCACTTATTTCTGGTGACAACCTGTATATTGGGAGTTTTTAAATACTGTGATATAATTAACAATGGAATTTCCTACCTAGAAAACAAGAAATAAGAACAACGGTACAAAAATAAAACACCTTCGGATCTTCTCTTTTCATGACAAAGACGAACTGGTAATTCACAAAAAAAAAACTTTCAACTTTTCAATACTTACCCATCGGTATAGTGAATATATTTGATTTTTGTCTTGTAGGGACATGAAGAACTGATATATGAATTAAAGCACAAAGTTTGAAATTGAAAATAATAACTGGTTTTATACTATAATTGACCGTAATTAGAAAATGGATTCATTCTGTATGTTTTCAATAAATCTGTCAAAAATAATAATTTATTCTTCACCATTTTTCGAGGTTTGAAAAGTACGATCCATTAAAATATTTGCTATTTACATGAATTTTAATAGAAGTGAATTAAAATTATATTTATGAGGAATTAAAATGTTAAAACAAATACAAAAAAATGAGATTCAGTGACATCGATTTTTAATTAATTGAGGGACTATGACGAGAGAGCCACATTTTTGAATCAATGCTGCATAAAAGGTAAAAATTATCAAAAATATTAATACATTTTCATAAATTAATCTAAAATCAAGTCTTGTGATCGGAAATCCATATTCCGTTAAGTATTAATTTTTAAACTAAAAAAGTATACAAATACTGACACGTTTTATTAACATTGTTGTAAATTCAAATAGCTTCCTAAAATTAAAATAATTTCAGTTGATAATAAAAATCTGACTCTCTTAAGAAATAAAAATCGAATAAGATGGCAGTGATCTAGAAAACTAATTACTAACGAAATACGAGATGATATATGGTGTCGACATCTATAAAGTACACTATTATAATATGTTTACGTTTATTTTCATTTTTAAATATTTCTCTAATACGATTAAAGTTTTATTTTTTAAACGTAATACATTACCTAAATATTTACACAATCTTACTAGTTTCTAAAAATCAGAAATATTCATCACTAGAGCGTTAAAGACGTTCGTAACGTTTGACTTTCGAATTTTTAAAAAAATAATGTTGATATTAAATATGGTTCCTAAGTTAATCGATACTGATTTTGACCAGGTCCCTTCATGTTTTAAAAATAACTGTAGGATCAAGAATTATAGAAAATTCATGTAGATTTGTTTAACACGTTCACGACATCGTGGCCCACAGGTCTGTCATGACGGTGTTTGCTAAAACGTAATTGTGATTTCGATTCGAGAGCCTAATTTGTATTTTTGGGGTCAACAAATGTTTTATTGCATTTTTGTTTTTATATCGAGACGCACCGGTGGACACTTGGTAAAATGGGTTATCTACGCAAACAGAGACATAAAAATGATATAGGCGGGAGACAGAATAATGCTGAGAATGAAAATCCTGAACAGAGAAGAAAAACAAAACGAGGAAAAGAAGTCATAGAATTGGAAAGTATGAAGGCTCGACTAGGACTAGTAGAAAACGTTGCGCAAAATTTGTCATAAGAGAATTTAGAGTTCAAAGAAGCACATTTTGTAAAGACTGAGATGGAATGCCAACAATGGCCATGTTCACCGTCGTCAAACTTGTAATGATGTGTAATCAGTGACGATGAACTTTCAACTGTTTCACTGCTTTTCGAATCTTGATGGTTAAATCATAAAAGCGCAAATAGAGCATGATCTTATGCTTCAATATCATAAAGTTGACCTTGAATCTGTCAATTTTGTTTTTTACCATTTTGCTAGGTTTTATGTTTATTTATTTATATATTTTTTCTCTTGATTAAAATAAATGGATATTCGTTCTGAAAACAGAGAGAAGACGGTAGTAATTTTTAATAATTTGCCTATAATAAAGGAAATAAAGTTTAAAATTTGAGGTAAAAAAAAGCGTAAACAGAACGATCGTTCAGCATCAGCTCAACCTATTACGAAACGAGATTTTAAGATTCATAAAACACGTTTCACGACGGTGAACACGGCCAATGTAGATTCCTTGTTTCAAAACATGTTGCTAAACCGCGCTGAATAGAGCAATGTAGACCTAAGGGATTATTCTCTAACCAGCGTTTTTGAAAGCACTTAGCGCGTCTTTCTAGAAACGCAACAAACAACTAAAATGGTATAAAGCACACACGATTTGGAATTCTCTACTTGCTGTGCTGTTCGTATTTGAAAAACGTAAAGTGCTTTCAAAAAAGTTACACATGAGTAGTCTTTGCTGTTCGCACTTCAAGCTTTTTTAAAGATTGAAACGAAAACGAAATCAAAAAGTGAAATGTATTCATTGGAAAAATGTATTTTAAAAATAATAACATACACAAATCCAACAAACATATTCTGTCCAAAGTAGTTACTATTTACTTATGGTACCATAGAATCATAGTAATAATAATACTCTCCCTAATTCACCCCTTTACGAGTGAATTTTAACTGAAAAAGTTGAGCTTAACCGGGGAACAGAGTCGGGTAGTATCTGGATACGGTATCCGGATACTTTATGTGTATCCGAAAGCTGTATCCAGATACTTTTCAAATTTTGTATCCGGTTTTTGTATCCGTGACCAAATTTGTAAGTATCCGAATACCGGATACTTTTTTCGGCATTTGGATACTTTTAAATTATTTACCACAATCGTAACTGATCCAATCCATATTATCTCTATTAAAATATATAATCGAAATACTTTGAGCTACCCTGTATAATTAGAAATAAAATACGTATTTTTCAATATTACAATATTTAAGACACAATTGCAATAGGCACCTACTTAAATAAAAAAATAGTAAAATAGTAAAAAATTCTATCGCCAAGGATGATTCGACGATTCATCCAGTATACAGACGGTCGGGATTCAGCATCTTGCAGCACGTTTTTACAGGAAAAATCCTGCAAACCCATGTCCGGTGTTAGCGTCATGAACTTGTGGAGGTTCCATTAGCCCAGTTATGTTTCAGTTAGCAAAGACAAGAGACGGTTGTTCCTGTGTCTTTATATAGTGCAATATAACTAAACTTTCTGGAACAGTTTTAGTGCCTAACTATACGCAAAGGTAAGTAGGTGTAGGTACCTCGAATTTTTGTTTTGTAAAATGTCTAATTACATTATTAGTTCTTAAAATGTAGTCGAGAAAATACATGTATGACGTTGTTGCTCATAATGTTACTGATCATGTGTTATTTATGTCGTCACCAACATCAATAAAGTATACAGATCTGACAAGATCAAATAAACGTGCCTGCTTTGCCTATGCCAGATCGAAACATTCAGCAATCTCTCACTCCTCCTCCTTTCGACGCTCTCGACTCTACCAAGTACCCTTCGTCGGAGGATCCACAAAAAATGGATTGTCGAATACATCTGACACTGACGAGAATATCGAAAGGTTGTATAAACATGGCAAGTCGCGCCAGCAACGAGCTTATTTCGTTAGATTTATATGGATACGACACTGGCTGGTTTTTGGCGCGACTCGTTTTATTTACACGCACCTTTATGTTTTATTGTTCCCTTTGTTTTAATGTTTTATATTCAAAGAATAAAAATAATAAACAATTTATTGAGTAGTTTTTTCCTGTTTCTATTATATCGCTTTCCATTTTCGATAATTTATTTATGCCTAGTATTGTTTATTGTTACTCGTAATCAATCTTATTGCATAATTATAACTATTAGTATGAAAACATTATTTTAACTCATTTTAAAAGTATCCGGATACTTGTATCCGAGTATTTTTTAGGTTAAAGTATTCTAAAAAGTATACGGATACATAGTAATTATCCGTATCCGGTACTCGGATACTTTTTTCCTGTATCCGACCCAACTCTGCCGGGGAAGAGACGGCTATTATTAGTAATTACCGTGGCGCTCCGGGGCGACTTAAAGATGATTGAAGGAGTCATTTGACTTACAGCTGAGGAAAACCCAACCCACTATCAAAGTAACGATTAGTATAAACGAGTAACGAATACTTAAAAGTAACCATAATCAACATCTCTACACATAACGTTTTGCCCTATCGAAAGTACGAATAGTCGCCGGCATATGCTTGTGACACAGAGCTGGACGGCTCTAATTCAGTAGGCGCTATTCCATTTGATTTCGAACGTATCAAAATCTGCCGGCTGTTCTCAATGGGCGCGCTTCTTTAGTCTGTGATTTCAAATGGGTATACAGTCGACAATGTGGTCTGCTTGTTTTGACGCCTGGCATGATTTTGTACGAACAGCAACCCTGCATACTATTGAAGAAAGAACAGAAATTGAACAGTACTTTTGCAGTTTTCCTACTTCATACACAGGATTTGACGGTTTTGCTGCGGAGCTAACCGAAGTGAAGCGATACAGAGTGTAGACAAATATTATATTAATGCTAATAACAAATATAGCGAAATTCACGAAGTCGCCCGATAGGGTTCGATGTTTACTACCACCTCTTCAATTACGAAAGTACTGTTCAAGTTCTGTTTACGCTCCACGACAAACAATGAAGTGAAAAGGTGGTGTCTACTATAGACAGAGGCTAAATTCTTAAGGCGGCTTTCTTCAAACCATAACTACTCTGGAAAGTCTACAAAAATCATACTGTCATAGAAGTACCTGAACCAATCGTTAGTTTAAAAGAGCAACTAACTGGCCTATTGAATTTTAAACGCTTAACAGATTTGGAACGAATGTAACAAGCCAAGTAAATATACAATTTGGAGCCAGTAGAAACTAACAAATTTAATACATACCTTAAAAATATTCTGATCGTTTTACGATATGGCTAACTCGAAGGATGATACAAAATAACAGGCAGTAGCGGCTATCTGAAACTCTCTGAGAAATAAAAAAGCCAGTTACTGAGATAGGAAGTTGATGCGAATTAACGATGTACCAAGACATAACATTTTAAATAGACCTACGTGGATCAGTTAAAAAGGAAGAAAATTATGAAAGGTAAGACTTATTGAGATTTAAATGTTGCCGACCCCGCTAAACATAAGATGTTTATATAAAAATAGAGATGAAGAGCTGTCAAGATGCTATGTAACAAAACTACTTTACCATGTGTATAAATTGATATGGATGCGGGTTTTGTGTACGCCCCTGATCATTTTCAACTAAGGAAGGGTAGTGCGATTTGTGGCTTTATATTGATTTTGAAATTTGTTTTGCAAAATAGCAAAGAAACGCATTTGTTAAAAGTGTTTGTTTTCAAAATTGTCATTAGATAGAAAGACCTCCGACAAAGCAAAGTAAATATCCAGTTCGATATTTAGGATTATAAATTTTGTTCATCATAAACATTGAATTAATGATGTACCTTTCGGAATAAAAAAATAGTGTAAAGAATTTCATTGTATCCTTTTTCACCAAACGGTTGGTGAAAGGACTGGCCGCAAGCCAACAACGGTCGCGATTAGAGAGCCATTTCAGTTAAATTCAAAACATTGCATACAATTAGCAGATTCATGAAAGGCGCAGTTCCACTGAGAGTGGAGTAATGATATCTACGAAAAAGGTTACATGAATAAATTTCAGATTCATCGAATTTAAGCAGCCAGGGCAGATTTCGAT
This sequence comes from Psylliodes chrysocephalus, assembly GCA_927349885.1. Taxonomy (NCBI): domain Eukaryota; kingdom Metazoa; phylum Arthropoda; class Insecta; order Coleoptera; family Chrysomelidae; genus Psylliodes; species Psylliodes chrysocephalus. The sequence continues at coordinate 60,895,479 of OV651816.1, forward strand.
AAAGAAAGATTCAACGAAATGATCATTTAGTTACTAATTGTCTTTTAAATTTAATTTTAGAAATTTCTTATCAAATTGAACCCGCCTAATTTTGTTTGGAAGCGTCGCAGAACTCATTTGCAGGAGAGAGGGAGTGGGGCAAGATTTATCGACTGGACAAGTAAGAGGACATTTCCCGATGGGAAATGAAATACTCAACGTAAAAATTCTGTGCTCTGAAAATGTGATCAGTCCGAATGAAATGAACTGCTAATAGCCTGTTAAAGTTTAAGAGACAATAAAGTGCCAGGAATGGTCTTGCAACTGGCGGTAATATTCAGGAAATGGAAAATCATGGCGAAAAAATGGAAGCTGGTTCTATAACAAGCCAAGGGTTGCTTGGGTTTGTAGAGACAGTGATTAAGAATTCCTACGTAAATCATAAATATACTTCCTCAAGGAAAAATGGATATATTTGTTTATAAGTTAAATTTTAGTTGCCAATACTTATAACTGAGATATTAAGAACCATATTTAAGTTGAGAATAAGTAAACTATAGAATTTTTTTTCACTGGTGTGATGGCACATTGATATTTTCAAAATTATAAATACTTAATAAATATTCATTTCGTTTAAATAAAATTAGCTAAGAAAAATATTTAAAACCTAGATATTCTTTTTAATTACTTGTTTAGATATTTCTGTACCTTTAAATTCGAAAGCCAATACTGTACACATTTATTTTCTCTTTCTAAATTATCAACAATAGCAAATAACAGAGTATCTACTTATTAACTAGATGAAACATTACGTTTCGAAAAAAAAAATGTATTTATTGGCAATAAGCTTAACAATTTTTTTATAATAAGGCTTCTTTTAATAAATAAAAGAATTTAATTAGGTACTATTATGCTGAAGAACATTTTAAATAAAATTTGGAGATATGTACAATATAATTACATATGCAACTAAATAAAACGTAATATTCATGTAAAAAAGTGAATACTAATATTTTGTGTTGGGCATTTTACCGATAAATACATAGCGTATTGCGATAGAGAGAACGATTCTTTTTAATAACTATTCCGATACACCAAACATTATGTACAACAAATGGGTGCTTTTAAAGCTAAAGAACATTAAAAAAATAAACAATAGAGTATAATAATATTAATAATAAAAATATAAATCACAATGAAAATAGTAGTTTTTATTATTGTTCTTGGTACGAACGAAGATGAAAGTGTAAAAAATACCCTGTTAGTTAAACGGAAACTTTCAAACATCCTAGAAGTTTAAAATTGCAATTAGGGCTGGGCGATTATCAAAATAATCGATTAATCGAAATAAATAATCGATTTATCGAAAATAATCGATTATTTTGCCCACCCCTAAGGATGACGGTAATTTGATGGAGAATTCGGAAATAAGACTATTAATTGCGTTAGTTTTAATTTCAGGGCCCTCTAGGTTGATAAAAAAATTGTTACGTATGGTAAAGTGTGACAATTCATTTGAAAACTAATTTTATTGCTAATTCAATATACCACATTAATCTAAAAATCTCCATATTGCACTTATATAAAAAATGACTAATTTTCAGACTTGCATGGGCAATATTTGAAGTTATGTGGTGCATTGAATTAGTAATAAAATTAGCTTTCAAATGAAGTGTTACATTTTACAATACATAAGTTTTTTTATCATGCTAGAGGGCGTTAAAAACAAAAGTAAAGCAGTGAATACTCTTATTGCCGAATTCACCATCAAATTACCTTTTCAATGATGTGCCATCTTAGGTACTATTCATTTTGCATTTCCTTAAAATCCAATGAATACTGTCAAATAACAGTGTGGACTGTAGATTTAAAGAGTGGTAATAAACTATTTAAAAAAATCATCCTTTTGAATAAACGATTTTTTTATGTCGATTATTCGAATGATAAAATTCAAATTTCGATTATCCGATTAATCGAAAATAATCGATTAAAGGAAAATAATCGATTAAACGAAAGTAATCGAATAAAAAATAACCTTTCAAACAAGCATTTTTTTTTGGATGTCGATTATTCGAATGATAAAATTCAAATTTCGATTATCTGATTAATCGAAAATAATCGATTAATCTAAAATAATCGACTAATCAATTTTTTCCCACCCCTAATTGCAATTTTAAATTTTTTAAACTTCAATGTTGATAGTTTATAGCCTCATGAAAAAGTCTCAACGAGAAGAAATAATGTAAAATTATGTATGATCTCCTAAGTAGCTTTTAAAGTGTAAGATACGGTACAGAAATGTTTGAATGAGTACGCTGTGATAAAAAACTAGTAAACATAGCTATACTGTTAGATGGCGAGGACGACGATTACAAAAAAATCGTAGAATACTGAATTGAGCACATATTTTGGAAAACAGATAGATTGAAGGTGACTTCCAGACAGCTCACTATCACTGTTGTACACCTGATGACAAGTAATCCACTCAGTGTCCTACGGTAGTTTATTAGCCATTAGGTGAGCATCAACCCAGGGGGAAGAAACTCAAATGGAAAAACACGAGGAAGGTAATTTAGAACCACTCCAATTAACGGGATGGCGGTCGTGTCGAAATTACAGTTGTCAGTTCGTACAAAACTTCAAAATTATAATGACTGTTGCAGTTCAAAGTGCATTGAATTTTAATTCACCCAGATATATTTTCACAATCTTTCTTTGCGTTAATGGCATGTAATATTTATAAACTTGTTTTTGTTTCAGTGAAAACAATATTGGTTTATTTTAATTTCATTTTGTTTTCAGTTTTTAATGATCATTCTTATTGTAAAGAGATTGTTGACTCCCAAAATATCCTGTTTGTGTTGAAAACTGTGAGCGTCAGCTATCAACATTAAAAATTAATTCAGTGCCATTGACGACATCAAACAAGAAAAATGTTCGCCAACATTTTCAAGGGTCCAAAGTTTGTAAATTTTCTTTAAGTTTTGAAGCTAAATTCATTTATCACAATGCCCAGAGGATGAATAAGAATTTGAAAAACTACAAGTGGTGCACACATAAATCCATAAAAAAATATCTGCTGAAGAAATGCTCTCCAACTCAACTAGTGGGCTTGATAAGAATATGGAAAATTTTATCTTTACTCAAATTCGCCTTAATAGTAAGAACTCTTATAAAGGATCTTGAACGCTATACATGCTGATTTTGTTGCAAAAAACGTTTATGATAGGTTTGTTTTATAAATAATAATTGAAGACACAAGTATTTTGATAAATAACGGCTATTCATCAAATAGAAAGGTATCATGAGCCATATTATCATAATGCAATTGTAAAACTTTAAACTTGTTTTTATCGAAATAATGTTTTTGTGGCATGACGCCTTTATCCATTCGTGTCTTCAATTATTTAAATGGTGTAAATAATGCACATTTGTCTGAGCATTCCCAACGGCAACACCTCGGTCTGTAGAGCCAGAACTATTTGATTTTTGTTAAATCTGTTTTCACAACGAAATGTATATTAGAAATGGCAAACGTTTAAAAATAATTTAATTTATATAGTGTTCTCCTTAAAAAAAAAAAAAAATGATACATATCAAAGTTATGTTTTTTATTTTATATTTGACTTGCCTTTGATTTTCCCATTACAATATTACCAAATAGTATATTATAATTCAGGGTATTTTACACATTATAATCAGTTTATATGAAAATAGTATTGATTTAAATTATCTGTATACTGCAATTGAAAACCAATTTTTAGCAGTATAAGTGTTTCGTTATTAGTTAACATTTTATGTTACTTTCTTCAATTCTAAACAAATCTGTACAGGGTAAATCGATAATAAACTACAACTAGATAAATTCTAATTATTAATTAACAAACGGCCCATTTCCTATTAACCAGTGACCAGTTAAAATTAAAGCATTTTGTGAATTATCTTTTTTTTTTTTTTAATTTAAAAATCTCCCAAAATTATTAACTTTTGGTATAGGGAACGCTTAACTCAAATGAAACTTTAATTAAGGTACTTTTGAATGGTGATATAAAATATAGTGGTAAATTAAAAAAAAAAATATAAGAAATTAATGTATTTGAATATTGACTAACCCTGTACAGATTTGATTTTAATTAAAAAAAATTGTCCATTGGCATAAATGTTGACTAACATCGAAAAACTTTTACCCTAAAAAAATTGGTTTTCAATTGATTCTTTTGTAGTAAACAGGTCATTGAAATTAATAGGTAATATAAAAAGCGAAAGCAAATCAAATATAAATAATAATAATAATAATAAATAATATAAATATAAAAAAATCTAACTTTTATATATACCACTTTACTGGAGAACTCTGTAAAACAGTTTTGGCTTTATAGTCCGAAGCGATACCGGTAGTCCACTCTGTAGAATTCTAATTTTGCCATTAATTACCAATTTAAATAAATTGAATTAAAAATTGTTACACACAATATGTGTCTATGGGATGTTACATTATTAAAATACATAAATTTTGGAATCACTAAAAAGTGTGGTCATAGAAAGTGCACAGCACTTTTCCCACTCGATTGCTTTAGGCCTCGCTTCATACCAATCATACCACTAATCCAGTATTTTTATATAGACCTCCTCCTGTTTAAGTAAAACAGTATTCAATTTCAATAAATTAGGATTATCCTGTAAACCTCTCAATTAATCAAAAATCATTTAATAAGTTACTTTCAGCTTTTTTATAATTTGATGAATAAATAACTTTTAACAGCATATTGTTGATTTATAATTTGTTAATTCCCTTAGGATTAGCCTCAAAAAAATTACACGGGCTCGTTTTTAGTATTGGATGGATTCGATTCCACTAATTTCCTTCATGGAAATTAAAATAATTTTATATTTTCGTTCGCACCAAGAACAGTGAGCAGGAAGTACAACTCCTAAAATTTTATTTATAGATTATTTTTTACTTAAAAATTTAATTGATGATGTTTGTTTAGTCTAAGAGTTTTTTTTATTACAAGGGAAAACTGGTTAAGGAGGGAATCAGTCGCCCGTATCCAGCCATTTGCTTTCTTCTATGATCCTTTCGAAACAGTCCATCAAGTATAAATTCTAAATAACAAAAAATTTTAAGTCAATGTTAAATTTTTCGCCGGTAGGACAAAAAAAAAAATAGAATTAAAATTAACAAAAATACTTACATATGGGGTAAATATTTTTAACCATTTAGGAGTTTTATCGGGCCTATTATATTTCAGGCAAAAAGCCATACCTAAAATACAGATATTGCAATTTAGTTAACATAAAATAATTATATTAAATAGATATACAGAGGTGACAGAGTTTAATTTTCCTCTACACGTTTTTTTTTGGATATTCCCAATATTTCTGCAGCTATCTTTTGTCGACCAACATTCAGTTTTCTATTCTTGCTTATAGGGCGTTACAACAAACCCTTTGATTTGGCATTTAGGAAGCTAACATTCTACGACCAGTTTTGCCCTATTTGTGGCTCTTCGGGCAGTAGCAGTCAGCTCGAATAGAATCTCTAATGTAAGCCTTATATTAGCAGTCGACTGGTTTAAATATATTTAAAAATAGTTTGAACTATTCCCATTCGAGTGACCAAATAATCACGTCAGGTTCAATTAGGATACACACACTAAAGGTATGCTGACTTTCGATTCAAAATTCGTCCAAACCGCGCATGACGTAATGCGGAACGAACTTTCAAGTTTTTTTGACACTTTTCGATTAAGTAGTGTAAAATAATTTAATAATTTATGTTTTTGTGTTAGTAGTGACTATATTTTCCTATATATAATAGGGAAGAATTAAATTAATGTTCAAAATACCGGGCTGCGCAGTGGAGATATTTCCGAATGCCACAGAATATAATAGAAGAAAGGGCAAACTCAATTGAAATTGCCCTATCCATTTTGAGGAAAGTAGTTGAGAGATTCCTCTTAAACATAAAGGCAAGAAAAGGAAACTGAATTCCAAGAGGTGCACGGGCCTCATTAAGCAAAGAAAATAAATCGGTATTTAAAAATTTTAGCAGATAAAACAGTAGTTTCCTGTCCCAATACAACGGTCCTTTTGAAGTAATGCCATGCATGAGCTGGACACGAACATATATAAGAATAAGATAAATGAACAGAAAAATTAGTTTTGAGTATTTTCAAAGTAAACTTGACAAACATTTTTAAATTTACCAAATAAAAAGTAATGTTTTTGTGTACTTACTTTTTGTAAATAAATAATTTGTTTCTGCACATTTATTTTTATTTCACATAATAAGACAAGTATTAGAAATAAAAAAATTTAAAAAAACCGACTTCAAAAACGTGCAGATGCCATCACCACATCTTAACCAAATTTATATGGCACCACCCCTGAGGTACCTCCTTACTAACAAAAGAAGAATTATATAAATCGGACAAGGTGGTAAAGCATTATCGCTAAACATACATAAAAAATGAAGAGTTTGAGGATTTTCTCATGGACCCAATTATTAGATTTTGACCAAATTTATATGGGACCACCCCTGAAGTACCCCCTTTTCAACAAAAAAAGAATCATTGAAATCGGACACCGTGTTAAAGAATTATCGCTGAACATATATAAAAAAATATATATCTGGACGAATTGAGAACCTCCTCCTTTTTTGAAGTCGGTTAAAAAGAGATTGCAAGAGAACTACTACGCCCATTTAATGCTTATATAATTCTATGTCCCACGTGACGTCACCGTCAGTCAGCTGCATGCGCAGGAACATACCGTTAGTCTGTGTATCCTGAGGTTCAATAAAGTTTAAACCAGCTGCATGTTTTTTAAACGTCTCTACGAGAATGGTATGTATTGTATTATGTACTACATTTAACTCAAATAATTAAGCAAAGCGTGAATCACAATTTTTGTTATGGATTTGCTCATATTGTTTAAACATTTCGATTCTTTTCAATTTTTGTAAATCGACAGTGTTGTCGAATTATTAAGAGAGAATGGTCGATTATTTGAGAACGTTTTCTTCATCACGACATTTACGCATTTTTGTTGAAAAGTGCCAAACTGCCGGCCGGCCGATCGTCACCACCCGTTGTAAAAGCCGAATAAACACCTAAGGTAAGGCCAAACATAAGGAAAAAATTAATGTTAACAAAAAATAATTTCAGTTCACTTATCTCGTACCAAAAGATTTTTACTGAGCCAAGATCCAACAATTCTCATTTCCAAAAATTTACAATACAAAGTGGATAACTAAATGTAGTAATACTGTAATACCTGTAATTATGCAAGGCAAAAAAGTACTTGAAGGTGGTACTGTAAATATAAAACGTAACGAAAATCAAAAGATATATTTTTCTTGTGGCATACAGGGTGAAACATAACTATGGGATCAAACGTCGGGAGGTTATTCAGTGCAATAGAAACACTTTGAGTACAAGAACCCATGTCCAAAAATATCTCCCTAAGGCGGCAATGGTTCAACGACGCTTTAAGTTATTTATGTGAAAAAATGTGTTTAATTGAGTGTGAACTATTGTTTTTATTCAAAAATAAATGAAAACAATGCTTTAAAACTTGATCAAATAAATTTTTTCACATAACCAACTTAAAACGTCTTATGGAAACATTTTCAGACATGGGTTCTTGCACTCAAATATCTTCTATTATTGCACTGAATAGCCTCTCGACTTTTTATCAGTTATTTTCGATTGACCCAGTATAGGAAAATTAAATTCGGACCACCCTACATAAAAAAAATTAAACATTTCTTAATCCTTACCTTCTTCATCGATTTCCCATTGTCTTAAACAGTCCCACTGTAATAATATCACCTGACTTTCCAATGTCCCATCTTCTCTGCACGCGTGCAACTTGATGCCCATGGTACCAATAGACAAAACCACGTGACCATCTTTGCGCGAATCGCACGCGCAATGCGGGAACGTCACTTCACCGTATCCGGGTAATTCCCGGGCCAGTTTAAGGTATTCCGAGGCGCGAGTTTTGTCTTGAAGCGCTTTGAGCTGGTACAGTCTTTCACCTGCGTGAATGCAGCCTCGATTCACCTCGTCTACAGCCTAAAAAGTTACGGTTGAGTTTAGCGGTGCAACGGCCCGGTTGTACAAACTCGGTTCAACCACAGAAAACAAATTGTACAGACTTCGATCAAAATTCTGTTCTACCATCGATATTGTTCAAGCTCTGAACATGCAACATAACCTAGTTTGTGTTGTTTATTGAAAGTAAGAATCTTTTGTAAAGTTTATTAGCAGACCTACTTGCACAATATGGATTTTTTAGGAGAATTAAAGGATGACGAAGATTTTTTAGAGCCAATTGCTCTGGTCGACAATCCTAGACTTTCTTAAACTTATACAAGTATGTTAAAGCAAACTGTCCTATTTATAATAGTCGGAAATGTTGCAATCTGTATTTTTGCATTCGATTTTTTTTTTGATTGTAACGAGCTAAATTTATATATCTTTTTTGAGAAATTGGTTGTTTTTGGTTTGAAAAAAGTGGTTTGACACATTACTATATGACATACAATAAAACTGATAAAAATAAAACACAAATGTAATTAACCATCAAAGTTTCAAACATAAACTGAAACACTGACGTTTGACAATTTTTTTTGCCTTAAAACACCAAAAAAGTATGAGTATGATGCAATGTTGGGAATTTTAAATTTTATATTCTCCAACCTACCCTGCTAATGCGGTTACTTTAACCGGAGATGGTATAATAGTATTTTCTTTGAACAACATTCATTGTTGTCTATCAGTTAAATCGAACTGTCTTTGATTGGTACAAATGGGCCTTAAGGAATTGGCAAATTAAAATTGGAATTATTACTACTGCTTCTAACAGACACACATGACTTAATTAATATTGTAGGTATTCAGCTCTATATAGAGGGTGTTATTGAAATACATGTAGATACTGAACCAAATTAATATTTCAGCTCTCCTAGAATGTGAAAAATATTTTCAAAAATAATATTTTTAAAAATACCAATAATTGAAGGAGTAAGTATATTTTGAAAATTTATTTGGCCCGTCATCTACAAAATCTAAGGTCATTGACCTTGACTTCCAAAGTCACAGTCTTTGTCTGCAATCTTAATCTCGATAGTCTAGTTGGAAACTACCCAATAACTTATCTTTTGGTGTAGTGAGGACTACCAAAAAAACCGCTTATTAATTATTATACAACTGCCTTAGATAAAAGAGACCAGAGATATAACATACACCGGTTTTAAACCTGCGCAAATGTTGTCAATTTCTAAAGAAGGGTTAACGGAGTGGGGGAACTGGGCGGCGACACGCGGCGATCCGAACTCTGTGACAGGGACCGGACTTTGTTTATTAGCATCTTAATGAACTATTAGGTTTATTTAAAAGGTGTTTAATCGAATTTTGTATTATGAAATCAAATTATCGTGATTTTTTAATATCAAACAGATGCCACGACATTTTATGTAAAGAGAAGACCTTTTATAGAATATTTCGTTAGCGTTTATTTACTACGGACTTTTCTGCAAGAGATTACAGTAAAATGTTGAAATAGAATATATTGTTAATAGAGCAAAAAATGATACTCATTGTCTACGAGTATTATAAAAATAGCATGTGCGCAGGCTAATACTGCAAATCTACCCTTATGAGTTGAACATTATATTTTTTCTACGGCTATTACATATTATTAAAAATTAGTCAAAATGAGAAAATGCTGTTTTGTATTGTAACCTCAGAAAAAGTATATATTGAGGCTTCTTTCTTTAAGAATATTAATTATTATAAAGGATGAGTCACATAAAACTCTAGAAATGCATATGTCTGAAACCAGATAACATTTTAAAATTTAAATCTATTAAAAGTCATTTGGTCGCTAGGGATGAGTGATTATCGAAATAAATTATCGATAATTGAAAATAATCGGTTATTTTCGATCAATAGATTATTTTCAAACGATATATTTTTTGTCATTTCCTTTAAAATCGACTACTTGATTATCTTTGAAAAATCAAAAATAATCAATTAATTAAAAATAATCAATTAATTAAAAAGTCGATTAACTGATAAATCGATTTAAAAAAAAAAAACAGAATGATCGATTATTTTAAATAATTAATTATTTTCGATCAATCGATTATTATCAATAATCTATTTTTATTGTATTTCCTTTAAAATCGTTAATTCGATTATCTTTGAAATACCGAAAATAATCGATAATTCCAAAATAATCGCCTAATCGAAAATAATCAATTAATTAAGAAGCCGATTCTATGATATATCGATTATTACCAATAATCTATTTTATTGTATTTCAAAAATATTCGATTAATTAAAAAGTCGATTAACTGACAAATCGATTTAAAAAAAAAAACAGAATGATCGATTATTTTAAATAATCGATTATTTTCTATCAATCTATTATTATCAATAATCTATTTTTATTGTATTTCCTTTAAAATCGATAATTCGATTATCTTTGAAATATCAAAAATAATCAATAATTCCAAAATAATCGCCTAATCGAAAATAACCAATTAATTAAGAAGCCGATTCTATGATAAATCGATTTTCCAAAAAATAAAACGAATTATCTATTATTTTCTAATAATCTTTTTTTCATATTTCCTTTGAAATTGATTATTCGATTATCGAAAATAATTGATTATTAAAAAGCTGATTATCCAATAAATCGATAATTTTAAAAAAATAACCAAAATATCGATTATGTAAAATAACCGATTATATTCAATCGATTATTTTCATATAATATCTTTGAAAAATCGAAAATAATCAAATAATTAAAAAACCGATTAAACGATAAATCGATTATTTTGAATAAATCTACTTTTTTTGTATTTCTTTAAAATCGATTAATACATTATCTTAAAAAAAAAACGAAAATAATTTATTAAAAACAGCGGATAAATAGATTTTCATTAAAAAATATCAGAATTATCGATAAATCGATTATTTTTGTAACCCCTATCGGTCGCTTGCTTTTATCTGAGCATTTAGCTCTAAAATTTAGAGATTCGGATTTTTTGATCCAGTTATCTTTGAAATCGCATTCGCTTGTATAATAAATAAATATTGCTAAATTTTGGATTTTTTTTAGTAAACGAAAATTATGTTCGAGTTGTTTAGGGGTTTGTAATGTAATGATATTTTTACATTAACACTGTCATTTTAATCTCCGTTTAACACAACGGTGGAATCGGACCTAACTCCTGTAACTTTAGTATTTTTTTTTGCTTGTACTAGATTACTTTGTTTTAAGACTGAAAATTCAATGTCACTTTCGATTTGACCGCAAATAAGATGAACCTTGAAATTTTAAGTAGGTCATCCTGTATTTCATCTAATATTCTTATAAAAATACCTTATAAAAATAAAATTTAGCTAGCAACTATGATTCTTTACCTCTTATTTATCTACCAAAAAGGGCTAAAAACTACCTTTAGAAAACATTCTTATAAAACTACTTTCTAAATACAAAATTTCGTTAGCAATAATGCCTATTTACTATTTATTTAAATTAAATGTTTAAAATTTTACCCTTTTGTAAATTTATGTAAGTAATATGAAATCTGAGTTTGTGATGCTTAATATTTATTGAAACCCCTTAATGCGGATCTGAAGTATTCAGCCCAGAGAATCATGGCGCTTTATGTCAAAACGTTAATAAATATTTACCGATGAAAACGAATATATTCATAACGGTAGTACTTGTATTATAAGTACATACAATTTTTCAAGATACATCGTGACATTTTGAACTTGAAATTGAATAACTAGAACACTTTAAATTGCTAAAATACCAACAAATAAATCAAAAAACAGCTGTCAATGGTGATTAAACTCAGGTGGAGGTGTGATCGCTGAATGGAAATCGGAGCAATTCGGGTGGCGTCGTGCAACAATGATTTTCAATTGGTGGGTTACTTTGGCTTAAAATAGACAACATGGGCAGTGTGAAATGTTACATCTTCGGTCTCTTTAATCTAAGACAACTGCATATACAATCATTTTGACAAAAAAAGTAATAATAAACACACTTCCAACCTTACAAAACGAGAAAAAAGAACTACTCTAAATCTCAGACAACCATGTTCATGATTTATTCTATATTTATTCATTCTTTTTAAAAGTATTGGAGTAATAATATTTTTTATCAACAACACGGTTAAACTATGGGAAGATCTTACAGTTACCAATCTTATGGTCTATCAAGAAACTATTCTTTCTAAATTTTATGAAAATATGCAAACTGACATAATATATTTTGATTTTAGTAAAAGACAGGAGGTAGTTTGTCCATCCAATATGACGTGCCCTCAGAGATTCCACAAGGTTCCCATTTGGGACCATTACTGTTCTTACGATACATCAGCGATATTGAAGACAAAGATATATTGCTTAAGTCTTGTTTAGATTAGGAGCGGCGAACGTGGTGACGCGATAGCGATGCTTCGAGCGACGCGCCGTCCTAAAAACAACCTAGTGCTATTAAACGCAAACGTTCAGAGTGAGAGCGACCAGCAGAGATGCTCTGAAATATGAATCCAATCGCTCGACGCAATTATACTAAAACTAGATAAACAAGTTGAAAATGTATAAAAAAGTAGAAATCTACTAAATGTGACAACGTCGGATCAAAGGCTCCCAGTCACAGTGACCTCACCAGGTGAAGTTAACTGTCGTGACGTAATCTACGTGCGATGCACAAAATGGTGCTAAAATTAGCGTGGTTTCAAGCAGGCACACTGTTTCACATATCTTTTTAAGTACAGGCATTAGCGGAAACCCCTCGCGTTCAATAAGAATATTGCACCGACAGACACGAACAGTGCAGTGGCATATCAAAAATGTAGAGATTAACACGTACGAGAATAAGAAAAATATTTACCTAATGAATTTATATTTTTATGAAATTTAACTGGGTGTTCACTGCACAAATGAACTTATGGAGATGGAAAAACGGCCCCTGCTTAAAATCATAGAAGTGAAACACTTAAATAATTTAGTTAACATTTTCAAACTACTTTTTATGACATCTAAACAATATTAAAAAAAAACACTTAAAACGTGTACGTCATTTTCAGGGTCTGTTTCTCTGATGCCACAGTAAAGTGGCGAATTGTGACGAAAATCTGTGAATGTAAGTTAACAGATATATAAATAAATTACATATTTACCTGCCAGAAGACATAAGAAGTAGCTTGTGCATCATTCATTAATGTATACTCCTTGTTAATTGAAAATAACCATTTCCTAATACTCAGACAGGTGCTCGTAGCAGTGCTGTAATTTTGTATGTACAAATTATGAGGATATTCATTTGGTTGAAGTTTCCTCTCTAAAATTATTTAAAATAAAAATAAATATCACGGAATAAAAAAATAGGATGCTTACCAAAATTATATTCAACAATTTCAAATAAATAAAAGTAACATGATACTTTCTTATGCATTCCAATTTTTCTAACAACTGCGTCATAAACTTCATCGGCGTTAGCACTCTTTTTTAAAGACACCGTCACTACTTCTCTATCTGGTAATAATACCTAAAAAAATGTAATGCATTTAAAAAAAAATCTATTTGAAATAGTTGTGATTTACTTTTAAGTCGACCGGATTCGTGTTATTTTCATCATCTTGATCAGTTAGGAACTCTTGCATTACATCAGACTCGGCTATCACTCTTACTGCACACACTCTTTCTAAATATTGCTCTAGACCTCTGCGACGTGCATCCAACTGCTGTTCACTCATTGTAAACGGCCACTTTCCAGGTAATTTTGGAAAAGTAAACCCTAAAAACATTTCTATTTTAGAGATTGATGAAAAGAGAAGGTTTAGGAAAATTTCAGACACCTGGTTCTAAGGAATTAGGGAACCAAGATAAAGAATAGAAAGATAATATGGAAGATCCTCCAAGGCCCACCCTTGATTGTGTAGCTAGTGATTTTATGATGATGATTGTTTAATTTATTAGCCTTTTTGCTGCGAGGTTTATATTATAAAAACGTAAAACACGGAAGTGGGGTCTAAATGAACCTCAAAGTTTGTTTCGTTTTCTGAGCCACTAGATATTTTAAAAATTCTATTTTTTGCTTTGTCTAATGCTGAAAAACATTTGTAAAGGATTCATTGAATAATAATTAGTTTAAAAAATATATATTATAAATTATTTTCCACACCATATTTCATAAACCACTGTGAATACAATGCAAGTTAAATGGGAAAAAGTTTACAAATTATGAGACCAACTTACTAATGTTTTGAAATCCAAGGTATCAGGTCTGATTACCAAGATATTTGAGGAAAACTAATAATTACTTTTAAAAATCGCAGGTTGATTTGATTTTATGGTCTTTTGCCCTGTATCACAAATTAGATTAGTATTAATAAGGGTGATTTACAAATAGAATCTAACTCCCATTTTTAGTAAAAATATTTGCGAGTTCTTATAGACTCTAGCCTAGGGCTGCCAGATTTTCAGAAATGAAAAGCGGGAGGTTTTAATTTTTTAAGAAAAAACATTTATTTTAATAGGTACTTAATATTCAAACACCTACTAAATATACAAAGATATTACAGTAGCATAAAAAACAAATTTCAATGCCCGATTAATAAAACATTTCCAACAAGTCAACGTACAAGCAGTGGCGTAGCCAGCCATTTTTCACGGTACCTCCTCTTAATTTTGGTATCATTTTTGGCAATCTTCATGTCACGACTGTACATTTGTATAAACAAACACTTAAAAAAAATTAACAATAGGAGGTTTAACACTTGAATTAAAACATAATTCCAGCTCTGTGGGTTTTTTCTGTAAGTACAAAGAATACTGAAAAATAAGTTATTGCTTCGTTTCTGTTTGTGTTTACAGAATCACGCCACCTGGTATTCTGTAATATTGACCGCTAACTTTGGATGTCTGTTATATAAGTAAAATATAAATATATAAAAAATATACATAATTCAACAAAAAATGCTTACATTAAAATAGTTAAACTTTTCAAAAGATGTAAAATTCCTATTGTAACCAATTAGTTATAAAATTTCAAATATTTTGAACTGTTTCCTACTCTACCAAGAAGACTTTTTCCTTCCTTTTCAAAACTTTTTGCAAATTCTTTCAGTATAATTAAATTTAATCATTAGTTTAGATTCTGTTTCTATAGAAAGAGAATGTCTTTCTGTCCTCCGGCTACAAACATTAGACTAAAAATGTTCCCACTCGTCGCGTTTGAGTAGGAAGAGAAAAAAACATAAAATAATAAACCCATTGCTGGTCAATTTTAATGTCTTTAAAATTTAGTGGGTTTTCCAAATATGATGAGAACTTTACAAATTCTTCTAAAAGTAGGTCAATATCTACACCAATCTCAAACTCATCAGACATTTTTATGAAATAGTCCAATTTAGGGTTTGTTTTCAAATCCATCGGCCCTAGACTTATAAAAGATGGCGCTTGTAGAGATTACGACGTTTGTAGACATGGGCGGAATGACCGATAATTTGATAGTATCGTTAGCATATTAATAATTTTTTAATATCTATTCAATGTAAATTCGGGGCAAATTAGGAGATTTTTGAAAAATCGGGAGGTTTATAGCTTAGTGTAAAAAGCGAGAGGGAGTGTAAGAAATCGGGAGGTTCCCGCCTAAATCGGGAGGTATGGCAGCACTACTCTAGCCATGAATAACTCAGAATAAATGTGGATAAATATGCCTAAAACATGCAATTCCTAGTGTGTTTTTTTACCACTCTGCTTAAAAACATTTAAAGACAAATATGAAATGTAAAAACCGTTAGGTTTGATAGATATTTAAAATTCCCAATTATACTAATATAAATGTTGACTTACATCTTAAACATGCAAGTAAATTTTAAGCAAAACATAAAAACACTAACCTAAAAATTCCTTTTTGAGATCGTTATGCAACTTTGCGAACTCCCTGTATCTTCGAGAACAGAGATGCCTGCCGGCCATGTATATATTGAAAGCGACATATCTTTCACCGCCACGTTCGTTGTGGTGGTAGTCGGGAATACTGATGGGTAAAGATCTTTTTTCGCTGTAATCATAATACACTTGGTTGTCATCTGTTGGTTCCAGTCGTTCAGCTTCCTAAAAAGTACTCAATATTTGAAAAGACTCAATAAATCAAAATAATTGACTATCGTATAAAATAATTGGGCTAAGGAAGATAATTAAATAATATTCAGAGTGTAATTTTTCTAGTCTTAGTTAATAAAAACCACATTTTAGGTAGACGGGTTATAAATATAGTAGAAAATATTTCTTACTAATATGTAACTCATTTTTTACTTTCCTGTCTGTATACAGAAGATAAGGAAAGTATAAGAATCATGATTTTTTCGACGTCCAGTTTTCGATCGATTTTTACGTTTTGTGTGTGTTTACTTTATAAATCATGATTGTATACAGAGAAAAACACCAAATTTTAAATTTAAGATTTATTCCGGTCTGCGGTGAACTGTTTAGATTTTGGACATAGTACAAACATCGAGGGGGGTACTGTATAAGGGACCATTTTTCTATTTTATGGAATATATCTGTTATTTCGCTAGAAGAAAATTCTTTGGTCTTTTTCAAGAAAATTGACAAAAAGTACAAAAAAATAATTTTTCGAAAATTGTTCAAATAAAAGTTTGTGATGTCATTCTCTATAATTATTGTCCTATATATAATTTCTCTAAAATTGACCGTATTCGACATATTTGAGACAAAGTACAAATAAAAAAAAAGCTGAATAAATTTTTGGCATAGTCGCAACATATAGGGGAGGCTACTTTATAAAAAACAGGTCGTTTTTCTACTTTATGGAATATAGTTATTTACCCTTGGAGAAGATAATTCTTCAAATAAAACTTGCTTGTAATGTTATTCTCTATAATTTTTGTCATTTACATAATTTTCCTAAAATGGTCCGTATTCGAGAAATTTGACCAAAATTTCAAAAATCTAATTTTTAAGAAAATTGTTCAAATAAAAGTTGTTAGCGATATCAATCTCTATAATTTTTATTCTATTGTGACGCGGCGCCGTCTCTGAACATTGTTTACTCCTTGCTCGCGGTATGAAGTCTAGTGCTGGTCATAGAGGCAAACGCACAGCTTCGAGAAGCCTCCGGAGGGATCCCTTTGCAGTGTATGAGTCATAAAGAGGCAGTTATCGAACGTTCTGGTACAGAGCTGGCTTTATATAAATAGCGCGAGTTTGTCGACGGACAACAAGTTTCAAATTAAGTGTTGGACAGAAAAGACAAATTGTAATAAATAAATTAGAATTGTGAGTTATAATAGTGCCTAAGTATTATATAAATTAATTAGTACGTTATAAATGAATTGTAAATAAAGTGTTTTAAATAAATAAACTATAAATAAATTAAACGTTACACTATACAGGGTGTCCCAAATTGTTTTACCCATGCTGTAACTTCTAAACCATGCAAGATAATTGAACCGGATAAAAGTCATCCATTATAGTTAGCGGTGTACTTTGAAAAAAATAAAAATTTGATGACCCACCCTCAAAAACTACCCCCCTGGAACAACCCCCTCAAATATTATTAACGACACCCTAATTTTTTTTTCTGCTCATTTTTGTAGTCGCTACTTTTCTCTGTACAACTGTTTTTAAAATTTTGAAATCGCTCCATAAATAAGTGAGAATCGTTTTTTTTTTCATTTTCATCTAGTTGCTTGCTGTCAAATTCATGGTAAGTTTTCTAGCGAATTATAAACAATACTATATCAATCTGTCTCTTGTCAAATAGAAGTGCAGCTTAAATACTCGCAATAATTTAAGAGTTTGTCAAGTCCTAACAAATTATTTCAAAATGCCGACTCTGTTTAGTTCCAACGAGTACACCGATATGATAATTATTTACGGCGAATGTCGCAAGAATTCAAGACAAGCTAGACAATTATACTATGAACGTTTTCAGAATAGAACAATTCCCTCAGTCAGAACGTTTTCCAATTTAAAAAGAAGTCTTAGACAAGGACATTTTCCTGACGGTAAACATCATAGAGGACACAACAGAATGATCAGAATTGAAAAAAATATTATACACGTTTTGGCTTACGTTCATATAAATCCACATATTTCTATCATAGATTTGACACTCGAAATTTGAATAACCAAAAGTAGCATCCAAAGAATATTAAAAGACAATAAATATGATCCTTATAAAATACACTTGGTCCAAGGTTTACTCCCTAATGATCTTGAAAGACGCTTAACTTTCTCGCTGGAATGCAGGTGAAACTAAATGACGATGCCACATTCTTAGATAAAATATTATGGAGCGACGAATCACGTTTCCTAATAATGGTGTATTAAATCGTCATAATTCCAATTACTGGTCCCCAACAAATCCCCACTGGGTAAGAGAAACAAGGTTTCAAAATATTTGGGGCATAAACGTATGGTGTGGTTTGTTCAATGGTAGGATTATAGGTCCTCATTTTTATGAAAACACTTTAACGGGAATAGGATATCGTGATTTTTTAATCAATACCGTTCTTGATTTGTTGGAAGGTGTTCCTCTTAATCAAAGACGTGATATGTGGTGGCAGCAAGATGGTGCACAAGCTCATAATGCACAAGTTGTGAGCCAATATTTGGCAAACACTTATGGAAACCGTGTTATATCTATGCATTCTCCAATTATCCAGTGGCCGGCTAGGTCACCTGATTTGTCGCCTCTTAGTTTTTTTTTTTCTGGGGTACTATAAAGGACGTAGTATACGAAACAAAACCAGCGGACTTGTAGAAAAAAAATTAGGGTGTCGTTAATAATTTTTGAGGGGGTTGTTACAGGGGGGTAGTTTTTGAGGGTGTGTCGCCAAATTTTTATTTGTTTTAAAGTACACCGCTAATTATAATGGATGACTTTTGTCCGGTTCGATTATCTTACATGGTCTAGAAGTTATAGCCTGGGTAAAACAATTTGGGACACCCTGTATATCGACTCATGCAACGAAGACTATAGTAACTCATTATTTCTAGTTTTGAGAAAATCTAAGATAATGTATTTGTAATATTTTATGGCCTAAAATGACTTACTATATTTTATGGTAGTATTTCTGGTTGCCTAACCTCTTTGTTTAGACAATTAGGCATTCCAACGACCTGTCCAAATGGCTACCAGTGGGTAATGACAGTTTAGATATGGCAACCCTGTTGTCATGTTGCCATTAACAGGGTGAATGATACATATATAGTTATATAGATTGCTCAAAGCTGGTCGTTTACGAGCGGCCATATTGCCTGGCAAATGTTTATTAATTTGAATTGGTTTAGCAAAAATGTGTTTTAAAACCAATTTTTAGCCTTTAGATATTTAAAAAAAAATAATTGCTTACATTTTTACTTCAAGGCATACGCTTATGTTTATTTTGAAAGATATGGATAATCAATCTATGTAACTATCTATTTCATTGACCTTGTCAAATCACCAGGTCTACAGGGTTGCCATAATTTTGCAATATCATAACCCGTCAAAGCCCACTGGTAGGCATTCAGTTTGGAATGCCCAATACATCACGGCCGTCTGTACTGTAGGAGCGGCTACATCCGTAGATATTATCCGCAATGTTGCCAAATTTAGATCATTTCTAGTGGCGGGAATATTAAAATTTTAAACTATTCAAACATGTAACGGATCTGTATGCATTATTTGATCGTAATTTACTTCCACATACAAAATAACTAATTTTTAAATTTCTTAATTCAGAAAGTTTAACACAGGCATAGGTGTCGATTATAAACTGCCATTTTCAAAACAAAACAATTTTTAAGGATTGAATATATATTTTAAATAAAATATATTACAAATTGAAAATACATGTATTGATATTTAATGTGAAAATTTGAACATATATTTAAATTGCCAAAAATTATTATATTACATTCTTTGAACTTTTTTTAGCTCCTTGATGGTAAAAATTATCATGGACACTCTCTTTGAGTGTGTCGGACTCTTATGGCTAAAAACACCACCTTTACTGTTTCCCATTGCACCAAAAAACTGCTCTCGCATTTTTATCAATGTCATAATTTCATTATGCGTCGATATATTTTTCATCTATAGGTAAATAATGTTAACATTTACTCAAATAAAGATTATTAATTATTATTTTCTGTTACATCCATGTCCGCTAGCGCTCGAGTTATAAAGTAGTCTACTTCT
Organism: Psylliodes chrysocephalus; assembly: GCA_927349885.1. Classification (NCBI taxonomy): domain Eukaryota; kingdom Metazoa; phylum Arthropoda; class Insecta; order Coleoptera; family Chrysomelidae; genus Psylliodes; species Psylliodes chrysocephalus. The sequence continues at coordinate 60,915,708 of OV651816.1, forward strand.
CCAACGATCGACTAACCCACTGTTCAATGTTGGGAATGAATGTCTATGTCCAGCATCCCTTCCAACTAGAATCGCACATATCTTCATTTGGCTTTGGATGTGTCTTAGTCAACCCCTTGATAATTTGCAAGTTTATTTAATTGATGAATATATCTGAGAATTGATAGGTCTTGTACCTAGGTAGGTACAAGAATTGATAGACTTCTTGTACCTAGAGGTAGGTAAAGTGATAGAAATACCCAAGTCCTCTAACAAAAGAGTATCACATTTTTAGTTACAGTTTGCAGGTATCTTCTTATTTCAGTTGTGCTTTGTTGTTGTTTAGCAGCTTAAACTTTATTAAGGTGTGTTTACACAAATACAAGAACAGTTTACTTTCGTACATTATAAATAATTTCCCAGCTGAACATTGATTTTTAGCTTTTTAAAGATCATCCAGAACAGGTGTAAATTCGTGAAACAGATTCTTTGTTAAAAAAATATATTATAACAAGAGGCACAGAAAATATTTATTGGATAACTCATATATTTTCAGTCTCATCACTACTTGTGGTTGTACCTAAATTAATAATAATTGGTTTTAAATCAGAAACATCTAATAGCTTGTATATTTTCCAATCGGAAACAATTATGTTTTTAGTGTGTCTTGCATAATTATCCCAGTATTATATCAGTAACATTATTCAAAGCTTCTGACAAAGTCTGAAATACATCTTCCAGTGAAGACATTGTTGTTAAAACTTTTTCATCATAAAACCATTTGCACTGTGACCACATCATCTCTATGGCATTGTACTGGGAGTGATGTGGGGAAGTTCTTAATATTTTATGCCCATATTCCTCAATATATCTAGGTGGAATTCTTTTCGTGGTAGATATTGACATACAACTTCCCAAATCTGATCTTTCATACCATATGTTCTTTTCCTACAACCATTTTACCCTTTATCTTTTGTCCAACTATAACATGGAAACTTTTGAAATATCAAAATATACAAATTTTTAACAACTTGACAAATTCAAAATTATTTTGACAATTGCCACCTGACAAATAATTACATGATGTAATTAATTTACAACCTGCCAAAATCTAGTAACTTTTTGTTTCATCAATTTTACATTTAAAAAAATAAAGCGAATGGACTGGGTATATCCGAGCTGAGACTACTTGTGTATGTCTTTATTGTCACTGATTTTACTTTTTCTTTTTATAATATATTATTTAACAATAATCATGTTCGTTAAATATATTTAAATTCTGAGCAATTTTAAAGAATTGACTGGTGGAAGGTTTAGAAATTGTGTTGCTTATTTTGGATTTCTTTTTAGTGGAGAAGGAAAGTTGTTCTTTTTATTTTTTATTGGCTGGTTCCCCTAAAAAAAAATCGTGCTTTTGTATTCAAAACAACAGACATTAAACTAAATTCCTACCTTGAGGTAACTGATTTTCCTGAAATTGTTAGATTTCTTTATGATCTAGTGAAAGGACTGTTTTTTATCAGGGTTTTTGGAATATGTGGTACCATAGGTTCCAAATCAGTGTTTTTACATAAATCAACCTGAAGTTTCAATTAATTTAGCTCAGTCTTAATTTTTTCTTTACCTAGATTTCATATTGTCAGTATTTTCGTTTCGAAAACGAAAACCACGAAAACCCAATATTATTTTTGGGGTTATGTCTTGTCAGTTATCTGTCAAATAAAATTACAACTTGGCAACCGCGGACGGATAATATCTACGGATTTAGCCGCTCCTCTGGGGCCCAATTCCTGAAACTATGCGTTGAACGCCGCATTCGACTAGCGACGCATGGTCGCCACCGCATGCGACGGAAAATCTGTATTCTTGACTACCCTTCGTTAGGATAGTTTTGTGTCGCATGATGTAACGAAGAGTCTTTAATTATTGCAGTAGTTCAATCGTTTTAAACCAATAAAATTTCAGAACGTCATAACAAAACTGCATTATCGACTGAAAAATGTCAAAAAAAAAATTCTTTTGCGAGTGTCATTGTGTAATCTCTTTTATTATTAAACTAAATTCTTTGAAAAATTTGAGTAGTGTTTTGATAATGGAGATTGAAAATGAAAAGAAAAGCTTCAAAATTAGCGAGCAACAGAGAACAGCTTTAATAAATTTTATGAAAGATCACCCGAATTTAGTTAGTGGCAAATTTACAAATCATTTCACTGCTACAACAGCTAAAAATTTATGGAAAGAATGTGAAACCACACTAAATAGCATAATAGGGGGGAAAAAAGATTGGAAGCAGTGGAGGAAAGTAAGTATTTTTATATTTTTATCTATAATTTAACGATATATTGATTTTATTAACATTGTAGTGCTGGCATGATATCAAATCAAAAACAAAGTCTAAACATGCCAGATTAAGAACTCACCAAGGTGGAACTGGTGGCGGTCCCGCTACACCAGAAATATTATCTAATTGGGAAGAGAATATAATAGATATAATGTGCCCAACTGCTAGTACAGGGCACCCAGGAACTTTAGAGTCATCCATTGTTTTTGTAAGTATTTTATACAAATCACTAGTAAGAAGGTGATTAAGAGGATTATTATTTTTAATATTATTTATTATTGTTGTTAAGATAGAAAATACATGTTTCTTAAATTGTGATTTTTTATTTTCATGTAGGATCTTCCTCTTTTACAACATAATACTCCTGAGATATTAGAAAACAGTAATGCTCAAATGCAGGAAGTTTCTCAATATGAACTAGAAATTGAAACGAATATAACTAATCCTGTACAGATAGAGAATAGAACACTAAACAATATAAAAGGTAATATTGTAGAAAATACACTCTTAAGCTATTATTTATTTCAACAGTAATATTGAGCAATTAAAAGGCAACTAAAATTCGTCAATTTTAGTATCTTCTTGATTTAGATTAGTTTATAAATTTGTATAATTTTTTTTAGAAAAAAAAGTTACTCGGTAACAGCAACTTTCTCAATCAGTGGAAGCCACGAAAAATTTAACAGTCACGTCCAAAGAAAGAAACGAAATATTTAAAGAGTATTCACAAGAAAAATTAAATATTTTAAAGGAGACCAATAATTTAAGAAGAAGGAAATTGGAGGCTTTAGAAGAGCAAACTTCTTTAAAGAAAAATAAAACTGGAGGCAACAAAATACTGCAAAATATAGCAACTTTGCTAAAAAAATTTCTCGAAAAATAATAATGCATATATTAATAGTTGTGTGTTAAATTTTTGTTTATTTTTTAGTTTTAAAATTATTTTGTTTTTTATTTATTAGGTTTAATTTAGTTATATTGTTGTTAGTTGTTCCTGTAATTACATTAAAAGCAAAATACAATACATAGTAATATTAATTTATTTAAACAAAGTAGTTTACAATTATTTTAATTATTCATACGCCTTCCAATTTTAATCTCTAAAATGTCCATTTATCACCAATGTTTGTTTCCTTCTTCCTGCTTCCAGATCTGGATTAATTCTTCTTTGGTTTCTAATACGTTGTCCTGGCTGTTCGTCAATAAAATTGTCGATACCAAAATCCACATTTTCCAGTTCATCTAAATCTGGTTCTGGAATATTATGATTTATACACATATTGTGTAACACCACACATGCATTTATTATAAGTGATGCTTTGTCCGGGGTATAGTGCAATACCCTGTGCTTCAGTAAACATCTAAATCTCATTTTGAGTACACCATTACATCTTTCAATGATGCTTCTCGTTGATTTGTGGCAAGCATTATACCTGTATTCATTTGTGTTGGGAGGAGGTTCAACCTCTGTAGGGGTTAGAAGCGAAGCCCTGAGGTAATGTCCTGAATCTCCTAAAAATAAATATAAAATTAATTAGATTATGAAGACATATCTAGAATTACCTAGAATTTTGAATTCTTCCTCATTCATGACGAAAACGAAAGACGAAAGAATGGAAGATGGCTGAAGAACATTCATGTCAAATATCACTTTGACCTACAGTGATTAAGAACTTAAATCTAAAAAGACTATTCAGTAGCTAATTATTATTATCATCCTGATTTACTGATCAAAATCTTTTTGATTGTAGTATAGAAATAGTAATCGGCTAAAAATGTTTCTAAAGTAGGCCATGACCGACAAAGACAGAGATACGAGTCATGACCGTGATAACTACGCATGGTTCTGAATTAAGACCAAGCGTGAATTTCTCCAAGATCTACTTTAGAAACATGTTCTGTGGTTCACTCCATACTGTACCTAATAAATGGTAACCATTATACCCCATTTGATGTAACCTTTCCATAGCTACCTTAATGTTGGAATTACTTAAAATATGATTATCATGTGTGCTTCCTGGATATCTTGAGTTGACGCTCAAAATTCTCAATTTGGAATCACATACCTAAAATTAACATTGTAATGCATTTGAAGACGATTTTTTAAAATAAGTAAATTACCAATTGAACATTAATTGAATGATAACGTTTTCTGTTAATATACATGTGTTCAGGATAAACGGGATCATTTGTTTTTGGTGGAACTATTGCCACATGTGTGCAGTCTATGGCTCCAATAACACCAGGAAACCCATACATATTGAAAAAACTAGAATATAAAAATCAAGTCAAATCTGAAAATTTAAAATACGCTAATTTTAACTTAGCCATTACGAAGGTTTACCAAGTTCTCCTCACTTACTGAAAATTTAACCCAATGGTTAAAAATTTCTGGCCTATTTAGGATATTTGCTACTTCCTCTACAGCCCTGCTAACCGAAGATTGGCTAATGGATAAAAAAATATTTGAGCCAACATCTAATTGATAGCTTCCCGAGGCAAAGAATTTTAGTGAGCAAAGAACCTAAAAAATACTTTTAATTTTTAATTTTTAAGTATAAATGTTGACTATATTCAATACAATAAACAAGAATACAAATTAACTTAATACTTAAACCACCAAATTACATTTGGATTGGTATATTTCTGTTTCCAGTTTATTGTTATTAATAGATAAAATTATAGGAAAATAAAAATGAAAATAGTTGTATTTATAATTATTATGGGTTTAATTACTAACCTTTAGTTGTGGACTCAGAGCTGAATTTCTTCGTGGTTGCACCATGTAGGGAGTCACTAATATAATTATATTTTCAACTAACTCCTTAGTTAGTCGAAATATTCTTCTAAACTGCCTATCTGGTAAAAGAAATGGATCCTGTCGCCTGTTGTAATTGAGAGGTGGCAGTTCTGCATCTAATTGTGCCTCTTCAATATTATGTATTCCCTGAATAAGGGCAATTTCCTCTATATCGTCCATTTTATAAGAAGTTTCCAATAGTAAATACAATAACTAAATAAAATTAACACTAACGACTTATAAACAGCAAAACCGTAAAATAATTATGTAATAATAATAATCATTAATAATAATAACAATAATAATAAGATAATTATAAAAAACGAATTAAAATATAAACTAGGAAAATATAAACAATGATCTCTTATATTACTAAGTGACAGTGACAAGTAATATGCATGGATACCCATGGTTACCGCATGCGAGATAGGGTTATCGCATGGTCAAGACCGCTCATTGCAAATTGTTCGCCAAGCACCGCATGCGGGGATAACTCGCATACGCCTAGGCTTTCAAGAATACCATTTATCTACTCGCATACGTCACCGCATGCGAGACAAATACGAACGCCGTCAGGAATTAGGCCCCAGTACTGTTAGGTAAAAGAGGCCATGACTATACTTTTACAGGTCAAATCTTTTAGTAAATATATGCGCTGGATAATGGTAACTCAAAAAAATTCCCAAAAATGAGTTACTATAGTCTTCGTTGCATGAATCGACATTTCTCTAAAATGGAAACATTTGAGGAAAAGTGTAAAATTTTAATTATTCAGTATTTTCTTTGACAATGATGGGGTGATACAAATAGGTTGTACAAAATAACCGGAAAAAGCTTGTAATAACCAGACAGGAAAGTCATGGTTGGACACATCAGATTTTTTAGTAGTAATAAGTTTTTACATAAATCTCAACATTATTCTCAGATTGTTATAAAAACTGTACATAGCCTAAAGTTTGTAAATAAAAACAGATTAATTACAGTTGTAATATTTTCTTTTTGTATTTAAATATTTTTAAAACTTGACAATATAATCCCTATAGCAATTTTTCAAAAGCATTTTTTAATCCCAGCATTTTAATAAAAATAAACAATCAAATTTTTTAATAAATTGTATAGAATGCAAATGAATTGATAAAATAATCTTTCCTCGCACATTAGTTTTGTCTCAGGGTTCTCAGCTCGCATCTCTTGACTTTATAAACAATTACCTTTTATTAGACAAATTATGATATGAGTTGTCACCTCATGACAATGCAAATAAATTATATTGATTTGTAAACCAGTTTAGACTTGTAAATTTTTAAAATAAATTGATTAGGAAAGCATAAATAATTTATATTTAATTTTTTTCTTTATGTAATTGTAAAAATCCTTGAAATGAACACTCATTTCTATCAAACAAACTTTTCTGGTATAATTTATCATCAACATTCCAATCCTGTTACATAAAAACATTTTTGTAAACCAATACCAGGTGTTACCAAATTTGATGTGTGTCAACTCTTAAATAGAAAGGTAAATTATCTAAATTTTCAAATGTGGCAGTTTTATTAGTAAAAGTATGAAACTCAAAATCGATATGATAGGTTATGAAGTTTAAATAGTTTGACATAAAAAATACAAATATGGATTAGGTATTATTTTTATGTCATTGTTTTCTAAACTAGTATTCAATTTCTTCTATTAGTGATATGACTAAAAATAACCTAGTAATCTACAATATGTAAAAATCAATTTGATCTCAAACAAAGAATAACCTATATGTGTATATAGTGTATGCCAAAAAGTTGGATGCATATGGAAATTATTTTTAATATTACGATTGGAAAAATATGTCATAGGGCAATCATACACAAACCAGTCTACAACTTATTGTTGACGACTGATAGTCAATGACCAGTCCACGACCTGTCGATGATTGGGACTGAATTCAGAACTTGGTTGTGTTGGAACACATGTTATTGTTGTCAGACTCACTGTCAATAACGTAAAAGTAAAAAAAAATAACATGTTAAATTTTGAATTTGGTAAATGAAAAAATTATAAAACTCATTCAAAAGATTTATAAATTTTGATTATTCAATTGGTTAGTACATTTATTTATTTTTTACTGCATCTAAGTCAGAATAATAGTCCTTTTCACTTTCTACACTCATTACTCATAAAATAATATACCATAAATAATGATAATGAATAAAAACCAAATTACGATCGAGACTAGGATCGATGCTTTCAAAACGAATATAATCACGACATTTTCAGAGTTGGTCATGATTTATTTATGAGCTCACTTTTGTTTTGAGCATATCTTCACAATTCGTTCCTATTCAGACTCAGGAACTGATTTGATAGTACAGAAACTGGTTTTTGATTAGGTTTGAGTATGATGGAACACAGTTTTGAGGAACACCAAATCTATAGACTGTGCAGAATCCTGACAGTACATAAACCGATTTGCTATTGTGTTGGAATAAACCTTTAATAACTTAAAAAAGCGCATGTCAAAGTTGGCTATTGACATTAGTTTCTGTCAAAATAGAATTAAAAAAAAAAAAATGTATTTAAAAAAAAAAAAAGCTGAATTTGATAGATAACTAATGCAGAGCCTAGCCAACTTTAGAATGGGCTATTTTAAGTTGTTAAAAAAAGGCAGAGGTGAATGCCCTACCACGTTTTCTCCAATCGTAATATTAAGAAAATTTCCCATATGGATCCAACTTTATGGAACACAAAGTGCCAATTGGATAAATAAAAATTATTATGCTATGTAAATTACAGAAAGACCTTGATAAAATAGAATACAAATTAATTTCTATGTACTTGTTTATTAATCTAGTCTAATCAAGCAAGTAGTATTTTATCTATAAACATTTAGTTAATATTTAGGTATAGAAAAACTTGATATAATGAAAATCTAGATAGCATTTAAATTTAAATTAAATAATAATAAATAATAGGGGGTGGGTTGGCTCAGTGGTTAGAATCATGATTTTGGGATCAAAGGGTCTCAGGTTCGAATACAGTCAGTGACAGGGACTTTTATTTAATTTACTAAATTAAATATTAATTCTAATGCATAGGTAGGATTCTCTACTCGACCATTTACTGTTGGGTTCTAATTAACAGTCCTGTTCCTAAAGTGGCACTGGGAAACAGTAACAAAACCTACACAGAATATACAGCTAATAACCTAAGTAGTTGATGCCAAGAACACCAAATAAAAAAAAAAAATAACAGATTTTGACTTTGAGACTGATTTAATTCTTGTTTGTTTGTACATTTAGAAATATGTACTTTAGGTGGATATTTAGTTCTATTTTGATTAATATATTTCTCATGTTAGATCTACAACATAAATTGATAATCCTACTTATTGCGTGTGTTAAATACTGTAAAATGCTTTTAGAAATAATTCACTATAGTCAAATAAATACATATCCTACGAGTTACGTTTTCAACAAAATTTCAATTCACAAAATACCAACCTGTTGTGTTACAGATATAACAGTTAATGTTAAAACATCTCCACCAGATTTTATGAGATCGACAACTTGTTTGTGTGTTGCTCCTTCAACATTTACTCCATTTCTAAAAAAAAAAAAAAAAATATACCTAATTTTTGTGATCTATTAAAAATTCAATTTATTTTTCAATTAGTGATTTAATTTCTTCTGTTTTGAAACAAAGAAAATAACATAAATATGGTAAAAATTAAAGATATATATCCAAGACAGATAGAATTATTTACATTTCTGAAGCCAACATAGGTTCACTATCTAAGCATCCATGGCACAAATGCAATATTCTGATTGAACATCGCAGCCTTACGGAGTTCTTAATGGTAATAATACATTCGTTCACACATGAAATGTGAAATCTAACAACAGTGCAGTAAGAAAATCGATATTTGTAGTTGTGAATCTGGTTTTTTATTCATTATTTTACAGATTTAACTCAGAGACTTGTTTATCACATCACCAGTTCATTGCATAGGCATACAAAAACTTAAATACCAAAAACGTATTTACAATAAATTATTTGTAGATTTATATTTGTAGAGTTACTTTAAAACTATTAGATTAACTGTAATAATTGTAAATAAGCTGACGTACTAATCAGAAAAAGTCTTTTTAATGAGTTTTTTTTTTTAAATATTATTGAAACTTTATCTTTGTTCTTTTATAGCAATATGTTGATTTCATTTATCTTTAAGAAAAGTTAATTTGATCAAATTATCAAAATATCCCAAACAAACAAAAATGTATGTAAATGTAAATATGTACTTTCAACATAATAGAATAGTATCAAGTGTTAGAGACAGTGAAATTCAACTAATTTAATAATAAAACCGTAAGGACGGACTTTACTAAAGCAATCTTTTATTTAAAATTCACATTAGAGTTTCTTTAAAAGATAAACGTTTGCCTCTCATTCATTCATATAAATTGAAAGCATTAACTTCAAAAGAATCTAAGTGCCAAAATTTTAAAAATAGACTTTTGCATAAAAAGCTTTAAATACCAACCCTAATTAGAAACATTAGTGCATTTTCAAAGGAATCCATTTATTGTAGTGGGATAACCATGGCAACTGTATATGCCTGTATATGAAGTATAACATTTTTATTTTACTCATAACTTTTCTCCATGCTTTTGGCACTTGACCCTTTTGAACTTAAGGTCTTCAATTGTTTTCACTGATAATGATGTTTACATCAGCGTTATAAAAAAGCAATTTTGTAATCTAATAAAATGTTCACTTTTGCTAAACTATTTCATTAAAAATTTATTTGCATTATATTACCTAGTAAAATAAGAATAAACACATCTTTAATAAATTAACAGTATTTAATTTATTATTAATCAAATTGAAAACTCACCCTGGTCTTTTTGAATATTTAGAATCATTTATTAATTGAGCATAACCCAACATGATCCTTTTTTGTAAATATAAATTACTACCAACTTCAATTTTCAGGATTTTTTAAATAGATTGTTATGTAATAAAAACTTAAATGAACAGTCACTACCAAGCTTTAAAGCTGATTTATTTTATTAATGATTGAACCATTGACCTTTTTATTATTGAAGAGTTGATATTTTGATTTTCTTTTTTATTAGGAATTTGTTTATAAAAAAATTAATCACCAAATTTAGTAAACATGTTATTATAATATAAGTTTAAATACTGTTTAATCTCTAATAATTTGAGACCCTTCAAATTGTCTATTGAATGAATAAATACATAAATACCTATTCAATACTATTTTTACACAACTTGATAAAAATAGAGTTTTTTATTGTAAGACCTTGAAAAAGAAAATTAAAAATATGTTGGCAGAGATGATTTTCTTATACACAATTTTAATTATTTTGATCTGAAAATGTATCTTTTTAAATTTGCAGGTATATTACCAGCCAACCTTGTTGATTTGGACAGTTGACAACCTATATATTGATATGGTAAAGTCAACTAAGGTATTAAAATTATTAGAAAATTAAAACATTACCACAAGAACACTCATTTTCAATACATTTAAAGGCAATCTATTTCTCTATGAGACACATCATTTGGAACATACTAAGTTAGGACAGAGATATGGAGCAAGAAGCATACTGCATACTTTCCAATGTTATTAATCATCTGTAATTTGCACAAGAACACTCATTTTCAATACATTTAAAGGCAATCTATTTCTCTATGAGATGCAGCACTAGGAACATACTAAGTTATGACAGAGATATGGAGCAAGAAGCCAACTGCATACTTTCCAATGTTATTAACCCTCTGTAACCTGCACTATGAGCAAATTCCTCACATTATTCCATAGTGTTTTGTAGTTTTGCTTACACTGTACTTATGGTCTTTGCTGCTCAAATATGCTTCATTTATGGATTATGGAAGCGGGGTGAAGGGTTTTTACAAATTTGTTGGTTTGTTCAGTTATTGTTGAACTTTTTTAAAAGTATATGTAAAATTTTCATTGTTAATATAATAATTACAAATTATCTGAGTGTATTGTTGACAAATGGATTCCTAGGTTGTGGAGGTTTAAAACATAATTTCTAAGGATATAATATGATAGTTGCATGTAGCTCTCTTCCTAACAGCTGAGTATTTTGGTTTTCTTTAAGATTACTTTAAAGATATATTTTTTAGATTTATTATTTCTTGGAAGCAGCATGAAAATGATTCCAACTAATGGGGTAAGATTAAAACCCCACAATGGATCAAACTACCTATTTCTATTTTCTAGATATAAACAACATGAAGAAACAGTGAATACAAATTTGTATTAACTATAATTCATAAACAGTAGAATAAACATGCAAAATCAAATGATAACTTATTTTGTCAATTTTATGCAGGTAGCCAATCTGTCCTGGTTCAGTTATTCAGGTTTCTCCACTTTGCTAATTCTAAAAAATTACTAGAAAGGAATGTATAGTGCAATGCCATTGTGTACTTGTGATTGCAACTCGGGTTAACGCGCTCTAAACTTTAGAATGTCATAACTTCGCATACCAAAAATTCCATAATAAACTTAACGTCAACTGTCACAAGACATGTAAACCATTAAAAAATCAATAAAACTTTAATCTATCTTAAGATAAATGGTATCAAAATATTTATATATGTAGGGACTCACACTTCTAATATGCGATCTCCTTTCCTTATTCCAGCTTGTTCGGCGGCTCCTCTGTCTAGGACTGCGCTGACATGTTGCAGGGGGGCGTAAAGTTCTCCATTTATACTTCGAAGTTGACCACCTTCACTAACTTGGCCTCTGACGTTAAAACCAAAGCCTGTCTCGGTTTTGTTTATAGTTACAACACGGGGGCCGTTCGAGCCTTTCATGTTATCAAAACGATTTGGATTCCTAACAGCCGCATCCAAATCAGCCATACTTTTCACTTTTGACTTTTGACATTTAAGAGCGGTGTTGTCACGTTGCGTAAACGTCAAACAGAAAGTCAAACAACGATCAACGGGCAAACGTTGCAATTGCAATGTTGCCAAGTTGATAATTCCATATTGCCACTATTACCTAGAAATATAAAAATACGTGTGGACTGCCGCGGTAAAGCTATTGCATAGCATTTTTTATCAACTTATGCAATTATAATTATTTATTTATTTTATTTATGCAGTATTTTTTTTCTTTGATATGAATTCAAGTTTTTTCTTTGATATTAATTCAAGTTATACTTTTTTAGCGTAGTGACCGATAAGAAAAAAATTTTTTTTCTTTTATTGAATAAATGAGAAATTAATTTTGTTGTACTTATTGAAAAAAAAAAAAAAATACATTTCCTATTTGTTTATCTTTTTGAATTTAAATAAACAAAGTCTCCACTGGTAGCTTGCATTTTTAAAATTAGCTAAACTTGAATGAACCTCGTTATGCGCCACTATGCATTGAATAAGTATATACTTTTTAAAAACTAAACATTTTAAATTACCAAGACTGTGAAATAATGAAACAATAATCAATAATATTTTTCCTTTTTTTTTAAGAAAAAAAAAAAAAACAAAAAAAAACTAAAAGTTTCGGGGCTCGAACCACCAACTTTGCCATCCACACTATCCAAATTTTGACCACTGTACGCTCTGCGCCACCAAGCACATTTTGATATAAGTTTGGAATCGTTTATACTAATTTATAACATTTGATTACAAATATTTACGAATTATTACTTTTTAATTAAACAAAAATAAATTAGAAACAAAATTTTATCATGTCAAATGATACCTACATTGTAATTTAATGGAATCACATAAATATATGATTTAAAAACTATAAAAGTATCATTATTACTTAACTTATTCTAGTTCTTGTATTGCATAAACGTTCCAGTCCGCAGACGTATATTTAACTCCGCTTCATACTAATACGAATTACGAATAGGGTCGGATAAAACCTTCCATGGCTATATCGCCGTACCGCTGTGCCGGTCGGAGTGGGGAGTGTTAGGTTTCGGTCGCCACTCAAAGCCCGCGATAAAAGCTATGCAATAGCTTAAAATAAAATTTTATATTATATGAGCCTCAAGATCAACGTATTTGAGCGTTGCACCTGCGAAAATCCTTCATCTACACCCCCGCCAAAAAAAAATTACAGCCGTTCTTGGCCCTCGTACACCTACGGTTTTTTTGAACTGGCCCTTTGCAAATCTCAGTTGTGCAGGCCTGCTCTAGAACGTAGATTACACAAGATTACTTTGCAAGTCGTACATATCGGCAACGCTGAGAAGAGAATCGCACGATGTCATTTTCTGTCCAAAATATAAGAGAGAAATCGCAACAGAGCCATCTATCTATATTTTGTAGTTTTAATCTCATACATGTATTGTCAGCTGTATAACTAGTAGGTATCGAGTTTTGAATTAAATTCCGAAATAACAAACTATGTAGTTAGGTAATTAGGTAAATTTATAATATACATAATAAAATTAATTTTGAGACACTACTCATTGAATATAATCCAATCGCTGTAAATACGATCATTCAGCAATTTTAGTTACTGCTCATAGAACATTTTTTTGATGAAAATTCATATTTAATTTTTTTGTTTTTTTTGCCATTGTACTGAACATTTTTTTCCAGAACATTTTTATCTGAAATTATTTTTTATGAAAATTCTGTCTAAAATCCTATTCTCTGCTCATTCCTAATATTCCTCCGTGATTATACGAATCTTATATGGAGGCGTACAGGGGCGGATGCAGGGAAAATTTTCTGGATTCATATAGTATGGGCTGATTTTTTTCATTAGATTTCAACTACTAGAGTTATCAGTCTCAAAGAGGGGAGGTACTAATACGTCTCATAGCGCAGAATGCATATCACGTCGGTATTTTGATGTTCGAGATTATGAGATAATGCAATATTTATATACAGGGTGACGTAGTAAAAAAGAGTAGGCTTAAATAACAGGGTGTTCAATAATTTCAGTTTGTTACAAACTTATGTAGTTTTAAACGGATCACCTCGTATTTTATTTCTTATTTCAATTAGCTTTGATTTTCCGATTATAACAATACCGGGACTAAACAATATTTAATAATATATAATAGTGGCGGTCATATCCCTTTGCAAAGGGTAGGAGGTGAGATTAGATTCAGGTCACAGATATTATTACAAATTGTACACAGTGGCGGCTCGTGCTGAGTACATGGACACCAAAAATCATTTAAACTTAAGCGACTGAATACGAGACTGTTTAAGTTCGTTACTGTCAAGATAAATAATTATTACAAAAATAAAAAACAACACTACACTAGATCAGAGTTACTCAAAGTGAGCTCCCCGTAGCCCCGGAGCTCCGCAGAGCCTTTGTGGGGGCTCCGCGAAGAAAATAAAAGTCATAATAAAAAAAGAAGCAGTAGTATCGACACAAAAGGGAGGGACCTGGCTTGAGGAAGAAGGATATGATTTTGCTTGAGAAATGTGTTTAGGGCTCTGTCAAATATTTCGCTTTTCGAAAAGGTTCCGTCGCCAAAAAAGTTTGAGACACTGCACTAGATCAACATAACAAAACAAACCACATAGCGATCCATAGATAAATTAATAAACAAGATAAATCGTTTAAATGCACGGCACTGGTAACAAGTATTTTAGGTGTTTAGTTCCTCAGCATACTACTTGGAGCCACCATCGCAATAAGATGAAAGCGATGTTGCCAGTTTCCATAAACTTTCATGAGATTAGAATTATTTCAAACATATTATGTTGTTTTTTTGTCAAGCTCGATACCATCCATACAATGGCATACTATTGCATACTATTGATGGGATATTTTAAAAAGAAGTTTGACAACCTTGTAAAAATGAAAAACGGAATGGCGGCGAAAGGCGAAATGATGGCCAACGCCAAATTACAACAATATAAGTAAATAAAAGTTATTTTATGAAAGTTATTTTTAGGTTAAGAAGATTTATAAGTGATGATTTGATGTAATTAGTAAGTATTAACAATTTAATTCAATATTAGGTGTTAGATTTGTTTAAGGACTTTATCATTGTTTTCTTAGCCAATATAGGTAATTTCATTTTGAATCTATTTTAAATTCTTTTTTTAATATATTTGTAACTTGTAACAATATCAAAACATGTCCGACCCGGGCAAAGCATCGAAAGGTGAAACTAAGTATTCGTGTTCAGCTCCTAATTGTTTAAATAGGTATTCTAATATTCAACAAGCTGGTTATTCAAATAAAACCTTTTTTTTTTATTTTCCTTCTAATGTTAAAATTCGAGAGAACTGGTTTAAGTATTTAAATTTAACTTTTGATAATAAAACTCGCTATCTTTGTGAAGATCATTTTTTGCCAGAGTCTTTTAGCAAAATTGCCATAAAACGTAAACGACTAATTGTAAATGCTTTTTACAGAAAAAAATAAAATAAAAAAGCATCCTCAATGTGTTAGTCCACTACTTTACCTTCTCGTGGTGGGATGCGGGCAACAGTAAACAAAAAGCAAATTCTCGAAAGATTTTTTCAAACCTCGGAGTTGCTGCTCTTCATTTACTGGCTAAAGTTGGTAAGTACTAACAAATTCTTAATTTTTTATTTATAATAATTTTGTTTGTTAAAGAGATTAATCAATTAAGCTACATTTTCCAAATTGCAGTAAACCTATACTAAATAATTTGATTGTTAAATTAACTAGTATTTTTATAAATTTCAATATAATTAATAGTCAATAAGTTTCACTTTTTCCTCCTCTTAGATTGAAACCTTGCCTTGGTGAGAGGGCTTGCGAACTTTAATGATTATTACAGAATTTAAAGGATATCCTTTTGTTGTCTGTCAAAAATGAAAAGAAATTTTAAACTCTAATTTGTTATAAATATCAACTAGAACAGATTTGTTTTACAGTTAAAATAAAATACAAATTAACTATTGAACTATGAGAAATAATTTTTGTTTATAAACTAATTAAAATTAACTTGTACTTATAAGAATTGGCAATATTTTGATAAGAGAAATTGTTCAATAAGGTATGTACACTTTTTTGTTTTTATAGAAAACGCCCTGAGAAAACACCTAACACCTGCATCGAAAATAGGTCCATTTTCCAAGAATGAGAGGAGATTACTATTAATTTCACTTATAATTATTGTTATGTAATATCGAGTATATGTTATGTATGTAATAAACGTTTAAATGCACCTTACTTGTATTAAATGATTAAACTATACCTGTGTTTCAAGTATTTTAGTATAAATATTTCTTTATTTATATTTTTTGGAGTTTTATTACTTTAAAAAACTAATATTTATGTTAAATACAATATTTTAATTTAAATATTAGTTTTTATTTGAGTAATGAATTCCGAAAAAATATAAATAAATAATAAAGTACATTTGAATGAACCGCGGGAAAACTAGACACTCTTCTTTTTATTTTCTTCTTCTGTGCTGCCTTTAACTGTCAAGCCTATTGTGTAATGTGCGATGGTGGCTCCAAATAGTATGCTGAGGAACTAAACGTGTTACCAGTGCCGTGCATGTAAACGATTTATCTTACATATTAATTTATCTATGTAGCGATCGCCAGATGGGATGACTGAGCTGAGGGCTGACCATAGATAAACTAATAAAGAAGATGGTCGCATTCTGTGTTAATCTTTGGAAACGTAGTGCTGCGAATTAGTATGGAACGGATCTTTTTTGAACTACACTGGCTGACTGATTTGTCAGTAAGAGGCATAAAAAAAGAAGAGTGTTAACGTAACCGCGGTTCATTTAAATATCTTTATTTATTTATATTTTTTGGGGTTCATTACTTTAAAAAGAAAAACTAATATTTATATTAAAATATTGTATTTAACATATATATTAGTTTTTTTTTTAGTTATAAAACCCCAAAAAATGTATACAAAAATGTAGACAAAAAATATTTACACTGAAATAAAATATAAGACAAATATATTTAAATTATTTATTATACAGTAATACATACATAATGTGTTAATAAAGAACAATTGTAAGTGAAATGAATACTAGTTTCCCCACATTCTTGTAAAAATGGACCATACTTTGATGGGCGTCAGGTGTTTCCTATAAAAACAAAACAAAAAGTGTACATATATGTTATTGAACAATTTCTCTTATCAAAATGTTGACCATTTTTATAAAACTAAGTTATTTTTAATTATTTGACGAAGATTGAGAACGACGCAGTCAACATATCCAACAATTTTGTCATTAACTGTATCAAAAGTGAGTTTTTCGGTTAGAGCTATTTCGTCGAACATTAAAATACAATTCCTATCAATTTCTGGCATTTTTCTAACAATTTCTTTAAATCTGGAAAACACTGAATCATTTATCCCCGTTTCAAAATGTAAATCACTTAAAATTTGTTGGATAGTAGATTTACTAGGCAACGAAATGCATTTTCTTAAAAAATTATATGCTCTTGGACCATTTTTATATAATGCTAAAGAAAAAATTTTATTCTGAGTGGTCCAAGAGGGTTTCTTTCTCTTACAATTTTCTAAACTACTTTTAAAGAATTTAATTCCAATCGGATCTAATTTATTATTAAAATCTGAAAATAACTGAGTTTTGGATAATTCAAAGGCTTTCCTGATTTTATTTTTGGAAACACGTAGAGCTTTCTTTAGCTTACAAATTCTAACGTTTTGTTCTCTATTAATAAAATACAGCTTTTTCTCTTTGGGACTTAAATTTTTGACTTTACTTTCATTTATTTGTTGCAAAACAGTTTTTCTCCGTTTGGAGGGTTGTTCAAATTGTACATCACTAATATTTAGTTTACGTTTGCAACTAATTTCTTGATTTTCGTTGCTGATTAGCAAATCTATCTTATGCTGCTGTGTTTGTGCTTCAGCCTCAATATATTCTGAAATCTGGCTCTCCGGTTGTATATTTGAACTGGATGCATAATTATCTAAAGAAATTGGTACAAAATGTACAACTAGTCGTTTACGTTTTGAGGAAACCTTACTAAAAGACTGGCAAAAAATGATCTTCACAAAGATAGCGAGTATTATTATCATCTAAAGTTAAATTCTTAAACCAGTTCTGGCGAACTTTAACATCAGAAGGAAAATGAAAAAATGCTTTATTTGAATAACCAACTTGCTGAATATTAGAATAATACTTATTTAAACAATTAGGAGCTGAACAACAATACTTAACTATACCCGGGCCAGACATTTTTGTTTCAAATATTAGAAAAGGAATTGTTGAAATGTGAAATTAGATACCTATATATCGTTAAGGCTAAGAAAACAATGATAAACAAAGTCCTTAAATACTTAATATTAAATTAAAGTTAATACTTACTAATTACATCAAATCAGCACCGTTTGTTTCTTAACCTAAAAATAACTTACCTACCTATGTAACTTACATCATAAAATAAAAATAAGTTTTATTTTATCATCATATCCCGCCTTCCGCCATCACGTTTTTCATTTTTTACAAGGTTGTCAATCCCGTCTTTTAAAAATCTCAGCAATAGTATGGACATTGTATGGATGGTATGGTGCGCATGTAGATTGATAAAAAATTAAAATAAAATGAATTTGAAATAACTATCATCTCATGAAAGTTTACGGAAACCGGCAACATCGCTTTCATACTATTGCGATGGTGGCGCTAACTAATAGTATGCTGGGAACTACGCCGTGTTGACAGTGGCGGGCATTTAATAAATTCATCTTGTTTTATATTAATTTATCTATGGGGCTGACTGAGCTGCGCCCGCCAACGCATGTATTCCGCGATGTACACGTTGACGTCGGTAACCACATGGCAAACCGGGGCTTATAGCATATGCGCGTTATATCAACAGGTTAGTGCGCAACACATCCACGCATATCAGTCCGTTTTACAATAATAAAATGATATTTAAATTTAAAGTACACTGATAATAATTGAATAATTCAAACATATTTCGCTTAGTAACAAAAGTAACATACGGAAAGTATTGTTTTAAAATTATATATTTATATAAATACTACAATTATTTGAAAAACATGAATTGATCAATTATTTGTACAATGTAAATCTGACTTTGGGATTGTCGCCCGATCGAACCGATACAATAACAAAACAATATGGTTATGGTTGCTGAATAAAACGTGGTAAGTACTTTTACTTTTATTTAATTTTAGTTTTAGTTAAATATGTTAAATTTAAAATTAAGTAAAGATATTTTGGTGTTTTAACATGTGTTTAGCAGGTCCTGCTCGTAATAAATTCATAATATCTAATTGAAATAGTGTTTTTTGTATAAATCTAAATAGTACTGGCCAATTTATGTTGTAAATTTTAAAAACACATTTTTTTATTTCCTTCCCGTATTAAGCAAGGAACTAAATGATGCCACATAAACTTCATCATTCCACTTGCGAAAAACCATTTATAGGTTACAAGACTGTGCAAATTGGCTTTGCCTTTGGTACCCTTGAAAGCTAAATTAATACTAAAGAGTAATACTAAAGTAATATTGTTATCATACCGTCAAACAAATTACCAGTGAAAAGAAAGTTACATTCGATCAAAATTTCATCCAATGAAATATAATTATTACCTAAAAAACAACGATTAGATCTTGGATTTTTAAATCAAACCAGTGAATAGTTAACTCCAAGGAACAAAAACTTTATTTCATAATTACAAAACAGCAAAGGAAAATTTGCGAATCAAAGAAGGACCTCAAAGCTTGATCCCGCAGACATCTGTTTTTAAAAGTACTACATTTAATTAAAAAAGATGAAGGGACTACCATAATTAATTATAAAATACTATAATGATAGTATGAAACTGTGACAATGTCTAAAAGAAAAAAGAGATTCAAAATGAAATGAAGTTAAAATACTGCTTTTAATTTTTTCTGTTTCAGATTATATGGATGGTTCTCCTTCATGTGTTTTGTTACCTACCCAAGTTTGCAGAAAGTTTTAGTTGTTTTATTAAAATTTTGTTTATTTAGAAAATTTATTATAAATTAGTTTTGATATAATAGATAATACAATTATTTAATATTACATTATTTTACCCTTCCTAAAATTATAGGTCATAAAATTTTACATTTTGATTGGCATTTTGTTACATCTTGCACCTTGTCTGTGTTGTAAAAAATGCCAATAAAAATGCAAAATTTTAGTTGTTATACTAATATTAGAGCTACAAACAAAATCCCGCTAATTTTTAAATAGGTATCTATATTACCGACTGAGAAATAGTTGGACAAATCCCTCCCATGTGGCACTGATAGCAGACATGTTGCCATATTTATACAAAGAAACGGCAACTCTTAATTATCCTTCCTCCGTGTGGCATACCGTCCAGCGATTCTCTATGAGCGACTGGTACTACGCTGATACAATAATTATGATAGAGAAAATTCGTATTATTCCTATTCGTATTGTACAGGTCCGGCTCGTCAGTGGCTAATTAAATTGTTCGTTCACAAACTGTATTATTGCATTTATTTGTTTTTGACACTTTTATTGTTAATAAATTTAGGAGGAGTTAAATAACATTACTGATTAAGTATATGGAAATACCAATTTGCAGATGAATCCTGCTACTTAGCAGGGAGGGCAGCGCCCCGGCCCCCTGCCTCACCAGCCGCCACTGATTGTACAGTTAAACAAGGAAACAAATAGTAAACAGGTCACAGTCCATTTAAGGCCCACGATTACGTGATGTGATCACAGCGCTGTTGAACACTGCTTCCCTGCGATTTACGACAAAATCAATGTCAAATAACTTCAAGGATGATATGTTCTGGCTATATTTCCTCAATTTTCACTATCTCACCTCTAGTCCAACCAATGAACTGCATTGAGATTCTCATCTTTCAATACGGCACGTGTTGAGGCACCTATCTTCGTTCGAGAGTATGCGAGTCTTATGTAATCCCAACAAACAATAATTTGCCGGGATATTGCTGGCCTTTTGCTGTAATTGAAGGGAAAATGAATGCGTCGATTAAAAGCTAAAATCCTACTTTTGGCCTTTCGATAGTGGCCCAGCATTATGTTGCTTGATGATGGCCTTATGAAGGGTAAGTAACCATTGGGTAAAAGCATGGTAAAAGTCAAAAGGCCTTTAACTACCGCAGACCCAACTCAAATAGTCTAGGAGGACTCCGTCTGGCATTCATAGATGGACACACTGATGATCGCTTGTTACATACTCAACGAGTGGATATGTACTAGAAGGCCAGTCTCGCATTGCTGATATTCACTATTCAGTATTCATTGCAATTTTTTACTTTTACATGTTAATTTAGAATATATTATGAATATTTTTTTTTAAGAAGACATTGTTTCTGTATTGAAATGCCTTCTATTTTTGTATAGAATTTATAGTTCAAACGGTGCTACGGCCAAAGAGGCACTATCAAATATCTTGTCTGGTCATGTGTCTGACACATGGCCTTTATTCAGAAGTCAGTATTAATATGGTAAAAGGCCAGCAATTTCCCGTTAACTTTCCATCAATAGGTCATTAATTGCCAATATATTTATTTCTAGACATTAAAGGGAAAATGGAGGCCTATTTACTGGATTTAATTGCTAAGTGACTTCGGTCCGACTGTCGGCCGTAGTGACCTATATATGCCAGCCTTTTAATTATAAACGTTAAATAGTCATCATTACAATTGGAGGGTAACAGTTATTGGGCCTTTTATTATGCTGCACAAAACTTTTGGTAGGATGTCTCTCTCTATTTTATTCGTTACATGTTGAGTTTTGAGATCGCACATAAGAATCCCTGTCCTGGAGTGGAGTAGAATGCCAGTCAATAGGCTTGAGATGCGACTTTATGGGCGCAGCCATTTTATTTTTCATCTAACTCGGGAGTATTTATAATAACCATTTTCTATTTCACATTGTTATTATCTGGTCTACCAGATTGTGAACTAGACAATAACAATGTGAAACAGAAAATGATTATTATAAATACTTCTAAGTGAGATGAACAATAAAAATGGCTGCGCCCATTGAGTCGCGCCTAGTTCTATTGATACAACATACACATTGGCATTCTATCTCACTTCAGTTCATTGATACCAATCAGAGTTACCTGTCTCGTACACTCCAGCTTCAAATGTGGCTAGACTTGGAAACCCTCTTCTCTATTTTTTCCAATTCTTTATGCCCCACATTAAGCTGCCTCTGCTTTCTCCGATGCCTCCGATGAAGCAGTGGCGGCTGGTGCATAGGTGCTGGTGCATCAGTTAGGCATTCCAAACAAAAGAATTGCCAGTGAGAAGTTTTGGTATGTATAAAGGTTGCGACATATGATGTATTCTATTTGCAATACGTAAAACCATAAACTCATTTAAATATTTTATGTCGAACACATTAAAAATATTATTTAAAAAACCGCTTATACATTTTGTCATAAATTGGCAGGCTTGGCGACTACTATTTCGAATAAAAATAGCGTTCAAGATGCAAGATTATGTCGCTAACCCCTTAGATATACGAGACCTTCCCGCTGGCAGCTATTTTTGACAGGTCGTTGGAATGCCTAATGCCGCAAAAAAATGTATTTGGACCATTGATCTGGCAACCTAGGGATACGACATGCGTAAGCGAAAAGTGGGACCGGTCCGCCATTACTGTGAGTGCAAATTGTCAAATTTTATAGGTTATATTTTTAGTGTCATTTGTGTAATTAAATTTGAATTTAATTTGTGTTTGAGCAAATTTTGAGTGTTACAAACTTATAAAGTATATAATGCCTTGCTGTGTTATACGTTCCTGCTCTAGCGATAGACGTTTTTGTGAAAAATCGACTGGAATAACGTTTCATAGGTTAGTATCAAAATTATAAATATTATACAGGACAGTATTATGACAGGTTTGTATAAAATGTATAAAAGTATGCTTTTAAAAATGCAAAAAAATCATCTATCAACTGTTAGGCCTACCTATATTGGAATAATACTTTTTCATATGAAATAATATTTATAGATTTCCAAAAAAATCCTATAAAACGTAGCGCGTGGATAGTTTGTCAACAAGTATAATACATTCAGCAGTATATGTTTCAAGCATTTTCTTGAGAAGTACATTAATCGTACGCCATTTCGTTTATCAAATTTAATTTATAGGCATTTTATATTCTTATTTCTATTTAAATATAACCTACATTTGCTGTCCTTCCACCAATTTTATTTATTAGTTCTACAGCTGATTGAAAAGTAGAGCTTCATATTTTGTGTATGCATGAGTATTGTTTGTTTTATTATAGTTAATTTAAAACAATATTAATATACCTTTTTAATTACCTATAATTTGTTTCAGATTAGTGCGTTTAAAGGAATTGGTGAAAATGAAGCGATTCGCCAACTTTGGGGATGTGTCAGAAAAGTGACATCAAAGTTATTCAACGTTTCCAGAATAAAGCATTAAGGAACATCGCCAATGCACCCTGGTACTGCCACAATACTGATCTTCATAGGGACCTTAAAGTGGAGACTGTTGAAAATACAATACAGTGAATATTCGCGAGCTGCTTGTATGGAGTATCGGTGACGATTTCCATACCGACAAGTTCCAAGGCACCAAACATTCAGTGCTGTGTTTCGACATATTCGAACACATGGCATACTATGTTAATATATCTTTTGATATTTAAACTATTGTAGCTTGGTAACCATGCAGAATTGAATGTTTGTTCATAGGACATTTTATGCTTGAAATGAATTCAGGAATATGATATTCAAGTTTGTATAGTGCATATAAGTTCTTATAATAATAAATATTTAACATCAAGACATCAATACTAACTTAGTTTTTTTTAATGAGACTAGCAACAAAACCATAACCGTTTGTCTAGTATTAAAAATAAATATCACTCCTAGATATGAATAAGAAAATATTAAAACCTTATTCCTTGTACACTTTTATTTAATCACAGCACACAATATTTTCATTTATAATATTTGCTTGACGTTCATATGCCCCAGTCACCTTTTCTAGTGGCTTTTTCTGCTAAACTTTAGTTCCTATTCTACCTCCACGTAGGTAATGAATTATTCAACCATTCATTTTACTTGTTTTACAGTAAGATACTTATCTTTAATGTTCAAGTTTTAGAATTTGAACTTGGATTAGGCAATTTTCGTCAATTTTGTTCTTAGAGCTTTTGTAAAAACACTTGGGAAGTACTCTCACAAATTTATTTCTTATTTTGCCTAGAGAAGAAATTGTGTATTAGGAAATATTCTGGTTTTTACCTTAGTGGTCAAGAAAAGCGCTTACAGTGGATACTTTTCCTAACTCGATGAACATTTATTACCTAGATGTTGGCCTCCCTTTATCACCAGCCTACAATTTCAATTCTTTTGCTGTTAACTTTAACTTCATCTGTGACTTTAACTATGATTGAGACTTCAACTTTATCTTCACATTCTTTGTCTGACTTTCAATCATACATGCATGATTATTGTGCATAGATCAATTAAATTGGACCGGCACGCTTGTCGTGCATGTTGTGTGTTACTACGGTAGGCCTTTACATAAGTAGCCATAATCTCTGCAGATGGTGAGAAGCCCAGCTCAAACCAACTACCATAATATCGTAATTGGATCTATAGGGCTCAAGTAAGATCACTTCATATTTTACATTTGTTAGAAGTGCACCTGCACACCACTGGTTGTGGCTTCGCTGATTTACTGAATGTCTTGCATGAAGATATACACCTTTCAGTCTTAATCTACAAAAGTACCAAGACCAAGTAAGATTAATCCACATTTTGATTTCCTGAACAGTGCATCTATCTACACAGAGATTGCTTATTAGCCATTTTCCGCGAGCCTTGCATTAAGTTTCGTATCTGATTATCGAGCTTTTAGTGTATGAACATTTGTTCTTAATTTCGAGAAAGCTGTTAGTTAAAGTAAGGTTAGATTACTTGACATTTGCGACCTTGTACTTTTCGATTTAAAGACAAAAAGCATTGGGCTCATAGAAAAACGAAAAATTAAAGATTGAGCTATTTATGTGCCCTAGTGCAAACGTGTGACGACTGATCCAATAAATCGAACTCTGTTTACTTTTGTCGCTTATGTGAACCAAAAAGGTATTATTTATTTTTTCTGTAAATGATTTCAACGCTTTAGGGTTAATTTTACCATTGTGTTAAAGTTTAAACTATTAATTGAAGATTAAAATTACATTTAATGTAAAAATGTAATTTTAAACTTCGTTAAACCCAATGGTGGAATCGGCCCCAAGTTAGTTATATCATGGTCATTGATTAGTTGCAATTTTTCAAATAATATATTCTCCAGCGCTTAATAGTCACTTGAGTGATAATTAAATCAGTTATATTTTATTTCTTTCATTTACTTTATTCAGCACCTCTCGGTTGAAAACCGGGCATATTTAAGCTTTTAAATCCCCTTCTTTTATAACCTCGGCCTTCCACCACCTTTTAAGTCAATGTCAATAAAAAGGAAAATATTTTTTTTATAATTCAAATAATGATACTTAACCAGAAATAGTACAATAAAAACTTGTAAATACGGTTCTGCTCTTCCGCCATTTTAGTGAGTGCAAAAGCCACGCCTACCGGTCCCACTTTTGTATATCAAAAATAATACATATGACGTATCCTTACGTTGCCTTATCAATGATTTGGACTTTGGATATTTGTCATTAAAACTTTTTCATGAAAATTGACATGAAAGAATAATAATTGTCAAGCTATAAAAATCGACAGGACAAAGTTACATTTTTCAACTTTAGCAGCAAGAGGGTCGGTCTCAAGGGCGGCTCGTGGCCAACATTTTGGCGGTTCACAGTAGCAGAATAAAGCGTTCGGTACAGATGTAGGTAACAAAATGTTAGTGTGTTAAAATAGTATATTATGCAACGATCATGTAATGATGGTTATTAATACACGAGCATTAACCGGGATACGAAACGAGCCAAAGGCGAGTTTCGTATGGTTTATGCGAGTGTTTTAATAACCATTACATGAGAGTTGCATACGCTATTTTTTCTACACCCGATAAATAATCAAGACCTATAAATATTATATTTATATTGGTATTGAACACAATAACAGTAATTACTCGTATTTCTATAAAAAATTCTACAAAATTGTAATTAATGGTATTACTTCAGGTATTGGTATTTCCCTAGATTTTTGCGGTAAAATATTTTGTACTGTATTTTCTGCTTTCTCCGATATGTGTGGAGGAGTCTTCTATATCGCTAATATCAGACATTTTAATATTATAATTATCGAAGTTTAGCTACCTACGAAAATTTAATACGTTTTGACAACTAAAATAATTACATAGGAACCTAGGACAAACGTCAAACAGCATGCTTGATTGAAAAATTGTAGGTTTCTATTGATTAAAAATCTGTATCGTAATGAAAAATCTGTATCATAATGGGTATCATTATGAAACGGATTATGGGCATATAAGTGCATTATTATAATACGGGTGTAGAAAAAGGTATATTATAAACTATCTAAAACACTGAAAGTTTTTTTCATACATCTGTACTGATATCTATATTCTGTCACTGTGAACCCCCAAAATTTTGGCCACGAGCCGCCACTGGTCGGTCTTACTATATAGAGTTAGCGATGTTTGACTTTCATAACAATTCCGAAGTGAACGTATTCGCTCCGTGCGCGACAGCAGCGCCAATTCGTTTTGATACTAATATACTAATGGACTATTTCTGCGTATACTGACAAATGCAACTTTTAATAGAATTCGTAATTAAAAAGTATATATGTTAGTTTTAATAAAAGTATATGGATTTGTAAAACAAGTAAAACATTAATTTATTATTATTATATATTGTTATCGCTTAAATTAAAGAAAATTATGTATAATCGATAAAAATCAATAATAAAATATAGGCAGGCAACAGTATTTACTGGAAAATGTATGAGAAGTTGCCTAAGTCGAATAAGTTTTCATTGAAGAATTAGTCTATTCTGTCAAAATAAAAAAATACCATTTAATAATAGCGTGAAGTTAAAATATATAAAAAAAGGATCATTACTTATATTTTCATTTTTGTTCGAAAGAAAACATAGAATGAATGATTAAAACTGATTTCCCATCAGTAAGTTACAAAATTGCGTTCCAACCACATATAATAATCAAAGGCAGAAATCTTGAAATCTAGTCCTTGCTGAATGAACATTTAAGAATAAGGGATATTAAAGAACATGGTAAAATGATAATTTATTGTTTATTTAAAACCTTTCAAGTTTCTGATGTCTACTATTTGCAGCATTACGGTTATTATTACAAAAATAAAGGTAATTTTTCTTCTTATTGTATATCTATCCATTTATTTCTTTGATTTAATTTCCACTTTGCTACTGAAATTTTTTATATAAGTTTCACTGTTTTTTTGCTAGTATTTGTACAATTTTCAACACAGCAACTCCGGTTGCTTATTGTATTGTTTTTACCTACTTTTTTTGAAAAAAAAGTAAAATGTATACGTGTATTTGATATGCCAAAATTACAAAATATCGCCCTAAAATGCACGAATTATCCGCAGCTAGCGCTAGTATCGCTTTTGCTTCCCTTTCCATGACTTCGCACGGAGCGAATAGTGAACGAAGTGAAGTCATAGAAAAAATAATCTATTTATAATAGCTTTGTTCGCGGTAAGAATCCTGAACCGAATTATTACTAACAGTAACGATTTCGCAGGCGCAGTAGTTAAAAAGAAATCGCGGAACAAAAAGAACTGAACTATTGGTTCTATCCTGCGTTCGCGGTAAAATAATTATTGGTTTTGAACCGCTTGTCTATGTCTATACCTGAAACACCGAGATAAAATAGGGATTGCGCGCGCGGTAAAAATTCAGAATTGATAATGAATCGAGCATGCGCTCAAAGTATGAATTAGTAATTCTGAATCAGTTCAGGATTGTTACCGCGAACGAAGCTAATAATATCTATATTTATAAGAGTAACATCGGTATTAAAACTTGCCGCCCTCTATCCAGAGATAAAGATATATAGTAAATATAATTATTTCTTCAAACCTTTAATCAAAAAATCAAACGTAACTAAATAAAATGTCATAAATTTAAAATTAGAATATATTCCAAAAAAAAAAACTTCATTACAAAACTAATAGTTTTTCATTTTTGAGAATCTTATTAATATTGATTCTACAGGGTGTCGCCAAAACGTTGGGGCATAGCTTAGCTTTAAAATCCTGGGAAGATGATTTAAGACAACTTACCTATATCCAAAATCGCCTGTTTCAGTTGGTATAAGGCGTGAAATTTTTTTGAAAATAATAATAATTTTGTTTTATATTTAGAATTTTGTATAATCTGAGCTTTTTATCTTTATGAAAAGTAGGTATTTATTCAAAATAGCAGTAGCTAAGCATGCCAATTTATGAAAAATCCCACTAAACATGAAACATTACCAGTCTTTTTTGTAACGTTTCTCATAGAGACTTTTCTTGATATATTTTTGAAACGATACTAAAATATCCCATAGATGTTTAAAGTTTAACATCATATTAATTAACCCTTTCATATATATCTACAAATGAAGTTTTATGTACGCTGCAATACTTGAATTAGCAGTTACATAAACATCTTTTGTACTTCTTTTTAACCGACTTCAAAAAAGGAGGAGGTTATCAATTCGTCGCGATATTTTTTTTTTTTATGTTCAGCGATTATTCTTTAACACGGTGTCCGATTTCAATGATTCTTTTTTTGTTAGAAAGAGGGTACTTCAGGGGTGGTCCCATATAAATTTAGTCAAAATCTAATAATTGGGTCCATGAGAAAATCCTCAAACTCTTCATTTTTGATGTATGTTTAGCGATAATGCTTTACCACCTTGTCCGATTTATATGATTCTTCTTTTGTTAGAAAGGGGCTACTTCAGGGGTGGTCCCATATAAATTTGGTCAAAATCGGAAAATTGGGTCCATGAGAAAATCCTCAAACTCTTCATTTTTTATGTATGTTTAGCGATAATGCTTTACCACCTTGTCCGATTTATATGATTCTTTTTTTGTTAGTAAGGGGGTACCTCAGGGGTGATCCCATATAAATTTGGTTAAGATGTGGTGATGGCATCTGCACGTTTTTGAAGTCGGTTTTTTTAAATTTTTAATTTACACTTGTAACCGACTTCAAAAAAGGAGGAGGTTATCAATTCGTCGCGATATTTTTTTTTTATGTTCAGCGATTATTCTTTAACACGGTGTCCGATTTCAATGATTCTTTTTTTGTTAGAAAGGGGGTATTTCAAGGGTGGTCCCATATAAATTTAGTCAAAATCTAATAATTAGGTCCATGAAAAAATCCTCAAACTCTTCATTTTTTATGTATGTTCAGCGATAATTTTTTAACACGGTGTCCGATTTCAATAATTCTTTTTTTGTTAGAAAGGGGCTACTTTAGGGGTGGTCCCGTATAAATTTGGTCAAAATCTAATAATTGGATCCATGAGAAAATCCTCAAAGTCTTCATTTTTTATGTATGTTTAGCGATAATGCTTTACCACCTTGTCCGATTTATACGATTCTTTTTTTGTTAGTAAGGGGGTACCTCAGGGGTGGTCCCATATAAATTTGGTTAAAATGTGGTGATGGCATCTGCACGTTTTTGAAGTCGGTTTTTTTTAATTTTTAATTTGTAATACTTGTTAGTTACTTCCTGTGACAAACATTTATACGATGTTAATTTTTATAAATCACAATAACATCGCATACAGGTCAGCACAGTAATGTGTAGAAGTTACACATCTTTAAGATGGCTATCTTTAGTTTTTACATCGCAGATCTGGCAGACCTAACAGTTCGTCCCGCGTTCATAGATGGAGATACCAATGATCGCTTGCTACTTACGTAACCGGTAGTACTGTATATTATACGTATATTTTTAGTTAACATCTGAGACGCATAGATGACGCCATCGTTGCTGCGGTCGTTGCGTTTCCTATCTTTATGTTCCTAATCTCTAGAGTAAAGTATATAAAAAAATTTTTATACCATGATATAAAAATGACTATTAGTGTTGACCAGAGATAAGGGACATAAAGATTGGAAACGCAACGACCGCAGCAACGATGGCGTCATCTAGCGTCTTAGATGTTAACTACAAGTCTACGTCGTTTGTAGAGAGACCAGTGTTGCCAAATATTTTTTTTGAGAGATCGTACAAGTAGAGTAGAAAAATGATAATTCGACAAAAAAATTGTACAATAGATACATGCATAGCATAATATAACTTAAATGGAATGAAAAAAAAAAGCTTTGACATGATAATTTATTTATCTATTTATAAAAATGTTTACAGCGAAAAAAAAAAACTAAAGAAAATACATTAAACTTTAAATTAACACATTTAAAGTAATCAATGACTGTCACTTGAAAGTGATTGAAATTTTGCATGCAAGCTTTTCTTATGCCGTGATAATCGGTGTACAAAATCCATGGACAAAATCACCATAAGTCAGAATGAAAATGACTGCCTTCAGAAATTACGAACGGCATATGAATCTTTGCAAGTAGTTTTTGATTTTTATTGTTTTATATTCTGAAGTTGTTGCAGATATTTAAATAATCAAGACCTATAAATATTATATTTATATTGGTATTGAACACAATAACAGTAATTACTCGTATTTCTATAAAAAATTCTACAAAATTGTAATTAATGGTATTACTTCGGGTATTGGTATTTCCCTAGATTTTTGCTGCAAAATATTTTGTACTGTATTTTCTGCTTTCTCCGATATGTGTGGAAGAGTCTTCTATATCGCTGATATGAGACATTTTAATATTATAATTATCGAAGTTTAGCTATCTACGAAAATTTAATACGTTTTGACAACTAAAACAATTACATAGAAACCTAGGACAAACGTCAAACAGCATGCTTGATTGAAAAATAGTAGGTTTCTATTGATTAAAAATCTGTATCGTAATGAAAAATCTGTATCATAATGGGTATCATTATGAAACGGATTATGGGCATATAAGTGCATTATTATAATACGGGTGTAGAAAAAAAAAATATTTGTCTTGAATATAGATTTACAATAATTAATCGATAATAGACTGTAAGTGTACTATTCTTTTTAATAAATAATTTAGCGTAACTACATTGTTTAAGTTTATTTACAAGAACATGACAGCGCAGTCGATATTTATGCAACTTTTATTGTCAGCTTTTTAAATTTCCCGCTACATTGTTTGATATCGATGAAAGCGCCACATAGCGGTTCAGATGTTAACTGCGATAAAGCTGGTCGTTGTTAAGCATTGGCTTCTTATGGGTGTTTCCTATCTTTATCTCCCTTATCTCTGGTGTTGACAACTAAAAATGAGACGCTTTAGTAACTTATTATAAAAAAAAAATTTTAATAACTTGTGACATCTTTCTTTGACAATTCAGAAGCTTTGCTGAAAATTCAGAGGTTATTGTTTTCCAGATTTGTTTTAATTTGGCTTTTAAATACGTAATTGTTCTTTGAGGATTATTTCATTTCATGCCAAACATTTTCACCTTCCCGTTTGAAAATAAAATAGCCATAAGACAACTTGCAAAGAGAAAATTCAGTCATTGCAATATTTGCAATTAATTATCATTAATGCGGTATATGCCTTAGACATCAAACAAACCTACATTTTTGTCTTCCTTTGTCGCAATCATGTTAGTCGTTGAACGAATTATACGGTCACATAAAAAACAAGAACGAAATTAAACCACTCTCATTAAAAGAACAGGACAACATTCATAAAAGACGCCATTCGTCCAATAAAAAAATTAAACGTTCTATTAGGGCCAGACCCATTGGTTATTTAATGGAAGTATCCTTCCATTTTTAACCATCAGGGCTTGCTTTCAACGTGAACCCTCATCTACATTACATTCTCAAAAACAAGATCTCTTTTATGCTCTTTGTTCATATTTTATATGTGACTGGCACGTTTTTATTTGGGATTTAGGTCTTTTTATTTTAAGTTTCAACATCGAGTGTGTTTGTCAAGTTCGTTTACCAATGCTTTACTTTCGTACTGTACATTTCTTTTTCAACTCTTTCTTGGGAAATCACTGAGTACTAAATCTTGTGCAGATGAGGTTTTAGACCATGCTCGACTTTTTATAAAGAATAACTTTTTTATACTAATATTAATAATAAAAAAGTTTTTCATATGCCGCCAACTTACGTAGACACTTGTGTTTTATTCGAGAACCCCCTAAAGGATGTTCCGTTTGGGGCATCAAAAAGCTTAATGAGGTCCTGACCAAAGGTCATTTTTATTTAGCCTAGTTCGAGATTCAGCAGTATTAGTTGACTGTGGAGACAATTAAAACGACATACATAACAGAGTAGGCTATGCGTGTCAGCACGTTTACATACAATATGTTCCGTGTTGGCGTGTCGGTTTTCGGTTTTCGGAGCTAAAATGGCGGCGAATTCACATAATAAACGAGTTTGTGCAAATTGAACCACCGCCGCCGCAACTAACGCGGATGTAAATTGTGTAATTAAAATTGTTTCAAGTAACTCTGAATAATAACCCGACACCAGAGGGGTAGTTAGATTAGACCGGAGTTCTCTGTTTTAAACTTCCAACTATCCAATCAAAAATAAAAAGATAATGGTGAATTTCGAGCGCGAGCATGGAATAAACTAATTTCTCTAAATAAAAGAGAATTTTACGTTGTTAAACTCAATTTAAGGCAATGTCAGTTTTATGTTACAGTATAGAAAATTTGGACAAATACGGGGTTTCTAGATAGTATTGCTTTTACTAAAACGGTAACAAATAGAAAGTTTGTTAAATTAGACAAAAGTTGCAGTGTTGTAAAAAAGCTAGCGAAAAAGTTAAGCGAACAATCGTTTTTATACGCCACTGTGTTATCATTGGGGAACCCCACTCGATTATTCAAAGTTTGCCGGAATAAAATACAGTCCAGACAGTTCTGATATTACCTTTCTAATATCTGAAATATAGTGACAATTCTATTCAGCTCCTGTATACAGTCTCCCATTATCTGAATCGCGTAGCTATAGAAGTGAAGGTGTGTATATATCAGGTTACCTGCGAGTTCTACATAGAAAACTGAGAAAATACAAAAATATTCGAATTTCCCATGGGAGGAAGGGAAAATGGATTTTTCGGAAGACTTTTGCTTTATGTCTGTGCCTTTTTCCCAGAACCGTATCCCGAAGTTTTAACACAAACATAAATGTTTGTTGTATGAGTAGCTTAATTAGTAAAATCTGGATCTGAAACGGATATTTTAGTACACCATTAGTCCAATTAAATAACGAAAAAAAGCCCCTTCGAGCTTACATTAATTTATAATTGGATGAAACAAAGTGGACCTTATGTATTTTGATGTGATCTTTCCGAAAAAAAGCAAAAAAAGATGTAGATGTTGAATTTTTTTAAATTAGAAAATACCGGGTTTTCCATGGTAAAAATGCTAATTATTTGGGCAAGTATCATTCTGATAGTAAAAATAAATGCACTAATCGAAAGAGGAGGCAAAAATAGTTCGAACATGCATTGCACAGGTAGTTTTAATGGCGAATTTCTCGCCGCCAGAAGGGCTTTTACCAAAAAGTTGTTATTTCGTTTCTTTGATTAGAACCATGGACACGAAATTTGCGATGAATTTGTGGCGAAATTATCAATGTTAGACATATGTGCCCATGAGAGAAGTTGCGTATTTTTTTGTTGGCTCTCAAATAAAATAAGTCCCGCGGCGAAATCAGCCATAATTTTTCGGGAATTCGCAGGAAACAGGAAGGCGTAGTTTTTTTTAAATTTTTTTCCCATATGATTTTCTCCGAGTTTTCCAAAAACATCTAACAAAAAATATATTTGAAAAAACTAACTTTGCCATTGGAAAAAACACAAAAAAATACACAAAAAGGTATACTTTAAAAATGTTAGGAAATTAATCCTAAGCCTGAGTGTAAGTTTCAACTTGGTGACTTGGTTTTTGTTCTCCAACATCTGGTTTTTAGTTATTTACAAAAAAACTTGAAATGGAAGAAGATATATATTCATGAAAAAAATAAGTATTTTCTAGTTACGTTCCGAATGAGACCGGTTGGGTGGCGAAATCTGCAATACTTTTTGAAAAAATTGCAAAACAATTTTTTGTTGATTTCTCGTACTTTTTTCTTAAATGACTCGAAAACTAATTATCTGAGAAGAAAACTGTTTTCATCAGATGAAAGAGAAAAAAAAAGACACGAAAAACTGTGGCATATACATTTTTTCTAGCATCCACTGTTTTCTGGGCGCGAGAATTGAAGCTATTCGAATTTTCTCGAGAAAAGGGGCGTTTTCTGGCAATTGGGAGAGAAAGTAAGCTTGTTTCTCATTAAACTTACTGATTCTTATATATTTTCAGTCTGTAAAGTGCCCAAATTACGAAAAAAATCGACAGTGTGCTTGTTTTTTTCTCGAAAAAAAAAAAAAAAAAAAAAAAAAAAAAAAAAAAAGGGAAAATGTTGGATTTAAGAAATAACCACTCGTTCTACGAGCAATTTTCTAAGCACAAAAAATGCGTAGTTTTCGGTTATATTTCGAATGTCATAGGCATTACAAATCTGCAATAAATTTTAAGCCTAATAAATTTAGGTATGTAAGAAATTTAAAACTGGAAATCGCAAAAAAATCAAATGCAGTGTATAAATGAGTTTTGAATCCCGCGGAGCGCGTGTAATGGAACTTTTGTCGGGAGAATTCTACAACTTAGAAGAAACATACACACTTTAAACTTTGTACACACATTCAGAAGACATCAAATTTGGGTTTGCTCAATTTTCAGACCAAAAAACTGAAAATCGTCAATTTTAGGCAACTTTTCTCAAAAACCGTGTTTTTTGGTCGTCAAAAAAATAGATAAAATATTTTTGCAAAATTTTTCGTAAGATAATCGTATTCTAGACACAATAATGTACTAAAAAAAAGTTTTGAGCCATTGGGTGCATTTTTGGCATTTTTGTGCCACTTCAAACTTTCGAAAAAAAATTTAGTTTTTTTAGGAAAAAAAATTTGATTAATTGTTTGATATCTTGGCCAATTATAGTCCGATTTCGGTGAAATTCACACACACATAAGATTTTACATTCAAGAGTAAGCTCTGTAAGTAGCATTAAAAAAATTTAAATAGTTTGGCCGTTATAGGCAAACAATGAAATTAGGCCCGCAGTACATTTTGCCCTTCTGCCATATGCCCAATTTTGAGATTTCTCTTGCCCCCTTCTGGGAATCAATGGTGACATCCCTTAAGTTTAAAACGCATTTTTGTTTTTTCAAATATCTTAATTTTTATCAAAGTTATGAAGAATTTAGTGTTTGAACATTTAACAAATTCAATTTTTCGACCTTCGCCGCCTCAAAATACTAAACAAATTTCAATCGTCCATACCGCGAGAACGGTGCATCGTATCAAAATTTCTCAGGAGACATGAAAATTAGAATTTTTCCTAAGATTTTAAATGTCGTAAACTGCGTTTTGAAAATATTGATTTATTTCCGACATGCGCCTGCGCAAAATTGAAAAATTGACAAAATTCAAAATTTCGGCACTTTAGAAAAACAGCTACATTTTGTTTTGCCATTTTTCGAAAAGATCACCTCAATATACATATAATACATTTTGTTTTATCTAATTACAATTTAATGTAAGCTCAAAACCCGTAATTTAATTCGATTAAATGCTTTGTTTTGTCTGTTAATAAAATATTGAAATAAAATGTTTATTTTGAAGCAAATCAAAATATTCAAATTATATTATTGATCACGTTGTGTAGAACAATATTCAGTACCGGATTAAGACTAGTTGATGCCCTAAGCAATCCACGCCCGTGGGCCCCACTATCCATAAGTAAACTAGTCTCGGTATTTAAAAAATTACGTATTTAATACAACGAGATAGATCATTAGGCCCCTTAGAATATATATGAAGGACGAAAGAGATATGTGGAGTAGTATAAAAACAAAAAACATTTTTTGTTTATTTATTGAAATAAGACTTGCGACTTTTTCGGGCATTAAATTTTCGAAAAATAGCTTTCTACAATGCTGACTGTATTCTGAAGTTTGATCGGGACACACAATGTTATCGACATCGGGTATTTTAGTCAGGAATGAGAATTTCTCTGCTATTTCTTTTTTCATCGCATCTGATATAAAAACTCATGATTTTAAATTGTTCTTTCGAGCTGATACTTACTTCAGGAGCTGGACCGTCATTGGGCATTTTTTCCTTCGTCATTGACGGGTGTCTTTAAAATCGACATCAATGCTCTAGTCAATTTAATACAGCCCTACCTTTCATGTGATAGCAAATTTTTTTTTGGAGATGTTTCTGGTGCTCTCTAAGACGTGATGCCCAAAGAAATTATTTAATTTGCTTATGGGCTAATCCGACACTAACAATATTCATATTTTGTGACTAGTCGGATCCATTCACTTCAAATTCTTCGTTGCTAACTTCGTCACTTTGCAAAGTTTTATATTAGAAAATCCTTTCGCGAGAAGTCCGGTTTGCTGTTAAGATTTTACAATAAATTGTTTTTTTTTTTTAATAAATTAAAATAAAAAATTAAATTGCAGGTATGATTATGTGACATTTTCGAAGACTGAACTTAGGTATAAAAAAAATAATTTATCTATGAAACTCAGTTGACACTTTTTTTTGTGACATCTTCTGTTGTTTTTTTTTACTTAGATTGAACAATTTCTAGTGTAATTTTCCAAATCTTTTGCAAGGAAAGACCAAAAATAATAAAAAGGAAATTACTGAAATTTTAAATAGTAAGAGTGAACTTTTAACAAATTCAAAATCAATATTTTTTCAGAAGTAGGAAAAAAGTTAGCAGAAAAAATAATTACTCCAAACACTCCTCTTCCACGTAAAAATATTTTAAGATATTCATCTAATTAATAAAATATTTGACGGAGGTTATATCTATTCCAGCAGATTTAACAAAAAGTGTTGTGGATCCAATATTTAAAAAGGGCGACAAAAAAAGTGTCCAATTATCGACCCATCTCATTGATAACAACATACGCAAAAATTTTGTCAAATATATAAAGCAGTGGACTCTAAAACACCGTCACTTTGTATATTCCTGGATCTCGCCAAGGACAATACACAGATTTTAGAGGCTCTGGCAGATAAAGTAATTCGCGGTAAGCCGTCGACTCTCTTTAAAAATTACTTGTCAAATAGAAAACAGACTGTTAAAATTGGTTCGATGTACAGTAAATATAGAACGATAAATTGTATAGTACCACAAGGAACTGTTATTGGGCCGACTTTGTTCTCAATGTATATTAATGATTTATTTTCAGTACCAACTAGAGGTAAAATTATTAGTTTTCTATCTCAAAAGTTAAGGCTTTTAACACATGAAGTTCTCTTCTTAAAATGAGTCTAAGAAACAAGCCCTTAAATAATAGTATGTTATTAAGAAACGCTCTGTATATTTTATATAAACCGACTGGTCCGACTCTGTTTAGGAAGATTTTTGTTTTATTCCTGTGCCTTTCTCTTGTCTCTGTACTCTCCGATCTTCCCCTCTAGCGTGTTTAACCTTTTTTGAATTTCCCTCAAGAATTTTCCTATTGTATTACGTGCAATATTTTTCAGTAATGGATTTGTATTGGAAAGATTTAAATATACTGATTTATATTTTTATGGAATAAATGAGTTTGTAAACTAGATTTCTTATCGATTTAGATGTATGCCTTAACACCTAGCAAAATAAGATACAATGGAGAAACCTAAATATTTAAATTTTAAGTAGGAATTATTCATATTCATGTTGAGTCAAATACTTAGATTAAACGATGTGTAGAGACTATAGTTAAATACCGAAATAATAGACTACTGCCAAGAATATGTGAAGAATGCTGACAGAGGTGCCATTATATGCAATTGCACTGAAAAAAAAATCCCTTGTCCCCGCTACCTCCAAATTTTTTTTAAACTTTAGCTCAATGACATCATATGACAGCATTACTGTCTATTATTTCGGTATTCAACTATAGTCTACATAGCTAGTAACTGTACTACATAAAATACTTGAATCTCCTTCTATACTTGGTAAAAATCGAGCTAATTCTGTCCTAAAAAAAGTTAATTTCGGTATCTCAAACTTACATTTACAATGTTTACTTAGCCGGAGAGCCAGTAACACACACTTCATTAAGTGTTTGATGCACTTTGAAATTTTGTAATTTGAAATCATTTGTCATCGTCAAGATTAAAATCCTGATGGATATGCAAAAGAGCTAATCTGACCACAGTCACAGTAAGACTGACTGTAGACCGATTAAATTCTAGTAGTCGTTCATCGCCCCTCTATTAAAGTGTTGAATCTTCTCGTAGGTTTTGCAATTAATAAATAAAAATGGATTGAAAATGATTGACAGTATTTTGAATAACTCGACCACATTTGAGAATATGGATAATCTTTCGTCATTTATTTTATATTTGATACATCTGTAAAAAAAACTGACTTAACAAACTTAACTCAAATGTAGTACATAGTAAACATATAAAAGAAAAAGCTAGTAACATTATAAGCTTCAACACTTTCCCCTGTTAAAAGCTTTTAAGTAAGTCCCATTTCCCCACAAAATTTTACCAATTTAATTTTTGGTAAAGCTTTAGTCATAACATCCGCAACTTGGTGTTCTGTAGGTATTTGCTGAATAGCTAGTTTTCCTTCCATAATTTTCTCCCTTATAAAGAAAAGCTTTGTGTCTATATGCTTGGTCCTCCGATGAAATTCTGGATTCTGTGCTAACTTAACTGCAGCTGAATTATCTACTTGCAAGACAGGTACATGTGCAAGTTGCGTTTGAGATTTAAAAAGTCTACTCAACCATATAATTTCTTTTGTAGCTTCATTTGCTGCAACTATTTCTGCTTCAGTTGTAGATGTAGCAACCATACTTTGTCTTTGACTGAACCATGAGATTATTCCACCAGCGTAAATTATAACTATTCCCGAGGTTGAGCGTCCAGTTTTATTACAACCTCCGAAGTCGGCATCGCTGTAACATTCTATTTCTTTAGGTAATCCTGGACGATAAGTAATACCTAAATGAGTAGTTCCAGCTAGGTATCTAAAAACTCTTTTTAATCTAACAACATCTACGGAAGAATAATTTTCAAGACTTCTTGACAAAAAACCAACACTATATGCAAGATCTGGTTGGGTGCCAACCATCAGATACATTAGTGCTCCTACTGCTTGTCGGTATGGGTAATGAGAATTTGATTTTTCTATTTATTTTCCCGATTTTAAAGTTGTAGAAACTTTTTCCATTGGTGTAGCTACTGGCCTGCAATTAGAAAAATTGAAAAGATCCAAAACTTTTCTTGCATATGTTTGACTGATTTTAATTTGTCTTTCTGTATGCCTCTCTATCTCTAAACCTAAATAATATGTAGCTGTTTTTGAGGCAATTTTTAAATCTTCCTTTAGTTCCTCAATAAAATATTCCAATTCTTCTTGTCTAGTACCTGCTAATAAGCCATCATCAACATACAATACTAGAAAAACTTTATTATTGTTACGTTGTCTTATATATAAGCAAGGGTCGGCTTCATTTTGTGTAAATCCAAGTTTTATTAAAAATAAAGTTAAACGTTTATACCAGCAACGAGGTGCTTGTTTTAACCCATAAAGGCTACGTTTTAATTTGCAAACCTTTCCTGTTGTATCATCACATCCTTCTGGTATTTTCATATATATATTTTCCTCAAGGTCTCCATAAAGAAATGCTGTTGAAACATCAAACTGCATTAGACTCATATTTTCACTTGCAGCTATGCTTAAGATTGAACGTACTGTGGCGAGTCTTGCGACTGGGCTAAAAGTATCAGTGTAGTCAATACCTTGACGTTGTTTGAATCCTTTAACTACAGTCTTGCCTTGAAGCGGTCAATAGTACCATCTGGATTAGTTTTGATCCGATACACCCATTTACACGGTAATGCTCTTGCACCTTCCGGCAAGTCAAAAAGTTCCCACGTATCATTTTCATTTAAAGAAATCAATTCACTATCCATCGCTTCTCTCCATTTTGATTTTTCTTTACTATTTATAGCTTCTTCATATGTTTCTGGAGTTTTAACATTTTGAATGATTTCCTCAGCAATTAAAATATAATCATTAAAGTGTGAAGGTACTTTAAGTGTACCTCGATCTCTTAAATTGTATTTTGAGCAATTTGCATTTTCTTCTTCATATATTTCAACATTTTCTTCTGTTTTGTCTATTAATGAGTTTTCACGATTGTTTTCATCTGGAATAACTTGATATTTATTTTCTATATCTTTATTGTCATCGATTAGTGGTACCTGAACTGTCTCGGTACAATCACTTAACTTTTCTTGAAATTTAACGTCTCTAGAATATATAACTTTTCTTTCTTCTTTTATCCAAATTCTATAACGTTCTTCTCCGTCATATCCAACTAAATAACCTTTTATAGCCTTTTTATCCAACTTTTTTCTTTTTGGATCTGGAATATGAGCGAAACAGGTTGATGATGTTATTCTAAAATGGTTAATTCGTGGTTTATTTCTCATCTATAATTCATATGGGCTTACACCATTCACAGACGATTTCCCGGTTCTATTTAGAATATAAATTGCTGTGCTTACAAATTCTGCCCACATAGCTTTTGGAAATTCAACTTCTGGATTTGAATATGAGAATGTTCTTGCCATTTCAACAATGGTACGATTTTCTCTTTCACTAGCTCCATTTTGTTGAGGTGCGTATGGTGCAGTAAACCTTTGAATAATACCCTTTTCTCTTAAAATATATTTGATTTCTTAATTGTCAAATTCACCTCCATTATCGCTCAATAATTCTTTGATAGTATGGCCTATATTTGTTGCACGAGACAACATATCTTTTAAAAAGATTTTTACTTCGGATTTTTCTGTAAGTAGATAACCATAACGAAACTTCGTATAAAAATCTTTGAATACCAGTAGATACCTTTTCTTCTGAAATGACAGATCAAATGGTCCACAAATATCAGTTAAAATCAATTCTCTTGGAGCTGCAGCTTTATGTCGAGTACCGAAAGGTAATCGATGAGCTTTACCATATACACAGGGTTCACAAATTTGTCTTTCAAGTATTACATTCATATTTAAATCTTTTCGTAACTTTTCTTGAACAAATCGAATATCCTTTTGTCCCCATCGTTCATGGTATAACTGCAATAATGAACTGTCTGCGCCAACTACATTAATATTTGGTTTCAGGTGTGGCTCTGGTAAAATAGATTCAATTGTGCTTCTAAATATAGTACCTCCAGTTTGTCTTGTTCCACATACTACTGTGTGCCCATTTATTTCTAATGAACATTGTATTGTTGTTGATTTAAAAATACTATGTACATTTTTATCTTGTGCTGCCAAAACAGAAAATAAATTTTTAGATATTTCAGGAACATACCAGACGTCATTTAGTGTTAAATAAAGGAGATAATTTTTAATTTTAGACTGTATATTAAAAGTTCCTTGTCCTAATGCTTTAAGAACTTCTTTTCCTGCTGCTTTAATCAAACAAGGTGGTTTAAATTCACTATAAGTTACAAAATAGTCTGGTTTGTTTACAACATGTCTTGTTGCTCCGTTATCTATCCACCAAATATTTTCATCTGCTTCAACACTAAAAGCTTCATGCGAAACTGACATAAGGGCTAAGCTTGTACTGACTACAGGTACTTCTACAATTCTTAGAGTTTGCTGAGTTTTTGGCGGTCTTCCATCAGCAATCCACTTTCTGCAAATTTTTACCCAATGACCTTTTTTCTTGCAATAATTGCAAAATACATTTCGTTTTTTAAACTCTTTTTGTTTCTCCTCCTGCTTATTACTGTCTATTCTTACAGCTAAAGCTTCTTGTGCAATTTCTTCTCGACTTTCATTTTTAACGAAATTTCGTTCATACATGCACAATTGATTTGTAAGTTCATCGGCCATTTTATCCCCGTCTTTTGTTAACAGCATCCAACTAGAACGGAAGTTCTCAAACTTGGTTGGAAGTATATACAATATTTTACAAATTAACATTAGATCTGAGAGAGTATTTTCTCCTCTTGTCTTTAAACCATTATTCAATTCATTAAATAAACGCTTCAATTTGGCAATATGCATAGAAACATCTTCACCAAGTGTCCATATGAAGGCAAAAAATTCTGTACACAAGCTAAATAGCTGGTCTTTTGAAGAAGCTTGAAACTGCTGTTTTAGAGCTTCCCATGCATCATATGCTGTTTGCTTATCCAAGATTTTCTGATATACTGTATCAGTTACAGCACTAGTTATCATAGATTTAGCATAACTGTTAGCTTTTCGGTATAGTTCAGATTTTTCTTTATACTGTTTTATTTGAACTTCCGAAGTAGGACCAGAAGGAGGATCTGGTTTTGTAAGCTTGCCGTCTATAACATCTAGGGCGCCTTCGTGGTAATCCAGAATGTCACGCATCTTATGACTCTATATTGGCCAATCTTCTTCACCGCTTAAATGTTTAATATGACGAACCAGTTCCATTTTAGCACTTGGACCGCAGGTACTATCACATAAATAAGTTTTTTTTTTATTAATATTATTTTAACTGCTTTGTCTTCTACGAAAAAAAAAAGCTATGTGCCTGGGCCCATAACCTATTAAAGTGTTGAATCTTCTCGTAGGTTTTGCAATTAATAAATAAAAATGGATTGAAAATGATTGACAGTATTTATTTTATATTTGATACATCTATAAAAAAAACTGACTTAACAAACTTAACTCAAATGTACTACATAGTAAACATATAAAAGAAAAAGCTAGTAACATTATAAGCTTCAACACCCTCTACCATATATCTATTGTATTACACCTACACTGTACACCAGCCTGTGCTTCTCTATTCTTCATTCGTCAGCGTCATCTTGTTTTTTTTTGCTTTCTCGTAAAATCTCGTTGTTTTTAGATTACAAATTAATAAATTCCTGGATTTCTTTGAGCAGCTCGGGGGGTGGACATTTTTTTGGGTACCATGTCTAAAAAGACGTTTTTTGTGCTATAAAATCAGAAAAATTAATTTATCTGAAGACATTTTCGATTATATGGCAGAGTTTATAATAAAAAGTATGATAAAAGCCATTATTTGTGATTTTTATTCCAGTGTATTAGAATATAAAATTTTTCGGTCAAAACTTCAACGTAAAAAAATATGGGCCACTATAAAATGCTGTTATAAATAATATAAATAGCCGATGAAAAATGTTTGAAGGTTTAATTATCCACCAAAACGTTAAACCATCAACAATTTAGAAGCCACTATTTTAATTATTTCACTTTCAATATCATATTTACCACTTTTAATATTTGATACATTTGAAAATAATTTTTTTTATTGTACAGCTTGTATTCATTTTGAAGAAATTCATCATTAGGATTGAGCGAAATTCTTTTAAACATTTTTTTGTTTTATACTTATCGATTTCATTAACGCTTTTGTGATCCACGGATTTCGCTTCTTTCGGAATAATTAAGTTTTTCAAAAGTAATGCAATCAAAAATAATTTTTTTAATTGTATTGACTAAATAATCAGCCATAACATTTACGTCATCAGTAGCGTACATTGACTGCCAGTTAATATTTTTCATTTTTTGTATAATTTTTTTCGTTAACTATTTTAATTTTATTTTCAGGTATTTCCTGTATTTTTATGTCATGGTTTGAGATTGCGACGATATTTGGAAAATAGTCCGTGATATTATACTGAAGAACAAATGATTTACAATACACGTTATCTTGAGAATTTCAATAAAAGCATGGTCTAATACTGTTTTTGAATTATTTTGTACCCTTTTGTATGTGTTAATGAGTCTACTGTATCCAAATTCTGCTAATATATTTAAATATGAGTATAATTAATATCAATAATATCAATAATATCAATCAATAATTATATCTCCTGCAAATATGTAGTTATTATTATTGCATGTACAGTGTATATTTAAGTTATTATAAGGAGTCTATTGAAATCGTACGGATAACTACTTGGAGATTGGTAAAATGCGTCTAGAATAAAATTTTTTTTTGATACCTTTGATTATTACCCTATCCAGCTAGCACAAAATATACCATCTACGTTAATAAGCTACAATTTTAGGCTTTATGCTCGCATGCAATGTACTTTTAATGTAAAACTAATATCCCTGCAACAGCACATCTCATAGAGGTTACAAAGTGAAGTTCGGAAAACATCACACTAGCACTTTTACGGTACTTACCCCGAAAGTTGCTCTGAAACGTTCTATAGATGTTATAATGTAAATTAGTTCTA
Source organism: Psylliodes chrysocephalus (assembly GCA_927349885.1). Lineage (NCBI taxonomy): Eukaryota > Metazoa > Arthropoda > Insecta > Coleoptera > Chrysomelidae > Psylliodes > Psylliodes chrysocephalus. The sequence continues at coordinate 60,960,220 of OV651816.1, forward strand.
CAGCATTATGCAGTGTGTCCACGGATGGACTTAACTATACTTGTGAAAATATTTATTTTAAATTAAAAAAGTAATTCTTCATAATTTATTGTACTTGTTAAATAAATTTGATTCACATTGATAAATTATGAAAAACAACTTTTTTTTTAATTTAAAATAAAATATTTTTACAAATATAATTAACTCCATCTGTGGACACACTATATTGTTATTCGTGTAATATAATACAGAGAGGCTGAAATTTAGGTTATAGTAAAATCTTAATCGAGACATGGACATTTCAAATAAAACAAAATATTTATATAAATTTATTATTAAAATGTCATAAAAGTAGAGGTAAGTATATCACAAACGCAGTTACCAAAATTAACTTAATAAGGTATTGCAAAGGTACATGAGTAGAAGCTTAAATGATAAACGATTGTAAAAAAGTATATTTATAGAAGGTACCTTTCAAGATGGCAATTTTATGATGCTAAAACTAGATCGGTGAATAATAGATTATTGCAACAATGACTAGGTATATATTATACAAGATAGCTGAGTTCCCTGATTTCTTACCTGTAGACGCAGAGATATATCATCTTTTTTAAATCAAGCCTTTAAACTTTTTTTTGTATAGATATGTAGGTATATATTTATATTTTGTTAGTTTATTATTTATGCAAAGGTGAACAAAAATTATTTTATTGAAATAACATGTGACTTGGAAATATTTTTATTTATGCTATAATGTAGCATAAATATATGACAATTTATTAGAAGAGGATAAATTATATTTTTATATAAAAAGATTTTACTTTTCCACAACATATTGAATAAAACAGAGATTGACCTACTTGTTTATTTATTATTAAAGGAAATGATATAGAATTTAAACAATATGCTCAAGTTTAAATCATTACACTTATTTTTATATAATTTTGTATTACATTGTTGTTTTAAATAAAGCAACCAAAGTTAGTGTATTGAAATTTTCTTGAATTTTACAAATTTTATGCTTGATTATGGATTTTCAAGTTAGGAGGTATACAACTCATGTTTTTTAGCAATATATTCTGATGTATGGGCATCTTCTGTGATTTCTTCTAACTTTTTCTTCTAGGTTTGTACTTGAACTGATGATTAGATTTCCAGACACAACAAGCCTGTTGATGAGAATGAACTGCTTAAATCTGATGTTTTTTTTTTTTAATATAGACTTACTATGTACCTAGCTGTAAATTCACTTTGTATAAAATTTCAGGTTTTTCTTCTTTAGACAAGTCTGTAGTATTTACTTTTGCTTCTAAAATTCCTAGAATGTTATCAGGTACAAAGAAAACCTAAAATATAATATTTTTAAAATGTATTTTTAATTCGATTAAGTATATTATTACCCAGAAGTTAGTTTTGTGTATCTCCTTTATAAGTATTTATAAGTAAAATGTAAGTGGACATTCGGTTAAATGTTTATTTTCTCGTTTACGACGTTTATCTACACAATTATTTGTTTTTATAGTAGTTAAACCATTTTGTATTGGGTACCTAATGAATGAAATATTAAATTTACACCAGACATTGTAATCTAAAATAAAGAAAATGGTTTAGAAAATAGTTTCTAAACCATTTCCAAATAACAACCATCATAAACATGACATATGACAAGTGACAAGAAAAAGTGACAAGTTAGAATTGACATAAACATAAAGGTTTCGAATTCAGATTGTGATGTTCATAGTACTTTTCGTGGATACTTTTTTTAGCAAATTACTTTATTACGTTGTGCTAACATAACAGGTAGGTTAAATAGGTAAGTAACAAATAAAAGTTTTGCGAGGTTTTGATTTCTTTCAACAACTTCTCATGAATGTTGCATTTACGTTGTAGGTATAGTAATGTTATTAAAGCAACGTTATGTGCTAGCTGGGTAAGTACCTTAAAATCGCCCATTTTTTTAACTTCGCTAGTAAATATAAGATATGTTTTAACATATACTATTTACTCCATCATTTTGATTGTGACTATCAAATGGCACCATTAAGTCGCCTCGGAGCGGAGAGCAAATAAAAAAACAATAGCCGTGGGCAGCAACTCGGCTTAGCAGTTTCAATATTGTGTATCGATATCTGCAGTCAAGCCAGGCTAAGCGCAGTTAGCAGTTGGATGGGTTCCATCTCAATGAAAGTCAGCGTATGTCCTAACAAACTGCTCGCGGAGTTACATACCACAACGGACAGGCATTATATCAATGAGTACGAGGTATATTGTGAGGTGTACCATCTTTCGGATGAGAGGTAAAGCTGTCGGTCCGGAGTCCATGGATGTTGATTCGTTAAATATCTCTGCTTTTGGTTGAAACACCAGAGGATTTGCCTAAATTTCTAGTATTTAGGGGTAGCGTGTTCACTAGCATTGGTGTTTAATCCTCGTAGTTAGAAATCGGTTAATATTAAATAAATTAGGCCAAAAAAATAATAATAGTCTTTCCATCCCGGACATAAGCTTTTCTTCCAGAGCCTCATGAGTTCAAAAGTAAATTAGTAAGGAGATGAATTATATTATTATTATCATTGGCTTAATTATGTATCTACAGTAACTATACAGAAGCACTATATAGAAGCATGTTCTATATTTAGCTATATCTCCATTTTCATCATACCATGTAGTAACAAGCTTTTTATTTCGACCGTCTCATCCCTTAGATATAACTGAATGGGACGTCTTTTGAGAGGGCGGCATCGAAAAATTTGGCCGTATTATGCGAAAGTTTCATCTTATTACGTTAATCAGTCCATATTTTTCTTTTAATTAACAATCTCCGCTTTTTAATTCTGTCTCATCATTACTTCTTGTGACTTTAATTTAATTACAGCTCAAGAAATTATTGCAGGGGATATGTCAAAGTCCATTTTAGGCCGATCCTAAAGGGTAGTATTTTTAATCTATATATAAATTGTTTTCTATTGTTGAATAATCAGGATTGGCAGTGTTTTATGTAAAAGTCCGAGTTTCTGTTTCTGTATCTATTAAAGGTGGAAAGGATGGGTTGTTCCACAGTACTTAGGCCTCATTAGGGGTATATAGGACCGGCCTCTTAACTTGTTAGAACCTGCTAGCTGTTGTTGAGAGTTATCTAGAAAAAGCCGTCTTCCCAACTCATCAAAGTCCTGAATTTTCCCAACTTGTCAAAATCCTGCTGGTTGTCGATGGAGGTGCAATCTTGCAATCTTACTAGTTTTTTTTTTGTATTCATGGTTCAGACAAATAGTTATTCTTTCAAGAAATCGAGATGATTATTGGCAGCCCAGATCGTATCTTCTTTTTTTAACACGCTTTTATTAGCTTGGTATGTATGTATCTATGTAACGGAATCTTTGAGCGTGATTTTCACCCCTTTTAAAACATCGGATTGATTTGAAACTTTGCACACTTATCGAGGACCGATGATAATACAATAATTTAAATAGTTTGTCCCATTATCCTGATCAGGATTTTCAGGATTAGCGATTTTCCAAATCCGATACCGTATGTTATCCCTGTGGTAACTTTTTATCAAATTTTATTCAATGTTAGGGGTTAAGGGAAGGGGAGAGCATTTTTTACCACCTCTTTCGATCCTCTATTTATCCACGTACTCATTATTATGATTAGTGCTAATAAAAACCCAGCTCAAGTTCGCTTTAGGTGCAGTTAGTCAGTTATCCCCATGGTAACTTTTTTAGAAATATTAAACGATTCCACCGATATCACAGAAGTTGTATAAAATGGGGTTATCAAAGAAATCGTCGAATATTAAGAAGCGAAATCGTAAGAATTTTAGGTGATTCCCGAAATACGAATTCGTTTTGACCTTAGTGGTTTACAACTCGATTTTCCATAAACAAACAATTTCAAAAAAGTTAAGTACGAATTTTTCAATTCAATTCAAACAAAACTAAATACAGGGTGTTCCATCTCAGACGAGTTGATTTCTTATCCCATAGTAATTGAAAAAATTTCCCGAAACACATCGGACGATTTTCTTTGGGGGACATCTTTTGACGTATATTTGAGGCTTGAACGAGCAACCCCTATAAGGGGGCGCTTCAATCCCTCAAAATTGAATAGGGAAGTGGGATTGAGTGATACTTTATTTGTAAGGTCTTGAAAGCCTCTTTACAATGGTGTATGAAAAAAATCACATTCTTAAAAAAAATTAATTGTTTTATCATGCTTACAATCAAAAAAATCAAAACTGAGTTTTTAAATGTTCAAATTGTCCTCCATTGACTTTCATACAATACAATCTTGACTGAAAACCGTCTCTAACATGGTCCAGCATAATTGGAGTTATTTAACGACACTCATTTACAATTCGTTGGCCTAGTTCGTTCAAATTTTCAGACTGAGTCACAACAATCTTGGACTTAAGATATCCCCACAAGAAGAAGTCCAGAGGGTTCAGGTCAGGAGAGCGAGCAGGCCACTCCATAGGACCTCTTCTTCCAATCCAACGACCAGGGTATTGTAAATTGAGGTATTGACGAACTGGTGCGGCGTAGTGAGGAGGAGCTCCATCTTGTTGGAAATGCAATTGTTGTTCAATTAGTAGAGGATCGTTTTCTAATTTTTCTGTTAGCGGATCAATCACATTTTCCAGCATTTCAAGATACATTTCGCCATTTAAATTACCAGGAATAAACAGAGGTCCAATTAGGTGGTCTCCAAAAATTCCTACCCAAACGTTTAGCTTTTCCGGATATTGAGTGTGAGCTTCTCGAAATCCAAATTCTACAGTTATGCTGGTTAACCTCGCCATTAAGTGAAAAAGTGCATTCGTCAGAAAAGCAAACGTTGTACAAGAAATGTGGGTTATTGTTGATACGCTTGGCCTTAATTTCGCAAAACTCTTGCCTTCGATCCAAATCATCATCATTTATTTCATAATTTAATTTAATTTTGTACGGATGGAAATTGTGTTTATGTAAAATTCTGAAAACGTTAGATTGACCAATACCGGAAACTGCAGAAAGTTGTCGGACAGGTTGCGTGTTTGGCATAAGTTGGACATGGCCTAATACCGCCACAGCTGCTCTTTCATCATTCACAATTCCTTTTTTTTAACCATTACTGAACCCGTCTCAATAAATTTTAAAATTAATTCCATTACGTACTTATGGCGAACGCTACTTTCAGGATGGTTTCGGTTAAATATCCTTGCAGCCGCTCGGGCACCATTTTGATTTTGTTAATACAGGCTAACCAGCTCAACACATTCTTGCAATGTGTACACCATAATTTATTTTTAAAATTGTAAGCAAATCAGCAAAGTAGTAACTCAACAGCTTGATTTTAAATACATGAAATGATCGAAGAAACGTGATAAACACCTTCTAAGAACAAAAAATGAAGACAAGATAAGAAAGAAAATGTTTTGATTTTTTTTTTATTTATTAGTTCGAGAGAATTTTTTATTGTATGGAAATCAATGGAGGACAATTTGAACATTTGATTTAAAAACGCAGTTTTGATTTTTTTGATTGTAAGCATGATAAAACAATTAATTTTTTTTAAGAATGTAATTATTTTTTCATACACCATTGTAAAGAGACTTCTAAGACCTTACAAATGAAGTATTACTTAACCCCTCTTCTCTATTCAATTTTAAGGGGCTGAAGTGTCAAATTTACATCAAAAGATGTCCCCCAAAGAAAATCATCCGACGTGTTTCGGGAAATTTTTCCAATTACTATGGGATAAGAAATATACGGAGTGGCTCGTCTGAGATAGAACACTCTATATATAGATGAATGTATACAGACAGAAGTATATTTGTATAAATGAAATTTAATTAAAAAAGTTTGTAGAAGAAGTAGAGATGGTAGAATGATAAGGTACCGTCTGCGCATCCATCATGAGTGTAGAAATTATACATGATTCAACCTTCCACTCTTACACACGTAAATGACAAGGAGAGGTTGCCCTAAAGCACAGTTAACAAAGTCCAACTCGCGTATCTGGGACAACACTAATGATTTGTAGTGCGCATGTCATCGGTCTCCTTTTGACAGAATAGGTGAGCTGTGTCCAGGCCGTTGGTGTTTATGCTGGTTGGCGTAGCTAGGTATGGATTGAAATTTTCTGGTGGCGGCGAAGCCACCATTTTACGAGAAGTCGTTGCTTCGTCTTTTTGTTGTCACGGCATTATTATTATTATTTGTTCATGTATGTGAAATTTGCTTTTAAGGTTTATAAAATACTACTACTAGTCACGGCGTAAATGAAAACAAACAAAACGCATTCACACAAACACCTCCCACCACAGCAATTACAAATAATTAGTGTTGCCCCCGATACGCGAGTCAAACTCCAGGATTGGCTTTGTTTAGTCATTATAATCATGTTCAGCTTTGTTTTTTGTTTGGGTTGTGGCTGTAGTAAGCTTTTTTGGCGACGGTTATTTATTGGCTTGCTTATACTTGTGATTTTTTGTGCTTTGATTTCGATTTAGTATTAAATTATACCTGTTAGTATTTTCCGATGTATTGTTTTTTAATTTTTGCACAAAATGTTCTTATATCTTCCCTGAATCTTGCTTACAAAAGGTTCAAAACAAAATTGTGCATAGTGCCTATACTTCTTCTCTGACAGTTACCATTCTACCCATTCTCCACTTTATTGGCTGGAATCTAAAATCTAAATAAATAAGGAGTTTTCTAATATTCATCGATGCCATCTAGATTTCATCAAAACTGTTCTTTTAACCATCAAATTTTTTTAGATAAGTCATACATCATATTCTTAAATTCAACCTAATTAATATTAAATAGATAAGGAAATAGAAAAAGTGTGCTTAAAATTCCTAATAATATGAATGAAGAAACTCACTAGGTTTTTTTAACCAACCTATAAGTGGTCTAACTTTTAAAATAAGATTGTTAGCGCTAATACAGCAAGCAAATGAAGATAGGTACATATTTTTTCAATTATTGTAATGCTTGTACTTGTCTTTAGTTTTTATACTAATCAAAAAGTCTTCGAATTGCTTGTTTTCATTAAATAAAGAGTTAAGATTATAAAATTACAAATGTCAGTCGTTCTCAAATAATTTTCATCAGATAAAAATTATAATTGCAGCAGTCGGCCATTTATTGGTCACGTGATCCATCATCAGTACCTCATTTTGTTGAATATTAAAAAACGCGTATAATAAAATTATAGTTATATGTCAAATGTCACTTGTAAACAAAGTCACTTTCATGCAATGAGCTTTCTTCGTTTTTTGTCTATTTGGCCTTCATTTAATTGGATATTGCCATTGTTCTCCGCCAGAATACATAAATTATTTTACTCATCTTTCCCCTACGCCGCTAGATACCGAATTTAAATATATATGTTCCTCTCGAACCTTATTATATAATTAACTGCTAAACCGCATCTAGCATTATACAACCAACATAACATTAATGCCTGATTGGTAGTTCATGACGTAACTCCAACCAACCCTGTCTATTCGCTCTTATTTCTACCTCCTCTCATAAACTGTGTAATCTCAGGCCACAGTTTATAGCTAAAGAATCAGTTAGCTCACTTGAACCAGTTGGATGTTCCAAAATAACATCCACTCCAGGGATACAAATTCTGGATAT